>JAEQBH010001185.1:0-686413 GCA_016808115.1 Tetrastigma voinierianum
TGGTTTTGTAGTATATGTTAAATTATATGATTATAAGTATTTTAAGGGGTGTTTTAGAACTTCTCGGTGTCGGGTTTAAAGTCTGATTTCGTGACACCCTTTCTAACACAAAGTGCCCGGGTTAGGGTGTCACAGCGGTGGTATCAGGCCTAGGTTTAGAGCGACTCTACAGATAGAGTATAAGATAGAAATGCATATGTAAAAGTAATGTGTTAGCTGATGTGGATGTCTTTGTTTTAAAATAGGATGGATCGCCCTCGATTCAGCGAAGCGGTGAGTGTTAACCCCGGGATCGAGGTTGTTCGCGGATCCTTCTAAGTCTATCAAAAGTGAAAGCAATGCTCGAGTAGAGCCAGCCTTGATGAGGATATCTCGACATAGCTCGGGTATTGGAATGTTGTAGCATTGCTCTAAACTCAGATAGACATGGTAAGAAGACATGGAGCAGAGGAATACCATGGGACAAGCATGGAAGAGTCTGATAAAGCCAAATACTGGTTGGAAAAGCTACAAAGAGAATTAGAGGAAGTTAGATGCCCTCTCGATCAAAGAGTATCATGTGCGGTCTCACTATTGCAGAGTGAGGCATATGACTGGTGGAAATTGGTGCTCCAAAGATTCCGGATCAATGCCGCCAGGAGTTATTTGTCGAGTTTAGGAAGCGAAGTACATTACGAGAGATGTATAGGAGACCAAGTGAGACGGTTCTGACTTTGAAGCAAAGGAACCTATCAGTGGCTGAGTAAGAAGGAGTTCAGTCATCTCAGCGAATATGCACCTGAGTCGGTCCTCGCCCGAGCATTTCGATGTATTAATTTGAAGATGGGTGAATGAGTCCATAAAGGGAGTGCACTTGGAGCCTGTGACATCTCTTGATATAGGTGAATTTCTATCATTTGGTACAGGTACGCAGTAGTGGAGAGATTTGAGGCAAAGCGAGAAAGTTTCTAGAAGAAGAGGTTTTCAGGGGAGCTTCTTCCTCCTCGAGGAAGAGTTAGAAAATGCAAAGCAAAATCGGTTCTGACTCTAATACCAGAGGAAGAAGGCAAGGGCCTAGTATAGCACCTAGTACTGGTAGAGGTGCTTCAGCAAGACCAGGAGAAACTCCAAAGTGCCCTCATTGCCATCGACGACATTTGGGAGTTTGCAGATTGTTGATAGGAGGGTGCTTCAGATGTGGAAGCCCTGAACATTTTATGCAAATTGTCCCAGAGTCAAGGACAATAAGATCCTCGAACAGTGAGGGAGTCAGCGCACGGTCGACTCGAGATAGAGGTAGAAATTCGAGGGGCCACAACTAGCATAAATGACGAGGAGGTATAGTGTCAGAGATGGTAGATCATCCTAAGACTTCAATGCTAGCACGAGCATATGCTATGAAGGCTCGTAGGGACCAGGAGGCACTAGAAGTTATTGTTGGTATATTTTCTCTTTATGGTATTGAAATGCATGCATTAATAGACCCTGGATCTACTCATTCATATGTATGCATTGACGTGTTGATAAGGTGACATGATGGAAGCGACTATCATATGATATGCATGTAACCAGTCCTTTGGAAATTTATAGTGTCGTGAATAGGGTGTCTGAGAAATTGCCCTCAATTATCTAAGGATAGAGAATTTTTAGTTGATTTGACTGCTCTATCTTTTCGAGAATTTGATTTGATTTTGTGTATGATTAGCTGTCTAAGCATAAAGCTATACTAGATTATGGAAAGAAGACAGTAGTGTTGAGATCTTTCGACCCGGTCACGAGGTGATGTACGGGCATTAGATCTGGCGATGTCCCGTCTCATAGTCTTGGCTATGCGGGGCTAAAGTTTTACGAAAGGATGTGAGACATTTTTTGGCCTTGATACTTGACTCTAAGAATGGTCAAATAGATGGAAAAGATTCTAGTAGTAGGGAATTTCCGGATGTGTTCCACTGAAAGTTGCACAGTATTCCACTTGAGAGGAAGGTGGACTTGTCCATAGAGATTGTACCAGGAACAACCCCGATTTCTAGGGCACCTTAGAGGATGACTCCTTTTGAATTAAAAGAGTTGAGGCTGCACTTAGGGCTGTTGGATAGAGATATGTGGGCAGGTGTTTCTCAGCAGGGTGCACTTGTTTTTATTTGTCAAGAAAAGTTGGCATTACTGCGAATGCATCGGGATTCTACATATCAATAAAGTAACAATGAAGAACAAGTACTCGCTGCCTAGAACAAAAGATTTATTTTATCAGTTGAAGGGAGAAGGTATCTTTTCTAAGATAGATCTGCGATCTAGGTACTACCAGTTGAGAGTAAGATGTTGATGCGCCGAAGACAACATTCAGGACCCAATATGGTCTTTACGAGTTTTTAGTAATGCCTTTTGGGTTATAGAATGCACAAGTGGCATTTATGGATTTGATGAATAGGGTGTTTCGACCCTACTTAGATCAGTTTGTGGTGGTGTTTATTGATGATATATTGGTGTATTCCAAGAATGAGGAAGAGCATGACAACATTTGAGGATAGTTCTACAAACTCCTCGGTAGAAAAGCAAATTATATGCCAAGTCGAGTAAATGTGATTTTCGCTAAAGGACGTTCTTAGGCCACATTGTCTCTCGCGGAAGGAATTAAAGTTGATCCAAATTAAGATTGAAGCGGTTATGAACTGAAACCACCGAAATGTGACAGAAGTGGGGAGTTTTATGGGGTTATCTTGATATTGTACAATATTTGTGAACCGCTTTCTGTCATAGCATCCCTACTTACCAAACTACTCAGAAAAGATGTGAAGTTTGAGTGGAATGACAAGTGCCAAGCTAGCTTTGAGCAGTTAATGCAATTGATGAGTGAAGCTCCAGTGTTGACGCAGCCGACCCTAGGTAAAGAGTATACCCTGTACAGTGATGCTTCAAAGATAGGTATGGGATGTGTGCTAATGCAAGATGGTAAAGTTATGGCCTATGCATCTAGGGTGTGCTGAAGCCATTTTTGAGCATAATTATCCTACTCATGACCAGAGTTGGTTACTAAGAGTGTTTTCTTGAAAATATGGTGACACTACTTATATGGGGAAAGTGTAGAGTTTACACATACCATAAGAGCCTGGGCACCGTTTGACTCGTAAATAGTTGGAATTTGGAGGCAACAGGGGTGGTTAGAGTTGTTTAAAGACTATGATCGATAGCTGATTACCAACCTCGAGAAAGCCAATGTGGTAAGGTATGCCTTAAGCAAAAAGACGATATAACTTTGTCACTTCAACATAAGGATTGAAGAATGGTGTCTGGTCTTTACTAGCTCAATTAAGAGCTCAAATTCCTCGCTTCTTAAGAAAGATGATTATAGATACACAAAAGAATGATAAAGAGTTATAGGAAAAGATTCGACTGATCAAAGATGGAGTCGAGAGTGAGTTTTCTAAGAAAGAGACGGAGTCAGATTTCGCAGATAGATTATGTGTGCCACCTGACAAAGGAGGTCAAGAAAGAGTTGTTACATGAAGCCTATAACTCATTATTTTACTATGCATCTTGGCGTAATAAGATGTACCAGATTTGAAACGTAGGGATATTACGGGAGGTATTGAGAGATGTAATGGATTACGTGGTCTAAGTGTTTAACGTGTCGTCGTGTCGAACACCACGCGCCATCACAGTATTGAATCCCATTCCAATTCCATAATGGAAATGGGATAAGATAATATGGATTGTGATTCGGCCTCCCTTGCCAAAGGAAGATGATGTTATTTAAGTGGATAATAATAGACTCAATGGAGTCGGCCCATTTTGTACCAGTTCAGATGGACTATTATATGGATCGACTAGTTGAGTATGTGGATGAGATTGTAAGATTGCATGGTGTGCCTTCGTCGATAGTGTCGAATAGAGATCCACGATTTACATCAAGATTCTGGAAATAGTTAATAAACAAGATCGGGTACTCTGTCTCAATCCCCGCACTAATTTTCACCCGTAAACAGATGGACAATTAGAGAGATTAATTCAGATATTAGAAGATATGCCGAGGGGTTGTGTTATAAATTTCTCTGGAAGTTGGGATAGGTATATTCCATTGATGGAATTTTCCTATAACAACAACTATCAGGCCAGTATTGGTATGGCACCATATGAAGCATTGTATAGTCAAATGCAAGACTTCTATGTTATGTAAGAGCGGAGCGAGTATAAACCGATTAGACCTGATGTTGTGAAGATACAAAGAAAGTGTAGGTTGGTTTGTAGCAAGCTAAAGGTCGCTTGGGTTGATCGACAAAATTATATGCCAATTTGAAGAGGAAAGATATCGAATATGAGGTTGAGATAAGGTCTCTCCTAAAGGTATCATCATGGAAAAAAAGTACTCGATTCAAAGAAAGGGAAAGTTATCCAAGGTTCATTGACCCATATGAGGTTTTGGAGAGAATCAAACTAGCTGTATCGTTTGGCTCTCCCTTTAGAGTTAGCCAAATTTCATTACGTATTTCATGTGTCTATGCTGCAAAGATATCAATAAGATGAATCACATATCCTGCCAGTGCAAAAGGTCCAAGTACATCAGGATTTTTCATATGATGAGGAGCCGAAAGCTATCTTAGCGTGAGAAGTGGAAACAACTACGGGACAGATGCATTATTGCCAAAAAGTGCTCTTAGCAAATAATTCATGGCAGTGGAGGAAGCTACTTATTTAAGCAACAATGTGAGTACAAGACTGCAACTATTCAATTCTGCATGAATTTTGAGGGACTGTAAATTCTTTAAGGGGGAGAATTGTAACACCTAAATTAAGCCCTAAAAGAGGCTTACGCTATGATTAAGGGTAATTAAAGCCAAATATATGTTTTGGGTATCAAATTATTAGAGAATAAGGGCATAATTGGAATTATTAAAAGTTAACAAGGGTAATATGGTAACTTAATCTGTCAAGGACATAGATGGAATTGTTTAAGAAGAGTGTTGGCTAAAGTTTGAGATAAAATTATAAAAAGGGAAGTTTGAAGGGCTTAAGAGTAAAAGAGGGGAGGACTAATAAGAGAGAGACATGTCTCTAGAAAATCTGTATTAAAGGGAAGGCCAAGGCTGGTCTTAGTTTGCGGACGGCTAGGAGCAAAAAAAAAAAGTGAAAGAAAATAGAGAAAGGGGAGAAAAAGGAAGAGGGAGATAAGGAAAGAAGAAGAACCGGCCCTTTGGCTAGGGTTCTACCATTTTTGTTTTTCATTCTAATCTTTGTTTTTAGCAAGTATCTGTAGTTAAGAGAAGAAGAAGGAAAGAAGGGAGATAGTGTTTCGAAGTCAAGCAAGGAAATTTACAAGCACGGACTCCCTTGAAGATCAATTCATTGTGGTTTGTGTTGTTGGTAATTGTTATTTGGTTTGTGGTCCTCAATTGATTTTTAGTATAAAGGAAATGTTTGGGGTTTAGGGGAGATTTTGTCAAAATTTTCCCCAAAACCCTAAATGAATTATATGGCCATCACTTGGTCTAGAGAACTCCGATTTTGGAAATTCCAGTTGGAGAGGAAACCTAAGATCTGTGACCACATTTTCCAAGAAGAGCCTAAAGTATTAATATGACTTAAGGACCCTTGAATTTGGGTCTAAAAACCAGTTATTGGTTCTGTTTTGAAAATAGAGCAGTCCTGGTTGTTTGGGACATATCTTGAGTTTTGGTGCTCCAAATTAAATGATTCAAATTTGAAAAGAACCCTTAGCATTGTAGCTTCAAATGAGTAGAAGGAACTAATGTCAAATTATGGAGCAGACCAAAATGAGTCTCACAAATGGGTTACCGTGTAAACCGCAACACTAGATTAGCATTAAAATGCCATAACTTGAGTTTGGATGATTCAACTTGAGTGATTCCAATTTTTTAGTAAAATAGATTCATAGAGGAACAATGTACATGAAGGAAGCATGTTGAGATTTTGAACTCATTGTACCTAGAAAATAAGTGAAGTCGGACCCTATTTTGGGAAATGATTTTCATGTCCTTTCCTATAGGATTTTGAGACATTTAAACGCCTTCATGACACCCCAAAGTATTAGTGGAGATGGTTTTGTATGAAAATAAGTCAGTATAATCTTAGCTAAGGAGATAAAGAATTTGAATAAAAGCTATATGATTTAATGCTGGGGTCAATAGAATAACTAGAATGGAATAAAGGACATGAATTCTAGCCATGCAAGAAAAGATAATACATGTATGTTGTTATAAAAGAATCATGTAATACATCCATGATGACAAGAGATATGTTAAAGTGGGCTCTTTATGAAGATGAGAATAATGGATAGTGAATATTCAGATGCATACACAAAGGATAACAATAGTTATTCATGTATATGGGATATGCATCAAAACGTAATAACATTGCCTCGCTATGACTGTGTAGATGGATAGATGGGCATGCCTATTGCGGATACAATTGTTTCAACATACATATATAGTTAGCCCTATTTGGTTGATCGACATGGACCTGTTTAGCCATGCTACAAAGAGCATTTATAGAGATCACTATCTCGAATCAAAGGATAGGGTCCTCGGTACATGTTATTTCCAGTATCCATTTTTTTTTTTTTTGAATACATGCATGAAACATGTAAAAAGAGATAAAGTAATATTGATAATCAAAACATGAATTCTAAACATAGAAGTAATTGCAAATTATAATGGAATATAAATAATTTTAATAGTCACTAATACTATGACTAATATGATATGTGGAATTCAGATAGATAAAGTACAGGTTAGCAAGATAGCACATGAGATTAATATAATGAAGTAAATTATTTAATTGTGGTAAGTTCATGAATGCTTGTAACTTACAAAGCTATATCACAGAGAGAGTATATATATATATATATATATATATATATATATATATATATATATATATATATATATATATATATATATGTATAGTAAGTTACATGAGTATTATATCGTAAGATATACGGCTAGTGATCATCCAAGCATAAGAATCCTCACTAAGCTTTATGCCTAGCACCTGCAATTTATTCGTGTAAGTACCGAGGAGGCGGCTAGAGAACAGGACATTCCACATCAACATCAAGGGTTATCTCAACAGTAGGTGCTCACGGCAAAGTGTTTCTATTTAACAGCATTTCTGAGTACATGTTGTATATAAACTTTTGGGTACAACGAAAATGATTTGTAAATAATATGTAAGTGATATTTTGAACGCCTTAAATAGTAGGGTATGATAATATGGTTTTGTAATATATGTTAAATTATATGATTATATTATAAGGGGTGTTTAGAACCGCTTCAAGCATCAGTTTAAAGTCTATAGTTTTGTGGAAACCCTTCCTAACACAGAGGTGGTCAGTTTCACACCTCTCTGAGGACATAGGAGGATTCGAAGCCATCCAGTATTGGTTGTCTTAGTAGGCACCTGCCCAGAGGAGGGGTCAACCGGTTGAGCCGAATCGGATGGTAGAGGCGTGATTAGAGAATTCTAGGACTAGCGCCATCACTCAGGTGCCTCCATGAGTGCGCTGACTTTCTAGCATGTAAGAGTCCTGGCCTGCTTGGTGGCGTGTTCCTAGTAGGTGTGTTCAATTTCTGCCATGTACCTCAACTTCCGCTTGGTGAACACTGTTTTTCACGACGTTGGCATGTTAGAAGTTAGCCACTTTAGCCTCCAACTGAGGAATCTTCTTAATTTGATTCCCTAGCACTTCGCATGCCTTGGAGGCCTCAGACAACTTCTAAAGTAGCTTGGATACCTTATTTTCCAAATCTGAAATCTTGATTCAGCCCCGTGGTTTATGCAGGTCTGGGGCTCAGCCCCCGTGTAAGAGAGCCGACCGAAGCAGCCGCTAGGGCATCACAATACATGGCCATGCAGGCCCCAAATACGCTCATCTGCAAGGGAAGAAATCCATAAGGAAAAGGGAAGAATTAAAAGAAAAGAAGGAACGTATGTAAGGACAAGGAGTTACTATGGCAACCACTTGAAAAAAGGTGTGGATTCCCTCAGTAAATCTAAAACCTTCTTTATCACTGGGCCCCGTATACGTGAGCCCATGGCGAATGACCTCCTGGTCCTTTAAGAGCTACCCTCAAACAGCTGGATCTCTCATTGTGGCCTGCATAATATGTGGGATGGAGTGTCTACTTTGAATGTGGCTGGTGGCTCCCCAGCTGCCTTCCTCTCCCTTGCCTCGACATACCGGAGAGTACGGGAAGTGTTAGGATTCGTGACGCACGGGTCGCACAAGCAATATAGTGACTAACAAGCTCGGATATCGATCCCAATGTGGAAGGTGTGAGCGAGCGAGGATTGAGTACCCTGGGCTTACTAAAGCTTGTTCACTATCTGAGCGACTCAATGTTTAGGTGAAAAGGGTTTTAAAAACAAAATAAAGCAAAACAAACTAGGTATGATCAATGCTTACTTACAAGGAATGGGTTAATTTCTCAAGAAAGAACAATAAATTTAAGGGTATTATGTTTGATTGCTTCCATTGATGCATTTGATTTATATATATGAAGTCCTAATTAAGTGAAAATATACTTATGATTGTCCAAGGAACATGATATGAGGTTTACACTTTCATGTCTCCCCTCAATTCTGACACCAACTCCCTATTCTCCTTTCGGTCCATCTAGCTATTGGCATGGTACTTTATATTGGTCACCTCTCGATCCATACACAGACTACCTGCACTACGCCGATCAATACCTCTCGGGTCCATACAATCCTCACATAATGCTGAGATGGGGCTACTCCTAATGAAATCCATCTAGTACTAGGCATTCCTAATTCCCTAGACTTCTTTAAGTAGGTTAATTAGCATTCCGATTAATTAGTTCACACCTTAAGAGAGTCGAGACTGCATTTTAGGCGTAATCCAAGCTGCCACCAAGATGCTAAGAAAATGGACCCAAGGCCCAACTCTCACATGCATTAATTAATCAAAACCTTAGTAATCCCAAGCACTACACCAACCAACATCAACAGCACATATTCACAAAACCATTCTAAAAGATATATAAATCAAACATCAATTTAAACAATCAACCCTAGAGGAGTGTTTAGCTACTCATTACAACCCAAAAATCTATCAAAATCATGTCTATTACATCCATAATAATGAAAGAGATGGGAAGAGAGTGAGAGTTAGAGATACAAAACAAATATGGGATGAGTGTTCGGTGTGAATTAGATATGCATTTTGAGTGTGTTTTTCATGTATTTTTATAACTCAAATTCTTAATTCACATCAAGAGTTCACTATATTACACTAATCCTCCATTCTGTAATGTTTTGCAGAATATGATTGAAAATCAAGCAAAAGAATAGCTGATTGACATGAAGGAAGAACCAGAGTTTGAAGCAAAGAGAGCATAAATAGGGCCAAAAAGATGAATTTCTGGGTTGTACCATGACCTCCCATGACTTCAAGCATGATGTGGATGGGTTCTACATCTCTCAAACTTTCCAACGAGTCCAAGATCACCCAATTCGGAGTTCGAACAAAAAAGATACGACTTCGTAAAGTTAATGGAGGATTTTCCAAAACACTACATGGAGCACCCCTCAAAGTTTGTGCATTTCAGTCTAAATAATGGCTTCCAATGACTCTAAGCTTGATACAGATAGATTCTACTCTCTCTTATCTTTCCGTAGAGACCAAAATCATCACATTTAGAGGTCGGATGAGAGAGTTATGATCGTTTGAAGTCAAACAGTTTTCACCTAGCGGCGGCATCTTCGCCTAGGCGTAGGCCTTCACCTTCCAAAGTGAAGCTGCCCTCTCGTTGAGGCGAAGGAAGGATTCAAAAAGACATTATTCGGGCTCTGCTCAGCAAAGGATTCTTCGCCTGCATTGAAAGGATGTCGGGCTGTGTTCATTAAAAAAGCGATTTTTGAGCCCATCATTAGCCTATTTTCCAAAGCCTATAAATATATGTATTTTAGACTTAAACAGGGGAGCTAGGAGAACACCTCCTTAGGTTTCTCCTCTCTTCTTCTTAAGCCACTTAGGGGTTTTTTTCTTTAGTTTTACTTGTTTTTGAATGATTTGAAAACTAACTACCAAAGGAGTTTTTGCAACCGTAGAGCAGAGTTTGCAGACGAATTTCATCTTTAATTTGTTTCAGATCTCTCAACTTTACTCTTATTTAATTCATTGTTATGTTGAGGTTAGACATGGTTTTGTTGATTTCGTTGTAATGAGTGGCTAAACTCTCTCTAGGGTTGATTATAGCATGCTTAATTTGTATTTCTTTTATAATGGTTTTGTGAATTTATTCTTTTGTTGATGTTAGTAGGTGTAGTTTTTTGATTACTATGGTTTTGCCTAATTAATTTATGTTAGGGAGTGAGTTTAAGACCTGGTGCACAAAGGGTTTCCAAAGTGATAGTTGGAAAAATACCCTTAGGTGCATCATCCCCAATACCCTAAATGTATCTCAATTCGACAAAATCAACCTAACTTAGTCAGCGAAGTCTAGGAATTAGGAATGCCTGCACTCGGATGGATTTCATTAGAGTTCATCTCAAAGATATGTGAGGATCGTATGGACAAAGAGGTGATCAATCCGAGCGTAGTCCAAGTAGTCCTATTGTATGGACCGAGAGGTGACCAATAGGATTCCCAAGGAAAGCACTGCTTTATAAAATTACCATACTTAATAACCTAGAAGGACCGAAAGGAGAATATGGAGTGGGTGTGAGAAATTGAGGGGAGACACGAAAGTGTAAGCCTCATACCGATTTCCTTGGACAAACACAAATATATTTTCATTAAGCCAGCACTTCATGAATAATAATCATAATTGCATCAATGGATATAATCAGCCCTAGTATCCTTACCCACAATTTTTCTTTAAAATCAACCCATTTACTTGTGAATCTTATAAAATCAATTTTAGATTTGTTTTGCTTTTAGTTTAGTTTAGGGAGCTCATCTTTCACCCAAGTCATCGAGTCACTCAAATAGTGAACGACTTCACTATCTAGGGTACTCCATCCTCGCTAAAAGCACACCTTCCCTGTGGGATCGATATCTGGATTTGTGAATCCACTATATTACTTATGCGACCCGTGAGCTTGCGGGTTTTGGTTGATTTTTACCAAACTTTTATATAATACAAAAATCACCAAACAAGTTTTTGGCTCCATTTCCATGGAAGGTATGGTTTGGTGTTTGAATTGATATTTTGGCAAAAGAAAAGTTTGCTAATTTGAGCAAAAGTTTTCTTTTATTTCTTATTTACATTTTGTATACTTCATTTTTTTTTCTTTTCTTTTGTACTTTCCTTTTAGGTGCTAAGCATAATGTCAAACGAGGAGATAAATGAGTTTTTCTACACCCTTCAAAATCATTTTCCTTCACACACATCCCAAAGAGAACCAACATCGGAGGAAATTGCCGCAAGGCAAGCACAAGCCTCCATGAGCGAACAAGTTTATAATTTTGGAGGGATGAATTCTTTCAACAATGCGGGTTATTTCTCTCAACCCCACAACTATATGCCAAGCTACAATCATTCGGGTTGGGGGGACACAAGACAATTTCTCCTGTAGCCATCTAAATATGCAGCCACAAGGAAGTTCAAGTTCCACTATCGTTATACCCGCAAACTATCCAATGAAGAGCTGGCTCTCAATGAAGGAAGACATTAAGAGGGATAATGAAGTTTCAGAAATGCGGTTGCCAATTATGGAACCCACAGGATGCTAACACGACATAACATTGGCACCAATTTGAAAAATCTCAAGAGAAACATGCTATCACATGGAAAGGAAAGGCAAGAAGAGCCAAGGGAATTGGAAAACTTAAAAGAACACCTTCAAGGCAACTCCTGTTTACATAAAGAACAATGGTATACGAGTGTGAAAGTATACCTTGGCCTCAAGGTTAACCTTCAAGCTTGACATTGGATGAGGACAAGAACACAATAGAATGTGATAAAATGACTTTGGTCCTTGAGGAAGAATTGAAAAACCCAACATTTGTTGAGAAGAATGAGCTTGTTATTGACGAAGAACCGTTATTAAAAGAGAAGCAAGTTGAAAAACAACATCCCGAGCTTATAATGGAAAATGTTTCTGCCTGGAGTCAAGACTTCACTTCCATAAAGCTTTGACTTTGTACAAGAGACCACAATCATCATTTATAGAAAAACCTTTCGTTTCTACAAGTCAAATATGGATTGATGCTAAAAATGGGGAAATGACACTCCATGTTAGTAAAGAGAAAATTAAGTTTGACCTCTACCAAAACATACCATTAACGGATGAAGAAAAGAGGGCATGCATGAAGTTAGAGAGCTCATTTTCGCCCATCAAGGATCTAGCACTTCACGCTCTTCAAGAGGACAATTCTTGAAGGATATAAATTTGAACCCAACTCTTTCCCCACTAAAGAGTTGGCTTTTGTGCTATTAAGAGGAGTTCATTCTCACTGTTTCAAGAGCATGAAGAGGGAGTATTGGTCACACCGATTGAAGATTTCAAAGTCGCTTATCCCACTCCAACTGAGTCTAAATCGGTGATCCTGGGCAAACAAAGCAGCCTGGAAACCTCAAAAATAAGTGATTTTTACCCGGCCTAGTACTTGAAATGCCTGCCGTGCACTTTAGCATGTCAAAATACGATCTTTATCTCCCCATTGTTTATTTGGTTCCTCAAGACATCAGCTGATCCCCAACGAGGAGTCAACAAGATCCCCACCACTCGCCCAAGCCCAATGATCACTCCGACGCAAAGATATCCTGTCCCACCTGTCACTTAATTACACCAGCACAACTGATTTAAGCCCAAAAATAGCTGAACCCCCACTCTTAAAAATTCTTCAACAGCTCAATCATTCCTGATCCTGGTGCCTCTGCTCTGTCGCCAGGCCTTAGTTCGCCATGTGTTTTGCTTTTAGTCATTTCTTTCGTCCTAGTTTGTTTTGTCTTTGAAGAGCTTGATTTAATAATGATCAACTCTCTTCACACGAAGAAAATGAGAGGAGAAGAACATAAAAAGCACAATGGCTCAATCAAGGTCGTGATCTCGAACTTTGAGTTCTTACGACTTAGCACGTCATCAACAATGATGTCATCTTGTTTGGTTTAGATAATAATTTGATGCAATATGACTCCTCTCATCCTCAAATTAACTCAGAACTGTTTATCATCACTGAGCAAAACCAGATAACAACAACATTTGAGAGAGATGATTTTGAAACATCCAACTGATTAAAGTACTTTAAATAACCTTATATGAACATATCTATACCAATTTTGTCACAGTTATTCTCGTAATCATATGTTCTCATCCATTTATATTCTTCAACTGGAAAACCTGATTACCTCACACAAATTTGTTGATGTACGGCGGTGGGATCATGACGACGAGTTTGATGCAAGAAGAAAAAACACTGAGCAAACGTTCATTCTCCCACCGAGCAACAAGTTTTAGTAGCCTGCACCACACTATTCTGTCAATGGTTCAGGTATTTCACCCAATCTAAAGCCTGACAATGATATGAAGGCAGAAGTTTAAGGAACCCTAATATTTGCAATTTATCTCATAAATCTCGCTCTGTTGTTACAGAACAAGAGTTTAGAGCAATAAAGCAAGAAAGAATATTAGGTGACAATATTTATGAAAGTTTCGAATGTAATGAGAGATGACAAGAAAAATGGAGCAGTCTTGGCAATTGAGTCAAAATTATTTTCACTACGTTTAACTGTTCATTTCCATAAGTTTTTAACTGGGTTTCCTTATGATTATGTCGGCTCTTATATCTTTGATCCAGTGTTGTAGGTGGCTCATATTTAGCGGAGAGTTTACGGCGAAAAATGCTGATGGTGAATCTTCATTATTGGCAGAGATCCTTCATACACTTGCTTCATATAATTCATCTAAACGTAATGATCGAGGTGCCATCACACATCACATAATTTGAGAACTTCGTTTAGTTGCGTCGAACCGCGATCATCCAGCGTTTTGAAAAATGCATCTTCAAAGTTTTCGGTGTTGTGGCGAATGTTCATAATCTCGATAACTGATCATGAGATGAATCCCACTTCATGTTCAACATTTTTTGAATAGTTTGAAGAAGGTACGGAATGGTTTTCGTCGATACGTACGGTACGCAGCAGTTTAGAAAGGAGCGGGCAGAATTATGATGATACGAGCGTGTTTTTCATGTATTTATAACTCAAACGTTATTCACATCCCAGACTGATCCATATTGATACCAACTCCGGCTTCCCAATGTTTGCAAAATGATGACGAAAACTACAAAAGCATGAGCGAATTGGCATGAAGTGAAGAAACAGAGTTTCGGGTTAAAGAGAGCTACGCGAGGCGCGCGATAATTTCGGGCCAAACACGACTCTCAACACTTCAACTCCATGATGGATAAGCCCCCGCCATTCTCAAGCTTTCCAACCAGTCCAAGATCATCCTTCCACTGTGGTCTGAATCCAAAGATACGCCCCAAAAGCATATGATTCTTCTCAAAACACCCACACAAGATCCCAGCACCTTGGTACTCAGGCCAACTAATTTGGCTCCATGATTCCTGACCTGATTGATGGATTCCGGCTCTCTCCTGATCGCTGATGACCAAACAACCCACTGAGAGGCTTCGATTATGAGGAGCGATGACCCGCTCAGTCATGTCAACATTTGATGACTGAACCCACGAAGGCTACAGCAGACCCTCGCCAGCATGGGGCCCTCTAAATGGTCATCCTCTCGGTTGAGCCTTAAAAAATATATATTTGTTTAGCTCAGGTTGGCATTCTTCGCCAGCAAAGTAATGTGCCTAGAACAGGAAAACATTTCGAGCCCGCCATCGTTCCATTTCTCCAAAAAATTGGCAAATATATGTGGTTTGCACTGACTGGTAATGGTTGCTGAGGGAGAACACATAGGGTTTCTCCTCTCTTCTTCTTAAGCCACTTGGGGTTTTTTTATTTTCTTTAGTTTTACTTTTGTTTTTTGAGCTACTTGAAAACTAGCTACTGTGAGGAGTTTCGCAATCGTAGGAGTAGAGTTTGAGACTAATTTCATTCTAATTTGTTTCAGATCTCTAAACTTTTACTCTTATTGACCTTTTCATTGTTATGTTTATGTGAAACATGGTTTTATTGGATTTCTTGGTTGTAATGAGTGGCTTAACTCTCCTCTCTAAGGTTGATTATCGAAGCTGATGCTTGATTTGTATTTCTTTATAATGGTTTTGTGAATTTATTCGTGTTGATGTTAGTCAAGCGTAGGCGGATTACTATGGTTTTCATTTCTAATTGATTTATGTTAGGGAATGAGTTTAAGACCTGGTGTACAAAGGGTTTCCAACGTGACAGTTGGAAAAATACCCTTAGGCCTTGATCCTTACTCCTAAATGTATCTTAATTGACAAAATCAACCTAACCTAGTCACAGAAGTTTAGGGAATTATAAATGTCAAAGGACTAGATGATTTCATTAGCGTAAAGCACCATCTCAAAGATTATGTGAGGATAGTATGAACCGAGAGGTGATTGATCCGAGCATAGTCCGAGTACTCCTATTGTATGGACCGAGAGGTGACCAATAGGATTCCCAAGGAAAGCATTGCCTTACTTAATGACCTAGAAGGACCGAAAGGAGAATAGGAAATGGGTGTGAGAAATCGGAGGAGACACGAAAAGTGTAAACCCTTGTACTGGATTTCTTTGGACAAACACAAATATATTTCCATTAAACCAACACTTCATGAACATAAATCATAATTGCATCAATGGATATAATTAGCCCTAGTATCCTTACCCACAACTTTTCTTTAAAATCAACCCATTTACTTGTGAATCTTATAAAATCAATTTTAGATTTGTTTTGTTTTTAGTTTAGTTTAGGGAGCTCATCTTCACCCTACCATCAAGTTTCACCCAAATAGTGAACGACTCTTACCAGCCTGGTACTCAATCCTCGCTTAAACCACCATCCCTCGTGGATCGGAGCATCCGGACTTGTTAGTCCATCAGATATTTGTGCGACTCGTGGCATCATGGTTTCGTTGATTTTTACCAAACTTTTATATAATACAAAAATCACCGAACAATAAGGAATGCTCCAAACTCAGCTCCAAGGTTGAATGAGGTCCTCTAGTTGATAGATTCTTCAACATCACACCAAATCCAAAGTAAAATAAAAAAAATCTCAAACCCTAAAGTGATTCAAGAAGAAAAGAGGAGAAACCCTAAGGAGGGTGTTCTCTTCAAAACCTGAAATTTTTAAACGGTCTAAGAAAGACTACTATTTATATGTACGGAAAGAGAGGCCAATGATGGCTCAAAACTAGATTTTTGTTGGTCCATCCTATCGTCCTTTATCATCTAGGCAAAGGCTTTTTTTGCTCTCGTTAACTTGAGAGTCTTTGATTTATGCCCTTCAACAGCACGAAGGATGCCTCGCCGCAAAGAAACCACTCTCGCCTCAGGGAAAGGGCATCTTTGCGAGGTAAGTGGAACCCAAGGCTTCATCACTTTTACTCTCATTCACCACGGTAAAGCCTTCCTTCACAACTATGAACCTCTTCGCCGAGGTGAGCAACTCCGTCAGAGATCAACTACTTTATCTCTCTCACTTTGATTTCCTTTCACTTTGCTTCGATTTTTCTTCAGTTCTATAAACATAAGCATGGGGGAGGGATTACTCAGAATATTTTTAAGAATACAAAAAGGGAATCTAGTATTTAGGTTACAAAAATACATGCAAAACACACTATAAATGCTAATAAGAATCACACCTATCATGAGGTTGGGTCTAACGACCTTCCTTGATCGTTACTCCCTCTTTGAAGCATTGTTCCTCGGGAGGCCCACGAGTCGGGCCAATGGGGGGGGACAAGGGGATGTTAGAGAACTCCTTTAGCCAAAGGAATGCTCGAGAATCCTCTCTCGCCTAGGGGATAGTCTAATTGTCTCTAGACACAAAAGGTCGAGCCCGATGACAGGATTTGGTCGGAGAGTCAGAAGAGGATTCCCTAGGCCTCTTGAGGGTCACAACGAGGAGGAGGCGGGAGTGGGAAGTCGTCGACCACGGCCATTTCTTCCATTTGTTTGAACTCCCGAGCCTGGACAATGGCCACAATTCAAGCAAGAAGGCAATTCAGAACACACTTCTTAGAGCAAGAGTTCCCTAGGCCTTCTAAATGCAAATAAGGCACTGGCGGGACGACAAATTCCTCGGGCTTAACGAACACCTCCTGGAGATTGTAGGGGGTCAGCAAGTATTTGAAGTCCCTCGCTGAGCTTAGAAGACTAAGAACTTTGGCTATAGCGCCGAATTAGGTGTCACTCATATCGTCTACCAGTTTTTCTTAGCCTAAGGTACCTATGTTCACAAGGGGGTGGTGACGCCCCCAAATCCCGAGGGTCCGTCTTCGACCACTCCTGTCAACCCACTGACACTCAGGAATGTCAAGGACCCGACATTTTTCGATTTAAAAATTCAAGAGTCTCCTTTGTACAGGGAGCTCTACCTAAATACAGACCTCGCATAAACCCCAAGGTCCCAAATAAATTCAATATACGCTTTATGATTTAAAACCGCCACTTGGGCCCATAAACAATACTCAATATACATGCCAACTATGAATCCAACTATATACCCAATAGTTACAAGAGTTAATATGTTTTTACTCTTATACAATACATACATTAAACTTAAAAAGTTCTAATACATGTATACATCAAAGCCACAACCCGGCTTTCTTCTTTAACTCGGTCTCTGTGTGAGACGAGCCGTCCCCCGCACGCTCCCTCGCACCGTAAAACAATATCCTCGACACGCAGCCTAATGCTCGCAGTGGAATCGCCCCTTGCTCGGCCACCACCACCCAAGCGCAAAGGCAATGTTCCAATGAAAACACACATTCAAGCAAATGTGCATGATCCTACTTTGAATGTCTACATGACTAACTCGTATCCCGAAGTCCTCACCGACCTTCACACCTCGCCTAAGCCTCAGATGAAAATTATTATTTTGTTTTGTTCAGGACAACCCTCCGATGTGTATATATCAATCGGGGTCATCTCGACGATTGATATATTATTTGTTTGTGGACTATCTCCGATGAATATCAATTGGGCCGCTCCGACGATTGATATTTTTAATTTGGACTACCCTCCGATAATTAATATTTTTAGACAACCTCCGAACCATTTTCTCTAGATCAACTTCATGCACTCACTCCTATAGTCCTAGGTGTTCCAGTTGCATATGGAATGCATGTATGCTAATCCTAATACAAGCTCTTAATTCACATGTAAATACATAAACATGCATATATTCACAAAACAATCAATTCACACAATCATGTCATGTAAATTCTCATTTCATACATCAAAATTAGCTCACTTGGGCTAATGATCAAACACGAGCAATTTAATTTAAATCACTCGACCAAACACATATTTTCACAAAATATATTTAATCGTCGGGAATAGTGAAACCCTACATTATTCTTAAAAATCACAAATCACCTGCTCACTTCGTGAACCGCATTTCCTACGCCACTTCCGGCTCATTCCAATCAATACATGATTTATTACAAATTTGGTGAAATGAACACTCCAAAACAGCTCACGTTACGCCCAAGACTTGGTTTCTGTACTGAGAATAATTCGGTCCCAAGGTTTGGGATCGGGAACAAACGGCCCCCAACTGGCCCTACATTCTAATTTCAAACATTGGGGGCACTCTTAAAATGTAATAAACCTTAGCAGGGAGAAACCCCCACCTCTCGGAGTTTGTCAAAAACTCACAAATCCGTGTCCACGCTGTAGCCCCTCTCTCGCGTATAGCATGCCTTCTCTTGTCCCGAAGACTCCGCCGACGATCGATCGCTGCCTGCAGATTTTTAGAGAGAAGTTCGATAGATTCTCTACTCAGGAAACCAACCCATAGCTACTCGGATCTCCCTTTCCATTTCTCACGCTTGGCTTTCGACTTGTAAGGGGACGACCAATCGTAGCAATTTTGTCTCAGTTGACTTAACAAATTCCAAAATGACCATTAAGTGTCCCTTCATTTCCCAGCTTGATATCCTACACTATCTCTCGTCAGTCCATTTTCATCATTTCCTCTACTCATACCACTTATGGCACATGAGTATTTATTATATGTGACTTCGTTGCATCGAATTGCTTTTACGGCACCCTCGAAACGCGTATGCTCGAAAAATGTGCAAACTCCGACTGCTCCTGACTGGACGAAATTGACGTTAGCTAGATTTTGCGAGACTCCATTCCAATCTGAAATTTGTTTCATCATCCGAGATCTATAACAAATTTCGATTTTGAACTAAATTATAATTTGCAATCGAAATTACTATTTTGCACTTTTCCGTAAATTGAACTTCTTGTCTTACAGGAGGAAGTGCAATTAAAGGGAACCCTGAAGCTTGCATAAGGCTTCATTACCGACTCTCCGTCAAGCAGGATCGGGTGGCAAATTAGAACTCCTACAGGGATGCCTCCACTATATATCCCTAGGTGTCGAACAACAACACATTGCCTTGAGACTTGTTCTTGCTGGTGTTCGGCATATGGGTCACCAGATGGAGTAGCTAGGCATTAGCAACGAGATAATATCTCTCGAGCTTTTGTCGCTTGAAGAAGTACACGTATAACACATCCTACCAAGATTGAGGTCGTGCTTCTTGTTCAATACGCTTACCTCGAGGAGAACCCAAATGATGTTCATGTAAATTACAAATGGGGCCGATCTCGTGAAGTGTAAGAACTCGTGGACTGTGAGGAAGGAAAAGGAATCTCAACCCCTCACCGGGTAAGGATTTTCTGGCCAGATTATGTCTTCATCCGCCTCGTCCATGTCCTACGACAAAGTCACAATCGAGGGAAGGAATACTTCCTCCAAAAGGCATCCGCACAAGGGTCCCTAACAAGCTTAAGCTAGGTCGAAGAGCATCAGAGAAGAAGGGAAGCAAAGAACCCAAAAGTAGAACAAAGATGAGCCAGAGTGAGGAAAAAAGCAATAGCACCCTCAACAAGCAGAAAGGCGGGATTATATACCCGCAAATCCGGCCACATGGGCAGGAATCCCAAGAAAAACATTTGATGCACTGAGACATGGGAGACACTTTTTAAAACCAGAGCGAATTTATGTTGCAACCTATGAGCAAAGAACTACATTAATAATCAAATTTGCGCTCGAGGCGATAAAGAATGATTTTACCGCCTTCCAAACCCGGGAGTATGGAATGGCTAGTAGTGGTTAGTGGAGTGGAGTAGACCATAGAGCACATGCCCTACTTGAGCGTGTTGGGGGATCCATTTAGAAGACCCGACCGATCCACCAGCGATGTCTGATGGTGAACCCAAGTCAAAACTAGCACCAGAAAATGGTAATTTAAGGCCATGATAAGATAAACCACCTTAGGGTAATGAGAAAGCGAATGAGCAACGATATGTAACTCGAATTAATAAGAGCAATGCTGCTATGATGAAATTTATGGTAAGAGATTAATACGATAGTGAATGTATAACGTAAGGGAGTAAAGAGCCAATAAATGTCCCATTTAAATATTGGGTGATGTCACACTCCTCTCCCACCCCTAAAGGATGCGAACTCGAAATTTCTTTACTTATCTACTTTGTGGAAAGCCAAGACCTTCCGACAGCATATTGTAGTGATTATCACCTACAGAGTTTCAAATGCTTCTCGTCATTAACTCTGAGCACATGTCATTTTCTAAATGTTTTTGCGCTTTGATTTATGTGTTTAGATGAAAATGCCATCGTTCTCGAATCAATAAAATTCTCACTCTTTTCATTGTCAAAAAAAAAAAAAAAAACCACCTTTTGAAATATATATATATATATATATATATATATATATATATATATATATATATATATATATATATATATATATATCTTAAATAATTGTCTAAATTTTTTAATTTGTTGTAAACAATCCATCAACTTGTAAAAAACTTATGACTTAGATCTTTAATACAACTCCCAAAATGCCTAAATCATGTCTATGTTGGTTTCAGAGAATCAAAATACCATATAAAATAAAACTCAAAAGAACCAATAACCTCTCTGTGATCAATATAATTACAAGTAGTACCTTGTAGATAACATATCACCTTTATTAATAGGAGATGGACATATCATTTGTACAGTACGAAAAATGTTTAAGCCTAGTGATGACAACGACATAGTGCATAGAATTGATTTTCTGTCAGTTGATTATTATTTTATGTTGGCTATCAATTTATCTGAGTCTGATTATTCATTTGTTTTCAGCGTGGATAATTGAAGACAGCAGCGTTGCTCCTCGACGCAGGTGTTTCACATCAAATCCCCGCCGTCAAGATGTCATCAGACCTAAAATCTTAGGTATTTAGCATATTGTGATTCTTACATCTAGACCGAGTCAAGCCGCCACTAGTAACTTGAATGCTAATATTTCAAAGAATTCGATTATACGTTCGTACGTAAATATGCTGACACCGTGGCCAACGAGTCAGCGTCGCGCCATGCCACCACTAATCGTGTCAACATTCATTAACCCAAACCCGATACGACACAAACGTGTCAACATTCGCTTAATCCAAACCCAACTCATTATTATTTCATGTTTCTGTAGGTCAGAATATGAATATTTACCCATTTAATTCGTATTATTTAAAATAATAAGAATTATAATTAATCATCCGCGCTTGGGAACACAAATAACTCATAAATTTAATTTGTTTATTAATTTGCCATTTAAAATAATATAATTATAATTAATAATCCATATTTACCATAAATAATTTATTAAATAAGTTAATTAATTAATATAATAATTATATATCAATTCAACAATGATGTTGAAAAGTGCTAATGACACGATTTATATTTTATTAAATCGTGATGGGGACGGCCAACACTATGCGATTAATTAAACACGATTATACCTCACCAAACCCAGAAAAACCGCCAGCTCATGTCACATGGTCACATTTTTGTCTATCGCTTTGAATTAATGAAACTCTACTTTTATTGTTAAAAAAAAAAAAAATGTTTCATAACCGATGACAATGACACGGTCCATATAATTGATTAGGAACCAACCTTCCATTTTCAATTCAGAGAGAGAAGGCTCCATTTTCAATTCAAACAGAGAGAGAAGGTTCAATTTTCAATTCAAACAAAGAAGAAGGTTCCATTTTCACAATGACACGGTACATATAATTGATTAATTCAGAGAGAGAAGGTTCAATTTTCAATTCAAACAAAGAGAGAAGGTTCCATTTTCACAATGACACGGTACATATAATTGATTAGGAACCAACCTTCCATTTTCAATTCTGCAGGAGAGAATAATCAATCTTTTCTGAATTCAAACAAAGAGAGAAGGTTCCATTTTCAATTCAAACAGAGAGAGGACATATCCTGAGACCTCACCATTCCATTATCATCATATTCGATTTCTTTCCTTGTTGGTGAATCACCATCTCAGGTTGTTTCACTTTCAAAGTGGGTCAACTCCCCAACCACTACTTCAGCAGCCCATAAATTCCACTTTAGACGTTTCAGCAAACCAAGGCCAGTTCCCTTTCACCTTCCCACGTTAAAGCCCAATGGCTGAGGCCCCCTGCCAAGGCGCCCGCTTTACCCTTGATTCTCCTGGGTTCACTCGTGGCCCTGCCTCCGGTTTGATGCTCTCAGTGCGAAGTTTCGTGGAAAGAGCCGGACTGGACTACCGTTTCACTAGCGGTATGTGTGTTGTATTTGCTGGCTGTTTCAGTGGTTTCATCATGTGGGTTGTATCTGATTGGGTTGTTTTACTAATTTCGATATGTACTGCTCTATTGGTTCGTATGTATGTGCATTGTAATGTTTGTTGATTTCACTACTGGTACAGCCAATTTGGATCTCTGTGTGTTTATCTGGTTTGTTTCAGTGGTTTCATAATATGGATCTTATAAGATTCTCAAGAATTTTTGGGGTCTTTGAATGTATATGATTTTGGGGAAAATCCATCCTGATGTATATAGTGAAAAGAATAAACACTAAAATTGATGAAGAGAATGTAGTACCAGAAATTGATGATAAAGGAAGGAGAAGTAGATTTGTGGAAATTAAGAACAGTAAATGAGCTAGTGTCTTTGCACACCATCCACCCTAGATGCGATGCCAGTGTCTGTTGAATGTTGGCAGGGGTTGCATTGCAAGAGTATTCTAGAAGCCAGATGGGAAGAAAACGCCTTCTACATCTTAATACTGCACCTGAGATGAATCCCTCCTTGTCTAAGACCATGTTACCAAACCATATGACTTCTACTGCACTCACCACAGCTATATATCTATAACGCTGATTCCTCGTGAGTGAACCTGAATCTGACCATGCCTCTCTTCCACATCTTTATGTTCCACCCTACCTCTAGGCTAAGACAATTAGTGTTTATGAACCAGGCAGGGATCATTGTTTCACATTCTAAAAAATCACTTCTTGATTTCATGCCCAGAACAACACGTGAATTTGGTTTATTCTGATTGCTAAATGTTTCTATCTTGCATGGTTCAAATATACTGCCTGGTTTAAGGCCAAACAGAGCTGAGAGATGATTGTTTTCCTGGTTTCTTTTTCAATAAGTTGATTGTTTTTTATTTAAAGGCATTGATTTAATTTTTTTTCAGATCCACTACTGGTGTAGTATATGTTTGTTGTGAGACTATGATTGTTCCTTATCATGATCCCAAAACACAAAAACGAAAGTCAATGGATCAATATTTTAGTTTGAATTCATCTCTTTTAAAGTCTTGGTTTGAATTTAATAATCTCTGATACGTTTTTGGATAACCCTATAGAATAATATACGCCTTAATCTGTGAACTGATTCTTGGTGAGCTGAGCTGCTGTAAGGTTATTCTGAAACTTAATGATAATGAATTTCGAACTTCACAAATCTTATTTTGTTGGGTTATTGTTCAAAGGTGTTCTTGTTAAGCTGGCTAAGAATGAACAAATTTATAAATTATATTTCTGCTTAATGAAATTTTTGCTACTTATCAAAAAATTATTTATGTTTTGTGTTTCATTAGGGTTTTCACACATCTACCGCTGATCGGCTTGCCAGATGTGGGCCGTCTCATTTCCTTTGGAGGTCGATGGACTGTACATGATCATCCAAGTCAGGTCAATTCCCATCATTGCGTATGGGGATAATGGATATGGAAATGCAATGAATGTTATGAGAACTATCAGAGATGCTATTCGAAATGGCTATGGATCTTTCTTGAAGATCGTTGATATCATTTAGAAAATTTTGATATTCATCACTAGTTCCTTTGTACCAATTTGTTCTCATCTTTCTCTATTTAGTCATTAATCTACTCTCTCTCACACACAAATCACACCATCAAGTTTCAGGGTCGCTAGTTTTTATCATGTTAAGGATTAATGTGGAGTTCTTGTATTGGGGTAATCTAATATTTCTTTCCTCGGATAGTTCGTAATCAGTTTCATACCCACGTGAAATGTTATACCGCTAAAGTATGGTTCTAGACAAACACACCTCCAGAGTCTGATTCAACGAAGACCTTGTCTAAGATCAATGCATAGTGTGGATATTTCTAGGAGGTTTATTAATCAAATAATAAAAATGTTAATCATATATATATATATATATATGGAACTGAAGACTATGGAAGGTCCTACTTTTGCATCATCGGCAAAGAATTCTTTGAAATCATGTGATCGGAATGCAAGCTCTTGTAATTCAAAATCACATAGAGGAAACAGACATGCTCTTCTAGCCTTAAACATTGAGAAAGGAGACATGAGTTTATTTACAAGCACATGATACTATAAGAGAGAATAGATTGTGTATCTTTGGGAGTCAAGAGTAATAGAAGCAGGGGAGGCTTCCTGGTATCATAATGTTTCCTGCTATTTTCCCTATTACTAACATATGCATAACTTTGTCTTTACAAGTGCTAATATATTCTCGTGCTATGGTTTTCAAAACATGTCTTAAACTTTAGCTATGATATGATGTGTTATATCAAGGTGTCCCTAAAAGCTTCAGGTCATACACGCTGCAGAGAGTGGTGCCTAGGATGGAAGCCAGTTGATGCGGATAAAAGCAAACATTGATGTCAGAAGAGAGGGCTCCGACATTGTTATCATAGCACGAACTCACCCCGGGCCAGTCGTGTCTCGAGGAATCACTTTGGAGATCACAAAGCTGCCATGCCGGCTGCATGTCCTTCTACGAGCACCGTGCTCAGAGAAGAGAGAGCAGCCGCCTTTGTGAGATTGCTCCTTCTTGCTCCAAAAATGGTACATTTCTTTTATTTCTTTCCTTTGATGTAACACCGCGCCGAATTAATAAAAGCCCAACACCTATATATATACATACACATATATTTATATATATGCCCCCTTGAAAATTCGGTACTTTGCTACATACATAATTGCACAGCTTAGGTCTTCATTTGTTAAAGAATCTAATAATATTTATGTTAGTTGTGTATTTGCTTGTCACTTGAATGAATTGTAAAAACATTGTGTATTTTCCTCATGCTTGATGTCTTTTTGTACACATTTTCTTTTGTATCAGTACTAAATTTTGAATGCTTATATTTTTTATACATTTATTTTCCATTTTCCCAAATGTTGCCTCTGATGTGAGGACGCACTTTCAAGCATGGCGCTGAATACGCTGTGGCTCTTCTATTTTCTAATGATAATCTCAACGCATTTAACATGCTATTTAATAGTTGATAAACCTAAGCTGGCAACTTTTAGTTGACAAATCTATTAAAATGCTGAGATTTGACGAGACTTATTGTGCTCATTGTTTCTTTCCCTTGAGGAAAAATTTATATAGCTGTATATTTTGAATTTTGGGTACAAGTACACCATCTTGTACATCCTCCTATAATATTTGATTTTTGCAGTCACATAAGGAATATATGAAACTCCTTTACCTCATATGATTTCACTACACTTGCAATTACGCCCCACAGTCATTGCCTCTTCATTTGATGTAGTTACCTTTTACAGGTCAGAGTGCATTTTGTGAGTCTATTTTGTAGAAGTGATGGCTTCGATCGATCCCCTTGTTATCAACTGTTTTAGAACCATAAAAGCACAATAAATAATCCATACTAACTTCGAGAAAGCTCTCTATTTGTAGGCTAATCTGCTTGAAGGAGGGGGAAAAACACCAATACTTCCAATCCCACTGAACTCTTACGATGTTGGATTTTAAAATTGCTGCTTATCCACTCTCCTTTATTGTGTATCTATTCTAAAGCAATGCAATGATATTTCATTTGGTTTTCCCTTCATCTTTTTTTTTTTTTATTTTGACTAAAATTTTTGGTCATTGTCATTGATGCAGCACAAACATTTGACTACAGAATTTAATCTTCATAACAACAAATCTGAGCTTTAAAAGTGAACTTAAACATGATCCATCATGTTTAAACACCTGAAGGAAATAAGATATATGGTTTTCTTTTGCTATTACTGCACATCATTGAGAATTATGAATACTATGCTTGATTGCTATGCTACAGGAATTTCGGTTTTACTGTACCTAGATTTGAAAATTGTGTTATTTCTACCTTTTTAAACTAAGAAACAAAGGGTATAATTTTTGAAGAAGAGATTATGCTGAGCATGATGGGGGAAATCTTCTAACGATAAGGAGGCAATAAAAAGAAAAGTAGAAGAAAATTGTTAAAATGTAATTCAAAACAGCTACCATTTTAGTATAATTTTTCAGTGGAAGTTTCAATGGTGCATGACCTCTGCTCCAGCTCCTAAACCCGTCTAAATAGAAATCTGCTGCCTCCATGTTATTCGCCATTATAAATTCATAACCCACATCATGGTTTGGGAAGATTCAGGTCTCTTATAATTTCAATGATTCTAAGAAATAACTATTGAAGTGTCTAATATCTCTTCTTGAGTCAATGCATGCTTTCATAGGGTTGAATATACTTAAAGAGTCTGGAAACAAAGGCTGAGTATCTTCACCATTTCACATCACTATTATTGTGCTCATTCACAGAAATGTTCGAATCTCCTGGTCAATGCTCTTGTCTGTTTTGCAATAATTCCAGCTCTGGTAGTGCTCTTTGGAACAAATTTGAGAAAATTGAAACAAATTGTGTTAAATTGATAATTTGTTAAGACAGGCACACCTTATCGTAGTCCCGCATAGCGTTATGATGATTGAGAATAATGACTAGAAGGATGATAGTATTCTTGTTATGAACAAGTTACTTTGAAGGAAAGAAGAAATTGGGTGTGCAGATTCCTCAGTCACCTCCTTGAATCACATCTATGATAACCATGCTCTTTTTCAACCACCTCTTCTTTTCTTCTTCTTTTTTTTCCCTGTGAATGTATGACACTAAGTCCCTACTTAGTCAGCCCTTAATTCAATCATGTAGATAAAAATACAGAATGAGATCACAATACAATTAGAGGACAACGACTTTCAACTTATCATTGAAATATTAATTGCTGGTGTCTGCATCTGCCCATTAAGATTCAAGCAACCCATTTGAATTCAAACAAGTTAGTTGTGAGTCTCCCTTGGGTTTGCTCCCACCCAAGTTCCCTAGGGCTGCTGGAAGGATTTACCAGCTGTTAATTTCGGAGTCCATGAGAACACCCATGGTTATAGGAAAAAAGAAAAAGAAAAAGTTATGTGACCCTCATAACTAACCTAATGCCAAACCACCAACTTATTGTCCTAACAACCCTTTGTCTTGTCAATTAAATACCAATAGTCATTTCATCATCAACAAACAAGAATGCCATGTATGTGACAAACTGCTTGTATACAAATTCCAAGTGATCCCTTATCTATCTATTATTAGTATTAAGTAGCACATATGTTCCCAACTTTGTCATTCTCTCAACCCGTGAGTTGTTTGCCCAACATCTGTTCTTGGCACATGGCCTTTCATTGTCTTGTCTCAAACTCCAGGTTTTGCATCGTCTCAGCACAGCCTATCATTGTCTGAGTCAAATAATGACTTAACTTTACATCAGCTTGCAGATGCATGGTCTAAACCAAAGCTGTGTAATCACAAGCTGTAAATTGCTTATAGATTATAGTACTACAGTTGTAGGTTGAATATAACTAACAACATTAGAAGAGAATTATGAATGTCTTTTTAATTTAGTCAAACCATACTCATGTATAAAGAACGCCAGTACTTTTATTTAATTAATTTCCTTTACTGAACTATTTTGCAGAATGCATTAACATCCCTTAAAGGTGGCCAAATCCCTTCTCATGGAAGCATACCAACTTTTGAGGAAATTAAGGAAATTGTAGGTTTCAATTCTTATTATGAAGAAGAGAAGCGTTATGCAACTTAAAGCACTGGATCAGGTGTCTCAGCCAGTGAAATTGCAGTTAAGTTGCACCTCCCCCTTCTGATATTTTGTTTTGATAGGCTTAATTTGGATGTAAAGATGTTCATTTTGAAAGTTTACTTAGAAAGGTGTCACATTTTGTAACATAGTTGTAAACATTGTTGAAATGATTTGAATTGAGGTCAGAATATAACTTGGTCAGTTTTTCATGATTCTAGAAGAACTCCTAAGTTTTTTGTTTAAAAGTGACTGAAATTGTAATGCCCCAAACCAATGTTAGGGTTAAAATTGTAATTTATAATATAATAACAATAATTCATAATTTAAATTAACTTATTATGAAAGTCATTTCATATTTAAAACCCATGGTATAAATTAATTTTGTACCTTCCGTATTCATAAAACTTATTATAGAAAAAAAAAAAAAATCAGAGATCAAAAGATTGTAGAGGAATTGAACTTAGCAAGATTTGAGTTTAAGGTTTAGGATTGACGATTTGTAGTTTAAGGTTTAAGATCAATTTTTCTTCTAAGGTTTTATGCTCTAGATCGTTATTTTTATTCATTAAGAAGTTTCAAACAATTTAAAGTGTATATTTTAAGTTTCAAACAATATGTTCCAAATGTAGATTCTTCTTTTGTCAGAACTTTGTTTTGTATTATCTCTAATTTTTTTAGGAGCTAGCTTTTTGGGTAGGTATGTTTTTTGTAAAGCCTTTCCCTTTTGTACATGCCTTGGTCTTCCCCTTGTATACCCTATGCATAATTTTTTTTAAAGTGAAAACGTATTAATAAAATAATAATAATGCACATTACAGAGGAAGGACGAGATTTCCTTCCAAAAACACACACAACCTGAACCTGGAATTTAAAACCCCAACCAACAAGTGTTCCCAAGACCCATTCTACCCCTATTTGGGTGGTTTAAATACAACAAACAACCCATGCCTGTAAAACAAAAGTCGTGACTCCTCTAAATACAGGGATACATGAAGCCCACAAAGATGAAAAGAAGTAAAATAAGTCTCACACTTCCCCTTCCGTTCTCTCTTTATCCTTAAAAATCCTTGCATTTCTCTCTTGTCAAACAAACCATACCAAAGAAAGGCATGTAATTTGCCACAAAGTCTTGCCTCTAGTACAACTTTTAAAACCTTTAAAGGCAATGGTAAATATATCTTCAATTATCCTTTGGGAAACCTATACCAATCCCGCTAAATTGAAAATCTCATTCGATGCCTCAATAGTATGGGCAATGAAGAAAAAGATGATCAATCGCCTCTCTTTCTCCTTTGCAAAGAATACCCTATGTATACGCTGGGTTTGTGCTTTTGGCGCGTTTTTGGTTTAATGAATCTTTTTGTTTATCTATCAATATATATATATATATATATATATATATATATATATATATATATATATATATATATATATATTATGTTGAGAATTGTTTATTAGGTTGAGATGAAAATATTTAGAATTCATGAACATAAGGTTGGCCTATAGCCTATTGATAGAAGTAGAGAAATTTTCGGGGAATAATAAAATACGAGATTTACTAGTAAAACTATCTTAAGTAAATAATTTAATTTTGATTGTTAGGGTATAAAATATAGGGTTGGGTAAAAATTGTTTTCCCCACAAGATTTAAGTTTGATTGTTAGGATGTAAGATATAGGTCAATTATTGAGTAATAATACATGAATAACAATTGTTGCATGTGAATTTGATTGAGGGCAGTTATAGTGAAAGTATAATATAGGAAAAATTGATAATAATTATTGTAGATTGCATGGATTGATAAGGCATAAAACATGGAGGTAATAATTATTTTCCTTATGTTATGTTAGGTAAAGAATAAATCCTCTAACGTAAGATTCTTCAAGGATCCCAACTTTCATGTGCTCTTCTGAGGTAAGAAAGATTATATTACTTTTAAAAACCGATTTTTTTTTTTAATGTATATGTGGTGTAAGGAATCTTCATACAACTTTTACAAAACAAATATATTACTCTGTTTATGCTTAAGGAATTTTGGTACCGCTTTTACAAAAATAATAAATGTATATCTTGCAAAAAGAAGTTTGTTTTATATGTCATTTGGAATATGAAAAGTTTTTATTTGTTATATATCATTTTGGTTTATGAAAAAGTATTGTTTTTATTCATTTGATTATCCATTAATCAAATAGTGATTTTGCATGAAAAATATTTGAGATTCTTTTTGTTATGAAAAATAAAAATTAAGGAGATATGATATAATTGTTTTTTGGTTTTAATCGATAAAAGAAAGTCCTTTTCTTACTATGGTTTATAACTCTCGTCAATGAGTTATAATAGTTGACACTATAGCTCTTGCCATTGAGTTATAATAATTAACATTATGACGCTCGTCAACGAGTTATAATAGTTAGCATTATGATCCTTGTCAATAAGTTATAATAATTGACACTAGAGTCCCACCAATTTATGGACCATTTGTCATTTGTAAACTAGAGCACAAATATTTTATAAGTGGATTTAAATTTGATTGGATACAAAATGATTTTGACATGAATATGAAATGTGATAGAAATTTAAATGTTTTGCTATATTAAACTAAAATGTTTTATGCAATTGATTATATCTTGTATCTCCCTTTTGAAAGCATAAATAAAAACATTTAATCCATAAAACTATATTACACTTCTTAATTAGGCTTTGAGCTCATCCTTATTTGTTGACATTTTTCAGGTACCTTCAGTTCAGGGAAGGAGTGATGGTTAGGATGAGGGTTTCGGGTAAATACACAATTTGGGGGTTAAAATCCTATTTATTTAGTCGACGCTTAGTTTGATGTTATGATTCAATTTTCTTTGCATTATTTCAATCACAAGCTTTAGACAATGAGATATTTATTTTGGTTTATGTATTAAATTGCCATTGAAATTTGAAGACTTTGGTTTATGTATTAAATTGACACTGAAATTTGAAGACTGTGGGAATTCTATTTTACTACTCTAAATAGAAATTTAACGATTGGAAAACATTCAATTATGAGAGAAGAAAATGTTTGGTATCATTTCACACTTCAAGCCTTTTGGTTTTAGATAAGGTGTGAAATGACCGTTATGTCCTTGGAGTGGGTTTTGGGGACTCGATAGAAATCATTATTCTCTTTGCTTTTTCTATTTCTTACAAACATAAGGTTACATTACCATGAAGATGTAACAATACCAATGGTCGCTCTTAGGATTGGAACACTTAGAAAGACGGTATTAATCCACATTAGGAGGAATATGTATACAAATTCATGTTTCAATAAATCCATGAGCCATTTTGTGATGACAAAGTTTTGTTAATGAGAACTAAATGCTTTGCTCTAGGCGATGGATGAAAATGTTCGCTCGGGCTCAACTAAACTCAAACATGAAATCAAGTTAACCAAAAGCACACATCAACACAACAAAGCCAAAGGTCATCTCCAGCCCTACTACACATTAACTTAATGATGAAGTCCCATTACCTATAAGCATTATTTACACAAAGGGGCAGGGGCGGGTATGAGACAGGGCACCCCTATCCTATTCCTCACTCATTGTAGAGATTAGCGATATCTCATACTTGTCCTAATAGGATCAGGTCGAGTGAGCCAAAAAACAGACTGTCATCCCTATATTTAACCTTTGTCAACAATAGCAAATACATAAACATCATCAAAACTCAACATCAAGACCATTTGGATTATAATAACCATAAGAATGAATTAAATCTAATTTACTATTCAGTAAGTAATCACACATACTCAATAGGAAATATATATACATAATCAAGACTAATACAACATCAAAACATAGCATCCAGACCTTTTGGATTCTAGTAAGTAGAAGAATAAATTAAATATGATATATTGTTCATTAAATAATCAAAGATACTATAATATTCCACAAAAGTCACCTAAAAAAAGGTATATGTATCCAAAAAAAGCCACCTATGAAAAAGGCTTATCTCTCTGAAGACAAAAGGAATCATACTAAGATAACCAATAAGAAGAAGCCAAGGAACCTTGTCGATTGAATAAACATACATGATATGGGCATAGATATAATGGCTACCACCACTCTCTCCTTACAACCATCACTGAAACAAAAACAAAATACAACTCTCTTTGTCCTCCTGCTTGCCTGCACGTTGGGATTCTTTCTCAAGAGAACACTCAAGGGGGGATTCACTATGCTATTCTTCTCCTCATCTTATGATAAAATAATAGGGTATCTATGACCAATCCCCACAATTTTGGTACAAAGGGATATATATTATAGCTGGGAAGCCGGCCAACCCGACCCAAACGAACCTAGCCCATTCAAACAACGGGCCAAAATGGCCCACTTTTATTCGGGCCAGCCTTGCGGGCTAAAACGGACCATAATATTAAAATTTGCTCAAATATATATTTTCCAAAATTTTCATTCTTCAAATAAAAAATGCACAAGTAATTAACAATAATTGGTGATACACAACACACATTACATAAAATAATGGAGCTTAGACAATATAATTAATAGAAGACAACAAATCGTATAAATAATAAAAGACAACAAATACATTTGCTTTAGAAGAAGTGGAGAAGGTAATTACTGTTGATTACAGTCACATAGTTGAGATGGGTAATTGCCTAACACCACTAAATATGAGAATATATTTATATAAAAGAATAAAAAATAGAGAAGAACCAACAAAGGAAAACAAGGATCGACCTTACGATTTCGCCTAAGTTACCCATCACTCAATTCCACTAATCGCACACCATCAATCAACACAATCAATACAAATCTCTTATGTCAAACTATTCAGCCTTTCACAAACAACCTAAGCAACATTCGTTGACAAGAAAAAAAAATAACAGACTCCCTCAATCGATTTTTGTCTCATATCCTTGAGTTTAGTTCCGAGTATGGTCTTCTTCTCCTCCAACGGGAACAGTACGTCATCTATACCTTGAATTGAAATACAGTCGTCAATGTAAATATCGAGGTCCAATCAAATAAATATATTTATTTTAAGATAAATTTATATCTACAAAATAACTTTAATATATGAATTCTTTTTTATTTATCATTTTTTTGAAGTCATTTTTAAAGTATTTTATAATTTTTAAATAATTTATGTGTTATAGATATTTTTGTCATATTTATGATATATCCATAAAATCGAATTACCGATATATCCGTATTTACCGATATTTTCATCCTACCCGTGTACAAGTAATTGATTTGCAAGGTTCAGTGCTAAAAGTTTTCCTTTATTGACATTCTAGCTTCAGTGTCTTTTCTTTTAGCTTATAGAGACACTTCATAGTTTCTACGGACCTGTTTTTAACAGATCCATTACGAGCACTAAAGAATAAGTAAAAAAGAAAATAACTATGCCTAAAAGTTCTGTAACTGGTTAACGTTTAACTTGTCCAGAAACCAATTCAGAAAGCAAGCCTCTTTAATAGAGTTTTGGATTAAAATAATATTTTATAAAAAAAATTACAAAAATAATTTATATTTGAAACTATTGTCCAATCTTACTGGTTCTGCCACCTAAAGGACACCTAAGCAAATGTCATTGTCCTGAACAACAATGTTTTAATTTTTTTAAGCAATGCCGATATCCTGAACAACTGCTTTATAAATTATTTTTTTTTAAGAAAATGTCATTGTCCTCAACAATGGCTTTTTAAGAAAAAAATTTCAAGCCACTATCCTCAATAGCGACTTTATCATTTAAAAAAAAAAATCAAAATGCCGCAATTGAAGACAGTAGCTTTATTGCGTTTTAAATTTCTACATAATCCTTCTTCCTCCTCCCTCCTCATTTCTTCCATTTCTCTGCCCTCCTTCTCTTTCTCTAGCTACTTGCCATAGGCCACAAGAAAATCCATCACATTTTGGCCCAATCTCTTCTCCTGGCACTCAATTTCTACTCCCACAAAGAGGTAACCCTCCTATATTGGACTGTTTTTTGTTGAAAATTTCTTACATTGCTGCTTTTGTTGGTGTGTTTTGTTGATAATGTGGTGATAAATCTTTAGATTTAGTTCCCATTTTAATCTTTGGGAAATGGTTGGTGTGTTTTGTTGATAGTTGAAATGATTAAGAAAATTGGTCAAAATGACCTCCATTTTTTATTTGGTCATTTTTGTGGTTAGGGAAAATGAAACAAACCATAAAGGAAAATGTTAGGGAAAGGAAAAGCAAAATGTTAGGGAAGCTAAAAAATGTTAGGGAAACGAAAAATAAGCAAATGAGAAAAATAATGTTGAACTCAATTGAAAGTTTGTTACATCTCTATTAATGTTAATTAATTTGTGTAAGATATAAAAATATTATTTTTATGAAATGAGTGTCAATAAGTTTAAAGCGCTAGACCAGGCATGAGGGGTAATTCCAACGGATTACTACAATGCTATAATTCCAAGTGAATAATTATCAAAAAATAAATAAAAAAATACAAGGTTATGAATAACTTATTAAAATTCCCCCAAATTCCTCTCTAATTCATAAAGAAAAAATATATATTTTAGTATAAATAAACGTGGAAATTATTAATATCACAATTTTTTTGTTGAGATGTATAAGTTATATTAAGAGGGCCTTCAAAAATTCCAAAGCCCACATCAAGCGTAGCTTGAGTTCATTTTTTTTATAGGCCGGGTTGTGGGCTTTATTTTAGGCCCATCGGAACAACCCAGCCCATAGGCTTTTCGGCCTGTCCCTAAGCTCACCCCTTCACTTAATTTTTTTTTATTTAAATACAAAATGCTTAGAAAATAATTCAAATAAAAAATATCTCTTATAAAAATTATGTTCATTGAATGTATCATATATAATTGATTACATTAGAAAATGTGGGAAAAGTTTATAGGTAACTCTGTGTTAATTTTTTATTTTTTGAAATCCAACTCTATGTTATTTTTTAAAATACATAATGGAATTCTATTTCTAATATATATTTTATTCAAATTTTATTATTTAAGTCAAATAAAGGTGTAAATTAATAGGTGGAATAAATATTAAGCTAAAGGGAGGGGTTAGAATAAAAATTTGGTTTTAATTATTGGGCCCAACGGGCCCGTCGAATGTAAAACCCAAGAAAAAAATTCATTTTTTCTGAAAATGGTAAAACTGTAATTTTGGTTGAAAATTTGAAAATTTTCTAGATCTTGGATGACGAAATGGACTTCACCGTTAGAATCGTCTCGCGAAATCTAGTTACTATGTCTAATTTCGTCGACTCCGGTGACACCAAAATTTCGTGCCTTTCGAGCCACCCGAGAGAACTAAGACACTTCGCCCATGTCAATGGTCTATGGAGCCATGTGTCAAGTGGTGATAGTCTAACCAAGGTTCAAGTGGCTACTTACGTTGGCCACCACCTAAGAGGGAGGAAATCCAAAGTTATGGATGTTCTGACAAGTGGAACTGGAAGAGAGAGTCACGGAGAGGATTGACACGTGGCAAGGAGGACATCTCATTCGGTGTGAGCCACCTCAAACCGGCAGAGTGGAGGAAAGAGAGGAGTGAGGAGAGAAAAGGAGGAGAAGAAGAGAAGAGGAGAGAGGCTCCCTCCCCTCTGTGAATTCCTCGAAATCGACCTCTCTATGATTCGTTAGAGCAAGAAGCAAAGTTCGTTCTCACGGCGAGAGTTTCAAGTAGAGATCGGAATCAGGGAGTTTCAACAAACTCCAAGAGGTAGGGGATTTTTCCTACTCGGTTTTTATTCCTAGCTTGAAAGCCATCTAATGGCGTTGGTTTGCTCCCGCCCGGAATGGCCCCTGCATCACCCCAAAATTTTGGGGATCATGGTGAAATAAAACTGGACAAATGGCCACAACTTAAAACTCGTAACTGATTTTCGGGGTCCCCGGATAAGCGGGTAGCTACCTAGGTTTTCGGGTCGTGAATCCAAAGAGTGACAAGAGCCGAATCAAGATGGGCCAAGCAAATGCGGCACCGACACGGTTACGCTAACAAATACACAGCGACATGCCCCCGCATTGCTCGACATCGCGCGACGCGAAGATCGGAGTCCGAGCGCGCGCAGACCTTGTCCTAGGAGCGACAGAGCTCGTCGCACAAAGACAAGCCGGAAAAATAAAATAAAAATAAAATAAAATTTTTATTTTTTTATGTGTTGCATGTTTTGAATGTTGAGACCAGATGATGCCTCGCTGGATTGAGGTCCCAATTCAAGGACCTTTTGCGTGTTATTGCTTGATAATTGAATAACATGCAATGTGTGAAAATTTTATGTCGATGCATGCTCGTTGATATATTGACATGATGAATGAAAATTTCATGCCTTGAATTAGAAATAATGCATGAAATATTATGTGGCATACTTGCATCCCATATGTACTGTAATATCACGTTGAGTCGGGTGTGGGTGCATAGTAATGGATGATTCACCACTCTTGGTGAATGAGAGGTGAGCTCGGAAATGGGACAATGTCCAAAATCGAGATTCACGGTTGGGTAAAACAACAATAATGATAAATCATGTGTGTTCGAGGTAGCAAGATGGGGCAAATCCCCAGACCCAAATTTTATTCTTGATTAGACATATGTATCCAGTGATGAAAGTTCACAAAAGTGTCAGAAGGCATGCGAACCCTGCGGTGAGACCTTGGAAATTCGTCACCAAATTAAACACACGGGATTTGAGAAATTTAAATGAATATTGGAGGTCGGTCCAATGAGTCAAGTCTTTGGGTGTGTAAGACCCTAGGAAATTCTAATTTTCTAAAAAATGATAAAATGGTAGTTTCGGTCAAAATCCGGAATTTTTCTAGATCTCGAATGGCGAAATGGACTTCACCATTGGAACCGTCTGACGAAATCTAGCTATCATGTGTAAATTTAAGTCGAATTAAGACGGACCAATTTCACGTTTTTTCGAAGCACCGGGAGTGGTACGAGACACTTGGCACATTGTGAGTGGCTTAAGAGGTTCCACATGTCAGTGCATAATGGTCGAACATGAGCTCGAATGGGACCGAGAGGCGTGGCAACATGTGATTGGGTGAAAATCCATGGTAGATGGATAAGAGAAGGATAAGATGAAATCAAGGAACGATGAGAATGTAATGAGTGGCGATGAGGGAATGGATCTCTGATGACTTGACGAAACCCGATTGGATGGGGGAAAGGAATAGAGAGAGAAAGAAAGAGGAAGAAAGGAAGAGTTTAGAAGAGCTCTACCTTATCTCTAGATTGCTCAGACCCGATCGGTCCATCAAATTTGGGGTGAAGCGGGCGAAGTTGAACCCATTTGCAGAGCTACGCTTAGGTACTTGTATTGTGGAGTTTTGGAAACTCTGGGAGGTAGGGGTTTTCTCCTACTTGATTTATTCTTTGGCTAAGAGTCATTTTAATGGATAGGGATGTTCGGAGGTCGGAATGGTCGTTCATTCGGTTCCAAAAACTTGGACTGAGTGGCGAAATCCCTAGAGTGGTTTTGGACAGTCCCGAAACTGACCATGGACTGTATGTGTTGCTTGTGTGTTGATATGTTATTTCTATGTTTGAATAACATGTTATGTTTAGTGTGATTCTTTGGGTAGTTCTAAGATGGACTGCTGGATTGTTTATTAGCTCATGTGAGTTAATTTTGAGTGTTATTGCTATGAATGAATAACATGTTGCTTTGTGTGAATTTTGTTAATATATGCATTCTTGATATATTAACATGAATTATTGTGAAATGGCATATTGCATTTCATATGCGCAGGGGTAACTAGAACAGTAGGTGTGGGTGTATGACATGAAAAACATGGTTGTCAAATGAATTTGATAGGAAGATTTTCCGAAGAATTGCCTTGGAGAGTTGTCCAATAGCTCATCTCGGAGGATGACCCATGATTGTTTCGGAGGATTATCCAGCAATTCACCTCGGAGGGTTGTCCAATAGAATTTTATCGGAAAGTGGTATTATGTTTTCAGGAACAAAAACCTTTTGTTTGAAAACAGTGTTTCTCACACTTGGCTTAGGCATGCGCGAGGGAGTCAGTGAGGGCTCGAAATGTGGGAATGGGTGTATCAGCATTCTAAGTAATAACAATATGAACATTTAAGTGAACATATGGTTTACTTGAATATTTGGTGGGCCATTGCATGTGCATTTTAGAATGGGAGTAACACTCGTAGGAGAATTCAACTACTGGACATTGTTCACCCCGTCGTGGGATCCCCCTTTTAGGTACATGGAGTATTAAAAAAGACGACGCTTACTAGAGGCCGCTTTTGAGAAGAAAGCCGACATGTGGCTTTGACTTTATATTTTTTTGTAAAACATGTATAAACATTTTGATTAAAACATGTTTGTATAAGAGTGTAGTTAACTCTTGAAACTATTGTAATATAGTTGGTTATATTTTGCTGAGTATGGATGTATGGGCCCGACGTGGCCATTTTTACTCATGTTTGAGTCTCGGGTAGAGAGACACTCATTTTGTAGCGTGAGACATTCAATGACCACATGTGTCGGGTGACGGGTTGTCCAGCGGACCCTTTGGGTGGCGTCTAAGGTGAAACACCAGTGACTTGTTTTTCATACTTGTCGTTGCATGTGTGACGAAGTCGATCGGGACTCGGGTTGTGGGCATGAGGAGTCTCATCTCATGCATGACACGAAATATTTCATATAGAATTTCATTATTTATGTGGAATATGATTTGGGTGTTTTATGTATGCCATTGCATGTGCCTTTTAGGTGGGGAGTAGCCCTTGTAGGAAAACTTCTCTTCTGAGCATTGCTCACCCCATTGTGGGTAAATATATTTCAGGTACTAGAGGTACATCCGAAGGTGAGCATATCTGAGGATTATCATGAAAAAGGTCGGGTTGTGGCCAGTTCAATTATTTTGTAATATTTGAGACTGAATGTCCAGTTTTGTTATGTAAATAATAAGTTTTGTAATAAAAACTTAGTTTCGGACTGGTTTAGTATGGTGTGGATATTTTTCCTAGACCTTATACTGTTAGTACAAGTTATATAGAAGTAGTAGTAATTGATGAAATGCATGGAAGAAAATTGGAAATGCAGAGGAAAAGAAGGAATGGGCTATTGCCCATTTATGGCCCTCGGCCTTGGTCGGGTTCTCTGTCGGGCGAAGAGTGTTCGCAGCGGGGTCTCAGGCCGCACGCGACCTGACCTAGGTGCGCGCAATGAGCGTGCATGCGTAATAGGAAGCATGCATGATCGACAGAGCAAGGCCTATTTCGTGACATGGCCCATACGTGTCGGCGCTGGCCTGCAAGCAGATCGGATGTTGGGTCCGCGACAAAGCTCTTCTTTGTCCGCGATGGTGTTTCGGCCCCAGCCCCGTGTTGTGACAGTGTTTGACATCGCGACATGGTTTGGCCAAGGAGGGAAAAGTCTTGATCATGACAGAGAATTCGTTGTCGCGACAGGGAATTGAGGCCTCCTGTCGTGACACTGAGCATAGTGTCACTGACGGGGGTTCTTCCTAGGGGCACGACAAGCGAAGCTAGCTCGGCCTTGACTATGCGCCGCATTGGTAACTACGCGTGCGACGGGTATGTGCATGTGCGTGTACTGTGTGACCAAACTCAAACTTTTCGGCCGGCGACATGGGCAGGTGTGATAAGGGGATTGTCGCGACAAAGAGGCTCTATCACGACAGACCACCCATGTTGCCCTGTCGCAATAGAGATTTCTCTGTCGCGACAAAGAGTTGATGAGTATCGAACAAAGAATTTCAATTTATTTGCTGAAAATTGGCGTGCGACTTGGTATCGAGAGAACTAGGTACACGAATACCTAGGACTCGATGGGGCACGAGTCTAAATCATGCATTATTATGTGTTGCATGTTTTATGCTTAACATGTGGTATCAGAGCTTAGGTACACGAATACCTAGGACTCGATGGGGCACGGGTCTAAATCGTGCATTGTTATGTGTTGCATGTTTTGTGCTTAACATGTGTAATTGTGTGTTATGAATTGTATGAATTATATAGATGATAGATTGTATATGGAACACTAAGGTTAGAAAACATAACCTTAGGGGTTTGGAAAACAAAATGAACATGAAAATTCGGAAATTTAATTAAATTGTATTAGTGGTTAGCGAGTGCCTTTCTGCGGAAAAGGATGAGCGGGTTAGTTCATGATGGTAAATCCCCAGTGGATTTGGCATGTGCACTACTAGTTAGGCCCGAGATAGAAATAATAACTCTGTTTGCCATTTGACATGTGTAGATGGAAAGTCGAGGACGGGGCCCAGCGGAGGGTGTACACGGGCGATAGTGATCGACCCGGCTCCTTTGTTTTTATCAGCGAGGCACTTTGTAAGAGGCCGTAGGCGCATTTACCAATTTACCGAATAGTGCAAGGGGGTCGAGGGAGGTGAATAACCTCCATAGGTTTAACTGCAGATATCCTCGACATTCACGGGAGGGATCCAGGTAGGTGCGGGGCCATTGGTTTCGATTGAGAGAAGATATTGGAGGCCATGGGATACCTCAGGCGTGAGCCCGAATTAGACTAGGCTGATTCAACTAAAGGAATTGAGTCCAAGTATGGTGAGATTGGGTTAAGACCTTGAGAGATGTAGAGACAATGACTTGGGCAGATTTCTATGAGCTCTTCATGAGCAAGAAATATTTCTAGCCACTTCTAGACATGCAAAGGCCCGGGAGTTCCTAGAGATGAAGCAGGGAATGATGACAGTGATGGAGTACGTGGCTAAATTCGCGAGGATGCTTAGTTTCTTGATGGCTATGTGGCCCCAGACATGCCAAGTGAAAGTTTGAGGTTTGAGTTTATCCATCAGCGGTATGGTCCTTCCCGGGATGCTGGGCTCTGCGGTCGGGGCACGCGCAGAAGAGATGAGCGATGTGAAGCATAATGCACGGGAGGCGGAGTGACAAGAGGATTGAGAGCCATTCTTCTTCTAGTTTGGGAAAGAAACCGAAGGCTTCAGTTCATGAAGGCTTCAGTTCATGAGGATTTCAGGGAAAGGGTCGCGACCATCAGGGCTAAGGCTATATCAAGGCTTCCAGTCAGGCAAGATTGTTGACATGTTTCCATTGTCATCAGCCCAGACATGTGAGGCGGGATTGCCCATGGAGATCTTGGAGAGTACATCGAGTGAGCATATCGAGGTTGTCGTGAAAAATTTGGGTTGTGGCCGGTTCTTTGTTTGTAATATTCGGATTTGAATGTCGGGTTTTTATGTAAATAATAAGGTTTGTAATAAAAACTTAGTTTTGAACTGGTTTAGTATGGTGTTTATATTTTTCCCGGACCTTATGCTATTAGTACAGGTTATATAGAAGGAGTAATAATTGATGAAAAGCATAAGTAAATTCGTCGCGAGAGGGATAAGAAAGAATGGGCTCTTGCCCATTGTAGTCCTCTTTCATGGCGGAAGAATCCTCTGTTGCGATAAAGTGCAGTTTCTCTGTCGCGACGAGAGTCTAGTCGCTACGGGGTCCTCGAGTGTGCACACGACAAGGCACGGGTGCACTTGGGCGTGCATGATGGGAAGTGGGTACTGGGGCGATAGAGCAGGGTCTGTGTCGCGACATGGCCATCTATGTCGCGACACGGCCCGCGGGCAGACCGGATGGCCTGGGTCATAACAGAGCTCTTCTCTGTCGCGATAATGCTCGTCTAGCCCCGTGTTGCGACAGTGTTTGACGTCGTGACACGGTTTGGCCAAGGAGGGAAGAGTCTTGGTTGCGATAGAGAATTCTCTGTCGCGATAGGGAATTGCGGCCTCCTGTCATGACAGTGAGTGTGGTGTCACGACCGAGCGCGTGCGGGCGGGTGCAACAAGGGGACTGCCGTGACAGATAGGCTCTGTCGCGACAAACCACCCATGATGCTTTTGGGTAGGGTTTCACATCCCGAGTGGAAATGCAGCCGAATACTAGGTTCTTCAGGTTGGGTTGTGTGCGAAACAATATCTGGCTTCAGCTTCCGGGTTTGTTTTTTCCAAATATATATATGAAGAAGGGTTGTTTACCATATAGGAAAAGTGCTAGAAAGGACTTGTTAAGTGGCTTATCTTAATGAGGAAATGAACTCATTTTCATCACCTTTTCCCTTTTTAGAGAGAGAGTTGGTTTTCGGGTTGCATGTGACTCTAACAAGGAAATGAACGTATTTTCATCTTCTTTTCACCAACTTTACTTGATGGCCTTTTTTTAATTATTATTATTATTATTATTATTATACCCATTACGATCATTTAGGGAGATATGATTAAAAGACTTTTGAAAACCAAATTTTGAAATCTAACCCTTCATCAAATTTTGACATTATTTTTGACAAAAATACGCTATTACCTTAGTTAAATAACTCTTTCTTTTGAACATGCAAATATATAAGATGACAAAGGACATTTTTATCAAATAAAAATTATTATTCAAGAAAATACAAAAAAAATTGTCAGATTTACAAAACGTCGGACTATTTGAGGTTATTTAACATAATATTTCATCATTTTTAAAGTCTTAGGCTTGTTTGGATTTTCAAGCATCCACTACATATTGCGGTTTATGTAGAACAAGAAAATGTCTTCTTCTGTCCAGAAAGATTTTGTTGTCATGATCTTAAAATTCCTTGAAGATTGGAACTTCAAAGAGACTGCTCATACGTAGCAAAGAAAATTTTATAGTATTTTATAGGATTTTTTGTTATATCCTCATATTATTTAACTAATTGGAACCATTTTGTATAGGTCAAATATGTAGGTTTCTACTATTCCCGTGATATGTTATTATAATGGAAAAATACTAAGGACTGAAACATATGTGAAATATGTTGGGAACAAAGCTATCATTGTGCCTTTTGATGTACCGGTTGATTGCACGTTTGAACAGTTGGGTGATATGATATACTCAAGGATAGACATTAACAAACAAATGTTCAAATTAGTCCTCAACTGTAAGTATCACTTAAAGAAGTGGATATAGGTTCCAACCTTGTCCAATATGGGATGACAGTAGTGTGTACCAAATGTTGAAATTGGTTAACACAACTACCATGGAGGAAAGTGAATTGTATATTTAGGTCATTCAAGTCAAGCCATAAGTAAATCAATCTATGGGTGCCTACAGAGATTTATTGGTTGGAGGAAATAATAATGTTACAGAATTGGACTACGGTTGTGGGCCTAGTAGTGCTCTAGCACTTGATATTGATAGATGTGAAGTATATGGAGATGATGAAGATTGTGAAGATGAAGAAGCTAAATATGAATCTGATGAAAATGGTGTTGATGAATCTAATGGAAATATAGATGTTCAAGTTAATGGACATGTTTCATCCTTCCATAATCTTAACCAAGTTACGGAGAATGAGTAAGGGATATGTCTTTGTGGATGTGGCATCTTGTGATGTATCAAATAACCCAGATGATGAGGACCCAGATGAGTCATGCCCTATTCAGTATCACTTAGCACCATCACCTCAATTTGAAAATGTGGAAAACCTTGGTAATTCTATTTCAAGTGATTGGACTCCTTGGGTGAAGCATACTACCAGATACTCAAGTGGAGAATTTGTAATTGGCCAAGTTTTTAATTCCAAATCTGATTTGAAAGAGGCTACAAGATTTACTTAATTAAAGCACACCAAGAGTTTGTGGTTGTTGCATCCTAAAAAATATTGCTAGTTTTAAGATGTAAGAAGACTGAGGAATGTCAATGTCCATGGAAGCTTCGTGCCATGCTTGTGAAATATACTTGTTTATTTGTTATCAACAAGTATAAAGGGTCGCATACTTGTGTCAATCCTTGCTTGAATCGGGACCATCATTAATTGGACTCAAACTTGGTTGTTGCTCATATGAAGGAAATTATTAAGGCACAATTCACTTTGTCTGTAGCTGCTATTCAAGCAAGTGTGATGGAGAAATGGGGATATGAAATTTCATACAAAAAGGCGTTGGATGGAAAGCATAAAGCACTTAGACATTTGTTTGGTGACTTTTGTCAATCATATACAGAGCTATCTTGTTTCTTCTTGGCCTTAGAGCAAGCAAATCCTAGATGTGTTGTAATTTGGAAAACATTTGATGGTAATATGCCAAACAATGAGATATTTCAATGCATGTTCTGGTCATTCAAGCCATGTATTGAAGGGTTTGAACATTGTCATCATGTACTGAGTATTGATGGTACACATTTATATGGGAAGTATAAAGGCACATTAATGATTGCTATGGGATGTGATGGAAATAATCAGTTTTTTCCATTGGAATTTGTTATTATAAAAGGCGAGAATTTTGATAACTAGGGATGGTTCTTGGCATGTATCAGAAATGGAGTAACTCAACAGACGTGAATTTATGTTATCTCTGACAGACATTTAAGTATTATAGCAGCTTTGAGTAATCCTCATCTTGGGTGGGTTGAACCATATGCTTATCACAAGATTTGCATGTGTCATCTTGCAAGCAATTTTATGACTCGCTTCAAAGATAAACTCTTAAAGAATTTGGTCTGTAGAGTAGCTTTAGCACCTAAACAATGCAAATTCAATAGGCATATGGCTACAATCGGGAGAATTAATCTGGAAGCATAACAATGGTTGGAGGCGATTCCTCTTGAGATATGAGCACTTTCACATGATGGAGGTCGAAGATATGAGATAATGACTACCAACATGTCCAAGGAATTTAACTGTGTTCTTAAAGGAGCTTGTAGCTTACCAATAACTGCATTAGTTCGTTGACCTTTTTTTGCCTTAATGGTTACTTTGTTACAAGAAGGGAACAAGGTGCTAACATATTGGCATTAGATGAGCAATACACTCTTTATGTTGATGCTCAAATTAAGGCCCATGTGGTTAAGGATGGATCAATGGAACTTGTTCTTTACGATCACATCCAAGGACAATTTCATGTAAAGTCAAGGAGTGGTCGAACATAACGCCTCGACTTACATGACCAGAAATGCACTTCATAGTAGCATGTGATGAGTCCTAAACTCATCTATTTTTATTCCATTTTTTTTGGCATAATTTTAGCAGTTTCAGATCTATTTTAATGCCAAATTATGGAATATTCACCAACTTTGTGTTTTGTAGGTTTTAATTGAAAGATGAGATAATTCTAGCATAAAAGAAAAAAAAAGTTGCAAATGCAGCATTCTCTGTCGCAACATAGTTTTTGTGTGTCACGACAGAATTTCAAGTAGACTAGAAGAACTATGTCGTAGCCAGCAGTTATATGTTGCAACAAAGTCCAGGCTGAACTCAAGGCATAAATAGAATCTCTATCGCGACAAAGAGTCTTCTGTTGCAACATTGCTTAAGAAGAATGTAAAGAATATTTTCGCGACACTCTTAACTCTGTCGCGACAATGATCAAGGTAAATGGCAAAGGAACTTTGTCGGGACAATCCTAACTCTGTCGCAACATAATAGTATGAAGATTAGAAATGAACTAAATGCCAATGAAAAACGGTTACGTAAACAAAGAGAGCGAGGATATAACCTGAGTCAAGCTGTGTGAGTGTTGTTTGTTGCGACAAAGTTTTCAACATGGGACCAGCTTAAGGAAGAATTTTTGTCGCGATAAAGAAAACTCTGTCATGACATAACATTTAGAGTTCACAACAAAGAGAAACGGGACTTTGTCGCAACAAACAAAACATGAGGTTCAGGTGAACTCTGTCATGACAAGGAATTCTCTGTCGCGACAAGAAGTTGAAGAGCAATACAATAGGAATGGCGACAAAGAAATTCATGTTGCGACATAATGAAGAATTGAAGGAAGAATCTTTGTCAAGACAACAAAGTTTTTTGTCGCGACAATAAAAGCTACATAGTGATAGAATTCTATCGTGACAAAAGAAAATTATGTCGCAACAAAAAATGAATGAAAGGCGAATCGACCAAGACAAGTGTGTAGCAGCCGAGTTTTTATGTCGCGATAAGCAGTCGACTGACGACGAGGACGAAGAATAAAGTCTGTCATGATAATAGAAAAACATGTGTAATGAGAGTTATTAGGAACCAAAGAAATCCCTTTGCTTGATATAGAAAAATCTGTCCGTGAGTAGACGAAGCTGAAGAAAAATGCTTGTCGTGACAAAGAAAATTATGTCTACGGCCGGTTTCGAAACAAAAGCATGAGAAGAGCTGTTTCATGAAATTTGTGTTGTGACACAAGACACATTCATGTCATGATAAGAACTAATCTTTGCTGCATCGAAACTCTATCACGATATTATCAAAGTATGTTGCGATAGAATCTAAGAAAAGTTAAGGCAGATTCTGCGACAGAAAAGCATGCGCTCTGACGAGGAAGCCAAAGACAAAGAATAAAAGCTCTGTTGCGACATAATTTTCTATGTCGCTGACGGAAGCGACCAATTTGAGCCTGAGAATTTAGGGTCCTAACACCGATTTTGAAGTGCATTGACATTGAAAAGTCTATAAATATAGACACATCTAGGGCCTTTGTGCGCGGCCTCAAAGTAATTCCCGGGACTTCTAGGAAGTTGAAGACTCTTTGTATATTATTTTTTTTTCTTTTATTTTTATCTTTTATTTCCTTTTTAGTAGATTTAGTTGGAGCGTAGTTTTTAGTTAGTTTCTTGTGATTTTTTGGAGTTGAGTAATGAACTAATGTTCAACTTTGAGTTGGAATTTCTTGTAAAATTTTCTCTTTCATTGTTTGGATAAAATGGGTTTGAAAAAGTGCAGGTTCATTTTTATTTGAATTGTTTTACTTTGGAGTGAATTTTCCACCTCAGGTTGGTCATTTTGATATGAGTGAACTTGATTTGAAAGGTTTCTGCAGAATGTCGGTGATGATTGTGGTTTACGCGCAAGTGGAAGAATGCCTTAGTTAAATTCTTGAATTTATTTGATTGGTAATGTTTTTAACTTGGTGTTACAAAGTACTAGTGCAGTGGCACCCCAGACAAAATGTGTATCTTGCTCTGATTTCCAGAAGGCCCTCTGCATGACAAAGATGGAGAATCCTAAGGGTATAGAGCAATTCTTTCTGAGTATGGTAGACTAATACTTAGGAATTAATGAACTCTAAAAGATTACTCAAATAAATCACTAACTTACGTATGGTTTAAGGATAGTTTGATGAAGTATCAGTTTAAGTAATCTTTCGGAGGTTTCTCCTGTTTTCGATGAAAGTTACGATCCCATGTTAGCAAGAATCTAATCAAGGAGATGGAGAATTTCATACGATATTGGAAGGATGAGAGTGCCATCTAAATTGGAGAAGGCTTGCAATATCCAGGTCTATGAAGCGAAAATTCTTGCAGCCGATTGTCAATCTTAAAAGGAAAATACCCAAAATCTTGTAAAGAGGATTATATCTTACAAGTAATTGATTAGATCCATGAATCAGAAATGAACATGAATCTCTAATTAGTGAAAGGTATGAGCTGAGGCGAAATCGAACTATACCTGTGCATCTTTGACTTAATTCGAGCTTTCAAACTTATGGCTTAGCTAAGATTCAAAATGATGCAGAAATTGACAATTATTCATTGGTTTATTTCCCAGTGTTGTCTCACTCAGTGAACTCTTAATTCCATTCTTATTAATACTTTTTTTGTATATAAGTGAAATTACTTTAGTATTATTTTATTCGTTCTCTAATCATCTTAATTTTGGAGTTCAAATAGTAAGGATCTTGAGTAGTTGGGGTAGTTAGTCTTATGGTTATCATCGATCCTCATGGATGATATGGACATTCAAATCATTGTTAACATGGTGTGTTTTAGTTAGACCAATCAAAGAAATTTTAATGAATCCAGTTTACAAAAGGAAAAACACATATTTTCATCAAAATCTATCATGAGTTTTTTGGCGTCGATTCTTGAATTAAACAATGATCCTTGGTGTGAGTTCATAACTTTGTAATACACAGTTTAAGTCGATTAACAAGTTTTAACATCTGATGCTAATTACTTGGAAATTTTGGTCTATACAAGAAATGGTCAACAAGTTTTTTGCACTATTGCTTAGGATAGATTGATGGATTTAAAGATCAATATTCTAACCAAAGCGAGAATTTCTAATTTTCACATTTTTCTTTATTTTATTATAGATAAATGAAAAACACAAAAAATAGTTTTTGAATGCAGTAGCTTAATAAGCTACTGAAAATATTTTATGAGCCAAAACTGTGATAGTTGTTTCCCCATATTTTATTTGATCTCATTGTGTTTCTATTTCAAGAAGACAGTAAATGCACAAAAAACCAGAAGCAGATATGTTGCCCTTGGATATAGAAATAGAGATAACACTGAGGAATCTGAGGAAGAGTACAAGTGCTAAATCTAAAAGAATGGAAAATCAAAGAGGCGCCTTTGTTTGGAAGAAGCGAAAGCAGAGAGAAAGACCTCAGGCAAATGACTATGGAAGACTTTGGAGGCCTTCTATTCAAGATAGATATTCTGTTGTGAGATAGCACGCCGCAAAGCCAACAATTTTGAACTAAAGCCATCCTTGATCACTATGGTATAGCAACACGGTTTGCGGTCCTCATCGAAGACCCAATGAGCATATGGAAGATTCATGAGGATATGGCCAATGGTAAAGTTAAATGAGGTGAGACCCGAAAGTGATCATTTCTGACTCTTTCACTTTTCACAAGAGATGTGGCAGCAATTTGGTTTAGTGCATTAATCGAGCAAAAAACACATATGCTAATATATCACATCGGTGTCAAGGACTATTAACTAATCCTTGACAACGTGCCATATAAAACTTGTTGCGTGAGACCAAATGACATATACCTGAGATTTATAACAAGATTACGAAGAACTATTATCTAATCCGTGACCTGTATAAAACTTATTGACATTATCTTATATAAATAAATCTCTTAGAGTAAATCATTTTCAAAGTTTGGTTTTAATTACGATGATACGCAAGTGCACATGTAGGCAAGTAATAAAATGGATTTAGAATCAGATATCGATCACAGATCTCGAAATTTTAAAATCAACCTGCATTACTCAATTTTCCTTATATTTGGACCTGAGAATGATGATAGGATCCGGCATTAAAGTCTTTGGAAAATTAAATGAACAAAGAAAAATAAATGAGCGAACAAATAAATGGAAGATAAAGAATAAAAACAATTGTAGAGAGAAAATAAATGAAGCAGGATAGTTATCTTTGGGTACCCATCAAAAATCACATTATAGTGAATTATCAATTCACATGGTGCTACTTGTCCATTTCTTAATCATTTGAAGGTTGTAAAATCTGTCCAAGGCATTTAGCGGTCTGTGGATCTCTCCACGCTCCCACATTTCATTATCTAATTTTATTTGATTCTCACAAAATCACGGGGGAATGAGATAACTACTTTTAAAAGTTTCCTTAATCTTGGGTATTTTCTTTTGCAATACTTCATACCCGTTTCTGGTATAACCTTAGCTTCAAGTTATCGGTCGAGCAAGGATAGCCAACTTCGATTTATCTTCCTCAAGAATTAGAATAGATCACCTCTCGCCAGTTAGATCTATTCTTCACGGGATTGGCCCTGCGCTATCCGAATTAAGTGAACTCTTTGCTTGTTTAAATTGATAACTCAGTTCAACCGTTCTTGATTTCAAGTGAAGAGGATTTATCTAAGTAAACTTACAAAGCTGTGGATCTCAAATAGCGAGGTTAATATACCTTGAAAAATGTATAACTCCAGGAATGTCTTCTACGTGTCACTCGGGAGACCTCCTTGAATCGAATGATTAAACAAATCTTAAGCGGGTACTAAGAGGCGTATTGAGATCAAAACATTAAGCGAAGCGAGTAAATTCACAAGCGAAATTCACAAATTTCTTTGACGACTACGGGAAAGATAATTTATGACTATAACATTTACTCGATGGAAAGCAGGTTCCTCAATTGCCGGAGTACACACTCTGACATTCCTCACGATCATAGAATAAGCATTTCAAAAGTGGAAAATCCGAATTCGAATTGTCACGAACTTCAACATTCGGGTAGTAATTTGAAAGAATTGAATTACGCATTGACTTTGGCTCTGACGATAACATCGATTCCGAGAAAATAAAGAAAACTAGAGCAGTAAATCTAATCTAATCTGCAACTATCAACATTAAAGAAAAATAAAAGAAAAGAAAAATAAAAAATGAGCCTTGACTATCCAGTTCTCTAAATGCATGTGATCAACTACCTTCCTCTTACGATGAAACTGTATTATAAGGTTTCCAGTTGGGCCCTAATTCCATCTGATCTTTGGATTTCAAGTGGGTTGGCCCACGTATTGAATGTTGGTCATGACTTCAACTCCCTTGTCGTGACATCATCCCATCAACCAGCGACATCGATCTCCGCGTCGCGGCGTCGCTAATATTCTGACCTTCCAACTTGTCGCCGGATGTGGCGACATCAATCTCTTGTCGCGACGTGGCAGGATGCGCGAGGTTTCCAGCGGTTTCTCATGGTGTCGACATCCAATATGTTATCGCGACAATGCTCTATTCTTATGAAGATTTCAAGCCCGAGTTTTCTTATCGCAACAACCTTCAGCCGTGACATCCAGGCGATCCTTGCGTGTGCTTGATCTTGTCGCTACTTGTATCTTTCCACTAATTGCTCTCGATGTCGCGACATCAATCTCTTGTCGCGACCTCAGCTTATGGCTCTGCAGTTTTCACTTGATGGTTCCTGATGTCGCGACATCTGTATCTTGTCGCGACATCACTTCATTGCTCTGCAGCTTTGAAGCGGTCGCCGTGGTATTCAGCGACATCAATCTCTTGTCGCGACGCCGGCTTTAGTCTCTGGAAGCAGCGGTGTTCTTGATAACCAGCGACATCAATCTCTTTATCGACCTCCATCTAAGTTCTTCAAGTTTCGATGTCACGACAAGCGATCTGTCGGTGGATGTCGCGACCTCTTCTCTTGGCGCTCTTTGTTGTCACGGCGGCTTCACGCCGTCCGCATTATTACGTATCATTGTCGATGTCACGACAGCATCCAGATGTCGCGACACGAAGTCTTCTTCTTCTTCATTTCTGATTTGCTTCACGGAGTTTCTTTAACTCTCGGCGCCTTGTTCATCAAGTAACCGTTTCGGCGAGTTTTTCTTGCTTTGCAACTTGGATACATTTGATTCTTGCGAGCTTTACGACATCAGGTTCCTTAATCTTTAATGCGCCTTTTACTGCTCGCGACTTGCTTCCAACCCGATTATCTCATTAGCGCTCATCCACCTTACACTTCTCTTCTGAATATTCTTCTTTTTCTTGAATTCCACCTTCCATTTATTGATTTGGTTAGTTATTCCATAGTGCGCACATCAAATCAGTCTTGTTTGAATAAAAATAGATCGAGAAAATGGACTAAAATGGATGACTTTTAAGCTCATCAAGCTCCCCCGAGCTTAAGAAGATTTTGCTTGTCTCAAACGAAAGAAAAGATTGTTTGTCCTCAAACAAAGGACATTTTTAAATTACATTTTGCGGTTTTATTATTTCCACCCTTCCTAATGCGGAATTAAAAGATATATTATTATTTCAAATTTAAGTTTAGCTGAAAACAAAGCATAGTATACTTCTATCACAAAATTTCTTGATAAGCTAATTTATTTAACGGTTTATTTATCAAGTCTTGTTATGTGTGTGTGTGCGAATTCGACCAATCCTTCTCAACCCGATTTGAATTTAAATGGAAATCTTAGGAAGTTTTCTTAGTATTTATTGAGAGTCCCATATGTATTTTTATTGATCTCTCACTAATGTAGGTAACCTGACCTTGAGAATCAATGAGGAGTCTTTCCAAGCTTGTAATATTGGGGCTTAGGTAATTGGGTAGGTAAAGGAAGAATTTAGGTTGTAAATTACCCAGTTTCCATCTTGTTTCTTCATTGTTGCCTTCATCTTTCTTCATCTTTCTTCCTCTTTCTTCTTTGTTCCTTTCTGATTCTCCTCAATCTCAGTCTAATTCCTCTTTTTTTGAATTCTTTTTATGGAATTTCAACTACCATAATTCCTTTTTGCTTTTATTTTTCTGAGATTTGGAATAGTGCAATGTTTTGTCTTCTTAGTCTTTCTATTACTCTTAGAAAACTTTGAGCTATCAACTCCCATACCAGTTGGCATTAGGGTACTAGGTGTTACAACACCCCTACGAGAGCTTAATGGTTGAAATTAATAGGCCACAGAATGAAACTTATTCTTTATTTCACTAATCTGCCTTTTGCTTGCTTCAATCCCTTTAACCAAAATTTTGGGGAATAATATTCCCCAGGCTTCATTTCTTTCTTTATACTAAACTTTGTAGACTAGAAACTGGACAGTTGGAGTTCTTTCTTTGAGTTTATTGCAAGGAAGGAATTTGATTTTCAGGCTGTACATTTATTGGAAAGTAGGCTTACTTGGCTGAAATCGGGAACTAGAGGTATCATAAACATATTTTGTGGTAGGCTTATAAAGGCTCAAAAATTTACTTGATGATGGCCTCGATCATTTCTGGTAGTTGTTTCACCTAGGATTTAGCCTGTCAATGAATCAAACAGATTTCTAGGCCTTGACTCACAAATTACGAATTTCGAGAAAAATGTTCTAATTTCGATCAAAGTTTCATAGGTGTTATTGGCCGTGTATTATTTCTTCAAGACGTTTATTCCTTTGTCTATTTACATTATTTAACGAGCATTTTGTTCCATCAGCCCATGACCAATTTCTCGATTTTGTAACTAATGAATCTAGCGAGCGATTATATACTCCTAATTCCAGTTTCTTTATTCACATGCACTCTATTCTTCGAACAATTCGAGCGAGCGGAAATTGTGGTCGATTCCTAAGCGAAAATAAACTAGTGCGAAACAAAATTCAAACATCATGATCAGCGATTTGTAAGTCACTTGAAATTTTATTCAAATATCAAAATATTTTCGATATTGTATAATGCACTTCATTTCTGAAACATTTTTTGTAACTAAGTTTGAGAAAAACTCTCTAATTCCTGCTCGAAAATCCTATATCTTATCCAGGAGTTTGCAGCTCCCTCTTCAAAATTTGGTTCACCAGACCTTGAGCTCCTCTCTAAGGTGGTCATTTTATTATGAGGTGGTGAACAAATTGGAGTGCCCTTCTCCTTTTTCTTTGGAGCTTCTTTGTTGATGGATTCTAACTAATCCATATTCCCTTCCCATCCCAACCTCTCTCTTGGATGTACCACGTTTTATGAAATAAAGAATGGAATTGGTTTGTTTAGACTCATTCATTCCATAAGCAGTGTTTACTGATCCTTGGACTCATGCTTTGCTCTCGTCCTCCCTTACTCTTCATTCTTTTGCTTGTTTCTCTTCCTTTGTTCTCCATCCTTTTATAGTGAGTTGCGTCTCTTGGGAAAATTAAAAGGTTATTTATTATTTCCTTCAATTTTCTATGGGAAGATTAAATGAGATTCTTGATTTATGCTCTTAACATAATTCATTAAGATTTGGCTTTTCATTAGGAATTTTGATCGTTTTCTTGAATTTCTTAACCTTATACGATTATGCTCCTTGGCGAGAATATTCCACAATTTGGTTAGATCGAGAGATAAGTTGCATTTGCATTTATGACCATTGTTCTCGCAAAATTGTAAAATTTGGGTGAATTGTAGTTTCATGGATTTTAAGCGAAGGACTAGACAGAGTTGATCGAACCTTGTCTTTTTAAAGTCGACATATTAACTATTGGACGATACGTCGGACATTATTTCGCTGGAGGTCATTGCACTTGATTTTTATGTTGTGACACGAAAAATTGAGTCTGACGAGAATGTTCTTCCACTTCTTATAATTCGATTATGACTAAATTTCATCAGTTTGACTTTCTTGTCCACTTTTTATTCTTCATACTTAACATTCTTGGTTAACCCTCTCAAACCAGTGTTAGGTCCCAAAACAAAAACAATCTAATTCACAGTAATATCAAATTTATTCAATTTAAGCTCAGCGACTACCGCTCGATTTATTTTTATCATGCAAGAATTTGACAATTTCCCACCTATTTTGTCTCATGTTCAATAGTTAAACATTCAACACATTCCTAAAATTCCTAACAACCAAAATCCTAAAAAATCCTAACATGATAAACATTCCCCAAACTTACTGATCATCTTTATATCAAATATAAAATGCAATTATTTCAAATCAAATCTGAAAGTAAAATAAAAAAGCAGAACAAGAATAGAAAACTCCTTTTTCCATATTTATATCAGGCTGTCTGAAATGTGATTTCGAGGAGGTTCTTCTTTTGCTAAAATCATCATTCTTTCCACAACTACCTTCATTTTAGTTTCTAGTTGGATCTTCTTTACTCATCGATGTATCAATGCACTCCGACCGGCTTCCTATGGCGACAACTTTATTCGGTTCAATCATGCCACTCCTTTAACTCTGCTTTGCTTCTCTCTGGCGAGGATTGAGAAGAAGGTCTCATGTTACATCTAGCAAACTCATCTCGGCGATATACATACCCTCGTTTTCTATAGCTTGAAATAGTAGTTTCCACTCTTTGTTTAGAAAGGAGAAATGGGGGAAGAATCACTAGAAACCAAGCTTTCCATTAGCTCTTCCCATGTATTGTGAATCCACGTACAGTAGTGAGTCAAACCATGTTCGGTATATCTCTTAGGAGAATGGGAACAATTGCTGACTTAATAACTTCTTGCCTTACACCCATTGATTTAAGCGTATTTGTTATCCTCAAAAGTGTCCCAGTGTTCATTGGGTCTTAGTGCAGGATATCACGTGAATTGGTTCACGTTGAACCCTAGTGATCGGTGGCCGAGCTCAAATTGTTAGCATCTATTGCTGGATTTGTCTCCTTTCTAAATACTTGTTGGATGAATGATTTCAGGAGGATCCTCCATGGTATCTACGCTCTTGAGAATTATATATTTTAAATTCACAGTTGAATGCATCATTTAATCTTTCTCATACATCATGGTGGTGTTTCTGCTTTCCTTGTCTTTTTCAGTAGAAGTGTTTTCTCTGTTCGATTATCAGTGGAATCGGGATCAGTTTTCTGCTTCTATGCATCAAGTTTTGAGAAGCAAAACACCTCCCATTAATAAGTTAGTCAAATGAGCAAATGTATTAAATATGTGCGTTAAAGGTTAGTGGCCAAAATGAACCCTTTGCTTGAAAATCTATTTTTGTTCTTTTTCTTTAAATGTCAAATTAGTATTTCCTTCTTTCATCGAATATTGATTTATTAAATTCTTTAGATCCGCCAATGGCGCCATAAACAGTGTCGAACGAAACACATATGCTAATATATACATGGTGTCAAGGGCTAAATAACTAATCCACGACAACGATGCCATAAAACATTCAGTGAGACAAATGACATATACACAAGTTTATAACAGAGATTACCAAGAACTATTATCTAATCACGACGACCTTGCCATAAAACTTATTGACATTATACTATATAAACGAAAATCTCTTAGAGTAAATCATTTTCAAAAGTTTGGTTTGATGAAGTATTACGCAAGTGCACGAATTAAATAGTAATAAAATGGATTTAAGTCTAGATATCGATCCCAGAGATCTCAAGAATTTTAAATCAACTACGACTACTTTCGATTTTCATACTATTTGGACTAAATGATGTTAGGGTCGGCATTAAAGTCTTTGGAAAATTAAGCGAACAAAGAAAATAAGCTGAACAAACAAATATTTGGAAGATAAAGAATAAGAGAATAGTGTAGAGGAAAATAAATGGAAGCTTGAGATAGTTATCTTTTGGAGTACCCATCGAGAATCTTTATTATAGTGAATTATCAATTCCTGCCTTAGTGCAGCGATAAAATTTCTTAATCATTTAGGGTTTAAAATCTATCGAGGCATTTAGCGGTGCGAAATTGGATCTCTCCCACACTCCACATTTCATTATCTAATTTTGACTTTGATTCTCTCGAATACGAGAATGAGATAACCACTTTTAAAGGATTCCTTAATCTGAGTATTTTCTTTTGCAATACTTCATACCCATTTCTGGGCGTAAACCTTAGCTTCAAGCTATCGGTCGAAACAAGGATATACAACTTCAGTTTACTCTTCCTCAAAATTAGAATAGATGCCCTCTCCTTGATTAGATCTCATTCTTACGGGATTAACACCATTTATCCAGGGTGGGAAGTGAACTCTTTCAACTGTTTAGAGTGTGTTCGTTCCTTCGTTCTTGATTTCAAGTGAAAGTTATAAGTAAACTTACAAAGCTCGATGGATCTGAATAAGCGGAGTTACAATATACCTTCAAAGAAATGTTTCATAACTCCCGAGTCATCTTCTCTTGGCTAATCCTTTCAGGAGGACCTCTTGAAATCGGGCTTGATTAAACAAATGTACTTGGGTATAAAGGCGATGCCGGATCAAAACATTAAACCCAAACCGAAGTAAATTCCATAGTGAAATTCACATTCTTTGTGGAAGCGACTCTGGGAAGAATGAATTGTGACTATAACATTTACTCGATGGAAAATTTGGGTTCCTCGGTGTTGAATTACACCTCTGGCGTTCCCTCGATCATAAGAATAAATGCATTTAGCTGGAAAAGTCGAGGAATTCGAAATTTATGCGAACTTCAACATTCCGGGTAGTAATTTGAAAAATTGAATTACAGTCGGCTTTAGCTCAAGCGATAACATCGGTCAGGAAAATAAAAGAAAACTAGACGAGAAATCTAATCTAATCTCTAACTATCAACATTAAAGAAAAATAAAGAAAAGAAAAAGAAAAGAAAAAATAAAGAAAATGAGCCTTATTTATCAGAACCTCTCAAATCTGGTGGCCATGACTTCGCTACCATACGGATAAATTGCGTATTTATAGGGTTTTTCGGTTGAGCCCTATTTAATGCGATCTTTGTATTGGATTTCCAAATTAGGTTGGCCGTATTAATGTGGTGTGACTTCAGCTCCTTGTCGACATCATCTATCCTTGACATGTCGATCTCAACGTCAGCGACATCCAACGAAGTATTGTGCCAACTTGTCTTCGGATGTCGCGACATCAATCTCTTGTCGCGACATTAGCTTAAGGATCTGCAGGTTTCAACTGGTTTCTCATGGTGTCGCGACATCAATATGTTGTCGCGACAGCAGCTCCTATTCTTGTAAATTTCAACTGAGTTTTCTTATGTCGCCTTAATGACCTATTGTCGTGACGTATTTGTCTTGCATGCTTCAATCTTGTATTTACTTGTATCTTTCCACTAATTTATACCGTTAGCCGTGACATCGATCTCTTATCGCGACCTCGACATGGCTCACCATGATTTTCATGATGGTTCCTGATGTCGCGACATCTGTATCTTGTCGCGACATCACTTCATTGCTCTGCAGCTTTGAACTGGTCTTCGTAGTGTCGCGACATCGATCTCTTGTCGCGACATCAGCTTTGATCTCTGGGAAACGCGGTGTTCTTGATGTCGCGACATCAATCTCTTGTCTCGACCTCCATCTAAGTTCTTCCAAGTTTCCTGATGTCACGACAAGCTTGATCTATTCAATGGATGTCACGACCTCTTCTCTTCCTTCTTGTTGTCACGGCCCATTCTTTGTTGTCTAGCGCCACATGTCATTATCGATGTCATGTGATCCAAATGTCGCGACAAAGTCTTCTTAGCAACTTCCATTTTCTGGTTATTCACGGAGTTCTTTAACTCTCAACCTGCCTTGTTCTTCAAGTAAGCTTCAATTTTAAATGGAGTTTCTTCTTTGCAACACAGATACACATTTTGATTCTTTTACGAGAGCTTCACGACATCGGGTTCCTTAATCTTTGTCTTTTAGAACATGACTTGCTTCAGCCAATTATCTCATTAACGCTCATCCACCTTCTGCTTCTCTTTCTGCAAATATTCTTCTTTTTCTTGAATTCCCTGCCATTTAACAGTTTGATTTGAATTGTTATAGTCTGCACATAAATCAGTCTTGTTTAGATAAAAATAGATCAGAAAAATGGACCAAAAATGGATGACTTTTAAGCTCATCAGAGTCACTTCCTGTTGGATCAGTGAGAAATTGGGAAGAATTGGTGGAGGCCTATATGGGAAGATTTTCCCTGACTTCTGAAAGAAGAGAAGAATTATAGTCTTTAAACAGGGGGAGGATGAAAGTCTCTATAATGCATGGGAGAGATACAAGAGACTACTCAAAAGATGCCCTATGCATGGAACATATCTGGCCACTCAGATAGATATATTCTACCATTTCATGAATTATGCCTCAAAGGGTATAATTGATGCAGCCTGCTGCGAGGCTTTCAAAAGAAGAATTGCAGAGGAAGCAAGGCATCTGATTGAAGACCTTGCCAAATGCAACTATAAAGCTCCATTTGAAGCTTCAAGGAGCAGTAGCAGACTGAAGGGGAGTGTTGTAATAGAGCTTAATTGAATGACTGCCATTGAAGCAAAGTTGGATGCATTAATGAACAAGATGGGAAGCAATGAAAGAAGAATGTGTAGCACTTGAAGTGGGGACAATAAATGAAGGAGAAAGAAGAAATAGTGCTAAGAGCCTGATACCTTAATCTGAATAGAAATTTACACTTTCAAGCCCGTATGAATTTGCCCACTCATTACACCCGACCTCAGACCATGAACTTCTCTATGGAGCTCACGACAAGATCAAAGACTGAACAGAATCCTATGACAATATCATGCCTCACTTAAGGTTCATTTAGCCGTCTATTCTTGTCTTTGAAATTATTCCCAAGCGTAGGAACTAATGTCGTCGAGCATTATACTCTTGTGGGAGTCACAGTCATTTCCTGAGGGGAGTGGTTTCCTTGAGTGATCCTTAGGGATTTCTATCCCGATGAATGTCTGATTAAAAGTAAAATGAGGGTTGTGATTGATTGATTAATTAGTAGGTGCTTAACTATTTTAAAACAAGAAGGGCAAATGATAGGATCATGGAGTTTAAAGCTCTTACGAGACTAGGTAACACCCACCTCTTACTTCTGATCTCATCTAGGGCCATTGATGAATGGTCTTGATGGAAGATATAACATTAAAAGCTTTTATAAGACAAAACGATTAGCGATAACCGACACTTGTTTGAGCGATTTGCTTGGACTCTTGATCTGCATTTGTGATCGACACCAGCGTGTCTGCAAGAGAGTCTCTCGTTCTGCGTTGTCAAGAAGATGTCAAACTAAGGTTTTATGAGTTTTATGGAAATGTTTAGTATGCGTCTGATCCATTGGAAGCCGCAGAGGGATTGGGTTTTATTGAAGAGTGAAGTTCTTGCAGATTAGAACCCTATCATGGGGTTTTAGAACTCCATAGAAAATGAGTCGATTCATGATTGATAGGAACACTAATCGTAAATGTGACTTGAGAGGAAATAACACTTCAAAATTGCAAGGTTGGGATATCAAAAACCGGCATCTATTAAAGAATGCAAGTTATGAAACCAGTTGAAGATTCTGAGTGATTAAAAACTCGAGAATCGAAAGAAAACTAAGTATACACTCCTGAGACCCTAGAAAATTATGAAAAAAAAAACCCCCGAAAGTTCAAGACCAAACCTAGAATCCGATCATAACTCTGCCCTCAAGTGGAAACCCCATCGATCCTCATTAGTGATCTCAAGCGGTGGACGAAACGACGTTGCACGAGATTGAAATTCTGCTCGAGTCAGTAGGATCGCATGTTGAATCTTCCGTACCGGTAAGTGTAGTCTAGGTACCGGAGAGTCTGATGGTACTCCACGGCCCAGCAGGTACCGGTACCACTATTTTTAGTCTGGGTACACCATTGCTCCCTGCTTGCTCTGTGGCTCCTTAGCACTACTCAGAGCCTCTTGACAGCGAAATTTGTAATCAACAACGATGATCTCGTTTGTTCTCTGAGACGAACCCCTCTGTGAAAATGTGCCACGAGACTCAAAAACACCGCACACGCATAAAATGCTAGACAGTCAAAAGCTTTTTATTCTACACAAAATGATAGCAAAACATGAGCTAGGGGGCTTAAAACCCTATATAAATGTCGCCTTTCATGTATCTGACACACCCGACCTACATCTTGCTAGTCCTAGTACCAAGATTGGAGGCCATGGCCTTATCGGCTATGAGTTCAACGAAATGCGCTAAGGTGCGAGTTAAGGCATTACAGGATTTCCCAAAAGGGAAAAAAATAGACATAGTGCTATAACGACTATGCAACCACCTGAACTTAAATGGCCCACCCACGATCCCAAAGTAATGGACAAAATAACAAGCGTACAAAGCAGAGATTCTCATATAAGACCATGAATTAAAATAAGAACAATGAAATCACCAAACTGAAATGAACTTCATTATAACTGCAAACATTTTACCATAACCAAGCAAACTAACATGCATAGAAGTCAAAAAGGAACATCCTACGTAACTAAAATCAAAAAGGTCTTTCAGGCTTGTAATGACCATGGGCTACACAAATGAGGTTTACGGGGAAACAAAATGGGTGTTAGTATGACGAAAATTTGAGAATCTGCAATTACCCAAACACCAGCCTATTTCTAACCCCGAAATCTTTACTACTCTTCGTCCTCCTCCTCTTCAGCTTAGGAGAATGCATATTCATCTACACAGTCATCCATCTCGTCGGAATCCCCTTCCAAATCAAGAGGAGGATCATCTATAACAGTGGGCTCTCCTCATAGGATATGACTCTTAAGCCTGGAAATCTTGTGATCCAGTTGCTTCTGCTTCCCCATGATGCATTTGAACTATCCTTTGATTCTACGCTCCATCCTCTTTAAGGGGTATGTACTCATCGGACCAAGAGCTGACAACGATGAAGCCCCAAAAATAGCCGGAGGAGGATGTGCTGACTAAGGCCTTGTGGAAGCAGCTCGGCTTTTGGCTTCAATCTTGTTTGTGATGGGCTGTAACCTAGGAAGAACTCTTTTTTCTCTACCAGAACACCTTATCCCAATAGCTTCCACCAGGTTTGTAACAAGGGTCGGGAAGGGGATGTGCTTGTTTTCAGTTGGGGACCTCAGAAAGTCCCTCATAATACACCATATTACCAAAGCATAGTCAATAAGTTTTCCAGTCATTACCTCATACAGAAACTAGATTTCTTCCTTGCTTGGAAACTTCTCCTTTCCCTTCGGCCCAATCATATTGTGAATTACCTTATTCATCAATGCATACTCAGACTTTAATTTCCCCGGGATGAACTCCTTGCGCACAAAGCCCCTATGGAGTGCTGGGTTTAGTGCACATAATTGATACCAAACGGAGACTAGCATCAAATTTCTGCCTTAATAGCCACAAGTGGGTAAGATTACGGTCCTTATGCGTGGGCGAACATAATTCGGCTGATCTAGCGTTCGAGTCGGGGCTGACCATTAAATTTGCTTCCCGAAATTGTAGTCTCCGGTAGGGGTGTCTACATTCGATTCTCTCGAGTTGGGTAGATTCTAACAACGGTTGGTAAATAGCCTTTTGCCTCCCCATCGACAAATTGTAGATTTTGATCCTGAATAACAACACGAATGGGGTGAGTGAATAGAAACGTTTCAATTCTCATTCCCATCTGATGGAAACCAGCCTTTCAATTAGTGGACCCGCACTACGGCTCACGATTCTGATGATTCAACAAACATAGCCTCGAATTTCTTCATCTTCGCTCTCCCTTTCTTCCTCACTCTACATTAGAGGACCTTTTCAGCTTTCCTTTTCATTTTTCTGTCTATGAAGTATCATTGCTGTTTTACGGCTCGCTCCATAGAAGAGCTAGTGGCCTTTCCTTTCCCAGTGTTTTTCGATCTTGCCATAGATATGGCCAAAATAGCGAATATAGCAAGAATAGCCCATACATACGCAAAAGTTTCCCAACAACCAATCTCCAGTATTGGACTTACCCTTTCCAAATCGGTCAGAACCTTTCTCTCCATCTGCTGGATTAGCGGTGAATGCCTGTCCGATCGAGAGTATAGAACCACCTGACGAAAGCCGCAAACCTGATCCGTATTAACACAATGAAAATTCATTCAAATTGCTCTCAAGGATATGAGGAGCACTTACCACTACGGGTCTAGTACTTCCGGTCTGCGTGCGAGCTGTGGATGCCACAGGTCGGGGCAATGGAACCACTAAATTGAAACGCGTTTGACCCTAGGGTTTGCTTTGGTGAGAGGAGAAGTTAGGTGAGGGTTTCTCTTATATAGGAGTTGGGGAAGGGAGATATAAAAGGGTTCAAAATTTTGGGAAAAACCTTCAAATGGTCCATTCACACACGACAGTACCAGTACCAATAAGTGCGGTACTGGTACCAAAAGTGTACTACCGTTTTTTTCAAGATTCGTATCGGTACCGGTAAATTGAAATGCAGGTACCCTTATTCTTGCCATACTGACTTTAGTCTTAGTACCAATTTTTAGTGGTACCGGTACCACTTTACAAAAATTTCCAGAATTCTCTACATTTTGGATTTCATTGTATGCTCACTTCTTTCACTACTTCATACCCCCTCCAAACTGACTTGTGTTTGTTGAACTGTGTACTACACTCTCTTGGCACCTTCATGCTTACCTTGGAGTCATCCGTCCTCCTCGTGATCAAGATTCCTAGGGTTCAAAAAGAATTGGCAATTCAAGGCTCAAGAAGGGTGCAAAGGGTTGACTCAGTATGATTTAGAAGTTTAACAAAGAAAATATGGCCTAGAATCATCTTTCAACTACGTATGGATGTTCCTAAAAGAATAAGATGCATGTAGTTGACAAGGAATGCTGAAACAATGCACAAGCTAAAGCAATGGCAAGCAAAAATGAGCTTGGGGTAGGAATTCAATGACTTGTGTAGTTTATGAATGAGAGTGATACTAGTTAAGATTGACTCTAGAGAATAGAAAAGACTTTGGGTCAATATGGTCCCAAATATGAAAAAAAAAAAGTTTTGTGCATGCCTGTTATTGTGTATGTGCAGTGAAACTATATGGAGTGCATACATAAGGTCACGTGGCTGCATACATCACAGGTCAAGTTCCATACCCAAAAAAGCCGAAAATTGAAATTTTTGCATGCACTTTACCCCCTAAGACAAGATTAAACCAAATAGCATGTGCACTTAAATGAAACCAACTAGTGTATGCCCACACACCATGAATGGCGGTACCTCATTACTCATTTTACAGGACTATAAGAGAGGGCTAAAAATATGGGGTACAGAAGGGTTGGACTCTCCTTTATTAAAAACAAAAAAATGACAAACTAAATGAATAATGCGTAAAGAAATGCAAGAAAAGGAAAAGAAAAACTATATACAAAAGGGTAGGATAGAGATTACGCTGAAGGAACATCCTGGTAGAGCGGCTCTACCAGTTCCTCACTACTCTCCTAGCGATCGAAGTTCTCGAGAAATGGCTTTAGCGGCCATTGAGCTTTAAAGATTTTCCTTTTACCGGATTCTCGATCTCACCGGCGCCCGTATGGGTAAACTACCTTGTGATGAAAGGTCCAGTCCACCTAGACGGGTTTACGGAAGATGTGCAAGCGAAATTTGTCTGAAGCAAATACCTCTTGGTGAGGTTCTAAGGTCTTCCTTACAAGGTTCTTGTCATGGAATAACCAGGCCTCTCTTTGGGTCGCGACTCTCCATGATTCAGCCTCAATTCATCAAAGTTAAGTTCATACATGCGATCTCTATTTACCTGCCATAGCCAAATCAAAATTAAGAGTCTTAATGGCCCAATATGCTCTGTGCTCCATTTCCAACGAGAGATGACATGCCTTTCCATAAACTAGCCTATAGGGAGACATACCAAGAATAGTCTTAAAAGCGATGCGGTAGGCTAAGGCGTCGAGTTAGTCGAAGCTGACCAATCCTTGCGATTTGGGGTAACCATTTTTTTCCAAAATGTGTTTTGATCTCTGTTGGCTAATTCGGCTTGACCATTGGTCTGTGGGTGGTACGATGTGGCAACTTTGTGGGTGTACATATTTTTTTGACTTTTCAAAGGTCGATTACAAAATGGAGCCCACCATCACTAATGATTGCAGGGCATTCAAGCAAGAAAAAAATATGTTCTTTCAAAATTTCAAAACAACCTTGTGGTGTTAGTTTCTCGTTGGAATGGCCTCCGCAGCCAAAACATAATCAATTTTGCCCGATAAAATGTAAGGTACCCACACTTGAGGGGAAAGGCCCCATGAAGTCTAAACCGGAATCAAGATCTTAATAATTAAAATAGGAGTCAAAGGCATTATGTTCCTTTTTTGTGACCCCCACCCTCCCCCAATTGTTGTATAGAGCACGGGTTTTGCAAAAATAAGCAGTCTTTAAGCAGTGGGCCCGATAAAAGCGGAAACATAGGATTTGTCAGCGTTTTCTTGCGAGATACCCTCCACAAGCCGGAGTGGTAGAAGGTGAGTACGCTAATTTGATCGTCATTGGATACACACTTCTCATCGATTCAGTCGGGACAATATTTAAACAAGTATGGGTCATCAAAGTAGTATTTTGTTATGTCCACCAAAAACTTCCTCTTTTGCTGAGAGGTCCATTGGGGTGGAATCTGTCCTATCACTAAATAGTTTACTATGTCCGCATACCATGGGCAGTTAACAAGAGCAAAGAGTTGCTCATCATGGAAAGTGTCGCCTATGGGTAGACCTTCAGAGGTTGTCTCTGGAACTACTTAGAGACAATTGGTCGTATCTTGATATTCTCAACTCGATCTTATCAGCAATGGTCGAGTTAAATTCTTGACATAGTAGGATCCACCTAGTCAACCGAGGCTTAGTATCCTACGAGAGCAAATTACTTCAATATTTGTGTGATCCGTGAAAATGGTTACAGGAGACCCTACAGTATGCAGATTGAACTTTTCTGAAATGAAGACCACGGTAGAACTCTTTCATAGTTGTGTAATTGGATTGAGCGGAATCTAGAGTCATTACTGCGTAGTAGATCCTGAAAGCTTTTATCTTCCCTTTGCCCCAATACAGCTCCTATGGCATAATCACTAGCGTCACACATGATCTCAAAAGGGATGTAACACCCCGAAAAACACCCTAGCAGTTTTCAGACATGGTTAGGGTATATTAAAAGCTAAATAGGAATTTTCGAGAAATAAAACGAGAGACCCGAAAATTATATTAAAGACAAGGGTAAGAGTGGTCATTTACCACTTGAGGATATGAGAGGCATAAAACAATAAGTTTATGGCACAATTATAAATTTGAGAAAGATGGAATAGAAATTAGAAAGAATAGAAGGACCAAAACGTAAAAATGGGAACTTGAAGTACAAATAACATGAAGATGAGGGACCAATGAGTAAATAAAGGAAAGTAAAATCCATAAATAAGGATGAGATCAAAGCCAAAATATCTTTTGGTCTTTGGTGAAAGAGAGCAAAACGGGTAGAAGAGAGGAGAAGGAGAAGAACAAGAAGAGGAAGAGGAAGAAGCCTAGCTTTATGGTATGGATTTATGGTATGGATTTCTATTATTTTTTTTTTTTGGTATGGAAGTCTAGTTTTATTTTTGGAAAAAGTATGGATTCCATTTTGTCTAGACTTGTATGGAACTTGGTATAAATTTGTATGGAATTCTAGTAATGGTTTGTAAGGATTTCTATGAGTTTGACTTTGAATATGGAATCATGTGTATTTTGGACTTTGGTAGAGATTTTATGGGTTAAGCCTAGGGTTTAGTTTGCGGAATTGATCTAACTCTATGTTTGAAATTGAATGAGAAATCTAATATAGGTTATGACCCATATTAGATTTGTTTAGGAAGAAAATTCATGGAAGATTTTAAAGGAAGATGTGTGTAATGAAAGATGAATTGAGTAAAATTGAGATTTCAATATGAATTTGGAGTGGCTTTGAAGTGTATATAAAGTATTGAGTTGATTTGGGTAGCAAAATATGGAAAAAGTGAAAACCCACATTACGGGCAAATTTCGAGAACTGTACGGAGTGAGTGTTTTCTGTTTGACCAGTGTTCGTATTTTGGCCATAACTTGCTCATTTCTGATCCGATTTGAGTTATTCAAGTTGATGGTTAAAATAGACTTCAAGGAGAACCAAACATCCTGAAATAGATACCTTCAAATTCTGACTCTATGTGGCCCTAAAATTCACTCAAAGTGGGGCTATGTTCAAGCCAAATTTTGTTCCAGTTTTTTAACATAGTGTAGTCCCGGTTGTTTCGGACGTAACTTGAGTTTCGGTGCTCCGATTTGGGTGATTCCAGTTGGAGGAGAACCCTTAGCACCTTAGCTTTAAAACAGTACAAAGAGACAGTGTCAAATATGAAGTTAAGACCCCGGAAAAATGAGTATTACAAACTGTCCCTAGTGTAATCGGTAAATTGACTAGTTTGGCATGAAAATGCCATAACTTTAGTTTTGATGATCTAATTGGAATGATTCCAATTTCTAAGTAAAATAGGTTCATATAGGGACAAAGTACTTGAATTGATGTGTGAATACATAAGCATCATACTGTACAAGTATATGAAATGTCATATGTAATAGGCATGAGACAAGAAAAGTATAGGAGAGAAATGAAATATGTAGGATTTGTTCATGAAACATGAATATGTTATGAAAAATGAAAACGAATGGAAATATGAACATGAAGATGAAGGTAAAATATCATGAACACGAGAATGTGATAAAGATAGGTTATAAGTTCAAGCCTTATGATACTATGACTACCTAGGACCGAAGAGTGAATTTGTGGACTTTTATATGAAATTCCTCCTTGAGCTAGGGTTTGAGGTGTTAGAGAGTGTGATTACTTGTTAGGAGTATGGAATCTTCCCCTTTGAGGATGGATTGTAGAATTTATATGGATATGGAAGTTTGGTTTATTCCTACTTTTAGGGTGATTTGGGGATTGATTGTAGGATGGTTTTATGCCGTGTGTTGGCATGTTGATACCATATTGAGCTTATAATAAGTCGAAAATGAAATGATGGATTGTTACTGCTATTGTAGGGCCTGCAAGTTGCTGATTTTCTTCACATTTGCAACTTGCATAACTCCTTCGTTAGGACTCCGTTTTGGTGTTCTAGGACTCTATGGAAAGCCCTTTGAGTCTAAAATCCATCCATATATACCTTGATACAATATTGAGCTTATAATAGGTCGAAATGACAAAGACAGTAGCTGCTGCTGCTATTGCAGGTGCTGCAAGTTGCTGATTTTCTTCACGACTTGCAACTTGCATAACTCCTTCATTAGGACTCCGTTTTGGGTGTTCTAGGACTCTATGGAAAGCCCTTTGAGTCTAAATTCATCATATATATGGCTTGATACAATCTTGAGCTTATAATAAGTCCGAAAATGACAAAAAGACAGTAGCTGCAACATACTATTGCAGGTGCTGCAAGTTGTGATTTTCTTCGACTGCAACTTGCATAACTCCTTCGTTAGGACTCCGTTTTGGTGTTCTTGGACTCTATGGAAAGCCCTTTGGAGTCTAAATCCATCCATATATGGCAAACAATATTGATCTTATAATACACCTGAAAATGACAAAAGACAGTAGCTGCTGCTGCTACTGCAGGTGCTGCAAGTTGCTGATTTTCTTCATGGCTTGCAATTTGCATAACTCATTCGTTAGGACTCCGTTATGGGTATTCTTGGATTCGATGGAAAGCTCATCGAGTCTAGAATCTAACCATATGCTATTTAATGGCATTTGGTGCCCACATATTGTCTGAAAATTGAATTTTTGTACCGAGTGTACTAATCGCTTGGTTAAAGTTAGTGGAATGCATGGTAAGAAAGGATGTAGATATAGACAATAGCAATATATGTAGATTTGATATGTAGGAGTATAGATAGAAAAGTACCTACAGGTATCAAAGGAAGAGTCTACGTTCTGTACTTCCCTACGGAGATAGGACGGTCGATAAGAAACAGAAAAACATACAAGTATAGGAATGTATAGGTATGGGTCTAAGATATGATAGTCCAGATAAAGTGCATAAAGAGATATAAGTTAACAAGATATAAGATGTTACAGAAGTAGAGGGACATGATATGAATATAAGAGTATATGATATGAATATATGATTGTCATACATAAGCAGAATAGATAGAACATGATAGGAACACATGAATGAGTAAAGCATACATGATAGAAACATAGAAAGTACATGAATAACAGCTAAATCATGATGAGAAGCATATAAAGGATATAGAAATTACATAAATGATATAAAGGATATGAATAGATAAAGATATATATATATATATATATATATATATATATATATAGACATATATATATAAGAGTGCATAGATACATTCATGATATATGATAGGATTACATATATGATACGAGAAACTAAATGATAGAAAAGATATGAATATGCATTATTGTAAGGAAATATGAGAACTTTCTGTAATCTGAGAAGCTAAGAAATATGTGAAGGTATTACGGGCGAAATAAATAATAGTGTATATCTCATCGACATACATGATAAAAATAAGTTATTCATGTAGATGAGATATATCTGAGAAAAATATAATAAAATGGATTGTCTGCTTAGAGACACAGAGTAGGGGATGGATTGGCATGCCTATTAGGGAAAAATAAGTGCGACTATCTTGATCGGTTGGCCTGTTTGGGTCATTCTGACACCTTCGGACCCTTATAGATGGTCATTGTCTCGTACAATGATAGCAAGCGCCACTGGGCCCTTATAGATGGTCATTGTCTCGCATAATGATGCCGGCGCCTTCGGGCCCTTATAGACCATTGTTCGCCGCAGTGAGTCTGGCGAGCTTTTCGGGCCACTTATAGTTTATTTATCCTTACAAGGTTTATGCGGGCGTGACATCGCAAATGGTTGCGTATGACATGTGAAAAGATATTATATGATCTGAGAAGAATAGCACTGCTATGTGATGATAAGTTCTGTAACATGAGATTATACGATCTGACATGATATATAAAAATGTATAAAAATGTAAAATGATCTGAAAAGTTAATTTGAATACAGTATATGGAAAGTACAAAGCACAGTACGCGAAAAGTATATGAACAAGTACAGTACATGAAAGGGAAAGTAATATGAAAAGTATAACGTTAAACGATATATGAAATAGTACGTGACGATTACATGAAGCGATTACATGAATACAGTATATGATCTTGATGCGTGATAACGATTACATGAAAATAGAACATAACAAATGGTATAGTATATAACCATGAAGTAATATATGTATCTGAATATGACATACGGGAATAGGATATGTAATATGAACCGTAGAAGAGAATAGATCAAATGATAAGTACTAGAATAAGAAATAAATGATATGAAGAAGGTTATATGTCAAACGTCACATAATAGAGTGTACGTTATATGAAAATGATAAGATAAGTGTATTTGTTGAGGCGATCATAGTTATTGGTCGTCGCGCATATATTTCCCACTAAGCGTAAAACATACGGGTTTAATCGTGTAGGTACAGAAACGAAGACGGGACGAGGAAGAGCCGGGACAATCCACATGTGAAGCGAGCCCGACTCGAGAGATAGGTGCTCATTTGCCCCTTCATGATCTACGTATTTTTGAATAGGTATAGCTTTGTTTATTGAGAAATGGCCTGGGACTCGGTGTATAGAACATGAATACCACTATGAGTGGTATGTATAATGTATATATAAAAGAATTTTTTTATTATTACGGAAATTGTGCATATGAATGAGAAAATAGATACAGGTGTCGTCTCGAGAAAGAAAAGGTTGAAGAGTCCAGTCAGAAGTGTGACACCTAAGCGATACCCCGTCGGTCTTAGGGTTGGGGCGTCACAAGGGAGCTCCCAATTAGGAGATCGCATGATAGGAGGGGACACTAACATAGTCTTCAATTTATCAAAGGCTTCCTCACAAGCCTGTGACCATTCAAAGTTGGCTGTCATAGCAAGCGAATTGCATAAGGGCGAATTTATGGCGCCGTCTCTTGAATCTCCTATAAAATCCTACATGACCCAGAGCATTGTATATCCTTGACACACTTAGGGGTGGTAGAAGTTTGAGATCAACTCAGCTTTGCTTTATCTACCTCTATTCCTTCTCTCGAGACTATGTGTCCCAACACAATCCCTTGTCTCACCATGAAGTGACACTTCTCCCAATTAAGCACTAACTTTTTCTCTTCACACCTCTCCAGTACCCTCCTTAAATTCTCTAGACATCCCTCATAAGAATCTCTAAAAACAGAGAAATCGTCCATGAAAATCTCCAAAATGAGTTCTATCATATCACTAAAAATCCCCATCATGCACCGCTGGAAGGTTCCTAGTGCATTACATAACCTGAAGGCCATTTTCCTAAAGGCAAATGTGCGAGGAAGCAGTGAACGTAGTTTTTCTCTTGATCTTCTAAGGCTATCTCAGTTTGAGTGTATCTGAGTACCCATCGAAAACAATAAAATTCATACCTTGCAACTCTCGACATTTGATCCCTGAGGTAGAAATGATCTATCTTAGTGCCCTCATTGAGTTTCTATAGTGCATGTACACCTCCAACTTTGTGGTGACCCGAGTGGGAATTAGCTCATTGTGTTCATTTGCTACCACAGTGACCCCAGATTTCTTAGGAACTATTTAGGTTGGACTGACTCACTTGCTATTTGCAATGGGGTAAATAACACCTACATCCAGCAATTTTAAGACCTCTTTCTTGACCACTTCTTTCATGACTGAGTTCAGTCGTCATTGTGGTTGTCTAAAGGGTTTGACATCCTCTTCCAAGTGAATCCTATGTGTGCAAATCAAGGGTCTAATTCCCTTAATATCTGATATTGTCCATCCTTTGGCGGTTTTGTGGGTTCTCAATATTTCCAAAAGTTTATTCTCTTGATCTGACTCTAAAGAGAAGGATATGATCACTGAGAAAGTTTCTTCTACCTCTAGGAATGCATATTTGAGATGCGATGGTAAGGGTTTCAACTCAATTTTAGGTGGTTTCTCTTCCGAAGGTAATACCTTGTCCTCAATTGGTGGCAATTTCTCAAATCTGGGTGCCCACCCATTTTCTTCCATTACCTCACTGTGCTCAATTATGGAGTGTAGAAACTCCAATTCAGATGTCGTTACCTCCTTGACACGACTTGGGCTTACTAGACAAGACTTGAGAGGATCATCATATGAAACATAATCTACATAGTTCTACACAACAAATTCGATCATATTTACCTCACAAACGTCCTCATCATCCCCTATTTCCTTGATAACATTGAAGATATTCAAATTAACAATCATGTTACCAAAAGATAATGTCATTAGTCCCCCCTACAATGTATGATGGCATTGCGTGTAGAATGGCCTACCAAGAATCACTAGGAATGGGTCCCTTGATTCACCACGGGGTTAGTGTTAAGAAACAACAAAGTCCACGGGAAAATAGAACTTGTCTACTTGCACTAATACATCCTTCACTATCCCTCTAGGAATTTTCACACTACGGTCAGCTAGCTGGAGGGTGATATTAGTCGGTTCTAGCTCTCCTAACCCTAGCTCAACATATACCAAGTATGGCAACAAGTTAACACTCTCTCCCAAGTCCACTAGAGCATGTCCCAATTTTGAATTCCCCACCACTATGGAAATAGTGGGGCTTCTGGGTCATTGTATTTTGGGGGCAAATTGTTCTTTGATCAATGAAATTAATTTATTCAGTCATGAATGCATCTTCGTTGACACCTAATTTTCTTTTACAGTGCCTGAAGTCTTTCAAAATTTGGCATATGATGGGATTTGCTTAATGGCATCAATAAGGAATGTCACCTTAACTTTGTTTAGACAACTCATAGATTTCAGTGATTGTTCACTCTTGAGGAGGCTCTCTCAACCTATGAGGGTATGGAGCGGGAGGGACATGGGAGGCCTTATCTTTTCTAGCTCAACATCAGCAACATCACGCCCCGGGGAACATAGGGCTTGTCAGACACCTCATCATCCCCTAGTGGTTCATTTTGCACATCTTATATTGTTTCCTTGGGCTGAATGGTTTTGTCATTATTTTTCCACTTCGAAGAGTGGTGACAGCCTTGAAATGTTCAAAGGTGACATCGCTTGGACCTGAGACTCCAACACTATTCTGACCTTGGGTGTTTTGGATAGTTTGAGAAAGGAGTTTCCTTTTTTCTTGTTGAAAATTTCCCATAGAAGTCAGCTTAGTGATTTGGGATCTCACATCATTCAAGGCGGTTCGAAATTCAGTGTTGGTGGATTGTTGAGCCTGGACAAACTGTGTCACAATGTCCTCCAAACTTCTCTTATGTGAAGGTTGGTAAGGCTGTGGGTTTGGATTCCCTTGAGAAGAGGGATGCAAACCTTGGTTAGAGTTCACAGGAAATCCTTGAGGACCTTGATTTTGGAACTGAGGAGCTTGATTTGAAAAGCCTTGGTTTTAGAAGTTTTGGCCTTGGTTGTTTGGCAAATGGTGTGGGCCTCCCTCATTCCTCTAACAAAAATTCAAGTGCTTACCCCACCCTGGATTATAAGTTTCAGAGTATGGAGAATTGAAGAGCTTCCTTTGGTAATTAAGAACATTGGCTTGCTCTATTTGGATTGCTCCATGACTTGGGGAAAGATTAAGAGGCGGTTAATAGTTGAGTCAGTGGGGTCATCGCAAATGATGCATGGCTCCTCCACCCTAGATCCCATAGGCATTGAAGGTACCTGGGGTACAACAGTTACCTCATTCACCTTTTTCAATTCTATGGCCTCTAACTTCCTAGTTAAGTTGGCTATTTTCTCTTGCAGGTCATCATTCTCTCTTAAGTGATGTATTCCTCCCCCTGTGGGTGTGCTATGCACTTTTACAGTATCTAGGAAGGTGTTAGTCTCCCAAGTTCGAGCATTTTCTGCTATTGTATCAAAAAATTGCATGGCCTCCCTAGCACTTTTCTCATAAAATTCCCTCGCACACATCATTTGGATATCTTTGTTTATTATTCGAGGTGATCCTTGGTGAAAATATGCACAAATTTGTCCCGACATCCAAACCATGATGAGGGAGCGTGGAGAGAAAGTCATATGTCTTTCCAGCCTGCGACAAGGTTCACTCGGTTTTTCGAAAAGTTTTGGATTGCTCACATGAGTGCGTGAAATGCGTCTTTGGAGGGAAGAATTTATTCGAGAATTCATTTCGCATGTAACCCAGTAAAAATTGAATTGGGGGCAGAGAGAGTGAAACCATATTTTGGCCTTCTCCTTTAGAGAGATGGGAATACAAAACCATATAAATTATATGGAGGGCGATCCACGTAGATAGAAAACAGCGCAAACATCCTCAAAATCCCTCGTAGATGAGTATGGGTTCTCATGTCGACCCTTGATACGGGGAGAAAACGAATCATCTCGACTTCGCAAGGAATTGGTTAGCCTCTTGGTAGGCAAATACATGAGTTTGTTGTGGTTCTTTGAGGTTGCAGAATCTCTCGAAGGGTTCTTTCCACATTAGGTAAAGGGGCAGGGGGAGCTCGATATTGATTGTGGCGAAAATTAACATTTCCCCCTCCTGCTGCCTGGATTGCTAACGGTGCATCACCATTTCCTTGTCGTGGAGGTTCATAGGGTCTTTGTGGGTCACCAGGTAACCCTTGGGCATTTGGATTAAAGAAAAGTTCTTGATTCAGGGTGTTCCATGCGAGATCATGGGTTCTCTTGAAACAAGCGAGTCTTCTGTGGACTCTTATGAGAAATGTCATGGGTATAACTGCACAAGTTGGCGTTTACTCAATTAAGGCTGAAGCAAAGCATGCATCAATCTTACCCCAACAGTAAATCACTTATATTATCTATGAAAAGAATTAAAGAAAAGTTAGAGAGAGCGTGCAGTTGCAATCTGATTGCAAATTACCAGCAGCTCTCTGGATCGACTAAGTGCTGTAGTACTCCCCGGAGCAAATGGCGCGAAAAATCGCCGTCTATTTAGGCTGTGCTGAAATTATTCCCAATCGTAGGAACTAATGTCGTCAAGCATTGTATACTATGGGAGTCCACAGGTCATTTCCATAGGGAGTGGTTTCCTTGGTGATCCTTAGGGATTGTTATCCAATGAATGTACGATTAAAGTAAAATATAGGGGGTTGTGATTAAATTTGTTAGTACTTAGATTAACTTAACTATTTAAAACAAGAAGGGGCGAATATTAGGATCCTTAGGTTTCCGCTCACCCACGGACTAGGTAACACACCTCTTACTTACAATCTCATCCCCAAGGCCATTGATGAATGGTCTTCAACGAATATAACATTAAAAGCTTTTATAAGACAAAACGATTGACGATAACAAACACCTTGTTGAGACGATTTGCTTGGACTCTTAGTACCACAATTGCGATCCAAGCACAAGTGTAGAGAGTCTCTCGTTCACCACGTTGTCAGAAGATGCCAAGCTAAGGTTTTATAAGAGTTTTGCAAATGTTCCAGTATCGTACAATCCATTGAAAACTATGAAAAGAGGTTGAGGTTGTTACCTTGAAGGGGTGAGGTTCCACCATTAGAACCCTATCATAGAGTTTAGAACTCCATTAAAGCGAGAGTCGATTCATGATTACTAGAACACTAATACGTAAATGTGACTTGAGAAATAACACTTCAATTGCGAGGTTGGGATAAAAAACCACAGAATCTCTTAAAGAATACCAAGTTATAGAAACCAACTGAAAGATTACAAGTGATTAAAAACTCATAATTAGAAGAAAACTAAGTACTCTACTCTATGAACCCTAGAAATTATGAGAAAAAAACCCCAAAAGTTCAAGACCAAACCCTAGAATTTGATCCCCCTTAACTCTGCCCTCAAGTGGGCTTAAATACAATCCTCATTAGTGATCTCAAAGTGGTGGACGAAAGAAGAGCATTCCCTTGCACCAAGATTGAAATTCTGCTCAAGTCCCGTAGAGATCGCATGTTGGTACCGGTTCCAGTAAGTGTTGTCTGGGTGCAAAGTGCCCACTAGTACTCCACATTGTAGAATGCAAAATTTTCTTATTTTGGTACCGGTACCATTGCTACTAGCTTGCTCCTCTTCATTGTATCCTTTGCCAGAGCCTCGACAATGGCGTAATCAACAACGATGATCTACATTTGTTCTCTTGAACCAAACCGTTACGAAAATGTGCACAGGACTGAAAAAGAAACACACATGCGCATAAGCCTATTTAAAGCGGTCGAAAGCACTATTCTACCTGAAATAAAGCAAAACATGAGTTAGGGGCTTAAACCCTATAAATGTGTACTTTTATGTATCAACACAAACAACAGCAACAACGACTAGCGGAATGAAAGAGAAGAAAATCGGGGACGGGAAGTCAAATTCCTTTGAGGACCGGATGCTTGCTTTCATGGGGGGAAAATAAGCGATTTGCTTAAACATACATGAGCAGAAGTTTGTTGAACTAGAAACATTCTAAGGTAAACACATGTTTCGAATGGCTCAAGCCTCTTTGAAGAATCGGAGACTCAGTGACGGTGGCCTAGCCGTACGAAATTGGCTGGGATGCATTCCCAGTGACCTGAGGGAAGAATCCAGTTAAATGGGCGTGATTCGAAGAGTAGGAGTGAATGGAGAATTTAAATGAAGTTGAGATTCGATTTTGAAAGGAAGAGTTTTGTTGAAATGAAGACATTCATGTAAATGTCTAGCTAAAGACATTAAAGCTGAGTAGCTTCTTGGGAGGCGACTGACGAATTTTAAATTTTATAGTTAGATTAATTTTGTTAAATTTTGTGTGTTTGATGTTCTAGTTTTAATTTTGTTAGAAATTTTATTTTTTTTAGATTTTGCTAATTTTTTAGGACAATGAAGCTATATTAAAGATGAATTTTATTTTGAAGCATTCTTTCTCAAAATTCACTATGCCAGAGTGTTACAAGGGGGAGTTTTCTTTGTCCCTAACTTATTCTTTAAATGATAATCCACAGTTGAAGTTTGGGGGAATGTGAATTTGTAAACAACTTTATTGTGCTCATTGGATGCATTATTGAATATCTTGATGAATTATATTGAGTGAAGAATGAGATTTGGTGTTCATACTTGAATTGAGGTTCTTTGATGATTAGATGAGTTTTCACAAGTATATTATGATGGGTATGAGTGAATACACCTTGCTTTGAATGTGTCTTGATTGAAAACTATGAAGGATACAATTCTGGAAAATTTTAGTTCAATGTCGCAACATGCTTTCTCTCTGTCGCAGGTAGGTTTGTCGCGACACAATTTATCTATGTCGCGATAGAATTGTAAATGACCTATGTTTCCGAAAGAGAAAAACATTTTCGCGACAATATTTTTGTATGTCGCAACATAGGTTTACTTGAGCATAAAAAATTTTGTGTCGCGACATACTTTCTCTGTGTCGCGACATAATCAACTTTAGACTCAGAGATTGGAAGGAAAGTTTCTATCGAGTCAAATTTTTTTATTGTCACGACATAAGTACGCATGAACATCAGAAAGAATGTCATAACATTTCTCACAATGTCGCGACATAAGACTAACCTAGCTTCCAATTGATTGCAAAACTCTGTCGCGATAATTATTTTTGTATGTCGCGACATAGTATTAAAAATGGAACAAACCCTAGGTCAATTGTTGTTATGACAATTAATGAAGGCATAACAAAATAGTTAGCTTATAAATAGAGAATTTTTGAAAACTGAAAGGCCACCTTTCTCATAAACCATCAACCCATTCATCAAATCTCTCTCATCTTACCTTCTAAAACCCTAGAGTTCCAAAACCCTATTCTAACCATGTCAGAGCCATCGCACCTCATTTCGAACTTGAACGAAATGATGGAAGCATACATAGAAGTAGAGGAAAAGGTTGTTCAAGAAAATCAATCAAGGGAAATGCAAGAGGAAGAAAGAGCTTAAGCTAGAGTAGAGCCTGAGTAACTAGAGGAAGAATCAAGAAAAATGAAGAGGGGAGCTGAAGAAGCTGAAATGGAGCAGAGGAATGAATAGTAAGAATCTTAATCTCAAACAAAGCGTCTGCCGTAATGGAAAAAAGTCTGAAGGATAGGGGTTCCATAGTTGAAAGAGGATTCAAAAAACTCATCTCCCTTTTCTCTGAAACGCTTAAGAAGAGAGAATGGAAATCACTAGGCGAGCACAAGGCACTTGGCTATGCTACATGGGTTAAAGAATTTTTTGCTAACATGGTGGAAGACGGAGGAAAGAAGTTATATGTCAGAGGAAAATGGATAGATTTCAACAAAGAAATAATAAATGAATTGTTCAATCTAAAGATGCAGAAAGAAAGAGCTTAAGCTAGAGTAGAGCCTGAGTAACTAGAGGAAGAATCAAGAAAAATGAAGAGGGGAGCTGAAGAAGCTGAAATGGAGCAGAGGAATGAATAGTAAGAATCTTAATCTCAAACAAAGCGTCTGCCGTAATAGAAAAAAGTCTGAAGGATAGGGGTTCCATAGTTGAAAGAGGATTCAAAAAACTCATCTCCCTTTTCTCTGAAACGCTTAAGAAGAAGATGGAAATCAAGCGAGCCTGAGGCACTTAGGCATTTATGCTACATGGGTTAAAAGATTTTTTGCTAACATGGTGGAAGACGGAGGAAAGAAGTTATATGTCAGAGGAAAATGGATAGATTTCAACAAAGAAATAATAAATGAATTGTTCAATCTAAAGATGCAGAAAGATAGCTTAAAATTCAAGAGACTACTAAAGGAGCTAGAGCACTAGAAGATAGTGGACCTACTGACAGCCGGAAAAGGAAAGTGGAAGGAAACAAAGAAAACCCTTTATGAATCCATTGCCAGAGGTGATTTAACAGAAGAAGTTAAGGTATGGTTATATTTTATTAGCTCAGACCTTTTGCCATCAAATCACCTCAACACAGTAAGAAGGAACAAAGAAATCCTCCTTTATGCATTGTTGAAAGGGTACAAAATCAATGTGGGGAAAATAATAGAGAATTCTATCATGAGTTACTCCAAAAGCAATGCAAGGGTTTCATTCCACACCCAACTACAATCACGAGCCTGTGCCTTCTTGGGGGAGTAGATGAAGAATAGGGAAAAGAAGAAACATACCCCAAGGCATCCCTCGGCAGTAAGGCGAGTGACCAGAAAGGTCCAGCGGAGGAAAGAAAGAAATGAGATGGAAGAAGAAAGGAGGAGGAATGAAGATCTGATGAGCGATTATAGTGTGGGAAGAGGGTCCACCTAAGCGACAATAATTTCGGGGAAGCCTGGCCCCATACGGAATGTATCTCGGACCTAGAAATCCACGAGACAATTTGAGAAGTTCCAAGGCCTGCCGGGGTAATAACACATAAACGTGGAATCTTTGAAATCTATGAAACATGAGATCTGAGAGGGACTGACCAGCTAAAAATCAACTTCAGCTTAGGGATGAATGGATGCGAGCTCAGAAGAAGGGATCAGAATCTGGAGGAGGCATTGAAACAAAGAGATGAAGAATGGAGAGCATAATTGGAGAAAAGGGATACATAATGGAGAACAGTGATAAGGGATAAAGAGTGGCTTTCTGGATTGAAACAAGAAAACATGAAGCAGGGTTGATAAAGATGTTGGAGGATAGAGACAATGCCTTAAAGGCATGCCTGGAATCAAGGGACAAGAATTTGTTGAATAGTATGGCACATTGCAAAGAAAGTTTTCGTCTAAGACTTATGAGCAAGTCAACAATAGGACACTCTTTGAATCATAAACTAAAAGGCAGCGATAACTAACAGAAAGCAATGCGAAGATTTTAGATTGGGCTATGAAGACAATCTCGAGTAAGAAGAAAGTGACACTACCACAAATCAGAATTTCAGACTGTGTGCCTTACACAATCGTCCCTCGGGGTGTAACAAACCCACCAATACCCTCTCTAACTCGACTCCAGAGGAAGAAAGATTTTCTTAACCTTGTAAAGCACCAGTTCAAAATAAAACCCCTAGTGCAACAGGAAAAAAAGAACTAACCCCAGTAGAGGAAGTTGAAGAATATTTAAGAATGGAAGCAGTCAAGGAAAAGGCTCCAAAAAGTAAAAAATGAACATTGTCTTCCTTCCCATTTTCCCTCTCTGTACCTAATATCCATCCTTGAAAAATTCAATAAAATAGAAAAATTATTTTCAAAGCTTAGTGTTCACTCTTATTTTTGCATTTCTTGTTTGTTTTTTTTTTTTAATTTTCTTTCCTTTGAGTTTAATGTTGACTTGTGGTAAATAGCTTAGTTGAATAAATGAGAAACCAAATTTCTTGGTTGGAATTGCTAAATAAGCTGTGAATTGTTTGGTGGAGCTGAATTGTTGATGGAATTGAGTTGTTGCTATATTACATTTCTTTGAACTAAATTGTCGATCTAAATGAACATTCTAACTGTTAAATAACACAACAACATATCCACTAAACCAAACAAACAATTTGATAGATGCATTAGGGTAGGATGAGATGAATTGGGAAAGTTGTAAGGATATTAATAAATGTGTTGAACTTCAAGAATAAGGAAGGATTTAATAAATTGATGGAACAATATGACCCGAGATTATGTTTTGTAAATAATTCAGTTATTTAAGAATCCTAATAAACACTGCACATGGTCAAAAGTATCTCTGAAACAAATTGTGCTTTCGGAGTTAGAGACATCTTACTACAGGATCCATAACGATTAAATCTCAAATGTCCTAGAACTTGTTGGGTGTGTCGAGTGAAATACTAAGCGATACCGCAGCGGGGAAATGATATAGAGTATCAGCAGAAGTTTGAGCCTTTCAAAGCCTACCCCTATGATATGCATAAGCATACACACTAGTTCCTTATTTGAGCCTATATCCAATCTTATCATCAACCAGCAAATGAGAAGCCCATTTCCTTCCTTAAACATAATCCTATAGTAAAGAACCCTTACTTATCTAGATTACAAGACAAAATACATCAATGACAAGTTTGGGGGAATATTATTTTAAGTTGTAGAGAAGGATAAAAAGGGTTGAGAAAGAAAAATTCATTGAGATGAGAAGAGATGAAGAAAATTAAGAAAATAAGTTGTAAAAAAAACTTCCAAGGAGGAGGGAATGAGTTGGTCTTGTAGCCTTCCTCCAGCAGACAATTAAAGTTCTTAGGGTGTTGACACACAGTACCCTAATCATCAGTGGTATGGGGGTGCAACGAGAAGTTCGTTAAGAGTGGTAAGAAAGCTTAAAAGACAAAACATTGCACCATTCCATAAACAGTGAGGGATGAAAGTGAAAAGCTTCTAAAATAAGGAAGAGAAGTTATAATGCGAGTGTGTTCAATGAAAGAAAAATATACCTGATAGAATATGCAGAAAGATGCACAAAACCTGATGGGAAGGTTAGAAACTTGAAATCAAAAGAAATCAAGGATACACAATGAAAACAGGAGTACTAAGTTGTCAATGAAGTTTGGGTAAAATTGAGCCTAAATTGTCCAATTATCTACCTAATTACCTAAGCCACACATTAATGAGCCTAAAAAAGACCCTATTTGATCCACGAAGGTGGTGTTACCTTACATTAGTGGAGATTAATATGACAGCGAGCATATGGGGGACTAAAGAGATATGAGGAGGTGTGCGATTGAGTAAGTATCCCAGAAGATTAACTAATCGCAAGGAAAAAGAGAGATGACCATCACACACTCACAAATCAGGGTTGAATGATTGAAGTGTTTACACTATATGAATTATTTTGCTGTTTAGTGAACTTAATTGAAAATCTTCCTAATTCTAGATGGGAAATATGTTTAGAAATAATTTTACAACTGACTTATGTTTCCTGCCCAATTGAGGTTTAAACAAAAAAATGTCCTTAAAAATAAAAGCTAAATTGTTTGAAGACAAACAAAATTTTCTTTTTTTTTTTTGCTTGGGGACAAGCGAAACTTTAAGTTTGTGGGAATTTGATGAGTCCTAAACTCATTTATTTTTAATCCATTTTTCTAACATATTTTTAGCAGTTTCAAATCTATTTTAATGCCAAATTATGGAATATTCACTAACTTTGTGTTTTGCAGGTTTTAATTGAAAAAAGAGATAATTCCAGCATAAAAGAAAAAAAAAGTGACAAATGCAGCATTCTCTGTCGCAACAGAATTTCAAGTAGACCAGAAGAACTATGTCGCAGCTAGCAATTGTATGTCGCAACAAAGTCCAGGCTGAACTGAAAGCAAAAATAGAATCTCTATCGCGACAAAGAGTTTTCTATCGCGACATTGCTGAAGAAGAATGTAAAGAAGACTGTCACGGCACTCTTAACTTTGTCGCGACAATGATCAAGGCAAATGGAAAAGGAACTTTTTCGCGACAATCCTAACTCTGTCACAACATAAAAATGTGAAGATTAGCATATGAACTCTATCACGACAAAAGACAGCTCTATCGCGACAGAAAATGGCAAGGATATAATACAAGTCAGCTGCAACAAGTGTTGTTTTGTTGCGACAAAGTTTTCAACATGGGACCAGCTCAAGGAAGAATTTCTTTCGTGACAAAGGAAACTCTGTCGCGACATAACATTCAGAGTTCACAACAAACATCAACAGGACTTTGTCGCGACAAAGATTATTTCTGTCACGACAAACAAAACATGAGGTTGAGGTGAACTCTATCGCGATAAGAAGTTGAAGAGCAATACATGAGGAATGGCGACAAAGAAATTCATGGTTCGACATAATGAAGAATTAAAGGCAGAATCTTTGTCGTGACAACGAAGTTTTATGTCACAACAATAAAAGCTGCAGAGTGATAGAATTCTGTTGTGACAAAAGAAAATTATGTCGCGACAAAAATGAATAAGCTAAAGATCAACGAGAACGAGTGTCTAATAAAGGATTTTATATTACGTTCAACTGGCAGCGAGGATCGAAAGAAGAAAGGGTGTATAGTGAAAAAAGAAAAACTTCCCATTACCAAGCGGAGTTGTTAAGGGCTGAAAATCTTATTACGCCCAACATAGAAAACTCTATCGCGATGGTAGATAAGAATTTGGAAAGAAAAATGCTTATCAGCGACAAGAAAGAAAATTATATCGTGGCGATTTCAACAGAAAAGCATAAGAAGCTAGTTGCAACAAAAGTTGTGTCGTGACATAAGACATTCATGTCGCGACAAGAACAAGACTGCTGCATCAAAACTCTATCGCAACATTATCAAAGCCTGTTACGACATAATCCAAGAAAAAGCTTGGAGAAACGGTCGCGACAAAAAACTACATGCTTTCTGACGAGAAGCGGTAACAAAAGTAAAAACTACGTCGCGACATAACTTTCTATATCGCGACATGGCAGCGCGACGATTTAGACGAAATTTTGGGATCCACAACACGGTTTTGAAGTCGCGACCCGACATTGGAAAGTCTATAAATAGATGCATCAGAACTAATGCGCGACTTACGGCAATTCTGAAGACTTCTTGGTAGTTGAAGACTCTTTGTATATTATTTTTTTTCTTTGATTTTTATCTTTTATTACCTTTTTAGTAGACTTAGTTGGAGCATAGTTGATCGGAGTGAATCATGCATACATTCCAGTACAATTTCTATGTGTTTTTATAGCTCCGACTACGTGATTCACCATTCATATTAGCGATAGTGAGCTAATCCCCTATACTATAATGTTTCATAGAAAATGGCGATATTGGAATAAAGAAACTAACGATAGAGAAGAAGAAAGGACAGCGAGAGAATGTAGCAAAGAAATACGGCGGTGATTGTCACCGGGTATCACGGCCCGGCGAGGCGACCCGCAATGGTGTAGCGGCGCCCGCGGCGGCGAAGGGGCCTCTGACTGCCGGCGAACCTTATCTTTAGAGTATGATTGCCCACCGAGATGCGCATACCGGTGACTCCCTTTGTCGTGGCGTGCGACCATGTTCAAAACCCGAGCTCACAGTTTTGCCCAGAATTTTACGGGCCATTGATGGGCGGGATTACAGTATCAAAGGAAAACCGGGGATTGAGAGCGAAGCGGACGGCGAGAGAGGATAGAGAGAGATTGGTGAAGGCGGTTAAAGGGAGATCTCGAGCGACTTCTTACGTAATTTATTTCTCTAATTCGTTTGATCTTTAAAAATCTTCGGTTGTAATGAAAATCACTTTATGAATTAAATTTTCTCTCTAGGGTTTGTCAGCCACACCCCAATCGCACCATTATGGATTAATACTTTAATTGTGGTTTTATTTAATATAGATATAATTTCTATGGATTTGTTTTACTCATGAATTTAATCAAATGTCATTCTTTGTGATTATGGCATGCCCCAATGCTAGGGTCGATATCGAGAGATTATTATGACTCATAGGGACATGGAGTAAGCGACACTTGGTCAATCGAGGGGAATAGAGATATCCCACGTTCAGGTGTAGCACTAGGGTTTACACATTCATGCATCTCGGTCGAGGTTGAAGCGAGGAGATCTGTCCTTACAGCGAGATAAGAGCGGTTACATCTCGAGAGAGAATATCTTATGAACAAGATCAGGCATATAAATCATATGGTATATTAAATAATGCTATCTGAGTTAAAAATCCATCGAGATGTGGTAGGTGAAGGCAAAACCCTAGGTTTTCTCATCATTAACCATCCGAAACTTTAATAATGCCAAACTTTCTTTAATTCGATTCAATTTATTCATAATTCATTCTGAATTCTGGATCGAATATTGTCTAGGTCATTAAATCGATTACTTAGCACTTCTCTTCATAGAACGACACTTGACTAGCCACTACACTACGTGAACTGATCTTATACTTAGAACAAAGTCTGCGTTTTTACTGCTTTTACTGCGCTCACTTTGACGGAGTGAGTTTTGGCGTTGTTCTTGGGGAGAAGTTTAGTGTTGATATTGATAACTTAGTGCACCATAGATTATTACTTTGGATCTATTTTTATTTTATTTAGTTCTTTTTTTTTTTATCCTTTGTTTTAGGTATTGTACCTTATTTCATATGTCTTTGAGCTTTGTCTAGACTTCATGCCTTGATTTCGGAAGAGAAGCATTTAGTGTGCGTACGAAGCAGATCGCGGGGGAATTACTTCCATTCGATCCTGAACCAGAACGGACATTACATCGACTACACAAAGAAGCACAAGCAACCCAATTTGGAATCATGCAAAATCAAGAGGATGAAGGACAATTTACAAAAGGGCGTGTGGGCTCCATAGAGTGGATTCAGAATGGAAAATTATAGAATCGAGCCACCCAGATTGTTTGTACGACTTGAAATGTCCCGCATATGTTGCCCGAGGAGTTCACCTTACCACTACGATTGATCCAGCTATGCAGACCACCCATTTCAAGCGAACAACCCGGGCGAAAGGGTAACTTCTACGAGAAAATGCTCCTGATATCTGAGTTTCATGGGTTGCTAGTGAGAATCGAATGCACATCGACCCGGTTTTATTGGTCTGCGACGAGTCAAGATGCTCTCGACCAGGGTAACGAGAAGAAGCTCTGGTTACCATTTGTTCATTAATCATAACAGCTAGATCCTAAGCATTGGTTGACCTTCTTGACCAGTTCCATTACCTCATTGGAATGACTCCACGAAATTTCTAACCAAAATTTTCCCACCCGTAAAGATCGGACAACTAGTGTAAGAAATTAACACATTCAGAAAATTCAAGAGGGAGAACTTGGCCGAGGCCTGGGAGAGATTTCATGAGCTACTAAGGGTACCCCGCATCACGGTGACTAGGTGGATGCGAGTGCACCGCGTTTTATAACGGTTTAAGCGATTCAACCTTCGGACGATCATTGACCTCGGTAGGAGGTGCCACCCAATGAAAAAGTGCGGTCAAACGAGATGTTCAGGAGGATCATAACCACATAATTCCTGTCCGTTGGCCTTGAGATCGGCTTTAAGAAGCCCTTAAGCGGGAGGCCGTTTCTGAGAGGTTCACCGATAATTTGGTAAACAAACCATGCCAGTAGTTAACTAGCGACTCACCTTGATAGAAGCTGACTAGGTACAGTGAATCACGTTCGAGCCAACCCTTGGGAGATATGCGAGTCTTGTGGAGGATAACACGATACTATGGATTGTTAGTCGGGACAGATGACAGCAGAGCAAGCACAATATGTGATTTAGCAGAATCAACAACACCAGGGACAATATGGAGGTAATACTTGTCGAGCAGTGCGAGAATAAGAATCAGAATTAAAATTTCAGGGTTGGAGAGGTAACGAATAATTGAGCATAACGGAATTTATGGTGGAGAAATAGCGAATAGTATGCCACCACTTATGGCGACGCTTCAGCGCAGGAAAGGTAGTTGGAAAAAACCTTGACTCATATGATAACTTCCAGCCAGCGCATTTGCGCGAATGAGGCGAAGGCCACATTCCAAAATCGAGGCTCGGTAGCTCTGAGCCGTCCGCGATTTGCATAATCAAGGGCTTGACTGGAAACACAGGAAGTGCAAATAGGCCAAATTACCACATTGTTAAGCCCGAGCGACATGGATCATTACCCCAGCAACCAGTGAACGGCGAGTAATGTGAACATGTTAAGTGTCACATTGAAGTGGCGAGAGAGTGCGATGCAGGCTGCAGGTGATAGAGCAATTAGAAACTAAGGGAAATGACAGGACCATGCGGGATAGAGAGAGGTGCAGCCCGAGAGAGAAAAAGTACGCGAGGGAAGAAGGCGAGGGCTAAAGATCGACCGACCCACGGCCCGAACCATTTGTCCCCGATTTTAATTGCCCTCAAGCCTAAAGAAGAATAAATTGGACAAGCAATTCACTAAGTTTATGGAAGTGTTTAAGAAAATGCATATTAACATTCCATTTGCCGATGCTTTAGAACAGATGCCCAGTTATGTAAAATTCATGAAGGATATACTGTCAAAGAAACGAAGACTATCGGATTCCGAGATAGCGAATCTCACTGAGGAATGCAATGCCATCCTATAGAGGAACCGCCACGTGGGTCGAAGACCCAGCATGAAGACCTCCTCACTCATCTGAACCCATCTGAGGGCCAGGTGACTTCACATGAGCCAGTATAAACCTCATGTCGTTATCCATATTTAGACGACTGGGATTAGGTGAAGCTCGCCCAACTACAGTCACACTCTAGTTAGCAGACAAGTCACTGAAACACCCCGGGGGGGTGATAGAAGACATTCTAGTAAAGGTGGACAAGTTTATCTTCCCGATAGATTTCATCGTTCTAGACATGGAAGAAGATAAAGAAATACCCATAATATTGGGAAGACCTTTTCTAGCTACTGGTAGGGCAATGATTGATGTGCAGTGGGGAGAGCTGAAATTAAGAGTATAGGATGACGAGGTCAAGTTCAATGTCTTTAAGGCTATGAGACACCCGGCAGAGAATGACACATGCTTCTTGATAGAGACCGTGGAGGCTATGGTGTCTAGCCATGTAAGATCAATCTTTAGAGACTAGCCTAGTAATGCAGAGCTAATAAGAAGAACTGATATAGTAGGTTAAAGAGTAGTGTGAAATGGATGATTCCTTTTCACTAATAAGAAATACTGATTTAACCATTAGTGAAATCGCTCAAACATCGCAAGCATCTCGAACAACCACCTAAAAGCCACTACCGAGCCATTTGAGGTATGCTTTATCTTTGGGACGCTCCACATTACCCGTGGATTATTTCAAAAGATTCCCGACTAAAAAGAATAGAAGAAGATAAGTTATTGAGAGTACTTAGGATCACAAGGACTTGATTAGTCTCCTCTCAAGACTCAGTGGGATTCACCCTTCTATGTGTATGCACCGCATCCTGTTGGAAGATGGTCATAAGCCTTCAGTGGAAGCACAAAGAAGGCTAAATCCAATCATGAAAGAAGTAGTCTGCAAGGAAGTACTTAAGTGGCTAGATGTCGGGGTTATTTATCCTATTTTCGCGCTCACGGGTGAGTCCCAGATGTGTCAAGGCTCAAAAACGAAGGATCTAATAGTGATAAAGACAAGAGAATAATATATCAAGCTCCCTTCAAAATGCATCTGTGTCGGGAGAATTTTCATCGACCACCTGGAATCAATAAAGCTACCCAAAAGACCATTTTCCACTACCATTTCTCGATCGATGTTAGATAAAGCAAGAAAGGGCATGAATATTACCGCTTTCTTAGATTGGTCTTCTCCGATACAATCAGACATACTCTAGAGGATCAAGGAGAAGTACTCACCCTTCACTCATTTCATGGTACATTTGGCATTTAAAGGACGCCTTAGGTTGTGCACGGCACTGTGCACATTCAACGCTATGACGGCTATTTTCATATATGGCTGAAAAGACTATCGGTGTTCATGGATCTAATTTTTCGCATTTGGGAGCTCCTTTGACAATTGCCTGGAAAACTTGAGGGCGGTGCTTGTTAGATGTGAAGAGACCAATCTTGTGCTTAATTGGGAGAAGTGCCACTTTATGGTACAGGAAGGCATAAGATTAAAAAGACGTATTTCTACAAGAGGATTAGGACAAAGCCAAGATCGAGGCAATAGAGAGAAACTACCCCCACCATCATCGCAAAGGGCATAAGCAGCTTTTAGACACAGTGGTTCTATAAAGTATCTATAAAGATTTCTCTCTGACTGGGTAAAAGCCTTATCCAAGCTTGCTAGTTCAGGGACACCATTTGATTGATGAGGAGGTGTAAGCTTTTTCAATCCTCGAAGATAATCGTATCGGCCCCATGTTGGTAAGACTAGACGGACCTCCCATTTTGAACTAATGTGCGACACCTGATTGGCGCGACGAGCGTTATTGCAGAAAAGACAAGATATTCCATGTGATTCACTATGCTACTCAGATTAACGACGCCAAATTAACTATGCCACCATTAAAATGTGAAAGCACGGGCCATTGTTTCATTTATAACTTAGCCCTACTTAATCGACAATAAGGTAATAGTGCACACTGACCACTCACCCATTAAGTACCTATTGACTAAAAGGACAAACCGAGACTAATGACGCTCTTATCAGTAAGAATTCACCTATAAATCAAGGACAAGAAGGGAACAAAGAACCTAGTTGCAAACCATCTGTCACAATTGGAAAGGCCTAAAGACGAGGTACATGTTAATGATGATTTCCCAGATGAATAGCTTTTAGAAATTGGAGACACAAAGACCGTTCCATGGTTTGCCGACTATGTGAATTACCTAGTGGCTAAGGTTATCCTCGCCTCGATTTAGCTACCAAAGATAAGAAAAGGTTCTCAGACATTCAAGCACTAATACTGAAGAACCTATCGTGGTACAAACATTACGCGCGATCAAGTGATAAGGCGAAGTGTACTAAGAGAAATGGGTAGTATTCTAACTCACTCACACCTTATCATGGGAACGCTTTTTTGTGAGGCCAAAGGACAAAGAACAAGGTATTACAATCAGGTTTCTACTAGCCTAGTTTGTTCAAGGATGCAATACCAAGCCAGATTCACCTCGTGATAAGTGCCAAAGAACGGGCGACATTTCCAAACGTGATGAACCACCCATGCGCACAACTTGTGAGGTCGAAGATTCGACGATGGGGTATGGACTTCACGTCCATTTCCTCTTCTATTCGGGTAACTCAGACGCGACACCCCAACTTATGTCCCGCCGACAACCCACAACTAAACCTCAGAAATCTCGGTGTCCCAATATCACACTTATTTCCTGCATATTTAATTCACAAATATAAGCAAAATGTATACATTATTTACATGTAAATAAAACTATTTCAAGGTCACAACTCGCCTTCATACTCATGGCCCGGCGGAGCCGCCTCTCGTGCACCCTAGCGGGTGGTCCCACGAAGAGTGAGCAATGCCTAGTAGAAGATTTCCCACAAGGGTTACTCCCCACCTAAATGCATGACATACATAAACAATCACATTCATACAATTTATGCAACATGATATGAAATATTCCATGTCATGCATGAGACGGACCCCTCATGCTCTACAACCCGAGTTCCAACTAACTCCCACACACTCCGCATCTGCAAGGTGGAAACCAGCCATTGGTATTTAACCCAATGACTTACACCATTAGACAACCCTCTAATTTTAATTTATCATTTACGATTTTCTTTTTTTCTTTTACGGGTCATGGATTTTCGGGTTTCCACCGTAGGATGTCTCACACCTTTCCAACATTTTCACGAACTTACATCTCCAAGATTCATGTCTAACCGTGAATAACATTTGGGTCTTTCACCCTGAAGGAGATCTTCCCCAACATTCTCCGCTCAAAACATGTAATTTATCATTTTGATCAATTTACACATCCATGAGTCTCAACCTTGGACTTTGTCCCATTTTCCGAGCTCACGACCCATTCACCAACCCCAATGAATACTCAATACCATGCACCCACACCCGACTCGACGCGATGTGACCGTGCACATGAAATGCATGATGCTCACCGTCTAGATTTGGGTACCCACGCTGGCAAATTTCCTCGACGCGTGGACCAACTTTGCCTTCTCTACTGCATTTAAAACCTACGGTCCGATTTTCGTAGATCTTAGAGAGAAACCAAGAAAGAAAAAATAAAAAAAAATCTCTCTTTCTCCATTCTCACGTCCTCTCGTCTCCCTTCCTTTCCTTTTATTTGACTTTTCCTTTTTCGTTTTTATTTTATTATTCTTCTTTTTTTATTCTTTTTATTATTATTATTATTTAGAAATATGGCTCATATTGCCTCATTCGGGTCCGTTTCTTCCCCCCTAAACAATTTATTTCGCCAATTTATTTTAAATAAACTTAGCTCAAGTCACTCGACTTCCGAGATTTTCAGAAAACGCCGTCCCTTAAGTCATCATAACTCAATGCCCGTAAAATCGTAAAATATCTCGCTTGTCTCGTAATTCAATGAAACTTTTCCGGGTCACTAGATTCTCGCTAGACTAATTTAACATCACAAAGCACTTTATCATCCGAGATCTAGAAAATTTCAAAGCCAACCAAACAATGCTTAGCCTTTTTCTAAAATTCGAATTCTTCCGGGCTTCACACTCCCCATCTCTTCAAGAATTTTGGTCCTAAAATTCCACACACATACGATAACTCACATTCATGCAACCTACACAACCAAGACCGCCTTGCATGAGACAAATCAAAATTTCAAGAATTAATCAATGACAACCCGATGGGTCATTAACTCATCCATGTCAAGAATGACATCAAACCCGATATGTCTACCACCCGGGTTAGTCCACCATGAGATGTGAATCCCTAGATCTTGACTCACAATCCCGACATATCTGACCAACTCTCACCTTAGATCCTAGGGGAGAATTTTCCCATACAATGGTTTTTCTAGAGGCCTCAACCTCCACGCCCAAACCTATCACACAAGATGCAATAATGAACATGATGCATTAGACAACAAACGCAGTGAAGATCGCATTCGCATATCTAGCTGATCTACACGCCGCCTTTGGTACAACGGTGACATGTCCCTGGTCCCTCGGTCCCGGCCCGGTGGAGCCATGTCCCCCGACTCGACCCATACCGCCCTTCGCTCGCCTCGTATACCGAAGATGTCAGATAGCACCTTCGCGATGGAAAGTGGTTCCTCTGACTCATATCGAGGTGAGAAGGAACAAACTGTGTCCATGCCTATCCCACGATAATTCAGGATCGCACCATCAAACCCCAGATCCATGCCTCCGCGGGCACTCTCAGCTTCATATGTCCGTAAAGTTGGTGGCACAGAAGCATGTCATCGAATTTAGCCGGCCCTCGCACTGGCGCTCATGGGACGTGTAGTTTTTCCTCCGGTCTCTTTCCAAACCCGGCAGTTGATCCTCCTTCCTTCCCACTAAGACTCGTGATCCCGACACCCTCGCAGATCCTCCATCTCTCTCTATGGCTAAAGCTGTCCCGACCATAAAGTCCATGTCCTGTAGGTGGAGGCCCACAATCTTTCCTCTAATGGAAAACTTCAGTCCATTCTCAAATCTCCTTACGGTCACATGCTCAGGGTCACATAGTCACTAAACGTACACTCCTGAATCCGACCACACGCACCCATCACCGTCATCGTTCCCGTCACCTAGGAACTCAGGCCTTGCATGTCTAGTAGTAGCCAAAAAATACTTGCTCATACCCATGGAATCTCCCACCAAGTCATCGCTCTAAATCCCTAGAGGTTCAACCCAGTCCCACCACACTCGACTCACCTTCATAGGACTCACCTTCTAGTGAATACCTTCTTTACGATCTTGGCGCATCAGACGTATCCATAGCCTCGATACCTTCTCGATACATCAGAACCAGTAGTGCCACCATTGGATCCTCCCTTATAAGCGTTAGAGATGATATGACTTGAATCTCGGAGGTTTTCGAACCTCCTGGCTTACGGTACCTTGCTTTGTCTGATGGCGGCCAATTGCAGCCAATAGCCTCCCATTGAGAGCTGCTTGGTCAAAAGCAATTGGTGCGACTGCACCTTGTGGGCTTGACCTCTGCGTCCCATCCTCGACTTACCCGTACACACGTATCGAATGACGACAAACTTTATTTAATTTCACTTCATTTAGTCCTAACTAGTAATGCACATGCCCGATTACTAACAGACTTGACAACCATGAAGCCCGACCAGTTCATCACTTTAAGTGGTGTTAATTGCACGACCACTCCCTTTTGTTATTTTGATAAAATTTAACACTTTTAGTTCATTTCATTTTACGATCCCCAAGGTTATAGTTGCAACACTTAGCATTCCACTTTTTTCCTATATACATTATGCCATGTATATATTTTCCGCGTAATAACCACCTGATCACATTTCCATATACATCATACCATGTATATATGTCTTCTACCCTTGATTGTATTTGCACGATCACAGGCTTATGGAACACATATCGAACCATGACATGAAACACCGCGAAATTGCATCAGTGTTCTGGCCAGATCATGAACTCTAGGTATTAGTGTGCCTAAACTCAGATGCAATTTATGTGGTATCAATTTCCTCACGATAGCCATGCTTTAAATCCAGTGGCTCCTGAAGCCACTGGTAGTGACATACATCTTGTGATACCGTCTTTGTGGCGTTATTAGGCATCAATGGAGTAATCATAACTGAGCCTGCTGCTTGACTCCGTATCCTAGGCGTACCGCGTCATCTCACGGGTAATAGTATACCTTACTTTCTAATGCCATCTTGTGACTCCGAATCTAGTAGGTCTAGATTGGCCAAACCCATGCGCTGCGAAGCTTGTAAATATCAGATTGTGCGATATCACTCATTTCACCTATTTAATTCAAAATATACAATATACATTATTTACATTGAGCAAAGCTATTTCTGAGACGCGGTAGGCAGCTGTACTCCACGGCCTCGAAAAACCGCAGTCTTCTCGATACAAGGTGGGTCACGGCGGGAGTGAGCAATGTCGATAGAAAGATTTCCTACAAGGGTTACTCCCGCTAAAATGCACATGCGATAGTCACATAAACATCATGTTGGAATCTAGCGATAAAGCCTTGTTGAAATAAAAAAATTTACTTGATTGGCTGCGCCGGGATCAGCGGTTTGATGAAACTAAGCGATGAATCGAGGAAATTTAGATCTTACCGCGGGCCGAGATCCTTTTACCGACTAGTGCGGGTTTTCTTGAATACACACTTATTTAAAACCTGAAACAAAACTCCTTAAGGAAAAGATCCGGTAGCGACCGAGCGATGCGGTGTGAAAATGCCTGCAAAGGTATCCACACGTGCGGTACAATGGATGAGATGGATGTGCTACAGCACCTTATGATAGGTCTTTGTCCTTAAAACCCGAAGACACCTTAGTGTTTTCCAAACTCTAAAAGAAATTCTCTCTCAACGTCTACTTAAGAAAGAACCACCTACTTTTAGATGAGTAAACCCCGTATTTATATCAAGCCTCTGAGCACTTTTATTAAAATGAACTTAAACGGAATTCCATTAAGCATTAATGGGCTTGGGCTTAGGCAGGCAGGCTTGAGGCAGGCTTGGGCTTGAGCTTGGAAAAACTAATCCATGGGCTAAGAGAGCCTTTCCCAACATCCCATTATAGCTCATTCTTATGTGTGACCTATGGGGTTCCACTCGATGTTGACAGACTGAAATCATATTCTAAGTCTTCTTTGCATTATTATTCCAGGAATAATTATCGGCTATGGACTATTTAGAATAGTGTTTTTATACTGTAAGGTTTTGTCACATACTTGATGATATAAATGGAGCCAACTATTCGAGGATCTAATTTTATCAAGTTAAACCTGAAATTTAAATAACAAGATAAAATGATAAATGCCTCACTACTATATAAATATATAATGTGATGTATGCCAGGTAGAGCATATCCGACACACATCAATCACATTTCATACAATTTATGCAACATTATCACAGAAATGTTACGTGTCATCTGTAGAGATCATGACCCCTCATCACTCCACAACGAGTCTGTCGACTCCTCACTTCTGATTGCCAAGTGTAGAAGCAGATCATTGTTAACTTGATGACTTACACCGATAGACAAACCTTCAATTTTAATTTATCATTTATGATTCTCTTTTTCTTTTTGTAGGCAGTTTTGGGTTTCGTGGGGCCGTCGCATGCCTTTCAATATTTTCACGAACTTACATCGTCGAGATTCATAGCCAACCATGAATAACATTTGGAGTCTTCACCACGGGAGGATCTACCCAACTGGCTGCCCCAGCATGTAATTTATCATTTTGATCAATTTACACATCGTTGAGTCTCAACCTTGGACTTGTCCCGTTTTCTGAGCTCACGACCCATTCCTGACCCGGTGAATACTAAATACCATCCGCCCTTTTGACTTCGGCGCGATGTGGCCGGAATTGCATATCGAAATACGTGATGTGTGCACTTTCGCTTCATATTACATGTATATATGAGTTCACAAATATTAATACACCATGGACAATTATAATTTTTACATATAATTTATCAAATCTGATCCATGTTCATACATCAAATATAGCATATATTAACATGATTTTTTACACCTGGCCGACATGTTATTTTTTCCAACAATAACACACAAAAATGACCCCGAATCTCGGGACCCATATAAATAGGGCCTCTTGATCCCTTCCTTTATTTCATCACGAGTGTCGGGATGCAAGCACACCACGAGGCAGAAACATCGGTCGAGATCAAAGCCAAGCCTCGACACGGTCAGAGGCCTTTCGAAAACAATCAGAAAATCTTCTCCAAGCGTAAAATAGTCCCGAAAATTCAACCATAAGCATTTGACTTAGTCTCAAATTCAGCAGCGTTGAAAGTAATCAAAGACCTCCTGAATCCATACTCGATCAAAAAAATTTGGACTGAAATTTCTGACCTTTCACGACCTCTAAGCCAATCCCGAAGCCATTAAATGGCCTTTAGGCTAGAAGCCAACACAAGTAAGGAAAAGAAACACTTGTTCGATCGGGGGAATAGAGATATCTAGCATTAGGGTCTTCTTAGGAGTTTACCGTTCATGCATCTAGAAGTCGAGGGTGACAGAATCTGTGAAGTACTACTAAGCGAGATAGTGGTTATATCTTAAGAGAATATCTTGTAGACACAATCAACCCGCTAACAGAAATCATATGGTATATTAAATAAATGAGCTATCTAGGTTAAAATCCATCAGGTATGGTAGATGAAGGCAAAACCCTAGGTTTTCTCATCATTACCTTAAATCGAAACTTTAATATTAGTCTTTCTTTAATTATGTTAATTTATTCATAATTCACTACAAGACTGGATCCAAATATTGTCTAGGTCACTAAATAAATTACTTAGAGCGCTTCTCTTGAGTAGAGCAGAGCACTTGGCTATACTTACCTTTGCGTGAACTCAGGCGTATGTAGCTAGTCCAGGTGTCGATTCCCAAGCATGCTAAATGTTGATTTAGAAAACAACGAGTGAAAATGAGCGTGTAAAGTTGATAAAAAATGTGGGCCAGATGCGTGCGGTTTACGCGTCAAGTTCACGCAGTGTAGTGGCTAGTCAACTGTCGTTCCCTCGAAGAGAAGCATGCTAAGTGCGGTTAGTGACTGGAAACGATATTTGGATCAATCTTGTAGAGATTGGAATAGTCAGCTGATTGAAAACTGTCAAAGAGTTTGGGTTAAGTTGTGATGAGAAAACTGGGTTTGCCTTCACCTCTACAGCGATAGTTTTAACACAGATAACATTGTATGCCATATGTTGCTGTTAGCGGAGTTGATATCCTAGATATATTCTCTCCGGATGTGTGCCTGTCTAAGCTAGCGAAGTGTGTGCATCTGCGCTTGACCCATGACTTCCGGATGCATGAATATTGCAAACCACCTAGTCTCCCCCAGAGCGTCAAGGATATCACCATTCCGTTAACAATGTACTTTATTTCCCGATATGAGGTCATGAAATCTCTGATATCGAATCTAACGTATTAACGTGCCAGCGATTATTAAGAATGACTTTGTGATTAAATTCATGAGTAAAAATGACCATGGGAATTCATATGATATTAAAGTAAACCATAATTAAGAAGTAGTGATCCCACCAATGGTGCGAGTTGAGTTGATGAACCACAAAGAAAATTTAGTTCATAAATGATTTTAATTACATGGCTGAAAGATTTCAGCATTAGCGAATTGAGAAAATCTGGAGAGAGATGATGGCGGCGATCTAGGAATTGGAGTCTTTACGATCTCTATCGAGTCTCTCCTTGTCTTGGTATAATCCCCCCTTTTCGAAATCGCTGCTTTTTATGCCTCGAATCGGACCATGATGACCAGAAAATCAGAACTTTTCGACCTCCTGTTTTGGAATGGGAGACCTCCTTACATGAAGGGCTTGTTTGTGGTGTGTAGTATCATACTCCCAGCATTCGGGTTCAGTGTAGCATAGGCTCCACTCTTTTACTCTGACACTGCTGCGCGTGGGTCACCTCACCTTCGTACTCGAGACAATCACTCTTTGCATATTTCTTTCTTGCATTCTTCTTTGGTCCTTTCTTCTATTGTTAAGCTTCCTTTTTAATTTAAAATATCGCCATGTTAATGAAACTTGTTATAGTATGAGGATTAGTGCAATATCGATTAAAATATAGATATGAATCATACGAAGTTAGGCTTTCTGAAATAAGAATTTGTCTTGGAATGTATATGATTCATAATCAATATCAGTTTTGGTGTTTTTCTTTTGATTTTCTAGAGTTGAGTAATGAGCGATATCGACAGAGTTGGAATTTCTTGTAAAATTTTATCTTTCATTACTGTTTTGGATAAAATCGAGTTTGGAAAATTTCTGAAGTTCATTTATTTCAATTCGTTTACACTTTCAGTGAATTTTCCTTATCAGTTAGTCACTAATATTAGTGAACCAATTTTGAAAGGTTGAGCTCCCTCTGGGAATGGGTCGATGATGATTGTTAATTTTCTGCACAAAGTGGAAGAACGCCTTATTTAGAATACTTGAATTTATTTGATTGGTATTATTTTTTAACTAAATTGTTCCAAGTACTAGTACCGTGTACCCAAACAAAGTATTGTATCTTGCTCTTATTTCCAAGAGGCCCTCTGCATGACACGGAGATGGAGAATCCTAAGGGTATAAAGCAGTTCTTTATGGGTATGGTAGACTAATACTTAGGAACTAATGAACTCCCCAAGATTACTCGAGATAGGTGAAATCAGCAGCACTCATGGTTTGAGGATAGTTTGATGAGGTATCAGTTTAATCTTTCAGGAGGTTTCTCCTCTTTACGATGAAAGGATTTTGATCGTGTTAGCGAATGCAATCGAGGAGATGGAGAATTTCATCAATATTAAGGATGGGAGTGCCATCTAAGTTAGAGAAGGCTTAGAAGTATCACGTGCGTAGGCGAGAATTCTTGATCCTAAGATTTGGGTGTGAAATGCGAAAAGGAAAAATACCCGAAAATCTTATAAAGAAGATTATATCTTCTGACTAATTAGATCAATGAACCAAGAAATGAACATGGAAATCACTGATACAAATAAAAGGTATGGTTAAGGAGAAATCAAACCTTTCTCTGATGCATCTTTGAAAAAGTGAAGCTTTCCAGCTTATGGCAGTGGATTGAATGATGCGAAATTGGCGACTAACCGTTGGTATTTCCTAGTATTGTCTCACTCAGTGAACTCTCAATTCCATTCTTATTAATTTTTTTTTTTTTTGTATACTTGTGAAATTACTTTAGTATTATTTTATTTGTTCTCTAATCATCTTAATTTTGGAGTTCAAATAGTAAGGATCTTGAGTAAATTGGGTGAAAGTCGAGTCTTGTGTGGTTATCATTTAATCGCCGTGGGAACGATATGCGAGCTTAATAAAAATCGCTTTTATTAGCAGCATAGTCATCTTGTTTAGGTGATTTAGACCAATCAAAATTTTAATGAATCCGGTTTACAAAAACGAACACATATTTTCTCAATCACGTCCTGAATTTTAGCATCATTCACCCAGGGATTAGGCTGATAGTCCTTGGGTGGCAAAGTCATAACTTTGTATACACAGTTTGGTCAATTAACAAGTTTTTAGCATCGGTGCTAATTACTTGGAAATTTTGGTCTATACAAGAAATGGTCAACTAAATGTCAGCATCGCTGTGCTGATTTTCGATTATTTGTTTAAGGCTACTACACTATGCAATTGTACTATGATACTTGGGCAAGTTTGTTTCATCCCATAATCAATGACGATGAGTGGCCTCTTTATGATGGTCCTATGATTGTACCTTCTGAGTCAATGAAATGCATAAGTAGTGGACGTCCTAAATCAACCCGTTTGCATAATGAAATGGACATTAGGGAGGGAAAAACTACTATCACATGTGGGTTGTCCAAGCAGCCCAGGGTCCGCAATCGCCCGCTCTTGTAAGAATAGGAATCAAGTTCAGTGAAAGATGTGATGTAACTCAATTTTTGTACATGGTTTTTTTTTTTTTTTTTGTTCATTTCCTTAATAATTGCATTCATGACTATGATACTTGTATCTCAATGTTTTTTATTAATAATTATAGTGTCTTTGTGTTATATGTTACAAACATGGCATTCAGAGGGCTTCATGATGCAAATCAGCGGATCCCATCGTCTTGGTATTCTGAGAATGAGGACATAGGTAAACATTTAGTAGATCACGAACTTAAGTATGTACTTTATTAAATATCAACTACTATTACATATCATTGGTGTAATGTATATATAATCAATTCTAAAATTTATTTCTTCCTTACTTGTAGTTCCATGAGGTACTCTACCCTTGCCAGCAAATGAAAGCCTTCATCAGTATGTGAAGAATGGATCTATGTATTCATCCATACGTGAAGTCGCTCGAGATTCTATGGCATATACCGCATAGGCCACATCATGATCGATTGGCCACTCATCACTAGTCTCATTGAGAGATGGCGGCTTGAGACACACACGTTTCATGTAAGATGCGAGATACTTGATCACGTTACGGGATGTTGTTATCATCGCCAGGCTCACATATCCATGGACCAGCGAGTCATGGAACATGTATGTTGATGTGGTGGAGTTGTGTCGGGGCCCCGCCCGATGTCATTCCACCGGCTGATGCTCTCGCGAAGGATCCGTATCTGCATACGGTGGTTATGTGACCAATTGTAGCCCCGGCGCTTTTGTGATGGGTGCTTTGAGAGATGGAGTCTGGCGTGGTTTCATCTTAGCGATTGGATCATTCTTTGTTCTGAGACAAGAGGGTGTGCATGTCCATGCATTGCTTTCTCCCCACTACTCTGAGATTGGCCACTTGGACTAAGCGTACCAGTTGGGGTAGTGCGATCTGGCTTATGGATTATCTGCCAGGGGTTATATCGAGCCGAGCAAGGTTGGTAGGCGTGGTATTAATGGTTGTATTACGCGCTGTCTGGTATCAGTAACTGTTGATTACATCACGCATTCATATACACAATAGCGCCAATTTAGTTTGCTTACTTTTTGCTTATTTTTTATTCAACTCTTATCTTGGAAGACTACGTAGAGGCGACCAAATTTTGAGAGGCCCAGTAACACATCGACACCTCGTCTACTTTCATGCCTTAGATGATGACAACGCCAATGTCATTGATAGAGACGTAGTTAAGGGTGTCCATGATGTGATTGCCAGCTGAGGTTGCGGACTGAGCCAAAGCCAGCTCTTCCATTGGGGTGTAGGTGAAGAGTACCTTTGACATGGGTGCATAACCCATCTGGTGTACTCCTCCTATACCGAGATCGGCTAGATGCTGCGAGACTCTTGATCGACTGATAGTATATGTAAATGTAGATGGTTCTATAGTAATTTGATTCATATTCACATCAACGTTATTGACATAAAATGTAAATGTGTAGGTCTTATGGCAACCATACATCGAAGAGTTGATTGACCAACTACCAGATATCTACTTAGTTGATCAGAAGATCTGGTGGATGATGTCATCAGCAGCTATGTTTGGGACGGTGATGGCATCGTCGAGCTTGAGTCTTGTGGATTGTTTACACCCGAGTGTGGCGCCCGAATCCGGTCTGTTCGACCCAGCCGTCGGCCTACTTTGGAAACCTCGTGTCTGCATCATGAGACTCATACATGAGTAAAAATGGCCACATTGGCCTATACATCCATACACACCAAAATATATCCAACTATATTACAATAGTTTCAAGATTTAATTACACTCTTACACAAACATTTGTAAATCAAAATGTTTCGTACATGTTTTACAAAAAATATTCCCAAGCGAAGCCACACCATCAACTTTCTTCTCAAGCGGCCTCTGGTAGTGCGTCTCCTGAGAATACTCCCACATTACTGAAAGGGGATCCTGACGGGGTGAGCAATGCCCGGTAGTGATAATCTCTACATGGGTTACTCCTTTAAGTGCTCATGCGATGAAAAACACACATTGAGTGAATTAATGATTTCTACTCGAATGTCTACATGCCCATTCCCATGTCTCAAGTCCTCATCGACTCCCTCACACATGCTTATGCCATGTATGAAAACCGTTTTCAAACAAAAATATTTGTTTTATTTGTGGGCAACCCTCAGATACTCATCGTTAGACCGATCCTCAGGGTGAATTTGTTGGATAAACTCTCAAGAAACAATTCATGGGCTCCTCAGAGCATGGTGTTGGGTGATTTCCCAACACAATTCTTGGAAAAGCTTTTCCGAATATAATTTTATTTTTGGACAACCCTCCGTTTATTTCATGTCGTTTTTTTCCGCTCTTTGTTCTAGGGTTTTACGATGCATATGAAATGCATTATGCCATTCCATGCAGCCATTGTTAATATATTAAGCATGCATATATTAACAAAATTGCTTTCTGACAACATGTTATTCATTAAGCTGTGATAACGTAAATTATTCAACGTGGGGTATCAAAATTTGCATGTTATTCAAACGCAATGATAACATATAACGATAGCATCTGAGGACCATTCCAGTCACAAATCGATTTAGGACGATCGAAGTCGATTCCAAACATTGAGTCCCGAGGTTTTGGGGCGATCAAATGGCCCCTCACGGCCTCACACCATCTATTCCATTTGAATGGCTCTTAAGCGAAAAATAACCAAAGTAGGAGAAAACCCCTACCTCTCGGAGTTTTTTGAAACTCCACAAAACTGGTACCTATGCTTAGCTCTTGCAGTGGGGACCAACTTTGCTTCTTGCCTCGTCGGAGTTTGCCGGACCGATCACCAGGAAATCTAGAGAGAAGGTAGAGCTTCTCTCTCTAAAATCCCTCTCTTTTCTCTCTCATTTTCCTTTTCTCTCTCTCTTTTCTCCCCACTTTCGATCGGTTTGTGTGAAGTTGAGATTCGAAGACTTGTCTTCTCATTGCCCACGTGTGAGCCACCGTTGGTTGGCTTGGATTTCATATCCGCTATCCTGCTGGGATTTTCATCGATGGCGTCATCATGTATCCACCCATGGCCCGCGCCAGGCTCATATTTGGCCCCAGCTCGCGGTCGACCGCGTGTCTCCCCTTGGGGGCTGCGCATGATGTGCACCCGTGTCTCGCGGTATCTTCGTCACGCCGAAAAAGCATTGAAATTGCGTATCTCGTAGTCGCGAGGAAATTCGACATGGTAGCTAGATTTCACGAGACTATTCCAGCGGTGGTCTGTTTTGTCGCCAAGAATCTAGAAAAGAATGAAAGAGAACGAAAGAAGGCGAGTAAGATGAATGAGATGAGATAATGAGATGAGAATCCGGATCGTAAAATTACCATTTTACCGCACCGAAGAGTGAAATTTTCTCAGGTTTTATAAAGAGATACCTCCATCTTGCTCCTATGAGAAAGAGCTACATAGAGTGGATGCATATGGACGGCTTCAGAGAGATTAGGCGACATACCATGCTCGATACGTTGCCTTATGGGATACACGAGAGGACAAGATCATCGTACCCATTATGGTGGGTATTATGGACTTCCATGATCCATATATCTCTGATCATTATCATTCATTATTACCACGATGTTTGCCGACACCACCACTGCGTATGGATGATATGAGGTCCCATACTACAGTCGGTACTACTCAGATTTTGGTAAGTTAGAGTCTTGTGATTCTAAAGTGTTTTTCAAATTTGAATCAATAGATTATGTATTTATAATTGTTTGGTTGGTTCTTTTAAATCTATGCCCTAGCTGACATAGCTAGTTGATCGTGTGGGGCTACCACAAGATTAGTTTACAACTTACATCATATTCTTGAATCCCGATTACCTGAAAGTTGAAAGAACATTAATAAGTTGGACATGATCGAAGGCATCTTACTTCATGTAGATCATCCATTAACCTCAGGTGTCATCCACTTCAAGTTCTTGTCACGTACGTTGAGGGTAGAAGGAGAGTTGATCGACGGGTCGTGGTACACACCCCTGGCCAGGCATTGCCACCATTATTACCCAACTCGTATTTTCACCGATACTTCCCATACCCCATTTTACGCATCACGATACTTCCGCCACTCCCTTACTTGTAACACCAAAAATACCAGAATTTTATAATAAAAACTATTACATATTCGGTATAAATTAGCTAACAGGTATTCTCGAAATTGTTAAATGAATATTGAATAAATGATTATATGGCTAAGGCAATCTGGAAATATTATATGCTAAATAAAAATTGAGTTAGACCAGAATTCATTGAGTGTAAAAAGAGGCGAAAATTAAGAATTAACAATAAGGACTAAGGATGTATATAAATGAGTTTGTAGTCTGAGTGTAGATATTAATTTAAGTGCAATTAGAAATTTATGGGCTATATAGAAATTAGAGAAAACTTATCTCGAAAGAATGCATTTTTAATTTGGCGAAAGCAGAGGCCTTGGGGAATGAGTTTAAAGACCGTGGTCTTCGTCTCATTTTGACGAAACACATTTGGGAGAGAATGAGAAGCGAGTGTGGGAGAAAAATGGGTTTGCAGAATGAGTGATTTTGGTGGGATTGTTTCCATTTCTTGCTTCTAAGAGACGAGCAACATGGAAGAGAAGATTTAAATAGACTAAGGTAAAGCAAACCAAGCATCTTTTGTGAATTTTGATTTGGAAAAGCTAACAGAAAAAGGGGTTTATAGATTGCTAAACCACTTTTAGAGTTGTTTTGAATTGGATTCCATGGTGGATTTTGATATAGGATGATTGGAAGGTTATGGAAGAAAATGGGTGAGAATGGCGAAATTTACCATTTTACGGGGAACGTGAGTGGAGTAAATTGCTGACAGTGCCAGAAGTACCCGTTGTCTGAGAACAAATGGTAAAATTTGCCCCATTGACGGTAGGGGCGAATGCCGTGCCGTCAGCGTGCCTTCCAGCACTTCTGTGAAACCACATTTTTTCATATTTATGCGCACTGAAGTCGCTATTGTTGGGTGTTTGGGGACCCCTAATAAATGACTAGTGGGGGTGAAATAAGGCAAACCCCAAGTGAAAAACCTCCCCAGTACCTCGCCTCCTGGAAGCGATGTTTGTTTAGCACGATTATTTGTTTAACTCACAAAGGTGAAGTGCCTCATTTGGTAGATGCAGTGAAGATGATAACTAACCTAGGATTGGCATGAAGAGAAAAGGATGATAATTTGGACATTTCATTTGTTCTTTGTTCTCTGAGATCTCATGACTGAAATTCATTTCAAGTTCTATTTGTGAAATATATATATATATCGATTTGAACTATTAGTATTCAAAATGTTTGTCAAATATCTGCATGTGTGAGTTTATTTGAACTATAAGTGAATTTACTACATGAGAATAAATTGATTTGAAATGCATTATTGAATGAACAACATGACGGGATTCACCAATTGAATTCGTCATGAAGGTGACTCCTCTATTTGTTAAATGCTGAAATCTATTGCCTCTTGAATGACAAGCAGGATAAGTTCTGGCCCGAATCGTCATGAATGTTGACTTATAGAACTATATATGGCGAGATTAATCGTGAATCTTAAATCATTGCACTCACTGAATAATGACAGGCCAGATTCACCAACTGAATCTGTCGTGAATGTTGACTCTATAGTCATATGTGAAATCGCAAACCGAAAAGCGAAAAATGATTTGAAAAGAGTATTTGTATAAATATCTTTTACATTATATATAGACATTGTATAAAGCCATTATTTTGACAAATGCATGATTCATATTGGCCCGAATGGAATGAGGCGCATGGGGCTTGCCGTGCTTAAGCCGTATTGTTTTATCGATGCGCGGTCTGGGTCGATAGATAGTGATCAAAAGTGGCCCAGTCGAGGAGCTTTCGAGTCATCCAGGAAAGATCCTGAAATGTGCTCTCCATTATATGCAACCTCACCATTTTGAACATGACATTGTTTGTAAACAAAGGAGTCCAACTCGAAAATTATTTTGTACTTATATCAGGTGCGATTTTGGATATTATATTGTAAACGGCATAAAAATCTGCATTTTAGTTAAATGCATATTTTGTAAAGGAATTGCATTGAAATTGTAAATGTTGTAGGCTTACTTACTAAATGGAAATCGCTAGCAGATTTGAATGAAAACATTTACATTAATGAGTGTATTTGATAAATGGTTGATAAAGGAAACGACCGGGCGTCCCGAGGGTTCGGTTCGGATCGCGGCCAGAGTTGGCGAAACTCGGAGGTCGCTACATTACTTACAGCACCGTCTTTTATACCCCACGGACGCACACATCACCTTCCATACCCGAGCTTACACCTGATCAAGACTTGCTCCACATGTCATCCCACCATTATCACCCACGCTCTTTACCATCTTGATTGTCGCGAGCCGACTTCCATGGCGTTAGATATCGCATATCATCTCGACTTTATCATCGCACATTTGCCTCTATCGATGATATCGATGAGACCATGGTTAACCTTGTATCAAAGTTGGGTGCACTTCTAGCTAGGCGACCTCGCGCTCCATGTACACGTCGAGTAATTCATCCATCATTGACTCCTGACTCCATCGGCTCCTTGACTCCATCGACTCCTTTTGAGGTACGGGACCACCGTCGACCATTTGTGTATTCTAGGTGGCGTCCTAAGAGAAATATCAAGACTCCATCTTGTGGGCCTCATTGATATATGTTTATATTTGTATATATTGATATTTGTATACTTTTTTTTATATATTTATATGATTTGGTTTAGATATGAAATTAGAGTTTCTTGTTCACTGAATTGGTTATAATTTGGCTGCATGTGGGTTATGATTTATATATATTTTTGTTCTCCGTGCAAACTTGTAGGTCATAATTGAGTGTGTTTTCATGTATTTATGTAGCCCAAATGCTAGATTCACACCCTATTCATAAATATTACACTAATCCCTCATTCATTAATGTTTTGCAGATATTGAAAGAAAAATCAAGCAAAAAAAAAAGCTAAAATGAAGGAAGAAAGCCCATGCTCGAAGAGCCTTTGCTTCACGGGACCTGACTTTAAGCCTTTCCCTCTCATCAGGCACTAGCTTCTTAGCCCGACTTGAAGATCTCCTTTGTTAGATAGCCATTCCCTCCAGCACCCTCTTCGTCTCAATCCGCTCTGCCTTGCCATTAGATTTTGGCACTTCAATCTTGCATGTGGCTAACACACAACAAGGTAATTTTTGTCTGTATTTTTCTTTGTAAAAAAAGGGAGAGGATTTGATTAAATGACCTTTTGAAACCCAATTTTTGAAATCTGACCCTTCAACGGTTTTTAGCTTGATTTTGACAAAAATAACCTTCTTTTCTTGCAAAAAATAACCGCTACTAGGGACATTAAATCATATGAAATAGAGAGGACATTTTTGTCTAGAATGGATTATTTTGAAAAGCATAGGAGAGGTTAGATTCAAAGTTTTTGTATGTTAAGGTTTCAATTTTTGTTTCCATTAATAAACAAGGATCCACATCATGGTTGGGTCCTTCAGTCCTGCCCATGTCTACCAAAACCAAGGGTGACTTACTGAACTCACCACGGCTATCACTAAGTAAGCCAAGGATTCCTTGTGGGAGGAACTGAATCTGAGACCATGCCCCTCTTCCACACATCTTGGTGCTCACCCTTACCTCTAGGCCATGACAATGACGCCATAATCCAGGCAGGGATCATTGTTTCACATTCTAAAATCACTTCTTGATTTCATGCCTAGAACATATAATGTGAATTTTGTTTATTCTGATTACAAATGTTTCTATCTTGCATGGTTCAATATACTGCCTAATTAGGCCAAACAGAGTTGGAGATGATTGTTTTCCTGGTTTCTTTTCAATAAGTTGATTGTTTTTTATTTTATAGCATTGGGATTTAATTTTTTTTCAGATCCATTTTACCAGTAGTATATGTTTCTTGTGAGACAATGATTGTTCCTTATATGATCCCAAAACACAAAAAAGAAAGTCAATGGATCAATATTTTAGTTTGAATTTATCCCTTTTAAGTATTGAATTGAATTTAATTATCACTGATACATTTTTGGATAACCCTATAGAATAACATGTCCTAACTTGAATTGATTTTAAGATGAGCTACATAAGGGTTATTCTGAAACTGGTTTGAGAAGGACTTTGAACTTCACAAATTTTATTTTGTTGGGAACTATTGTTCAAAGATGTTCATTTTGTTTCTTGCTTAATGAAAATTTCTTGCTTACTTATCAAAAAATTATTTATGTTTTGTGCTTTCATTAGGGTTTTCAATATTGGCTGCTAGATTGGGCTCTACCTCTATATTGTTGTAAGGGTGTAAATTTAAAATTAAGTTTGACTTCACCCAAAACAAACAAACAATGAGCAAGGATTGCAAGGTAAATATATCTACTGATCATGGTTGAGACATGGAAAAACACTTTCTTTAAAGTAAATATGTCGTCCTCAAGTTTATAACCTTGATGCAACATGATCTTAGCTCAAGAGCACTCCATTGGCAATAAGTAGTTTAGTTCAATGAAGAAAATTTCTCTAAAAAATTTTCTATACTTAAACAAGAGGATTTAATTTAATTGTATAATGATGTAATTTAATTATTTTTATCATTCAAGCTTTTTTTCGGTAATTGTTTAAAATACAATGATAAATGGTTTCATCATTAAAATGTTAAAAATATGTCAAGTTCTAAAACAATTTTTTATTCTACAAATCATTAAAAGAAAATTTTCAAAATTAGATTATCAAAACTTTTTTTTTTAATTGTTTCTAAAAATAATTGGTTTAATTTTTTGAAAATGCCTTCTAACAATCCCTAATTCTGTTTTTTTTAAATGTATTAAAAATAATTGGTTTCATTTGAAATTTTTCAAAAGAAACAATTTTAAAAAAATAATAATAAGAATTAGGGATTGTAAGAAATGAAACCAATTATTTTTAAACACAATTTTAAAAAACAGTTTTGGGAAACTAATTTTGAAAATTTTCTTTAAATGATTTATAAAATAAAAAATTGTTTTAGAACTTGACATGTTTTTTTAAAATATTTTTAACAGTTTAATGATGAGACCATTTATCATTGTCTTTTAAAACAATTACCGAAAAAAATAAGCTTGAATGATAAGCTGGTGAAACCCGTCATTATAAAATTAAATTAAATCTTCTTGTCCATGTTTAGAAAAAATTTTAGAGAAATTTTCATCATTGGATGTCTGCGCTGCGATGGAGTCTTTCTTTATTTAAAGAATATGTTGCATCAAATTATAAACTTGGTTATATTACTAAAGATAATGTGCAGGATGTGCAGAACCATCTGATGAATATATTTACCTTCGATTCTTTACTAGTTGTTTGATTGTTTTGGGTTAACTCAAACTTGTTGTTACCTTGATTATCGACCTTGAGGTTGTCGTTGTGATGTAAGCCTACGAAGGCGTTAGAGCATAAGAGGGTTGGTCACCTCTTCGATGATTAAGTCAACAAAAATGAGGAGAGAAAGGGGAAGAAAGCTCGCACAATTGGAATTACACACCTCTCCCTCATGGGGGATCCTTAATAGTTGTTGAATCTCCCTCTTATCTCGAGAAGGAATCTCCTATTTTTAGGGATAAATCTGTTTTTCCTTATCTAGGAATTATTTTCCCTTATCAAGGATTATTCCTCTGAGAAAAATGGGATTTGGAAACTAGGAAATTTATGGATAAATATCCTTTGCGTATTTCCCGTCTTTATCTATTTATCAATAATGAACTTGCCATATACGGAAGGATGGCCGGTTGCGGGACTTAAAACTCTAGATGGGCCACCCTAAAGCTAGCCTTTGAGGAGACACCTTGGCTTTCATAGACGGGCTTTCTGATTCTCCCGTCTAAGTAGTGCCCCCGGTTTTAATATGATAAGTGGGCGACGGCTTCACTTCAGGCAGTGAGTCTTGGGCAAGGGCCACAGGCTGGAAGTGAGTGTGAGTCAAGACCATGGCACTCTGATGCCCCCTTTTCTCATTTGAAACTTTAGCAAGCACTGAGTTTGGAAAATCTTATAAATTTCAAAGTGTGGAAGGTTGATAGAAGCTGAAATTCATGCGCACCTCAAGCGCGCCCGGAAGGTGAAGCGTGTTAGATCCAGCGGTCGAGATTGAATCATGCATACATTACGGTCTGATTTCTATGTGTTTTTCACATTTCGGCTTGCATGATTCACATTCATATTCAGCGATATTGCAGTAATCCCTATGCTATGATGTTTCTAGAACATAACGATATTGGAATCAAAAAGAAAGTATAAAATAGAGAAAGGACCAAAGCAAAGAAGTGAAGCAGATCGTCACCAGATGCGCGACATGAGGAGACCCACGTTGCGGCGTGGCTCTTCAGCCGATAGTGAAGGGCTATCACAGCGTGAACACGAGATGCTAGATTATGGTTGCCTTGGAGTGCAGCCGCGTGCTCCCTTCGCCGCCGGGTAGCGAGGTCTCCCATTCCAAAGCAGGGCTCGAAAAGTTCGATTTTGGTCGTGATGGGCTTGAGTTAGGAGGCTATAAAGGGCGATTTGAGTCAAAAATGGAGGATTGGAGACGGGCGAAGGCAAGAGGCAGATAGAGGGTGGGGAAGGCAGTTAGGGAGATGTGACGACTTCTTTTGTATTTCCTTTCTCTAATTAGGTGCGATCTTTTGGAAATCTTTTAGGTTGTAATGAAAATCACTTTATAGGCTAGCACTACTCTCTAGGGTTTTGTCAACCCTAACCGCACCATTATGGATTAATACTTTGATTGTGTTTTATTTAATATCGATATGAATTTCTATGGTTGTTTTACTCCTAAAAATTTAATTTACATGTCATTCTTTGGCCAATTGTGGCATGCTAATGCTAGGAGTTGATATCGAGAGATGATGACTCATAGGGACATGGGTAAAGCAACACTTGGTCAATCAGGGAATAGAAATATCCAGCATTCAGTACAGCACTAGGGTTTGCACATTCCTTTTATCGCGAAGTCAGTGGTGACGAATGCAACACATAACAGCGAGATGGCGGTTATATCTCGAGAGAATATCTTGAACCACATTCGACGTATGAAATCATATGATATATTAAATAAATGCACTATCTAAGTTGAAATCCATCAGGTGTGGTAGGTGAAGGCAAAACCCTAGGTTTTCTCATCATTACCTTAAACCGAAACTTTAATATTAGGCTTTCTTTAATTTAGTTGGTTATTCATAGTGTCTGGCCCGGATCGAATATTGTCTAGGTCACTAATCGATTACTAAGCAAGATTCTCTTTGTAGGAGCGACACTTGACTATACGCCTGCTGCGTGAACTCAGCGTATATTTGCGCGCCGCAGATACACAATTTACCAACTTTTGCATGCTCACTTTTAGCCCATCAAGTTTTTGGCACCATTTCCCAGGAAAAGTTTAGTGTTGATATTGACAACCGTGCCGTAGATTGTACTTTGGATCGATTTTATTTTATTTAGTTCTTTTTACTTGTTATTATTTTTTATTTTTTATCCTTTGTTTTAGGTATTATGCCTTCTTTCATTTGTGTTGTGACTTATTCTCAAACTTCTCCGATGTGATTTCGGAAAGCATTTGTATTGCATCACGAAGAGCGAATCGCGGGGAATTACTTCCGTTCGATCTGAACGAGAATGGACATTACATCGATTCTGCAGCGGGAGAAGCACACCGCAGCCCGATTTGAAATCATGAAGAATCGAGAATGAAGGGCGGTTCGAAAACGAACCCGCAGGTGGATCAAAATGGGCGTAATTCTGAATCGAGGCCACCGATCTTTTGTACAGCCTGATAATCCGCATATGCTACTTAAGGAGTTCGCCTTACCACTACACAGGTTGTTAAAGTCATTTTATATGAAGACCACCCGTTCAAGCCAAACGACTTGGCCGAAAGGAGTAACTCTGCCGTCTCCGCGACATACAGGTTCATGGGTTGCCTAGTGAGAATCAGGAATGTGCATTTGGTAGTTTATCAAAGTATGTGACCACGGTCGAGTAGAATGGGGTAGCGAGGCTCTCAGTTCGTCTATTCCCATTGTCATAACAGCCGACGAAGCGTGTGGTTGACTAGCCCGACCACCGGTTCCATTACCTCATGGAGTGACTTAGTGCATAAATTTCTAAACGAATTTTTCCCGCAAGTAGATCGCGCCAAACAGTGCGAAATTAACACATTCGAACTGATTAGGAGAACTTGTAGGGACTGGGAGAGATTTAGGTTATTGAGGAGATGTCCACACCACGGAGTTGGTAGGGTGGTCTGCGCGTTTTATAACGGTTTAAGCGATTAATTTGGGAATGATCCTTGATGCCTCGTGAAGAGGTGCCACGATGAAAAACTTCTGGTCGAGCTTATGAGATATTAGAAGGATCGACCTTTAATTACTGTCGGTGGCCTCGAAGACCATCGGCACACAAGGAAGCCCTGGCGGAAGCCGTTCTGAAGTTCTTAGTAATTTAGTAGAAGAAGCCATGTCGCCTGATTAACTAAGCGACTCCGATTAGCAAAGCATCGAAGTACGGTGAATCTGGTGGAATAATCGCAGGATATACGTGAGTCTTTTGTGGAGGCGACCTGATACATGGATTGTAAGTCGAGGCGGATGTGATGGAGCAAGCCGCGGTATGTGGTCGATAAAATTAACATGATGGGGGCGGTGTGGGTAATCCATATCATAGTGCAGGAATCAAAATCAAAATCGAATCGGGCCGGGGGTTGGAGAGGTAACCGGAATAGTCGAAACGAGCGAGTGGCTGGAAGAAACAACGAATAGAATGTCACCACTTGGCGAGCAAGCGCCACTGAGAAGAAAGTGGTTGAAGAAGCCCTTGGCGCTCACACTGCGTGGCTTCCCGTGGCGTTTATGTATGGGGCGAAGGCCACATTCAATCGGGCTCGGTATTCTGAACCAATCCGCAATCCCAGCCAGAATCGAGGGCCGACTCGAAACCTCGTAGTGCAAATAGGTCAAATGGCCACATTGTTTCTAGCGGGCGCGACATGGATCATTACCTGAAGCTTAGAGGTGAACGAAGACGAGAAGGTAAATGAATATGTTGGCACATTGTCATTGAGGAAGTGGAAGAATGCGGAAGACGGGGATATATTTAAAGCACGCTTGGAGCGGGGCGGTAAGAGTACGAAAGAGTCTTGATAGATTCAGATTATTTTCCCGCTCTACATATTTATCGTTGGGAATGTTAAGCTAACGACGTTAAACATAGCGCTTCTTTGGAGGCAACCCAAGTATTGTGAGATCACCTTCTCTTTTGAACTAGCAATAATTTCGATTTTTTTTTAAATTTCTTTTTGGTTTACTTTTTGTTTTGGAATTCCTGCTTTTGTTTGTTTTTAATGTGTTTGTGAGTTTTAGGGATACGAAAAGTCTGAAACCTGATCCTTGAGATTTCCATGTTCATTAGAATGTGAGAGGGTCAAATTCGTGTTTTAAAAACAAAAAAAAACACTTGTCCGGCTGATACCTTAAGTCTGCCATAAATGACGTGAGTCTCTGTGTGCATAGCGAGCCGCAAATTTTTGCGGTATAGCTTTCCTAGTCCCTGTGACATAGCACCACTACCACAGCTGCGTGGCCTTGCCCACTTCGGGTATACGGTAGATCTCTCTGTGGCTCACGTGAGGCACTCTTATTCTTCTTGAAGAGCCCTTCATCTGTTGAAGCGATGAATATTTAGGCCTATAAATACGAAGCGGTAGATCATTTTCCCTCCACCCTCCATTTTTCTCCCTTTTATGCTTCCTCTCTCTTTTTCTTTGTGTTTTTTTGCATATCTACCCCATAGATCGACCTCGTGGCTCTGGGAAGTCCTTTAAACCCAACGGCAGCAAATGGTTTCCCACCCTCCGTGGCGGCACCACCCTACGGAAGATCCTTCGGTTACGTTCCTAGGAGTAGAAGCCCGGACCGAGTCACTTTTCAACCCGGCCGTATGTCCCGGAACGCGCTTTCCTGCACGCCTAATGCATTCTTCAACTTCACTATCCTAACCGCACGGCAGACATCGTTGCACACCCCTTGTTCTGAGTAGCCCCGTCGTATGAGTTCCAGCACTCCAATATACCTTTCAAGGTCCGCACTGCGCCTTCATTCAAAGGTGGTCGAAGCCTCAGGCCCAAGCCATCAACTCGGATCTACCGGGCCTCGATGGACACAGAGCACAAAGTATAGCACCCATATTGCCAACACAAACTATGAGCGCCTGATGCAGGAGCTCACTCACAACCAGGGCATGTGGAGACACCACCCATCGACTGGTGATTTCACCACTTTTCAGATGCACTCACTCACGCCCGTAGCCAAGGTCTAGTATAACTTGTTATATGTTAAGATCAAGCCTTCCCTGCATTTGAGTATAGTTACGAAGGACAGGGCGATCCTCCTATACGCCATGACCAAGGGGTTCTAGTTTGACATCGGGTCCATCATTGAGCGAGGGTTGATCGAGTCAACCCAAGGGAGATGCACGGGAGCCCTGATACACCCCTCACTCATTAGACAGCTATGCCGACTAGTCGAGGTCCCGATGTCGACTTTTGAGGAGCAAAGCAATGCCTCACCTATATCGCCGCCTGGGCGGGGTTCGGGAGCCCAAGCGATTCAAAAGAGGAGACCGATAAGGATGCTCCGGCTGCCACACCCAGTGCAAGCGACCTTCTAAGGATTCGACCTCGAGGTCCCTCCTCCACCCGACCTACCTCGCAGATCGATTCATGCGCTACTCACACGGCTTGGATGACTTCAAGAGAGGAGTCTCGTGGAGCACCGGGTTGCCCTGAGTCAAGATATGGACACCATCAGAGCTGAGATGGCCACCATTCACGCCAACCAGGACCTTATCACGCAGAAGTTGGCTCAGCTCCTCTCTCTTCACACACCGCCACCGCCACCACCATCGTAGTGATCCTATGGGACGTATCTCTTGGCCTTTATTTTCTTTTTCTCTTTTAGGGAGGACACTGTTAGTTTTAAGTTTGGGGGTATATGTGTGGGTATATGGGTAGGCTCAGAGTTATTTTGTTTATTTTTATTATATTTTTTTATTTTTATCTTTGCATGTTATAGGTTTTCGACTGTTTTAGTTTGTTTTAGCGTGTTTTAGCATGTTTAAAGACCAAGCCTTGTCCCTATGTACCAACATATTTGCATTTGGCAATATTACGATATGGTGACTTCCATATTTGTTTTTAATTGTTCTCAGCTCTAGTTGACCATGATTACAAAAAGGGGAGTCATAGTAATCGCAGAAAGCATGGGTTCCAATGAAATAGGGAACTTCAAGGTTGTTTGACAATTGAGACTGCGTTGTATAAAGTCAAGAATAACCACGTCCAGCCGCCCCTTTTAGATCTCAAGAAATCAATTCCCGAAGTAGGCTATCATGCACACACGTGATTCTGTGGCATGCTTTGACTCCAGACTAATTATGCAAGAGTTCTACGAACCTAGAAGTTAAACACCCGAGTGACGGGACACCTTAGAAAAAGTTGATCGCCTCAGCTCCCAAATATATATATTATTACATATATATATATATATATATATATAGTATATATATATATATATATATATATATATATATATATATATATATATATATATATATATATATATATATATAAAATAAATAAAAATAAAAAAAAATACATAAACAATAATAAGTGGATCATCTAATCGGAATCCCAAGCACAGTCCGAGGGGCTTTTCAAAGCCTAATGCCCTGAGCCAACTGGTTGGGAGCCATTGACTTCACGGCCCGCTACATGGAACAGGATGAATGATCTCCACAGTCTAGGACCTCGAGGTTTGGTTGAGTGTTCAAGGTGAAGTTCTAAGGGAACTGAATGTCCAGTGACCTTAACCAACTAGCTGAGTCACCACGGATCCCCTCACATGTGAACCTCACCTAAACCTCTGCATCTAGTACTCTTCCAAGTTTGTCTTAGAGTTAATCCCCTTATGAGTAGTTGAAGTGAGTGCGTTCTCATCCTTCTGTGTTAAGCTATTCCAAATAGGCGAGTTAGATTCAAGTTTGGGGGTACTGTAATCGAACTATACATGGGAGATCACACTTAGACTCCTTGGAAAAAACTATTGAGCACTAAAACGGGTCAGACTCGCTGGGTCAACCGAGACTAACCCAAAGGCAGATTCTTGGAAAGTTGAACAACTAAGGTAGTCCCCTGATCTTTTGAACTCGGTTCTCGTTGGACTTTCTGCTGGTATCATGTGTACTAGACCCATATCGTCAATGTTAGTCATGCGCTTTGATCTGCGTGTCTGGTTAGTATGTTCTTACTGAGGACAAGTAAGAAGCTAAGTTTGGGGTTTTGACGGAGTGAATCATGCATTATACTAAGATGCCAATTTCTATGTGTTTTTACAGTTTCACTCAGATGATCTCACATTCATATTCACTGATATTGTGCTAATCCCCTATACTATAATGTTTCATAGAACATAGCGATAATGGAATCAAAAAGGAAGCTACCAATAGAAGAAAGGACCAAAACAAAGAAGTGCAGCAGATCGTCTCGAGTACGCAGCAGCGAGGAGACCCACGTTGCTACGTAGCTCTTCGCAGTAGCGAAGGGAGCCTACGCCACAGCGAACCTGAATGCCAGATTATGGTTGCCTCGGGTACGTCGCAATGAAGCTCCCTTCGCTACGGCGTAGTGAGGTCTCCTATTCCAAAACGGGAGCTCGAAAAGTTCTGATTTTCTAGGCCATTGATGGGCTCGAGTTCCGAGGTATAAAAAGGAGCGATTTCGAGGCAAAAATGGAGGATTGGAGATGCATCAAGACAAAGAGATCTGGAGCAGAGAGATATTAGGAAGACGACCAGAGATCGCAAAGATTTAATTTCTTTTGTATTTCTTTCTCTAATTCGTGTGATGTTGGAAATCTTTTAATTTGTAATGAAAATCACTGTGAACTAACTTTTCTCTCTAGGGTTTTGTCAATCCTAACCTCACCATTATGGATTAATACTTTGATTGTGTTTTATTTAATATCAATATGAATTTCTATGGTTGTTTTACTCCTGAATTTAATCACATGTCATTGTTTGGCCAATTGTGGCATGTTAATGCTAGGAGTCTGATATCGAGAGATGATGACTTGTTGGGACATGGGTAAAGCAACACTTGGTTAATCATGAAATAGAGATATCCCGCATTCCAAGTGTAGCACTAGGGTTTGCACATTCATGCATCTCAGAGTCGAGGGGCTGGGGCTAGATGCACATACTCCCACTAGCTGATAAAGTGCTATATCTCGAGAGAGAATATCTTGTAGACATGATCAACCCGCTAACAAAAATCATATGGTATATTAAATAAATGTGCTATCTAGGTTAAAATCCATCAGTGTGGTAGGTGAAGGCAAAACCCTAGGTTTTCTCATATTACCTTAAACCGAAACTTTATTAGGCTTTCTTTAATTTAGTTAATTTATTCTGTATAATTCTACAAGACCTGGATCCAAATATTGTCTAGGTCAGCCAATCAAGATTTAAGACGCTTCGTGGGAATGACACTTGACTCGCTTGAATTAATCGCGTGAACTCAATGCGTATACTTCGTGCAATACTCGGTTTGCATTTTTGTACCTAACTTTTACACGCTCACTTTCATCTAACAATCAAGAATGCAGGTGGGTAGTACATCTCCCAATATGTCTACAAATGCAGACATGATGATCTGGGAGATTTGTGACAAATTAGACATCTGATATGTTACCCTGGTATATAAAGAAGTTATGAATGCCGCTTTTTTTACCATTTCACAAGGGCTTTCATCTGTTGCAATTTCTTTTCTATAATGCTTCTGCGAATCGTTGCTTCAAAGCCATCATCGAAGCTTCCTCGACGTCTTTCGATTTTTCGATGAGTTTTTACAAACTTCGTTTGCATTGCCTCTGTTGAGGGTGAGTCCACCGTTCATCGATGGGGCTGTGGTGACACAGTTTCTGGGATTGAGTTTGGGGTCATCCCATTAAGTTTGGTTATTGCAAAGAACAAACCTTTAAAATTTGATGCCTTCACCCTTGGGTCTCTGCTTATCCTTCTTTTTTTTTTTTTTTTTTTTTTTTTTGTTTGTAGTATGGCGAGTGGAAGATACTTTACCAACTGGCCAAGGAGCCGGAGGCTGAGCCTCTGTGAATCGCAAGCCACCGGCAAGCAACCCAGATGCCATGTCCGTGAGGAGTTGAGATTCTTTTGCCAAGTCCTGGCTAACATTAGTCTGAAGTTGTCAGTGAGCCCCACAATTGCAAAAACAAAAGAAAAATAGAAAAAAAAAGAAATAAGTGAGTTGTTCCAGTTAGAATCCCAGGCACAATCTAAGGGGCCTCTCAAACCCTAATGCCCTAAGCCAACTAGTTGGGAGTCATTGACTTCACTTCCCGTCACATGGGACAGATGATGGTTCAATCTCACAAGTAAGTGCTTTGGTTTTCTAATTGAGGGTTCGAGGTGAAGTTTGAGAGAAACTTAATGTCTGGTACCCTTAACCAACTAGTGGGGAGTCGCCAATGGATCCCCGCTACATGGACACTTTTCTAGAGCGCCTTAGCATTACATCCTACTTTCTAGTTTTAGTATTGAATAAGAGGTGTGTTCTTAGCCAGTTTTTGTTAGTGTTCAATGAGTGAGCTGGTTTAGCTTGGTAAAGGCCCTGAACTCCGCTTCACATTTGAGATCTAACATAACATTTTCACTGAGTGTCTTTAGGAATGATTCATTGAGAAATTGAAGGTAAAGCTTGCCTTGGTCACCATGCCCATAGATGTCTTGTCTTTAAAGATTTTAAATGTGTTGGGATCCCATGTAGGCTATATTGTTTCCATTGAACTTTGTCATGATATTCTCCAAGCTTGTTGCTGTGCACCATTCTTTACTCATATCTATTTGTAATGTGATATATGTGAGTTTTTCTCTTTTTGTTTGAGGACAAGCAAAGATTTAAGTTTGGGGGTATGATGAGTATCTTAAATACTCATTTTATCCTCAAGGTTTTTGCTTAGGGGCTTTAGGTTTAAGGATATAAATGAGTGTCCTAATGCTCTTTTTCACTTGTGATTAGGCCAAACCAATTATAAACGAGTGAAATAGAAGAAAATTTGGCAAAGCCACTCATGCACTGCAAGAAATATGTGATCATTTCACTACGTGATGTCCTTCCTCTGCGGCCCTCTATCGCACGGAAGATTCTCGCACTGAGGGCTTTCCGTAGACACTAAGATCTCATGATTCGAAGTCCGGATGAAAAATTTATGAAGGAGTGAAGGACACAAAAAGAGGAAGCTACTAGCAAGTTGAAGAACAACTCATGCAAAGGTGTGAGTGGCTTCACGCTTATAGCATGGGTGTTCTCACGCTCTAGTGCCACACTATAGCGTGAGTGTTCTCACACTCTAGTGCCACGCTATAGTGTGAGCGCATTGTTGAATACATAAAAGTGCTCTATTGAATACATTTATATAGGATTTTAATACCCCCAGCTCATGTTTGCTCTCATTTTGTGTAAGAATAGGTGCCTTTGATCGTTTCTCGCGTTTTTGTGCTTATGCATGTTTTTCAAGTTTCGCACGTTATAGGGTTATTCAGTCCAAAGAACAAATGTAGATCATCACGCATAGTAGCCGCTTATCGAAGCCCCGGTAATGCTACTGAAGAGAAGTTAATGGCAGGCAAGGGTACCTACCACTTAATGGTACTGTTCACATGCAAAGGAGGCAATAAAATTTTACCAAATAAATCGTACCGCACTCCCAAGGCAAAGATACCAAGATATTTCGTTGCACTTCGATACTCACAAAGTGTGGTACCGGTACCAACATGCAATCTTGCAGACTTGGAGCAGACCTGTAATCTTTGGTGTGTACGCTGCTCTTCACCACCACTTCGAGATCACTAAGGAAAATGGTATTTAAGCCCATAAAAGGGCAGAGAAGATCAGTTTTTGGATTCTAGGGTTTTATTTTAGACAGTTGGAGTGTTTTCTCTCATATTTTTTGCTAGGGTTATAGAGCAAAGTACTTAGTTTTTCTTCAAATTATGAGTTTCAATCCATTTGTAATCTTTCGCTTGAATTTATATAACTCCGGTATTTTCTTACGGATTCGTGTTTTTGATATCCCAATCTTACAATTGAAGTGTTATTTCTCAAGTCACATTTATGCATAGGTTCTTATCAAATATGAATCATTTTCACTTCAATGGAGTCCAAACCTCCATGATAGGCTCTAATGGTGGAAACTCATCTCCGTCAAGGTAACAACCTCAATTCCTTTTGTGCTTCAACTGATTTGAAATACAGATGCTAAGCACTTGCAGGCAATTTTATAAAACCTTAGTTTCACATCTTCTTGACAACGTGTGAACGAGACCCTGCATATCGTTGCGCCTTGATTGCAAATGCAAGTTAAGAGTCCAAGCAAATCGCTTTGAACAAGGTTTGCATCGTCAATCATTCTTTTGTCTTAAAAGAGCCTTTAACGTTATGATCTTCCGTCGAAAAACCATTCATCAATGAAGTTCCTAGATGAGATTGTGAATAAGAGGTGGGTATTACTCCGATCGACGAAGGAGTGGAAACCTAAGAACCCATTCACTTTTTGTTTTAAAGTAGCATCGACCTGCTACTCAATCAATCAATCACAACCCCGATTGAACTTTTAACTACATTCTTTCGAGAGTAATCCCTAAGGATCACCTAGGAAACCAATTGTGGGAAATGACCCGTGACTGTTGAATATAATGTCGACGACTCCACTCCTACGCTGGGGAATACTCTCAGCACACCTAAATGCACTTGCTACCGCCACCGCCGCTCAGCATGGATGCCCACGCTTCTGCGTGGTTTGGCTTCATCTCCTCCAGTAGCTGCCCACCTCGCCATGCTGTGGCGTCAGATCCACCATGCTACAGTGTGGATGTCGAGCCCAAATGTGATAAAGCCCATTTTTTGCATTCTCGGGGTTGGCAATTAAAAAGAGAAATTAGGGCATTTGCAAGGTAGTCCAAAGAAGAGCTCGAGAGAGTTTTTTAGAAGATGTATTTTTTAATCTTTTCAATGCCTGGACATAGGAAAATTTTTGTAATAAGCCAAAAAGCTTTAATGAATTTTTCAAGGAATGTACTCCTGATTATTTTCAAAATATACACCCCGCAAAAGGTTTGAAATATCCAAACGGCTTCAAATTATTTTTTCGAAGATGTATTCTCAACTCTTTTCAAAGTCTATACTTAAAAAATATTTCATAATAAGCCGAAAAGCTCCAATGAAGTTTTTCAAAGGTGTATTCTCAACTCTTTTCAAAGTCTACACTAAACAAAATTTTCGTGATAGGCCAAAAAGCTCTAATGAATTTTTTCGAAGGGTGTACTCATGATTATTGTCAAAATATACATCCTGAAAGAGGTTCGAAATAGTCAAAAGACTTCAAAGAATTTTTTCGAAGGTGTATTATCTGCTCTTTTTTGAGCCTACACCCAAGAAAATTTTCATAATTAGCTGAAAAGCTTAAGAGAATTTCTTTCTAAGGGTATACTCATAATTATTTTCAAAATATATGCCATGTTAAAGGTTCGAAACAACCAAACAACTTCAAAGAATTTTTTCTAAGTTGTAGTCATGGATCTTTTTAAGTTCTACACTTATAAATGTTCTAAACAAGCTAAAAACTTCAAATAATTTTTCAAGAATGCATTCAAGATAATTCTTCAAAAAAACTTGTACTCAGGAAAAGTTTCAAACGACATTAAGGAAAAAATTCAATTTTTTGGCATCAAAGAAAACTCGAAAATTGCATCCAAAATAGGCTTCTTCAAGAGAATCCCCAATCAAGAACTACGTTGTCAATAGAATCATAAAAGTTTCGATATTTTAACTTCTATAAAAAAATTTATTAAGAATAAATTTCAATCAAATTTTACTTATACCTTAAAATTTCTTAATCTTTTAATTAGGACTCAAAAATTAATTTAATTAATACTAAACAATCATAGAACAAGAACAATTAATAATAATAATAATAAAAATTTTAATTAGGACTCAAAAATTAATTTAATTAAAACTGAAAAAATCATAAACAAGAACAAGAACAATAATAATAAGCCTCTCCATTCTGGATAAAGATATCATGAAGATTTACTACCTTTAAAAAAATTTCAATGAAATTGTACTTATAAATTAAAATTTCTTAATCTTTTAATTAGGACTCAAAAATTAATTTCATTAACACTAAAAGAAATAAAAGAACGATTAAGAACAAGAATACTGGAATTTTCTGGGGACCATACATATACTGTGCTTCAATGGGATTGCTTCATGTTCTTGAAAATGATGATCGGTACGAGGCTGATCTTGAAACCGATACATGCATGTTTGTCAAGAACAATTTATGATAACTGATTATTAAAAAGAAAGAAAGAAAAAGAAAGTGAGAGAGCGCGGAATGGAGAAGCTTGTCATTGGATCGAGAGAAAGAAAGAACCGATCAATAACTTGGGCGATCTTTCTCTCTGTCAATCTTTGGATCGGATAGTTTTCGTCTTGCATTAATTTTCTAGAAAGAGAAAGAGACCCCAGGGATAGAGAGAGACAAATCAGAGGTTGTGAAGGTGGAATTCAAACCCACCCCGATTTTCTCAATCTCTCTCTCTCTCGGCCTCTTTCTCTCCAGAATTTAGCAACGAGAGGGTAGTCTTTTATTTTCCTTTCTTTTTTTCTTCTCTTATCCCTCTACCAACTTTGACGTAAATATATATATATATATGATTGCTCAAGTTTAACCACTTATTACATATATATATATATATATATGATTGCTCAAGTTTAACCACTTACTATTATTATTATTATTATTATTATTATTATTATTATTATTATTATTATTATTATTACTCCTTCCCTCTTATAGCCTGAGTTCTTAACCACTTAAATAAGGTCTTATTATTATTATTATTGCTATTGCCACCATTGGTTCACGTTTCCATCCAAATGATAATCTGCTAGTGTCACCTTTTACAAGTTTGACACTTCTTAAAAGTTAAAACTCAAAATATTATCATCACCCATATATTTCGAAAATTCAATTTTATAGAATTTTGAAGAAAAGTTGGTCCTCCCATACTCCACTTCGGTTCCTGATGAGCGGCCGTAGATTCGACTTTGGTCAGGACTCCCTTGTGAATTTTCAGCTCTTGAATTCATGGACTTTTGAAAGTGTCTGAATCTTATTGGCAAACATTTTTGGCCTTCCTAAATGTCACTTACATTAGCTTCCAGCATTTTAAGTCTCTTCTTATGGATTGCCATTTATGACGAGACTGTGACAGCAAATGATAAATCTTTGTTGAGTTTTCTTTTATAGAAAGTATTTGAGAGAGATATCTAGCAAAAATTCCTCTCTTCCCTACTGTAATTGTAAGGTTCTAAACAAAAAATAGTAGAGAAGGTTTTGAAACGGGCAGAAGTGCAGCTAGTAGATAAGGATATGATGCAACATTTAATGAGGAAATGAAATAAAATATTAAAGTGATGAATGATGCCCTCCACGTCTTCGATCCTCAACTTCTCTCTCTCCTTGACCAAGTATTCTGGCCAATGGGACTTGACATATACTCCTATCAATGAAACTGGAGAAAAATATAGTTAAAATCATAGAAAGGGAAAAAGATAAATTATTTATTTTTCTTTAAAAATTTTCACAAGTTACTAAACAATAAAAAAAAATATTCTTTTTTATTTCCTTCCACTTTTTCCTACCATTTTCCGAGAATCAAATATTGCCTATAGACTACTTCTTACCATCATTCTTAAAACCAACTTGATACTTATTAAATTTATATCAATATTATTGACATCTTTAGACTAGACATCATAAAGTTATATTTAAAATACATATTGACATTTCCAACTACCAAACTACTTAGTATTGTGAACAAAAATATTAATATTGATGTTAAGTTATATTAATCAATATTTATTGCTAAACATCATGTCTATACGAAGTAATTTCAACACTTATTAGTATATTGAATGAATGATTGGGCATTAAGTATTAAAGAATAATTTGTAAGGAATTTTGCTAAAATGTGAGTCCACATATATCACTGAGTATGCATTATTGGCTATCTAAGGAATTAACTCCAATGAAATGATTTTAAAAGGATTAAGTTGATGGAATTAAAAACATTGCATTTTGTATGGCTTTGTAATATGTAGAAATCAAATGTCTTATTTCTAATTTTATGATGAGCTAAATTAGAAATGTCACCAAGTCATATGCACAATTTTTCTTTCTATCATCTCATCAAAAGAGAGAAGAAACTCTTAAGGAATTATAGGAGTTGTGCATTCAAGACTTTGAAGATCATAAGTGATCACTTGAGTTCTGCTTACAAGATTTGAAAATCAAGATCAATCTCTTTTCATCTTCATATTCATTATGGATTTAGGTACACTTCCACTTAGGTTATACTTTTGATTATAGATTTTATCTCTAAAGTATACCTTCCCACATAACAAGTGATATCAGAGCCGCTTTCATGTTAATTTATTGATATAAGTTTCTCAATTTATTATGTGATGGTTTTGAGAATATGATTTTAATTGTTGTCAAAGATATTTTAAATAGGTTATGGTCCCAAGTCATAGGCACAGTTTTTCTTTCTATCATCTCATCAAAAGAGAGAAGAAACTCTTAAGGAATTATAGGAGTTGTGCATATAAGACTTTGAAGATCAAGTGTTGATCATTTGAGCTCTACAAGGTTTGAAAATCAAGATCAATCTCTTTCATCTTCATATCTTCATTATGGATTCAGGTACGCTTCCACTTAGGTTATACTTTTGATTATAGATTTTATCTCTAAAGTATACCTTCCCACATAATAAGTGATATCAGAGCCGCTTTCATGTTAATTTATTGAAATAAGTTTCTAAATTTATTATGTGATGGTTTTGAGAATATGATTTTAATTGTTGTCAAAGATATTATTTTACGAGATAATATGCTTTGCATGTACTCTTATGGAAATTTCATACATGATGAATGATGCACAGTATGTCATATTATAATTATCATTACGCTATGTATGATATGGTGTAATGGCAGCATCATGAGTCTTCTTTCTTCATGCTCTAGTGTTTAAAACCTTGTTAATGAATTAAGTTTCTTCATTATTTAAATTTTGAAGAGACATTTATTATTAATTGATTACAAAAGGAAGAGTTGACACTTCAATGGTGAATTGAAATCGTCATACTCTTTTAGGCAGAAGATCAAAATTAACACGAATGTGTCTCTTATTTAGGTAATTTGCCAGACCATCATATTGTTTTAGAAGCGAAGAGCCAAGATTATTAGAGGGAGGGATATGGGGCCCAGCCCGAAAAGAACTATGGCCTATTGGCCCAACCAAAATAGACCTATGGCTTGGGCTGGGCCAGCTCGATTGACCCCTTTTTTATTTTATTTTTTTTAATAATTACATAATATTTTCTATTTGTTAAAATATTAGTTTTTCTATTTTTAAAATATAAAATAGTTGTTTATAAAAAAAATAATAGTTATTAAATAATTATTTTTAATAAAATAAAATAAAACTAGTATGAAAATAAATTTTAAATAAAATAATATATATATATATATAAATATAAGAAAATTAATTTATTTTATATAATCTGTTAATAAACTATAAAAGATTTAAAAGAAAACTTTATTTTACAAAATATAAAATTTGTAAAATTGTCATTTATTATTATTTTAATTTTTTTAATGCTAGACTCATTTTGGCAGGATAGTGGATCAAAATAAAAGTGAGTCGAATTGGCCTAATCGTTTTAACGCATGACCTGAATAATCTCGATCCAAATCAAGCCGGTCCATTTCCCAGCTATAAAGATTAGTGGGAACCACCATCCACATTTCACGTTGTTCTTTAGGATTGATATACCTTCGCCCCTTCATCTCCTCCCTCGTTTAAATCTTCATCTTCTTCATTTCGCTTCCAAAATCTGGAATACATTCTTTGCCTTCCCATTTCCCTCCAAACTCTGCTTCTGCTTCTGCTTCTTCGGTTCCCGTTTGTCCCTCTTTGGGTGTTGTTTTCTCACTTAATTGTTACATGTATTAAGAACTAACAAGAAATTAATTCAATTGAATAAATTGGCAGGAATTAATAGAATTCCTTGTTAGTTCTTTATGAGAAAACCACACCAAGAAAACAGAGCCGAAGAAGAGAAAAAAGTCGGAAACATAGTTGAAGACCCAAAGAAAACACCCCCTGCCTTGTACGTCATTGAGTTGAACAGGGCTACATGAAATCTTCATGTTTCTGGTCGCCATTTACACTCCCCAACTGTTCTGATTTTCCTAGAATATTCTTCATGTCTCATAAAATCTTTATCAACCTGAGTTTCTTGCTTTTCAAACCAAGAAACTCAGGTTGATGAGTCTTTTTCTCAAAATGAAAGAATCTTGGGAAAGTCGAGAACAATTCTTGGAATGTAAGTGGCAGTAAACAAAATCATTCGTCCAATGTCTTATATATTTTCATATATTGTTGGTTAAAAATAAATATAAGAAAAGTTACAATTTTTGTAATATTATTAGTGTAAGAAGAGCTACTTGTGATGATATTTTAAGTGTTAGAAGAGTTACATTTTTAAGCATCTAATGTATAAAAGGAGTTACACACTCGATGTTGAATTAAGATTGTAACATTTGAGAACAAATCATGTTTAATGAATGGATTAAACATATGAAATGTTACAAAACTTATTAGGTTGAAGAACATCATAAGTTTGTAACATTTATGAATAAATCATGTTTAATGTGTGTAGTAAACATATGAATAAGGTATTGAATTATTACAAAACTTATGAGGTTGAGGAAAATCATAAGTTTGTAACATTTGAGATTAAATACATGTTTAATATATGAATGAAACATACATTTATGTTATAGAATGTTACAATCTCACGAGAGTAAGGAAGATAAGGGGTCTTCCAATCTTTGTAACCATTTTTTGATTCAATCCTAAGAGTGTTCTATAAGAATGACTTTTCTTCTTTTGAAATCTTATATAGAATAGTGAAAATGATTTATCAATCCCAAGAGTATTTCCATTTTGTTAGATTATTATATTGTTAGATTTATTTTGTATTTTCCTAGGATTATAATTTGTATTTTCCTAGTGGTCAGATGCTCTAGCCTATATAAGGCCCCTCTCAGACTTGTAATTTCATACTTATAATATACAAAGACTCAAGTATTTCTTTCCTGGCCAGATCGGTTATGCCTCGATTTTTTCTCACGCCTCATGGTCTAGGCTTTACAGCCACCGTATAGCTTCTTTTTCCGATGAACACCACCGTTTACCACCGTACAACTTGTTTTTTTCTGATGAAAGCCACAGTTGATCCTTGTTTCCTCCCTTCGCAAGCCTAAAATTAAAGTTACAGGCCACTTAGAGGTAGAACTTGTCGAGACGATCACACTAGTAAGCAGCAGGTCGTCGGAAAAGTCGTCATGCGCCGTCACGCACCGCCTGAAGTCCGCGCATGCACTTCACGGGCCTACATCACGTAGGGCTTATGTCAACACCACGTCAGCCCCCCAATCCGACCCACTGACCCGCGCCCATTGCTAATGCCCGTGCCTGTTGCCCGCTGACTGCGCCACGTCAACGTTGACTTTGCCACATCATCCCGTTGACTATTGACCGAAAATTTGACCAAGTGCATTCTAACTTATTTTTGCATCCTGATTCCATTTTTGATGTCTGTTTTTCGATTCGGAATTTCAATATGCCAGGTGATGAGATTTCTCGTCCGATTAATGTTATTTTTAATGGAGATAATTTTGCCCAATGGTCTCAAGCCATGCATAGTTATCTTAAAGGCCGCAAGTTGTGGCTTTATGTCTCTAGTGACCGTCCAATTCCAGAACAAGTGGACAAAGAAACTAATTTCGCCTATGCTATCTCGGGATTGAGGGATTGGGAAAGTGTTAATCATTAATATCACTTGGTTTAATACATCTATTCCATCCATTGTTGATGAGTTCGCAACATTGATATTGCCAAAGAAGTTCGGGGAGTTACTTGTTACCTAAGATGTTAGACCGAGTGGTGCTCTCGCAACTTCAAGCCTCACACGAACTTTATCGTATCTATCATCAGAACCGTGAGCCGATCACCATATATCATAGCTCTAAATAAATCTATTTGATCAATTAATTGCATTTGAAATCACATTCCTCTCCACCCGCCGACACCAAATTGGTTTATGCTCACCGTGAACAAGGGACAACTGCTTTCGCTTTAATGGCCAGCATTTAGTTCAATCAGCCATAAATCATATTCTCCATCGATCCTTTACCAACACCACAAGCTATTCATAAGTTAGTTAATAATGAGACCTTGGCCAGATCAACCCATTTATCCGCACCATGGTTCTTACTACTCCAACCGATGTTCCGCAAACCGTTACTCTTGTTTTTCCCTCCTCACACCACCTTACCAAGTTTTTCCAAAAAGGCAAAGGGAATACTGTCGACGACATAACAATAGCGTTTCTTCGTCAGCTCAGAAGAACAAAGGTCATTCTCATTTGAAACATGTTACACTACAACGTATTCTTCGTAACATTGCTGCTTCGACCCAAGCCTCGAATTATCGCCCATGGACTCTCATTCCAAGTCTAGTCTTGGCTCTTACCCTCTCTATAGCGCATCTACAGGATATGGTTAATCAGGGTTCATTCTCTCCATCTCCAATGCATCCAACATTGCTCTTCTACTGACACAGTTCTTCTTACGTGGCTTCTCGATTCGTCACGCGAATCATATGACTCTTCTCCTAATGTCAGACCTTCACACACTTCTACTTCTCTCCTACCATATACACCGCAAATGGTTCTCCCATGCAATGCCTCATCTCGTAATGTCTCACCAAATTCCTTTGTTTGTTTCTAATGTTTCACTGCATTCCCAAACTCACTCATAATCTTCTTTCTATTGGGCAACTCACTGAACTTGGTTTTTCTCTAACCTTTTCCTCTACTGATGTGGTTGTGCAAGATTCTCAGACGGGACAGATCGTTGGGACCGCCTGCACTAAGGTCATTTAAGCTCATCTTTCTTCATTTACCGTCCTCTCGTTTCTCTGCTTCTGCCGTCTCAGAACAAAGCACTTCTTCTCTTGCTTTATGGCATTCTCGCCTTGGTCATACATCTATCTCTAGGGTTAAACAACTAGTTTCGAGGGGTTTGTTCGGTTCAGTTTCAAATAAGAGTTTTGATTGTATGCCTTGTCAATTTGGAAAACAAACTGCTTTACCATTTAATAACAGTGTTTCTTATGCTCTTTCTTCCTTTGATCTTATTCATTCTAATGTATGGGGCCCCTCTCCCATTTCTACTCCAGGTGGGTCACATTTCTTTGTTATTTTTGTGGATGATTTTTCCCAATATACTTGGATTTATCTCTTCAAAAATCATTATGAACTTATCAACATATCGTGATTCTTACTCAAAAATGATTGAAACACGCTTTCTAAACCTATCAAAGTTTTCGTGATCTCGATAATGCCCAAGAATATAAAGCCCATGAATTACTCTATTCTACATCACTCGTATTGTTCCTCATTCCTCCTTGCGCGTGCACTTCTCAAAGAAATGGAAGGCTGGGCTACCAAACTGGGCCATATTCCCTTGAAGTTGTTCAGGTTACTATTGTCGCTTCTACCTCTTCTCGCCTTTGAGGGAAGCGTCTATCGCCGCTTACACCCATCAATCTAAGTGTCCTTCTCCCCATTGTCTTAATCAACCTTATGATATGTTGTTTGGTTCTTCTCCCTCATATGACTTACTTAGAGTCTTTGGATGTGTTTGTTTTGTTCTTCATGATCATGAAAGAAACAAACTTCAATCTCGTTCTCATTTGTGTTGTTTTCTTGGGTATGGAATTGGTCAAAAAGGTTATAGGTGTTATGATCCCATTAGCAAACGTCTTCGTGTTTCTCTAAGATGTGGTCTGGGAACACAAAAATGTTTTACCAATCCACCTCATGTTCCTATTTCCTTATTCCCTCTATCAATCCACTTTCGACCTTTTTTCCCGAGGAGCCTCCCACCTCTCAGAAAACCCAGAAAATTCAAAATTTCGAAAAGGGTAAAACAAGAATTTCCGATCAAAACTGTAATTTTTCTAGATCTCGAATGACGAAACGGACTTCACCGTTGGAATCGTCTCACGAAATCTAACTACCACGTCGAATTCTAAGACAGCCGGAATTTCACATTTTTCGAGGCACCGAGAGTGATGCGTGACATGTGACAGCAAGTATTGAGTGGCTCACATTGAACCACGTGTCAAGTCATGAAAAGCTCAAACAATGGAGCTCGCTCTTAATTCCATGCTACATATATTAAACCCATGAAGGGAATGCAACCACTATTAAAGATAAAGTGGATAAGGGTAATCTTAAGGGCCAATAAGGATTAGACATGTGGCATGAGAGGACAAGTTCTCTTCACCCCACCTTGACCAAATTGGTTGGGAGAAGAAAAGGAGATAGGGGAAGAACGGCAACCGAGAGAGGGGAGAAGGAAGAAGAAGAGAGTTTTAGAGAGAGAAGCTTTCACTTCTCTCTAGATTTCTGCGGTTTCCAACGGAGCAAGAGGAAAATAGCTTCCTCGCGACAAGAGCTACAAGTAGAGACTAGAAACAAGGAGTTTTGACAAACTCCGGAGGTAGGGGTTTTCTCCTACTTGGATATTTCTTATCTAAGTTCCATTTAAAAATGGCTTGTTTTGGAGCTGTGGAGGTCGGAATGGCTATGCATTTTGCCCCAAGGAAGTGGGACCAAGGCTTGATGAGGGGCTGTCCTCGACGGCTCACTGCTGATATGACTGCTTTGCACTTAATCCGAAATTTATTTTGGATCAAATCTGCCCATGCGTATTTGCTTGCATGTTGTTGCTCGAAATGAATAGTATGTATTGCTTGTGAAGAATGAAATTGTTAATGCATTCTAAATTGATGTGTTAACATGATTGTTGAATTATATGGATTATAATTGAGTATGAACCATTAGAATTGAATATATGAATTGGCATAATTGCATTCATAGGCATGTAGCATCACATCGAGCTCAAAAGTGTGAGAATTGTGATGTTGAATTCACCATTCGTGAACGGTGCGATGGGCCTAAACGGACAACGCCTACTATTTGCACCCATGGTCCAAAATTGGAAACAAAGAAATAAGTAATAAAATCACGCGCAGGTTGGGCTGAGCAAGTTGCAGATCCCCTATGGTGAAAGTCCTAAATTCACATGCGATTAGACATGATCTCTGGCGGTGAAATTCCGTAAAAATGTAGGAAGGCGTACGTTGATCCTGCGATGTGACCCCAAAAAGACGTGGCCCATAAATAAATAAATAAATAAACACACGGAATTTGACAACGATTCAAATGTGTATTGGAGGTTGGTCTAATGAGTGAGTCACTAGGTGGAACACCAATGACTATTTTTCACACTTAGTATGGCATGTGTGAGGGAGTCGGTCGGGACTCAGGGTATGTCGTGAGTGGTTTCATCTCATGCATGATATAAAGCATTCCATGTGTAGATTGCAAATTGTATGGAATGTGAATGATTGTGGTGTGCCATTGCATGCGCATTTTAGGAGAGGAGTAGCCCTTGTAGGAAAATTCGACTACTGGGCATTGCTCACCCCGTTGTAGGATCCCCCTTTCAGGTAGAGGGAGTATTCAGGAAGACGGCGTTCACTAAATTCCGCTTTTGAGAAGAAAGCCGACATGTGGCTTTGATTATATATATTCTTGTAAAACATGTATGAAACTATTGTAATATAGTTGGTTATATTTTGGTGAGTATGGATGTATGGGCCTGAAGTGGCCATTTTTACCTATGTTTAAGTCACGGGTAGAGAGACACTCAATGGCTACATGTATTCTACTAGTTGACGGATTGTCAACGGACCCCCGAGTTTGGGGAGTCACAACCTCTCTGTCTGAGTCTCCCCCTTCTATTACTAATGTTCCTTCTCATGCATCTGATGAGCTTCCCACACCGATCATCGACACGCCACTGATCCTGCCCCAACTGTGGATCTTGCTAGTCCTTCCTACTATGCAATTTCCGCCTTAATGTAATCACTCTTCCTTCTCACCCTTCGTGACTTTTATCGCTTTTCCGCTTCGGGCCTTCTCTCCAAGAACCCTACTTTCTATGAGGCTTCCTTTCCAACTTCTTTATGGCACCAAGCTAATAAAGAAGAGATGGATGCACTACATAAGACTGAACATTGATCCGGGCCGACTTCCCTCTCGAAAATCCGCTATTGGTTGGGTAAATGGGTTTATAAGATCAAGACTGATCGGATGGCAATCATGGATCGCTACAAGGCTCCACTTTGTCACTGTGGGTTTCTAATTCAGAGTAATGTGGATTGATTATGAGGAGACTTTTGCTCCTATTGCTCAACTTTCTTCTGTCATGACTCTTATTGTCGTTTCTATGGCTCGCAAATGGCCACTCTTTCATATGGATGTCAAAAATGATTTTCTTAATGGTGAACTCTTAAAGGAAGTCTATATGAAGCTTCCTCCTGGTTACTCTCACCCTCTGGGGTTCCTTCACAGAGTATTTCGACTAAGGCGGGCACTTTATGGTCTTAAACAAGATCATCGCGCATGGTTTGCAAAGTTCAATTCTATTATCTCTCAGCATGGTTTTTCAGGCAATTCTTTTGATACAACTCTTTTCTCGAGACAAATTGGCTACGGTATTACTATTCTTCTCAGATGCCGACGAGCATGCATTATTATAAAGTATGATATGCGTGGTATTCGTGATCAAAGCACTTTCTTAGTCGTTAATTTGAAATTAAAGATCTCAACCCTTTTAATTACTTTCTTAGTCTAGAAGTTTCTTCTTCTGCATATGGTTATTATCTTACTCATGCCAAGTATACTTTTGATCTGATTTCTCAAGCCAGTATCACAGATAGCAAGATAAATAAACACTCATTGAGTATAACCTGTCGCTCAATTCTCATGATGGCGAATCACTATCCGACGCTACTTTCTACGCATGCCTTGTCGAGTCTAATCTATCTCATCATACTTCCGCCCGATATTTCCTATGCAAATTACGTGAATGGGCCGCTTTATGGTCAGCCTCTTAGATCTCCTCATTATGTTGTTGTTCTCAGGATTTTTCGATATCTGAAAGGCACCATATTTGATGGTCTTCATTTTTCTTCCCATTCTTCATTAACTCTTCAAGCATATTTAGATGTAGATCAAGGTGTGATCCCAATCGATCATCGATCTACTACAGGATATTGTTTTCTTCTAGGTGATTCTCTTATCTCTTGGAGAAGCAAGAAACAAACAGTCGTTGCTCGTTCCAAAACTGAAGCAAAATGTAGAGCACTGGCAGCTACTACAGCTGAACTTATTTGGTTACGTTGGTTACTACAGGATCTTGGTGTTAACTGTTCCACTACAACTAAACTTCACTTTGATAATCGAAGTGCTATTCAAATTGCTCATAATGATGTCTTCCATGAACATACTAAATATATTGAGATTGATTGTCGCTTCATTCGTCATCATCTGCTTCAGGGTACACTCACACTTCAGTCTGTTTTCTCTCAGGATGAGTTAGCTGATATCTTCACCAAACCACTTCCTTTAAGAAGTTTGAGAGGGAATGTTAGATTATTATATTGTTAAATTTATTTTATATTTTCCTAGGATTGTAATTTTTATTTTCCTAGGATCATAATTTGTATTTTCCTAGGGTTGTATAGTCTAGCCTATATAAGACTTCCTTTTGTACTTGTAATTTACAGTTTATAATAGACAAATACTCAAGTTTTTCTTCACATTTTACTTCTTAAACGATTTCTTGAGAGATGAAGGAAATATAATCTTTGAACAAAGTTTCAAGAACTTATTTAAATCTTCTTGTATTCTTTTTATTATTATTATTTCTATTTTTAAGAGATTATAAGTGTTTTTGTAAATTTAAGAGTATATTATATAATGTGAGATACGAGTTTGTTTCTCTTCTCCGCCGTATCAATCTCAATGCTCAACTTCAATTCTTGCCCACATCGTCTTCTTCGATTGATTGAAGTTGACGAAATTCAAGAACCGAAAAAGTTACCAAAAGTCAATTCCCGGAAGGAGGAATAAACAAAAATATGCCTAGATTATATTATTTTCTATTTTTATTTGATTTTCTTTTTATATGAAAAATTAAACACCAAAAGTGGTAAAACCCTAAAGGGGGTACGTACGTGTGTATGGGAGATTGATCGAGTTTTTAAGTGAGCAGAATGCTACAATCCTTATGATGTAAAGTGAATAGATGTAAAAAAAAAATATCAAAAATTAATTTCTTGATCAAATAGAGAAAGAAAAAGCAAAACTTATATCTAAGCTTCGTCTTTTTTTCCAAACACAAGTTTTTATTATCAAAGATAGATTTAAAAAAATATAATATTTTAAAACAAATATCTTTTATCAATTATATTTTAAGATTTTTTAATTATTTTTAAGATATTATTTAGAAAAATAATATAACTACAAATTTAAAGACATAAAAAATTTCAAAGACATCTATTTTTGTTACTTTTATTTATTCTATCCAAGATAGATAAAAAACACACATCGTTGTTTGAAACAACATTTTTAACGATCTTCATTTGTGATTATGCTTTTCAACTCGAAATCGGGCCGGAGCTTGCTGAATTGCCGAGCCTGGCCCGGCTGATTCCGATAAGGCCTCTACAAAAAATAAGAAACAAAAAGGATCGCGGGACGCCCAAGGCCTCCTCCGATGCCTAAGTCGCCTCTTTCCACAAGAGAAAATCAATTGCTTAAGGAATGAACTTCGCGCTGCACTTTCACCGATGAATACGTGTACCGTATTTATAGTGGGTGACTTTCCAATTTGATGGGCGAGCATGTACTCTCTTATTAGATGAGAGATTTTCTTTCCTTATCGCTGTCAGATTAATAAGAGATAATTAGAAAGCCAGTTATTGGGAATTATTCTACTCCTTATCGCGAGATTCGATTCGATGATAGGATATGGGCTCTTTGGGCTTTTTTTTTTGGCAAGCATTTCCATTCGAGGATGAACTCGGGCTCTGCTGGGCCTCTGGCCAAGGGCCGGGCCGTCTTGGCTGGTCCGCGATTAGTCTTTAATCCTACTTGACTTGGGGGTGGGCTCACAAGACTCGCTTTTAAGCCCAATCAATTTGATTTTTAAGGTATTATTTATAAAATTAATTCTATTACTACAAACTGTATTTAAAAATAAAATACTAATAAAAATTATTTGTAAGACTTTTAAAAACATTAAAAAAGATTCAAAGAGACATTTATTTTGGTCATTTTATTTTATTTTATTCAAACACAATATTCTATTATCCAAAAGACATTAAAAAATATGGGGATTATGTTAAGGTGCACTGTTACACCAAAAAGAAGGAAAATATAAATCATATCTCCCAAATCACCCTCAAATTTACCATCTTTAGCGATATAATAAAAACATGCATTTGAATAGTAACACGCCTTAAGAAGACATAAGTATCCTAAATGTGTTTGACCAATGAGTCTCATTTGTAACATAGAAGAGAAATTGATGACATGCCATTGGTCCTCTGAAAATTAAAAAAAAATGATCATGGTTCACAACCACATTTTCTAAACATAGAGAAAAATCATGGACACCTTTCTGTAGAAAAAATCGTAGAGAAAAATCTTTAATGACAACTCTTGGTTCATGTTTTCTGAAGAGTACTCTTCGAGTAGAGAACATTGTGTTTCTAAGAGAGTTTATAAAGACGAGGGGTGATCACTAAACTAGGTCAATTTTTCATAACGACATAACCAAGAGAGTATGAGCGTGTAAGATCAAGTCTTAGGGAAAATGTGTACAAATACCCCCAACGTTTGGTCGTATGTCCAACCTTGTCTTTAACGTTTTTTTGGATCTAACCATGCCCTAGCGTTTTTGTCGTAACACACATATGCCCCTATCGTTAACCGAGTTAACATATAGATAAACAGGACGTTAACATTGCTTATGTGGCACCCCTCATGTACATTTTTAGCTAATGCACATGATTCATTAAACCTAAAAATTATTTTGACGAAATTGCCTTATCCCTAACCTCCCGATACCCCTCTCAATCCCTTGACCTAATTTAGAGCACACCCAGAAGCTCTATTTCAATCCAGAATCTCTAATGCCTCTATAACACTCGGAAGTTCTCACACCTAGAAAAACCTTATAATTCAAAGTGAATTCCCAACTCGCTACTGTTTGGTCACTAAGAAAATGAAGAAAGATGAAAAGAAAAACCACATAATGTTACCTTTGTTATCTTTCTCACTTCGTTTGCTGCCAAAAATCCAAAACAAACAAATCAAAGAGTCATATAAATCATAGGCAAATTCCATTTCCTCTACTCTATAGCCCTAGATTTTGACATTTTACATTCAAAATTTTCTTCCATTTTCTCATTGTTTCTCAGTATCAAAATCGTATGCAAACGAGAAATCAATTCATTGAATCGATAACATAGATTGGAGCAACACCTAGAATGCAAAATCAATCAAAGCACTTCGTTGGGAGAAGAAATGATCGTTGGGCTTCGGATAAACAGAAAAGGGTTTTATAGATAAAGTGTCTAAAATGAAAATCCAGAGTAAACAAGAAGATCAAAGTCGATGGGGTTATGATACATGTCTCCTAGGATGTCTACAACTGGTTGTTTAACAATGTAATGGAGGGACACGCAGTGTTCATGTTCAGATTCGAAAAATCAAGGTTCAGGAAAGAATCCGACTATCTCCACCACCAACCATCACCGCATTTGAACGGGATGGGGTTGTGCGGGTTCGGGATGAACGGAATTGAGAGGAAGAAAATGAAGAAGAGTTTGTTGAAAACTACTCGAATCTCGTCATCGTCCAACTGCAGCTCGTCAAGATGAGGGCAATTTCATCATTATAATATTTTAGATTTAATGAATCATGTGTAAGCTGCCATGTAAGCTAAAAATGCATGTGAGAGGTGTCATATAAGCAATGTTAACCCCCCATTTGTCTATCCATTAAATTCATTATTTGGCAAGGACATACATGTGTCACGGAAGAAATATTAGGGACATGGTTAAACCCCAAAAAATATTAAGGGTCAAATTAGACATACGACCAGGATATTTGTGCGCCTTTTCTCTCAAGTATTGTAATCATTTGATTTTTAGTGAATTGTTTAATATAGGTTAATAACTTCTGGTATCCCATTATTTTCTTACATTTATATTGTAAAATAAGTGTATGCACCAAACTGTGATAAAAATCTTCTAGTATGTGAGAAATGGATTTCCTAATTCCAAAATACTCAATTTCGTTTCGGGTGTCACATAAGTGTGTTATAATACTGATTAGTGACACATGGATAAAAACCAAATGTGACAAATAATCCTGTAAATATAAAAAATAATGGGAAAATTTTATGATTTATCGATATGATTCTATTAAAAAAAAAGGTTTTGAGGAATGGAAATCAAAGGCAAGTTAACTCATTTAAAAATAATTCATATTAGGTATTTTGTTTTGAGTGGGAGAGTTTTTGTTCTAAAAATAACCTTTTTGACAATAACAAAAAAAAGAAACAGATTTTTTTTTAAATAATTTATGAGATAAAGGTTATGTTAATATTCTTGAGATAATGAATGAAGAAATAAGAAAATGTATATATAGAAAAGTATTTAGGTTATGCAAGAAAATAAGTGAATTAAGTTCATATACAAATAATTCATAAATTATAAATATTTAAATTATAAAGTAAACTAACAGATATTTTTAAAATAAAATTTTGACAATCACTTCGTAAAATACATCATGGAATTGGCTAGTAAAAGGTTTTTTTTCGGATTTGGCTAATAAAATGTTTTTTTTTTCTTTAAGAAAAAAGGTAATTTTGAAAATAATATGATAATAAAATAAAGAGTACAACATTAAATCCATCTACCATATGTATACTAATATAAAAAGCAAGAGGTGTTCCTCCACTTTTTTTCTTTCATAAATGCCCTCGTCAATTTAATAAAATTACCTTCAATATTTAATAATATCACAAATTCCCATAATATTTAATTACAAAATTAATAAGGAAGAAATATGATATTAGCCAATTCCATGATCAATTATACGAAGTGATTGTCAAATTTTTATTTTAAAAATACCTGTTAGTTTACTTTTTAATTTAAATATTTATAATTTATGAATTATTTTTATATGAACTTAATTCACTTATTTGTTTTGCATAAACTAAAAGTATTTATATATAAATTTTCTTATTTCCTCATTCATTATCTCAAGAATATTAACAAAACCTTTATCTAGTAAATTATTTGAAAACAAAACCTGTTTCTTTCTTTTGGTTTCTGCCAAAAAGGTCATTTTTAGAACCAAAAGCTCTCCCATAAAACTAAACACCTAATATAAATTATTTTTAAATGAGTTAATTTGTGATTAGTTTGCCATTCCTTATAAACTTTTTAAATAGAATCATGTTTACAAACCATAAAATAATTTTCCCAAAAATAATTTTAAAAAACAAGAATAAAAATTGTTTTCAAGACATTATTTTACAACTGAAAATTTTCCAACAACTCCCTCTCCTCACACGTGCGTCTGCCTTGATTTCTCTCATGCTAAAAGTAGGCTTAGAGGGCATTCCAAGGTTGAGCAAACATCATGGGTTTCTGTGTTGGGCTTATGGAATGTTATAATCAGAAATTATGGAGCTTGGACCAGACTCATTTGGAAAATTACTCTCTTGTCAAATAAAAAGAAGAGAAAAAAGCAAACAAATTCTAAGTTTTGGTGAAACTTCTCCAACAACACACAACCCAATCCCCATTGTCAAATATGTGAATCAACAAAACACTTTTAGTACATGACCATGGAGCAATTACCAGCAGCAAGAAACAGAGAATTTAGCACTACTACATGAAATGGGCCAGAGAATCCAACTCCCTACACATCCATTCTCAAATCCGAAAAATAAAAAAATATATATATATATATCCAGTGACCGGAAGAAATTTGCCTCCAAAGATCAAACCAAACCATGCAAGATGCCCAGGAAAGAAGCCTTTCATTTTGTTTGTTCCCTTCTCTTAAACCGCAGGAGCTGGGGCAGGTGCCTTTAATAGTGGTTGGAGAGCCTTCACAACAATGCTCATGTTTGGCCGGAACTCAGCTTCATACTGAACGCACAACGCGGCCACAGCTGCCAGCTGCAATAACCCCCCCACCAATACAAATGGTTAGCTACTACTAGCTAGTTGTTTCTATTGTGTGTCTGTCTCTGTGTGTGTATATGAGAGAGAGAGAGAGACCTTAGCAACTCCTTTTGGAGGGTATTCTCCCTTTAGTTTCGGATCTACACATTGTTTAACTTTGTCTTCACTCAATCTTGGAGTAGCCTAATATGAGAAATGTTCACTTTAGATTACAGAAATATTAATATATTATATATATGCATACATATAAAGAAGAGCAAATTGGAGTAGATAATACTTGAAATGCTTAACAAGTAGTAGAGAGGCAGTAAGAGAAGAAAAAACCCACCCAGGTGACTAGACTTTGCTGTCCACGAGGCATGGTATGATCAACTGGTTTTCTCCCAGTTAGAAGCTCTAACAGAACAACCCCAAAACTATACACATCACTCTTCTGCGTCAATTGTCCAGTCATTGCATACCTAAACAAGAGTTTTGCATACCAAATATGAATCTGTTAGGGTTTAACAAATTACTATAGTATTATTTTCCAGTCAATTGAAAGAAGTTTCAAGCAGGTATGATGGGTCAATAGAAATTGGACAAAAAACATTACTCTAGAATCACATTTCCAAATAAGTTTTCACCTCAATCATTGTCTTTTAAGAACTAAAGATTTCGCAAAGGCAATCTTACAAAAACAATTTACCTAATGATTAACCCATAAAATAATAGTCAAAGAAACAAAGAAAAATGGTAATAGAATCATTACTCTGGTGCATGATAGCCAAAGGTCCCAAGGACTCGTGTAGAATGAAGGCGAGCAGCCATGTCAGGAGCTTGATTTGAAAGATTAAAATCTGCAATCTTGGCTTTAAAGTCTTCAAATAGGAGCACATTGCTAGATCTGATATCTCTATGAATTATGGAAGGTTGAACCTTTTCATGAAGATACTCCAATCCTCGAGCTGCATCAACAGCAATTCTCACCCGTTGCATCCAGTCAAGCACAGGACCTGGTTGCGCCCCTTGAACTCCCTTTCTACCTGAATTAGGATAGTAAATCAAAACAATGGCTTCAGGTTAATGCAAGGAAACTTTTAAACTGGTGAATTCAACATCATCAAAGAGGAAAAATTGGTTTTCCATACCATGCAAAATGTCATGCAGAGATCCCATGGTTGCAAACTCATATGCTAACACACGGAGGTTTCCGTCCACACAATAACCAAGCAACTCAACCAGGTTTTCACTCTTCAATCTTGAAACCATAGAAACCTGAAACAGAGAACATCATGTCAGTCATGTATGACAAAGAGGAGCGAAAAGAAACAAGATATTTAGGAAGTCAATTGCATAATCAAAGAAACTTAGGAGATCAAATCCTAATGAATTCATTAAAGTTGCATGTGTACCTGAGTTAAAAATTCGACATTGGTCTCAGGCTCAGATGAAACATCAAGTTTTTTTACAGCCACAGCTTGTCCATTATTCAAGCTGGCATAATATACTCTTCCATAGGATCCTTCCCCAATCAATGCCTTTGAACCAAAATTATCAGTCTTTTCCTTTAGTTCTTCGAGAGACAATTCCGGCACTTCAACAGGGGGTGCTGTCTTTTGTACTTCACTTCTAACAGGAACTGACACCTTTGAGCCTTTTGGGTTTCCTGAAATGCACAGAACAGAAGTAAAAACAACATTAGAAGAATATCAGAATCAAAATTAATACGGAAAATTAGGTTGGGGTATCCACCAAAAGTAAATGTAAACTTGTTCAAATTTCTTGCCATTAGACACAGAATATCTCAACATGCATGCACTCAGCACGAACACAAAACAAAAATATTTTCTTAAGCTAATCAATATCAACCTAAAATGGACAAGTGAGAGGGCCTAATAAACCCAATTCACAACATATAAGGACAAAAGAGAACCATGAACAAACATGGGCTAAGACAATAGCCCCCATTAGAAGCATATTGGAGATTATGCAAAGGAAATATAAATATCCATAAATCAGTTAGACGGTGGTGCTTCTGGTTGTTGGGTTGGGAAGGAAACAGAAAGGAGTAGCCCCTCAATAAACTTAACTCACAACATAGATGAAAAATGAGAAAAACTGTTAAACATTGCTGTAAGACGGTAGGGTTCTCATATTCATATGTAGATGGAAAGTTGCTGACTTGTGCTTGTAATGGACATTGTAGATGCAAAAGAAATGGGGGATAATTTGATAATGTCAAACGATCAAAACAAGCAATCAAATTTAATTTTAGTTTACTTTATTTTTTAAGATTAGATTAGAGAATATAGAAAGGACCATAAAACGTCCATAATAGACTTTGTAGATTAGGTAAGCTTCAAGTAAAGAGAGGGAATTTGTTTTTTGTTTTCCTTTCCTAGGTTTCCATTTTTTTATATTTTGATGGGTTTCCCATTTCTTGGTTTGCCTTTAGGCACATTATGTATAATTCAAGCATACTTTGGTGCACCTCTTCTTGGGCACTTCTAGTCTATATTTCTTCCTACATTCCTATATAAAAAGAGAGACTATGTAGGGGAAATAACCCAAAAAAACAATTAAGATGGATAAGGAAAAGAAAATAAGGGGTGGTGAGAGAGAAACAGAGATAATAAAAGGAGAAAGGAACCAAAGAATATAATGAACCCATCAGGATGGGGGGGAGAGAGGGGGGTAGCACCTATCCGGAGGCAGCTGTTATAATGACAGCAGAGGAGGCCATCATGCTGTTTTGGTATGATTTGGAACTTGGTGACAGGCAGTGGTTTTCAAAGGACACAAATCTCTAGTTTTGTTTTAAAGTAAGAATAATCATCACATCAAAGTCACTACAGAATTTGAGAAGATTTTTTTTTTTTTTTAATCGATAAAATTCTGTTGAAGTGAACTTTGAGAAGATCTTTATCTGAATCTTCATTTCAAATTTGAACAAGGGATTTTGAATTTTGAGGGACTAGAAATCTAAATCAGTCCTGCTTGAATCCACAAATGCAACATTACATCAGTAAATCATGTTCACAAGTTCATAGAACATTCTCCCTCTACAAACTATCTAATAAGTTTCCTCTAAAACCATTAAATTTCACCAATATGTAATTTCAGACTAATTTTCAAAACTTTCAAAGCATATTTAAGGAAGCAACATGTAGGCTGTAGCAAAATAATGCATTATCAAGAATCAAGGATAAAATACCATCTGTGTTGTTCCTGGGGCTTTTCAAGAGCTCGTTTTCATGTGACTGGTAGGGCTCTTCAACATGACAAGTACAACAGAGCCACCTCCTCATCTTGTCTCTTTTTCTCACAGAGATATCCTCTAGAGTACTGTTATCCTTCAGCACACAGTAACCAGGAGGAGGAGCATATGCCTGCGTAATTACAGTCAAATCGGTTGAACATCTTAAAACCATTCAACAACAAAATTACAGAAAATTTCAATTCTAATATAAAAAACAAACATTTCAAATAAATTTAACTGCACAACTGGATTTATGCATAACATATGGATTTATGCATAACATATATGTGAAAACCCATACTGGTGCAAATTAAAAAGGCACTTTGAAGGAGCCCAGATTGGGAGAAGAATAGGATAAAAATGCATTTCCAATAATTCTAGACTTGATCTCTCACATAATCATCCCGAAAGTATGGAAGAAAATGTTATTTTGAATATTTTCTTTCTTCAAGTAAAAATAATAGACTAAATTCCACTCCAAACATCTCAAAACCATGCAACAACAAAACTCACATGTATGCATAACATGTATTTGAAAACCCACATTGGTGCAAATTAACAAGGTAATTTAAAGGAGACCAGATTAGAGGAATAATAAAATAAAAATGCATTTCCAATCATTCTAGACTTGATCTCACATAATCATCACGAAAGTATGGAAGAAAATGTTATTTTGAATCTTTTCTTTCTTCAAGAAAATAATCTACAACAAATTTCCAGAAAATTTCATTTCTGAACATCTCAAAACCATGAAACAACAAAATTCAAGAAAATTCCGATTCTAATATAAAAACAAACGTTTGATCAAATATATTTTACAGCCCAACTAGATTTATGCATAACATATATGTGAATACCTGCATTGGTAGAAATTAAAAAGGCAATTTGAAGGAACCCAGATTAGGGAAATAATAGGATAGAAATGCATTTCCAATAATTCTAGACTTGATCAGACGTAATCATCCAGAAAGTATGGAAGAAAAATGTTTAATTTGAATCTTTTGTTTCTTCAAATAAAATCATCGACAAAATATGCCAACATACAAAACAATATATGATATAGAACAATAAAAACCTTAAGAGACTTGCATTAAATGCATTACCCACATAAAAGGATCGATTGCAAAGGGGGGGCATAATTAAGAAGTGGCAATTCAATTGGAAAATATAAACAAGAATTTGGAGGAAATTCAAGAAATCTGAAAGTCAAAAAGAATCAAATGAGATACAGGACATAATCAAGCAACTCGGAATCTCGTATCATCTATGAATTTTGAAAACAATTATGGAATTTTTCCCAAACCTAGAGAACAATAAGAAACCACTCAATCGGGATCATTTGTCATGAAGGAATCCAGAATCTTCCCAAGAATTAAAACCGCAATTGTAATCTTTTGACACGAAAATTAGGCAAAATGTTAACCACCGAAAACCAAATCCCCCAAACACACAGAAGAATTCTCAAAAATCAGCCGCAGAAAAAGCATGAATTCTCACCGCCAAACCGGGCCGACGAAACTCCCCCTTATCCATCTCAAAAAACCCCAAACCCAGATCGAATTACAGATCAAAGACACACCCCACAAAGAAATTGACCCAGAACCCGATCCCCAGACGGAAACCCTAAAAGATCCTTGCACGAATACGTGACAACAAGTGTACAAAAAAATGAAATAAATAACGAACAGCCCTAGAAAAGAGGGGAAAACAATGAAAAGACAAGCAAAAAAAGAGGTCAGATCTCTACCATTGAAAGAGAAATGAAAAAAAGATGCAAGTACCTGGCAAATGATGAGTTGTGAGAGAAACTGGAAATAGGGTTAGGGTTTGTGGTGGTGGAGGAAGGAGGAGGAGAAGACAGATTGGCAAAAAGGTATAAGCCAATGGAGTCTATCTGTCTCTCTCTCTTCTCTCACACATCGTTTTGGGGAATTTTCTCTCTCTAAAAAAACAAAAAAGCAATGGAAGGGGCGGTGGATGTGGGAGCTGTTTTTGGAATTCTTCTTTTGTGGATTTCTGTGTCTTCCACCTGCCACCCTAATATTACTTATTACCCCCAAACTCTTTCCTTTCCTCTTCTTTTTCCTTTTTTTTCTCTCTAATTTTCAAAAAATTTTAAAAATTTTTTTGAATAAATACAACTCATCTTTACTTCTTTTTTCCAAAGAAATTCAAGATTTTCTCCCCCCCAAATTTATTGACATATCTAACGGTTATATCACCTTAATCATGATTTGCCACACAAAAACCATTGATAATTTGATACTACTATATGTATTAGATACATACCTAATATTTATCGAGATATTTAAGACTTATTAGACTATTTATCAAATATACTTATTTCAAATCTTTTGTTCTTAATTTTTCAATTAAATTGAAATGGGACACCAAAACATAGTTTTCCCAATATTTATAATGAAGTTTATAACATACATGTCATATAAGTTTAAAAAAAAAACATACATGTCATATAATATATATTTTTAAATAATATTTATTTTTACAAATAGAACACGAATAAAAATTAAAAAATCATAACTGCAATTTTAGTTATAAACATTCTCAAATTTGAAATGCCCTTTTGTCCAAATTTAAAATCATATAATGTGTAACTGAAAGAGAGATTTCCTTAATGATGATAATTATGAAATAAAGTATGGGTTAAATAGTAACATTTATTACATTGTAGAAGAGATAAGTTAGCTATTAAATGCATTCACATAAATTATTAATTTTAATAATTGTCATAATAAAATTAATTAAAACTATGCTTGATTCCTTGCAATTTTAAAGTAAGTTTAAATATGATCTAAATAAAACTAATTAAGCTTATATTTGATTTCTAAAAAAAGAAATAAAATAAAAAAAAAAAGGAAAAAATAAATAAATAAAGGAAACAAATAATAGATTCAAAGTCAATAAATTATTTTTGACCTTATATACAAAATTAAATAATTTAAAAATTCATAACATTTTAACTGATTTTAATTATTTTTCCCTAAAACTAATATGATAACATTTTGTTCCTTTATAAAAAAAATTTTCTTTATTAGTTTTTTTGAAACCAAACAAAAATGGGTGAAATTCTTCTAATGATAGACATATTAGAAAATTATTGCAATCATAAATAAAAGAATCTGGGGAGGACAACTATTGAATCTCCATATGATTTAACAAAATAACCTTATTTTAGATCCATAAAAAGGAAAGTTTGGAAGTGAAATGACTCTTTTCATCTAATTAAACTACATGGTTGTTGAATGTCTTTACTTACAAAAAAAAAAAACAAATTGTTAACAAAAGACAATTAAATGGGAATAATTTTGATCATTTTCTCATATTCTTTAATCAAAAAACCAATCATGAAATAAATTTGTATCATTTTAGTAATTTCAAACAATTTTCTCATACTTTTTCTCGAATGAAAATAACTCCAAGAATCTCTTCAATAAATAAATCATTTTTGGGAACATATATATGTACTATCAACCATTTTATAATCTCAACAGGATACCAATAATTGAGAATGTATGGCCCATGTCCCTCAAAAGATTGACTACTATGATATCAATAGCCAAAGTTAAAGAAAAAAGGAAGAAAGTGAAAGGATATATTAACATCATACCAATAACAGCTGTGTAATAACATTATTTATAGTTAGAATAATAACATTATTTATAGTTAGAATAATAACATTATTTATAGATTCAAAACATGAGAATAAAACTTGTCTTGGTAAACTATAAGGAAAGGGAAAAGCAAAGAAAAAGATGGCTGGAATCATAGGACGATATGGGAAGACATGAAACTTGCTATAATTGTTGATATAACATGGAATGTGTATAGTCGTGTATTTCCCAACATCATTTATACGTAAAGTGACCATTATTACCCTTTTCATTTTGAGAATAATAAAAAAGACACATGGTAATTATAATGACATTTTATGAAATTACATATGTTTGCGTCATCACGATGTTTTGATTGCGGCGTTTAATTGGTGTGTGAGTGATTCATGAAAACAATAAATCATATTAGGATCGTCAATACGTCAAGTAATCAGGGTTTATGCGATACACATACGAGCTGGAGATAATTTATTAGCGCTATTAAATATATATTGCTTAATCTTTTACGATTTTTAAATGAATTTTATATCTATGTTTCTACCCATGTATTGTTGATTTGAATCAACAATTTATTTTATTTTTCAAAAAAAAAGTAGAGAATGATTGAGCACTTTAGGTCTGGCTTAGGGTGTAATCAAGTTGAGTCAAGTCAAGTCGATACAAAGTCAAACTTGAGCTTGACTTGATTAAAACTTGAAGCTCAAACTCGATTGAGTTTTTCTTCATATGTTCGAAACTCAAATCAATTAAAAAAATTAATAAATAATTATATTCAAACTCGACACAAAATTGACTCAATTAAGTTCACGAGCAACTCAAGTAGAGTATTGTGATACTAGAACTCAACTCAATTAATTTTGAATCAAATTTGAATATTGTACGAGTCGAGCTCAAGTAACTTACGAGTAGTTTGACTCGTTTACACCTCTAGTATGACTCAAGTGGTAGAAGGATGGGATGAGTACTGAGAGGATCTAAGCTAGAATCCTTGTAAGAATATGCAAAGTTAATAAATGTCAAAAAAAAAAAAAAAAAGTAGCATGATTGATAGTGATTTTATTATAAATATTTAAGACTAATTTGGTAATTATTTTTTAAAATAGTTTTATGATATTTTGTAGAATAAAATCAATTTATATATTCGTTTTTAATAATTTTAAACATGCTTAAAAATATTTTTATATGTAGTATTTTATTTTTAATCATTTAATATATTTAGATAATTAGTTTTTAAGATAATTTTAGAAAATAAGTGGAAACAAGTAAAAGATATTCTTTGAAAATAACTTGTTTTCTTTTTTCTTTTTGACACCTAAAAATAACTTGTTTTCTATTTTTAATAAATAATTATTTGTTATCAAACATGTTCTTCTAGTTTTTTGTTTTGGAGAAAAACAAATTATTTTCCAAAACAATTATCAAACCAACCTTAATGCATAGTGTTTTTATGTGAAACAGAGAAAGTGATTTTAGTAATTTTGTTGGTAAATCTTTTAAAATCACTTTGTGAGATATGAAGGATGGCTTGTGATAATTCTTAGACAATCACTTGATAGATGATTTAAAAAAAAAAAAAATCATTTTATATTGGTGCTTTTTCTATCGGTATGGGCCTAAGCTTATTGAAACCTCTGAGTCGATCCGTCGGGCCTGCACGACCTGCAACTTGCACAAAAAAGGTGGTTTCAGAACCTTCAAGTCGATCCGTTGGGCTCCGCACAACCTCGCACCGCACAAAGCAAGTGGTGGTCCCATGCGGGGGTGTGTCGACCGCCTCCAATGGTTAAGCCTGGCTTCCTTCGAGGAGAAACAGATATCACCATTAGTGGTTTGTGTTTTCTTTTATTTTTTCTCTCTTTCTTCTATGGAGTTTTCCATTATTTACTACGGGAGATCCCGATAACCTTTCCCAGATAGGGCAAATGATATGGTTGCTTCCCAATTGGGTAGGGAATCCCTCTTTTCTTATCGCCAACTGAATGTTAAAGGATAATTAGGGAGTCGTGATCGTGAGAGATCCTTCCTCCCTTGATGAGTGGAAAGCGGATCATGGAGACTGGGTACTTCCCTTTATAATGCCTTGTTCGCGGACGGTGGACCACTCCATGTTACCTATATATCCGACTGGCGGCTTAGTTCCCAACCGGGCTCCGCGCCTCGAAGTGATCCGGATGAGCACTCACGGGCCGAGCCTCACTCTTGAGCCGTCTGCCCCGCCCCTAAGCCCACCTTGCTTTGTCGCGCTTGTCTCTAGTCTACGCCCGTCCATACACATGTTTTTTGTGACACATCATCACCACTCCCTAACTTCGGGCCGTAGCGAGCTGGGCAAGGGCTAAATCATTTCTTAGATCGGTGTGGATTCCACGTGGCTAATCAAGGATGGCTTATCGTGTGGCTTTGTTCGCTTTCAAACGCTCTGCGATGATGATGGATTTTCGATTTTCATGCCCATTCAAGCACGTTTCCAAGTATTTTTAGAAGCACTCTACCCGCTATTGGAACCGTATTCCCCTATTCTTCAAACCTTTTTCTCCTTGGTCTCGGATTTTTCTTTCTCGAAACTTCTCTGATTATCGCTCAAGACTGCTCTTTGTGGTTTCTATCATTCTATCTCGCTTGGGGTCGTCTCTTTTGTTCTCTTCCCTAGTTTGGTACATCTTTCTTCTTCTTCCCTTGTTTACCTTTTCTTGTTCTGAATTCCGTGGGTCCCTGGTGATCGATGCTTTTTTGGTCCCACCGATTTTTTTTTTTTTTTACCTCTGGTCCTATGATCATTGTTTGTCTCCTCTTCCTCACTTGTTTGGTTGGAATTCTGTCGAGCGCATTTTAGCCGTGGGGAGTTATTTTTCTGACTTTAGGGTTATTAAGGCGTGTTTGGCTAGGATTCCGCCTCTTTATCATTCGTTCTACCTCCCTTATATTTCGCCTAACTGGCGCGCTCTTCCTTCCTGGGCCCAATCGCTCTTCCGGTCTCACAGATAGGGGAAGGCCCGCCGAGGAGTCTCGAAATGACTTAATTCCGCGTGGATCTCGTGAGTCTGGCCATCATGGTCGATAGCCTTCTAATCTGATCATCCATCCTCGTCTGGCAAAGGCAAGGGAAAGATTAGCGAGATTAAAAATTCCCAATGGTTCTCGAATATTCAAGGCCGGCTGAAGTAAGGCGATGTCGTGGGTCTTAGCCTGCCGAGCCCTTTATGAAAACCTTCACCCGCTATAGACCCCTCTCAAGGCTCAAGTACGGTGCCCTAATCTTCTCACCTCCTACATCAGCCCGTGTTCCCAAGACGGCCCCCGTTTCTTTGAAGCTAGCCGAGAACAACCCCTTCCTCCGCTCTCTTTATCAAGAACGCCTACAACACTTCAACGCTTGTCTGGTCCCAACTTTCTCCCACTTCTAGGTGTTTTGGCCTACTTTCTCCGGGTCGCTTTTGACAAGGGCCTCGGGGTTCCCAACATAGCTCTTCTGTTGGACTTCTTCAGTATGAAAGAGGCCGCAGAGGGCTTTTTGTATATTTCCAAACAGATCAATGTCAGGCTAATCATTTCTGATCTTCCATCTTCCCACAAACATTATAAGGAGCGTTATTTCTTTATTAGGGATCGCAACTAGAAGTACATCCTGACGATCGAGAGGATACGCTTGGCATTCCGACAGTATGGACTGCCCTAGAGAATCTACGTGAGTTTTCATCCGTGCTAGTTGGGGTTAGCTTTTAAAGGTTATGAGGCGTTCTCAACTTTGCTTTGGTTGCATTGCCTTCAGGTATCTGTCCCGACCTTACTGAGGATAAGGAGGTGAAGCAACAGTTGGCCAAGTGCCTCCCGCAGGTGTATTCTGAGTTGATTAGATCAGATATTCCTAGGCCTTCTGGTGTGAACCCCTCTCGACCCCTACTTTGAGGCCCTCTCTACCCTCTGTTATGAAGTCTTCTCATGAGGGGCCTTCTACCGTGAAACTCACTCGAAAAGAGCTTCAAGCCCCGAGTTGAGTCGTTAGCAAAGAAGAAGAGAAGCGTTAAGCGCAAAGCTCAGGCTCCCCCCAAGAGCAGCCTCGCGATTCGGGGTAAGATTTCGAGGTTGGGAGCATCTTCTCCGCCATCGACTACCAAAGAGCGGGGGTCATCTGACCAAGTCCCGACGAAAGGTCAAGTGCCTCCTTCCATGACCGAGGTGTCCAAGGTGACGGGGTCCTAAGCTCCGCCCATCTAGTATTGCAATAGTTAAAAATGCTTCGGGGAGGACCGCCTGCCTCCTCGAAGTCCCGCCTACTGCGAGGAGCCTCGCAAACGCCAAGCTCCCTCCTACGACGCCAGAGGACGGGGGAAGGGAGTGCTTTGGAACTGAGAGTGATGAGGACTCTCTTCTTACTAATCCCTGAGCTCTGTCACGGTCAGATTGCCCATCCTAATGACTCTAATCCTCAAGAGGGTTATTATGTTCATTGAGGAGGCTCTAGCCTTATCGCTTCAGGGAGCGGCCATCGTATGTCCAAACGCCTTTATTTGTTCGTTCCACCGTTGTTTCAAACTATCCATTAATTTTATCTCATTTCTATAGATGGCTACCTATATGAAAAGCCTGGTGAGGAGGACTAGCTTTGATAAGGACTTTACTAAAGCAGTGAAAGCGTATAAAGCCAAGATTGCCTCCCTGACCTCCAAGAAGGCCGACCTTCGAGCTCGGATGCAGCGCCTTGCCGAGGATGTTGTGAAGTATAAATCCAACCTGAAGCACACCACGACCACGAAAGCACAAACTGAAGATAAAGAAAAGACGGCTCGAGGCTAGCTAAGGGTTGCCAAGGATGAGTCGCGGCAAATGTGGATGAGCCGCAGGCCGTGACAAGTTAGTACGCGTGGTCCAGACGAAGGTACATCAAAGCCACGAGTTGTTTAGTCATTTAAGAGGCTTCTGAGGCTATGAGCTCCGTGGAGCGCCTAACTGAGGAATGCCATGGGCTTCGCGAAGATCTTCAGAGGCAGGAGGCCTTGGTCAATCAGAAGGAAGGGATGATTGTCGAAATGAGACGAGGCTCGCACTCAGGGCTCGTGGCTTTCGCTTTTCAGCTCAAGGCTGCTAAGGTTTTCCCGGGTTTGGATTTCAACTTTCAAGTTCCTGCTGAGGGGGAGGCAGAAGAATCTAACTTTGACAACGGCTTGACCCCATGGTGTTTAGCACTCCCGCCTGCTCCCTGCAGTGAACCCGAGACTGAGCTCCATGAGGCCATTCTCCTACTCCTGGCCGGGACTTCACCTCCCCAACTACATGGCCTGGAGGTCTCGAGTAACCGAGGTCGCCTCGCAGTCCCCGGGGCTTCAAACATTTAGGTTTTCCCTCGTAGCTTTATGCTTATTCCCCCGCTAACTCGTGCTCGAGCCTTGACTTCAGAATGTTGACCCGATTTTTGGTCAATCGCTGATATTCGCTTTTTATACCCTTTGGATCTTCCATATTCTTTACCATCTTATTTTACAACTTGGGCCGCGAGGCTTTCAGCTATTCAGCTCCTTTAATAATCGGAAGGTTGTGCTTAGCTGTCTGAGCTACGTGGCTCTTAACAACCTGAGCTACCGGGCTCTATCGAACTAAGCCAACGGCTCTTACTGAATCCAAGCTACCGGGCTCTTATTAACCGAGGTAATCGAGCCTATTGAACTCGAGCCACATGGTTCTAACAAACTGAGCTATCGGGTTTCTATTGAACCGCAGCTTATGTGGCTCTTAAATAAACCGAGCTACCAAGCCTGGCTTAATTGAGCTACGTGGTTTCGACAGAACTGAAAGCATGCGTATTTAACAAATCGAAGCACTGCTCTTATCGAATCGAAGTATTAGGCTCTTATTTAACTGAAGCACACGGGCCTAACAAATTCGAGCTAGTGGTATGAAACCCCTAAAATCCACTTGCGGAAGGATAAAATGGTACTTTGGCCAAAACTGAATTTTTCTAGATCTCTTGATGACGAACGATTTCATCACTGAATAGTCTCACGAAATTTAACTACCACGACTTCGTCGACTCGGCATACCTCCGAATTTCACTTTTTCGAGGCAACGAGGGTAAGGCGATACTCAGACATTTTTTGAAATGCGCGAAGAGGCGCTACGTGTCATGTGCGTAATTAGTCAAACACAGCTCAAGCTCGCGGCTACATGGAAGGACACACGATACGACGTCATTCACGAAAATCCCAAATTGGGGCGATAAGCGATACAAATCCGATTAATCAATAAGAAGTTGACATGTGGCAAAGAGAAGCATACCCTCGACCCATGCTTGACCAACTAGTTTGGGAGAGGAGATGGCAAACCGAGAAAAGGAGAGAGAAAAGAGAGGGTTTTAAGAGAGAGAGTGTCTAACTTCTCTCTAGAATTCTCGATGATCGGACCATCGAATCCCGGTGAGCTAAGAGGCAAAGTTGCTCCCCACGGCAAGAGCTACATGTGGGTACCGGTTTTGTGGAGTTTTGACAAATTCCGAAAGGTAGGGGTTTTCTCTTACTTGGATATTCCTTGTTTAAAAAGCCATGGAAATGGCTTTGGGTGTCAGAGGCCTGAATGGCCATGATTTCGCCTGTGATAAGTAACCTGATGCTTGATGAGGGGGTTGTCCATGGACAGCCCACGTACTATTATGGGACTGTTAGAAGTCCGAGTTGATGTTTGGACTGAAAGTTGTCCATGTGTTTTGCTTATACGAGCATTGACAATCGAATGGCTCAATGCGTACGGAAAATGACATGCACGCATGCTAAATTGATGTGTTAAGATAAGTGGTTGAATTATATGAAATATAATCGTGTATGAACCATAGAATTGATTATATGAATCGCATCATTGCATTCATGTGCACAAGAACATCGCGCCAGTCGTGTGGGTGCACGGTGATGGTTATTCACCACTCGTGAATGTGGGTTGAGTCTGGTTCGGGACTAAGTCAACAAAGACTTAGTTTAAATTACAAAATGAGAAATAATTAATGTGTGTCAAGTATTCTTGGAATCCAAAGGAGACCCGTGGTAATATCCGAAAGGTCCCGCTGCGGTGTAAAAGACCCGACCGTGTAAAAGACTCGCAAGACATCCGAAAGATTTCGCACGGTGTGAGAGACCCGCGCACTACCCGAAAAGTTCCGTACGGGTCGTTAGAAACCCACTGCAATCCGAAAGTCGTCACAAGGAAAACACACTAGCCATGTTCATCACTTAAACCCAGAGTCGAAAGGATGTGAGCCTGGATTGACTCGGGATGGTTACTCATTGGAAAATTGCCTTAAGTGTTGGTGAACCGACAAAGGCTCGGTAGTTGAGTGTCATTGGCATTACAAGTGACGATTTTCACACTTGGCATAGGCTTGTGTGAGGGAGTCGGTGGGTGACTCGAGGTATGGGCATGGAAAACATTTCATGCATGATATAGATCATTCCATGTGTGAATTGTAAAATTGTATGGAATGTGGATGTTCAGAAGGTGTACCATTACATGTGCATTTTAAAGTAGGAGTAACCCATGGTGAAAATATCACTATCAAGTACGCCACCCTGGCCGTGATCCCCTTTCGTGCAATGTGGAGTGTTCGGGAAGACGCCATTGTAGGTCGCTTGAGAAGAAAGCCGACATGTGGCTTTGATTACGTTTTGTAAAACATGTATGAAATATTACAATTGAAACATGTTTATATTAAGAGTGATGTAACAACTCTTGAAACTATTGTAATATAGTTGGATATATTTTAGTGAGTATGTTGTGTAGGCCAATGTGGCCATTTTTATTCATGTATGGGTCTCATGATATGAACAGGTTTTCCGCAGGTTGACGGTGGTCAACGGAAACCCCGGGAAATGGGGCGTCACAACTGGGCTCTTATTGAACTGAGCTACGTGGCTCTTGACGAACTGAGCTACGTGGCTTTTAACAAACTGAGCTACTAGGCTCTTATTGAACTGAGCTACGTGGCTCTTAACAAACTAAGCTACTAGGCTCTTATTGAACCGAGCTCCATGGCTCCTTTGGACTCTAAGCTATGTGGCTCCTTAACATCCGAGCTCTTGGGTTCTTATTGAGGTCAGGGCTACGCGGTCTTCTCGAGTCACGCTCTGTGCCGAGCCCATGGCTCTTTTCACCGAGCTATACGGCTCCTTTCTGACTCGAGATGCCATGTGGCTCTTAATATCCAGCCCCCGGGCTTTTCGCCTTCCTTCCTCGGGGAAAGCGTAGTTTTAATGTCGGTCTATGGAGAATCAGAACAAACTGCATGACTTCCCAAGGTGTCCAACCTTTTTTTTATAGATAACCGCCTTCCTTCGAGGATGGCGTTATACGCCCCGCTCTTCGCTTTCGCTAGTTTCAAGTTCGAACATGACGAAGCTTCGGTTGATCACACAGCGGAGTCCGTTGTGGTCAGAGGGCCGACATTTTGTTTCGTTGCTCTGCCATTTTTTGGAGTTTTGTTGTTCCCTAGTCCTGCCATTTGATGGAGTTGGGTCAAGGAACACGTTCGGAGAGGGCAGCATGTTTATAGGGAATGCTTCAAGTCCCGCTTCTTATGTTATGCCTCTCCTCCACTCTTTTCTCTTTTTTCGGCTTCCCTTTTCTCTTTCTGGTGGTTTTTGCCTTGAGTGACTGTTTGCTTATTATAATTTTCTAAGATGTAGAGAGCAGTTTTGCTGATTGTAATTTTCTCGAATAACTATAATTCTCTGAAATAAAAGTACAATTCGAAATTACACTTATATCGGTTTATGTTTCATGTAACCTCCTGTGGCCCTTCGAGTCTGTGATTTCCTGATAAAAACCGAGCTCCTGGTTATTTCTTTATGATTTACTTATAGGCAGCCAAATAAACACAAAATCGGTTATTCAACTTAAAGTAGAACTATTGCAATTATTAATGAAAACACATGAGGTTTACGGGTAAAACCGGGCTGAGGTGCTCCTAACAGATTCCAAGAGTTAGATGCAAGGTCTTTTCCTCTATGTCCGAAGCCTCATAGCTGCCGTGTCGGACATCCGTGATACAACATGTGGTCCCGCTGGGCCATCCCGCCCCGTGGAGCGGGGGTCTTTCCTTGTCGACTTAGCTGAGCACTAGGTCGCCGGCTTAAAACTATTGGGGCCCTGACCTTCGATCATAGTACCTTATTGTTTTTCGTTGGTAGTCCTCAAATAAGTGTTCGTGAGCTTGCTCGCTTCTTCCAGAGATCAAGGTTTAAGCGAGAGACTCCCCATTATGCCTCTGCTCGCGAACTCGACCCTAAGTGACTTGAGCCCAACTCGACAGTGGGCCACGCCCCGCTGCCAAATGCCAAGGCTTAACCTGAAGCCGAGTCACACTTACGTGTAGTTTCAGACGCCCATAGTACTCGTGAGTGTATTCTCTACCCATTTTCCCTTTGCTTCACTAGTCTTCACGTCGCCTTAAGAGTCCTTATAAGGACTTCTCGTCATTCATCGATTACTGGACACTGGGATGAATAGTAATTTGATTTCGAGCTCTACAAGCAAAGTTTCAATTTCAGTTGTCGAATCATTTCCATTATCGATACCAATGTTTTCGGGATTCCGAACTCGCATATTAAGTGGAACACCAAGCTCTATGGATTGTTGCTACCGGCTCCCGCCTCCGCCCACTCTGGTGAAGTAACTCCACTCCTACAATGGTAAACTCACAGACCGGCCTTCCCAACGGGTAGGGCCCTAGTATGTCTAACCCCACGCTAAAAGGCCAGGCTTATGATCTGGTGGCCAGTGGCTCTGATGGGAGATGGGAGATCTTAGCATGCTCTTGACAGATTTTGCACTTTTTGACCACTCCCAGGGCGCTCTGAGCATCAGGCCAATAATACCCTCGGGTCTGTGGTTTTTCCCGGCCAAGGTCCGAGCTCCGATATATGGTCACGCACGCCTTCGTCCACCTCTAAGTATGTAGTCGCATCTTCCTTTCCTATGCATTTGAGGAGGCAGAAAAACCTGCTTAGCAAGCGGTCCCCGAAAAGAGCGAATCTAATTAACCTTTGCTCTTAGTTTAGATGCCTTCTTCACGTACTGAGCTCTTATGGATGTCCAGAACCGCTGTCTAAAGATTGTTCCCCTTCCCTACTAACAAGGGGGTCAGCTCATCACCTCCGTCATTCCTGCCTGGCATCCCCTCATTGCGACCATCTCCGAGGGGTATGTAGGGATCATGCCCCGTGGTCCAAGTATTTTCTCTTCCTCCGTCAACGTTCGAGGCACCGAGGGTGCCGGCCGTTCCTCTTGCGGAATGGCATACTACTTTCGCTTGAGCTGGCTGCTCTGCGGCCTCCCGCGGCGTTGCACCTGTCTGGTGAGTTCCACCAACTCCCTTAGTAGACGATGATTGATGAGACGGAGTGCCTCCATCTCGTTGCTAGTGGCGTGAAGAGCTTCGAGAGTGTCTCCTGGTTGTCTACTCATTAACGCCGCCCCGCTGGGTCTTTCAAGGCCCCGAGGGTCATGCGGATTCCGCCTCATGTTTCAGTCAATACCATCACCACCAGAAATCATTGATTTGTAAAGAAACAATGCTCCTACTGCATCAAGCACTAAACTGATGGTGCTTTTTCTATCGGTATGATCCTAAGCCTGTTGAAACCTCTAAGTCGATCCATCGCCCGCAACCTGGCTACGTAGTGTGCGGTGGTTTTTAACCTCCGAGTCAATCCGTCAAGCCAGACGACCAACCTCGCATAGGAAGGGTGGTCTCGCGGGGGGTGTGTCGACCGCCTCTCCGATGGTTAAGTCGGTTTCCTTCGAGGAGAAAAACAGAGATATCAATCTATTAAGGTTTGTGTTTTCTTTTCTTCTTTTTTTTCTCTCTTTTCTTCTTTTTTTTCTCTCTTTTCTTCGATGGAGTTTTCCATTATTTATCAGCTGGAGATCTCCGATAACCTTCCTCAAGTAGTGTTAAATATGGTTGCTTCCCACCGGGTAGGAATCTCTTTCCTTATCATCAACTCAAAATTAAAAGGATAATTAGTGGAGTCAAGGACCGTGAGAGATCCTTCCTGTAACACCCCAAATTATACTCTAACCGTTTTATAACATGTTTAGGGTATAATAAAAGTAAAAGTATATTTATCCGAAATAAAATAAAGATAAAAATAAAATAAGCAAGAACTTGGAATTAATACAACAATTAGAGGTAAATTAATAATTTACCGATTCAGGACCCAAGGGTCATAATTTAATAAGTTCATGTCAAAGTAGGATTTTTGATAAATTGTATCGGTATCAAAAACGAAATAGGACCAAAGAGTAATAAAAGAAAAAGATATTAGAATGAAATAAGGAAGAAAATTGTAAAGAGACAGTGGTTTGAAGGAGCATGGCGGTTTCCTCCTGACTGATGGTCAAGGATGCTCCAAAAGAGAAAAAAGTGGAAATAAAAAGGATAAAGATCACAAGTGATAAGATCAAAATAAATATCTCTATTTTTAATGAGAAAGAGAGCAAAACCCGATAAGAGAGAAGAGAAGAAAGGAAGAAGAAGAAGAAGAAGAGAAAAGAAAAGAAGAAAGAATGAAAGGAAAAGCAAGACGCTGTGTATGGAATTTGAGATGTTTTTGTATGGATTCTAGTAATGAACAAGATGGTATTTGTCTAGCTTGGCCTAGAAAGTTAGATACATGATTCGGGAACCCTTTTTTTTTTTGTGTATGGTTTGGGTTTGGAAACTCCCAAACTCATTTCTTGTTAGGGTTGAGTTGAGAAGAGCTCTAAGGCTCATAGATATGTGTTTTGGGAAGGGTCTAGTTGCAAGTTGAACCAAGAAAATTCCCTATTTTTGATCATACGCATTATTCGGACCTTAGAACTGGTTTTTGGGTAAGAAATAAAGGGAATTTGGCAATGAGTCCTTCTAGTAAATTGTATCCACATCAATGAACTTGATGTTAGGATTTTGAATTTCTCAATTTGGACCTCTGTAGACCAAGTTGTGGTCCTTTACCGAGGTCGGTCAGCTCGGCTTGGTCGGTCGACTCGGCTGGAGTTTGACTACATGTGACCTCGACGGAAGGTCGTAACTCCTTCGTCAGAACTGTTTTGGGTGTTACAGAACTCTGTAAATCCCGTTTAATTATTATGATGTTAGGATTTTTAATTTCACCGATTTGAGCCTCCGGTAGACCAGGGTGGTCTTTCACCGATGTCGAATTCAGCTCGACCGATTCGGTCGGCTCAGCTAGGTGTGTGACTACATGTGACCTCGACCGGAAGGTCCTTAACTCCTTCGTCAAGACTTTCAGTTTCGGGTGTTCTTTGGGCTACATGGAAATTTCATTAGTCAGAATAACAACCATATGCTATTAAATGGAATTCCGTATCCACATCTGAAAAATATGATTGTTGTACCAAGTGTACTAATCTCATGGGTAAAGTCAATTGGAATACATGATAAGAAAAGAGATAGATATGAACGAAATAGCAATATCGTAGATTTGATATGTAAGTATAGAAGAAAAGAAGAATAAAATGATAAGGCACCGGAGAGCGCGTATAATTATGGCTGCTGAGCGGATATTAGATAATGAGACATATATGATCGGTGCCCGACACTCCTACCTGGGTGCTACGGCGCTTCTGTGCATTAGGCGGGCACGTATACATGACCGGTGGCAGCGCTCACTGTAGTGTTTCGACACTTCTATTACGTGGGCAGGCACGTATACATGACTAGTGCCCGGCACTCACCTTTAGTGTTTCGACACTCTGTCGTGGGCGGGCACATCTATGTGTGTAAATGCGTACCCAGCCAGTATATATTTATGCAGTCTCCATTCATTCTTTATCTCGGTCAGCTTCAGCGAATGTTTATATGTGTGTATCTAAATAAATAAGGTAAATAGTTTGGACATGAAGGGTACCTAAAATTATCAAGAAGAAGTCTATGTTCACACTCCTATGGGAGATAGGACGGTATGATAAAGGAGTACAAGTAAAAAGCGTGCAGTATAGAAATGTATAGGTATATGTCATAAGATATGATGATACGACAAAGTACGTAGAGATATAAGTTAGCAGAATTATATAAGATGTTCTAGTAGATGGCGTGATATGAATATAAGATTATGATATGAATATATGATAGACGTACTAAATGAATAGATGGAACATCTTAGGAACCGTGATAGAAATGCATAAGTGCTAAGAACGATAGAGATAAGTAAAAGATGACAAAGCACAGGAATGAGTACATGTACACGGATGATAGGTATATATGAATATATGAATGAGCAAATGCATGCATGATAAAAATATAGGAATATATGTATTATAAAGAAATATGAGAACCGTAATATGAAGCTACGGATATGAGAGCGAATACAGGATAAAGAAGTAATGATAGTATATATTGCATAGCGATCATGATAGCAATAGTTATTCATGCTTATGGGTCATACTTATGAAAAATGTAATAAGCGGATTACTGTGTTTGACCGAAGTAAAGGGATAGAATTAATGCCATTAGGAATAAGTCTGCGACATAAGTTACGATATAGAATTTGGTTGGAGTCGATGAGATAGATCCGTTTAGATCACGGTGGCCACGAAAGGGTCACCCGCGGCTCCTTCGGACGCTTTATAGATGGTCGTTGTCTGGTCTGATGATAGCGGCGCCTCGGGCCCTTATTAGACCATTGTTTCGTACAGTGAGTATAGCGCCTTTAGGCCCTTTATAGTTTCATGTGTTAGGTATCACTCACATATATCAGAATGTACGAAACTGGAGATGAACATAAAATGTTTAATGGAAAACAGTTTGCATAAAAACCAGAATAATTAAAGCAGTAAGATGGAACCCGTTTCCAAGAATCAGGAATGATCAAGTTTTGTGTTTGACACAATCTCCTTAAGACAAATTATTGCCCTCGTAGTGGTGCTTCAAGTTATTGGCAATTCGTCTCCCAGGATAAAATGATCTCTCCCAACAGTAAGAAAGCACTTCCTTTGTTGGAACCCGAACTGTGCAAAAGTCTTTCTCTCAAACGAACGGATGAAATGAAACGAATGCAAAAAATTAAATCCCAAATGAGAGAATGTGTGACCTATTTATAGACACATCATGGCTTGTTGATGCAGTCATGAAGCAGCTTTAAGTCGTATTGTTCGGTTCACGATCGCGCTCTGTTGAAGAAGGTGTCCATTCGGTCAGCGAAGGTGCCATCAAAGCGGCGGTGTTTTGGACTCGATGTAGCCGTCGGGGTTTAAAATCAAGGACACGCCCATCCGTCCGAACCCGGGCTCGGTGCGGGGGCGGGCGACGGCCGCGGCGCGGCGTGTGTGGTGAACGAGCATGGTACAGGTCCTCCCTGCTCTCAAAGCGGGGTGCCGCAGGGCTGAAGCCTTCTGAGGTGGGTGTATTTATACCCTTTAAAGTCTTGTTCCCATGGAGTGTGGGACCGCAGATTTTCTGGCTTAAACCTTTAGTTACCATTTTCAAGGGGTGATGTTTTGAGGCAATTTCTAATTCACTCCTTAATGGTTTTGAGCAACTCAATATATAATCTACATCTCCTCATGGAGGAGAACACATTCCCATGTGGACCCACTGAAAAAGGTTTATGGGACCCATTGTAATTTTAGCTCGAGGCAATTTAATTTATTGTGCTTCCGAGCCCATTTTCCAACAATCCCCACATGTAGATAAAAATTAGTGATATTAATCACCGAATGACATGTTGACACTAAGAGAGAGAGTTCAGTTGGAAATTTTCTATATAGAGGAAGGTAGCTTGTGGCCTTGAACCTTCCCTTGTGAAATGCTATCGGGGTTACTGATTGATCAGTGAACATGATGTCTTAAACTGTTCAATCATTAATGTAAACCAAGCAAATAACATTCCGCGTAGAATCTTTCGACACGATTGGTTTCTCACGGTTGTGTTCATTTTATTTTGAACAATTCACGATTTCATGAGTGCTCTGAGAATGTAGCGCTATCATTCTCATAGAAATGACCGATTCTCACTCACATAAGACACCGCTGGAAGAGACCTGTCACCGCTATACCCCGCTTGTCTTTAACAGATATAGAATCATTAAAGCGTGGCTTACCACATTCCAGCCTTTATGAAGCATCACTATTCTGATTATAGGAATGAGTAGGAGATTTGTTCTCCTTAGTGATCTTCAATGAGTCACACAAAATTCTGTTGTCCCTTTGAACCTAGATCTTGGGATCTCCAGTCAGCTAGGTTGGGTTGCCATTCTGGCGACTCTTTAGTGCATAGGCTTTAAACCCATTCCCCTCGATGATTTACTTACTTGCTCTCTAGTCAAACCTTTGGTTAACGGATCCGCAATGTTCTCTTTTGACCTTATGTATTCAATGGTCATAATACCATTAGAGAGAAGTTGTCTTACGGTATTATGTCTTCGACGAATATGTCGAGACTTACCGTTATATATATGACTCTGTGCTCTTCCAATTGCTGATTGACTATCGCAATGAATGCAGATAGCAGGCACAGGTTGTGGCCATATTGGAATATCTTCTAAGAAATGACGAAGCCACTCTGCTTCTTCACCAGCTTTATCCAGTGCAATAAACTCAGATTCCATCGTGGATCTAACAATGCACGTTTGCTTAGAAGATTTCCAAGACACCGCTCCACCACCAAATGTAAATAGATAGCCACTTGTGGACTTCGAGTCTTTGGTGTCAGATATCCAATTCGCATCACAGTATCCTTCAAGTACTGCTGGATATTTTGAGTAGTGCAATCCATAGTTTTGGGTGTATTTCAAATACCTCAAAACTCTAACTATTGCCTTCCAATGGTCTGGACCTGGATTACTTGTGTATCTACTCAATTTACTGACAGCGTAAGCTATGCGGGTACAGTTCATGACATACATTAGAACACCCGATTGTATTACATATTCTTGTTGTGAAAGGCTTTTGCCATTATTTTTTGGATAGATGTAGGTTTACATGCGGTATTCTCATTGAATTTGCTATCATTTTGTTTGAATTTCTTGAGAATTTTCTCAATGTAATGTGATTGAGATAATATTAGTCCATCTGATGTTTTGGAGATCTTTATCCCAAGTATAACATCAGCAACCCCTAAGCCTTTCATGTCAAACTTATTATTGAATATATCCTTGGTAGTTTTAATGATTTCGTATTGCTACCTGTGAAATATATCATCAACATAGAGACAAATAATGACAAATCCACGTTCGAGTGTTCTTGACATATACACATTTGTCACACTCATTGATTTTGAATCCATTTATCATCATTACACTATCAAATTTTTCATGCCACTACATTGGTGCTAGCGCAATCCATAAAGGGATTTAACAATGACGAACTTTCTTTTCTTGACACCGGAACCGCCAAGCCCTTCGGGTTGTTCCATATGGAATTTCTTCATCAGTCACCATTTAAGAAATTGTCTTTACATCCATTGATGTATCTCCAAGATTGTGTATAAATCTGTGATAGCTATTAACATTCGAGATGGATGATATTCTTGTTGCGGTGGTCGTGTCAAATAGTCGAAGCCTTAACTGCTTGTGACAGCATTAACCCGGTCGGCTTTATATTTATCAATGAATCCATACGCTTTCATTTTCTTCTTGAATCTCCATTTATAAGCCTAGAGGTTTTGAACACGGTGGAAGATCCACTAGTTCCCACGTATGATTTTGAGATGGATTCTACTTAAATACGTTTATAGCCTCTTCCAATGTGGAGCCGAGAGCCAAACATAAGCTTCCTTAAAGCTTTGGGGCTTATCATACATGAATGGGATTAGAAAATATGGACCAAAAGATTTAGACGTTCTAGTTCTTTTGCTGCATCTAGGTTCATCATCATCTTGTTGCCCTTGACTACTGCCTATTGCAGAATCATGAGTCATTTTACTTGAGTTCGATTCCTATGTGGATTTGTAAGGAAATATATTTTCAAAGAAATATGCATTCCTTGATTCGATAATAGTATTGGCATGCATATTGATAATTTCTTATTTGTGAATCAGAAAACGATATGCACTACTATTATGTGCATATCATGCTTCTGATCAAGCGTTTTTAGTCACATTTTAACCTTTTTAGGTATAGGTGCCCTTGCCCAACCGAACACCCCACTTTCAAGTATTTGTAGAAGGTCTTGACCTTTCCACGACTCATAGAAGTTATTGGTTTTCTTGTGAGGTATTCGGTTGAGATAATAATTTGCGGAAAAGAATTACTTCCCCACTTAAATTTTGAGGAGTAGTCGAACTTAATAGTAATGCATCCATCATTTCTTTTAAAGTTACGTTCTTACGTTCAATAACCCATTTTCTTTACAGAATTGAATAGAGGTCTTGATCGTTTCGTGTATTATACCATGTTGTGAAGACAAAAATCACCAAAAGGTGCTTCATATTCACCCCTCATCCTTAGTATTACCTTGATTTTCTATCAGAGTTGGTTCTCCTCTCGTTCTTGAAATGTTGAAACATTTCCAATGCCTTACCATCTTTACTTCTCAATAAGTAAACATAACAGTATCTTGTGCGATCATCGATTCATGTAAGAAAATATTTGCTACTACTTATGCCGTTGAATAAATTTCGGATCCACGGATATGCGAATGTATTTATTAATTCTAGAGGTTCACTGCTTCTTCGATTGATGATTGGAGAAGTGCTGGATTTAGATTCCACACGGATCTCACATTATAGATTTGGATCTATTTGAAATTTAGGCAAACATTCCATATTAATTAGTCTGCGCAATGTATCATAATTAACATGTCTAGTCTACCGTACCACACATTTGAAGATTGAGCATATAAGCGAGAAAGCATGTTCTTTTTATTGATATTCTTAATAGGAGATACAACAGTCATTACATTCATTTTGAAGAGCCCATTGCTCATATTGCCCCTTTCCACATACATCCCATTTTGGTGATGATGAAGAGTTGTCACGAGACAAACACCCGACTTGAAGCCCTTCTTACTCGACAATGATCCAGGACTTGGGTGCTTTCGAATTTACGGCACATGCAACACATCATTGAGAGTAAAGTTCCTTGCAGATGTCATCTTTAATCCTACCTTCCCTTGGCCTTCAACCTTGGAAGAGAGGGTTGCCCATAAGAGTTAGCTCTATTATCTATGGTTTGATATGATGAGAACATCTTCTTGTCTTAGCAGACATGAGTCTTCCCTTGTGTCCACCCACCGCTCCTTATTCTTTACTTGATGAAGTTCACCTCCCGGAGGCTTGCAATTTAAGAGGTTCATGTACGAACATCATCTACTTGATCCACATTGGCTTGAGGGCATTTCTTCTTCGGATTCCCTTGTTCCTTGCGACTCACGGCCAGATCGCAGCGCGGTGCCCGCTTGCTTATTACACCACATGGCACTTACCTTAGAACTTTTCGTAGGACGGCCTTGCTTAGGGCGGGTGCCGTTGTGCTTCCTCTTCTTGTTATTGTGGGTGCGCCCTTGTTCCTGACAGTGGCCTTGGATTCCATGAAGCCCTTGCCTGCCTTCTTCTCATATGCACGGTTGTCTTCCTCATTCTCGACCTCCTTTATCAGTCTTAGTCTCATTTATTAAAACATGCTTTAGGTAATTCTGAATTCTTTCCATAAGCGGTGGCAATTTTTTCAATAATTACGCGACCACTTGGAAGGATTCAGCGAGAGCGTCCATACGCATGTATGTCATGTAAAATCACTTGTAGATCTTGAACTTGGTGATCATTGTCTTGGTATCGAGAAGCATCTTGTGAGTACAGAATTTTCCCCCCTTGCAAACTGCCGAGCCTGCATCCTCGGTATTGTACTTTTGTCGAGATTCCCATGGTTCTCTTGCGGCGTTGGCGCAATACACATTATATAGTGTGTTGTCGGGCCATTCGAGGTAGTTGCGACCTGAAGAAATCAACATGCTTCCATGCTTCCCACGTGGCGTCGCACTTGTCGGTTCATTTTCATGTGCGGGGAGCATCCTCTTGAGAAGCGGTGATCAGGTGGTGGGTCAGAACAACATTTTGTTGCTACCTTTTGGTGTCCCATTAAATTTTTTAATCTTCTCTCCGCTGACTCACGGTCATTGGCGCCATAACAAGCGTTGGAGAGCACCACGGTGGGGTAGAATCGGTAGTCATTCTATTAGGCTGGATGCGTTGCGAGAAGCGATATATTAAATTAATAAATGACTTGGCAAATGTTGAATAAAACCGAATTTTGAATAAGGGTGAATCGCATTCCCGCGAAGCAGTATCTTAAAATTAACAAATGTGACTTAGCGAGTGCGAGTACAAATATATATTAAAACAAACAGATTATTGTTTTTGCAGAATACAATATCTTAGCAGAATGCAGTATCTTAGCAAAATATAGTATCTTAAAAAAAAAATAATGGCTTAGCCAAATTCTGATAACAAATAAATGTTATTTCAACCAAACAGATTTTCGTTTTGCAGAAATAATCAATAATGCAATATCTTGGTGCATTAAGGTCTATTCCGATATATCGACTTATATATGCAAACTATGGTAAAAGGTATTGTATGCAATAGTAAAAAAAACGCAGTCAGTCTGGTGTGTATACGGAAGCGTAGTTCAAGCTGGCGATTTATAGAGTTACATGTTGAGACAATACTATATGAGATAAAACGATTAAAATCCGGTGCGATCTTGAAATCATATTTAAAATAACATAAGCGGAATTCTTTGTTTTTTTACAAACTTGAGCAAGACGATAAAACATCGATGTACTAAAATATAAAAAAATAACATAAACGATTCTTGGTTTTGCAAACTTGGAGCAAGCAAATTCAAACATCTGATGTCTTGAAGTATAAGCGTTTAGCCCAGACAAATGTGTGTGGCATGCGATCAACCTGATAAATGTCTGAGACACAATAAACGTTGATTATGGGCGGTCATCTTTGATATAAAATAACATCTTGGCTCTTTGGTTTGCACAAGCTTGAGTCGTGCCCTAACAGGTTATCTAATTTGTGCACAAAAAGAAGAATCCCTGAAGGTGAAGACCTTGCATAAACGAAGCGAGTGTGCAATACGAGATATATGTAAAAAATAAAAACTTAATTTGTCTTAAGTTTTGTTAGGTATCACTCACATATATGTCAGATATGCAGCGGAATGAACATAAAATGTTTAATGTGGAAAACGGAGTTTGCGAAAACCGGAATAATTAAAGCGATGGAGTGGAACTGTTTCGAGAATCGAGAATGATCAAGTCTTGTATTTGACACGTCTCGCTTAAGACAATTATTGCCCTTGCGGTGGTCTTGAGTTATTGGCAATTCATCTCCCAAAGATAAGCTTGATCTCAATAGAGTAAAAAGCACTTCAACTGTTGGGTATTGAAACCGTATGCGAAGTCATCTCTCTCAAACAAACGGATGAAATGAAATGAATCTGAGGTGATCTCAAAATGAGAGAATGTGTAGCCTATTTATAGATATACTACTTTCGTATTTGAAATTGGTCTGATCATGAAAGCAGCTTAAGTCGTGAAGCTGATTCGGACACGATTCGTGCATTGGAGAAAAAGGTGTCATTCGGTCGGCGGGTGCCATCAAAGCGGCGAGTTTTGGACTCGATGGTAACGTCGGGTTTAAAGTGGGACACAGCACATCCAGATCCAGGAGCCGGGCTCGATGCGGGCGGGGCGACGGCGGCGCGCGTGTGTGGCGTGAGACCAAGCATGACTAGGTCCTCTCCCTTCCCTGCGAGGGTGCATAGGGCCCCAGGCCGACTCTGAGGTGGGTGTATTTATACCCTTTAAAGTCTTGTTCCGTCAGATGTAGGGCCGAAGCTTTTAGCGAAACAAGCGGCTGAATTCACCATTTTGAGGGGTGATGTTTGGTGATTGGTGACTCCTTAATGGTTTTGAAGCGACTCAATATATAATCTGTCACCACTCATGGAGGAGAACGCATTCCCATGTGGACCCAGAAAAAGGTTTATGGGACCCATTGTAATTTTAAGCAAAAACTGACTAATTTATTATGCTCGAGCCATTTTCCAATAATGTATCATACTTTGGTATTCTGAGCATGAAGGAGAAAGTAATATGAAAAGTATAACAAGAAAGCGATGTAAAGCGATTACATGATGGCGATTACATGATAACGGTATGATAACGTACGTGATAACTTGATGCGTGATACTTGACACATGATAGCGATTACATGAAAATAGAACATAACAAATGGTATAGTATATAACCATGAAAGTAATATATGTATACGAATAGGACATGCACAGAATAGGATATGTAATATGAACCATTAGAAATATAATAGATCAAATAATAAGTACTAGAATAAGAAATAAATGATATGAAAGGTTATATGTCAAACGTCAATAGATAGAATTGTATGTTATATGAAAATGATAAGATAAGTGTATCACATTGAGGCAGATCATAGTTCAATGAAGTGATCATATATGTTCCCCACTAAGCGTAAAGTTTGCTTGGTGTTCAATCAGGTGTAGGTATAAGAGGAAGCGAGAGAAGACAAGGATAGAGAGACGGGGACATCCCGCATCAGCCGGGGCGAGGCCATCTCGGAGATAGGTGCTCCACCCGGTACTAACTTGCGATCTCGATGTTGTAGTAGACATGTATGCGATATAAGGATTTGTATAAAGTAAATGGGACTCGGTATATGTGTATAGATTTTGAGGGACACCACTCCGTTAGTAGTTTTTAAATGTAAATGATTTTTTGTTATTAAATTGTTTGTATAACCCGCAGTCTGAGTTCGACTCACAGAAGAGCCGGTCAATGAGAGTCCCAGTAGATAGTCTCGCGCCCCGGACTCGGTTCGGATCCACCATTCGAGTCGGATCGAGAATCGGGCTGTGACACTTCCTCCCTTAATGAGTGGAGAGCGGATCATGGAGACTAGGTACTTCCCTTTTATACGTCTCGTTTGGTGGATGGTGGACCATCCATGTTACCTATTTATCTGACGGGGCGGGCTTAGTTCCCAATGAGGCTCGCATGGAAGTTATGCGGGATGTCGTCATGGGCTGAGCTCACCACATCTTGGGCTCGCTCGCCTCGGTACCTTAAGCCTTGTTGGTGGTTTGTCTCTTGGGTCTGCATTATGGGCCCATACGCATGTTTTTTAGGCATCATCATATATAATAAACAATATAAAAAAATTCTTGCACTATTGGTAAAAGAACTACAAATAAAATCATTTCAATCACAATTATTCAATAGATTTTTCATTCAAGATCCAAAACACTTTATATTTTGGGCATCCGTGAGGAAGTAATATGTCACGGACTTATTGTGTGTGTCCGTTAACGTAGTAGAAGAGTTTAATGAAGATCAAGTATGTTAACGGGTTTGAGAGAAATGGCGTGAAAGTGCTCCAGAGGTGTGTGCAAGTGGATTGTGGATAATGCTTCTTCAATATTCAAGCATGCTGACCCGATTAAGTTTTGGTAGCTTATCGCTAGTCTGAGACTTAACTATGAAGAATAGTGTTAGCCTACCTTACACAAACTTATCGAAGCTAGAACCACTCTCCTGATGAGCTCGAAGCAGGGCGAAACCAATTATCATAGATGCATAAAGTTGTGACGTGACAGATTTAGTCTCATGAAAGTGTCTATACGAGATCGCTACACAGGTCACGTTGCTACATGAATAAATAAGCCGTTAACCAATAAAAAATAATGAAACTATTGACTGGTATACATTAATGATTTGACTTTTATTCAATTAATTTATCTTGATTGGAAATGTACTTTGAAAGTTATAGTTTCGAAGGTTATGTTTGGCTGATAAGATAAACATTTGAGATATAATATGTATATTGAATGCTGAAAAATATTGGTTTTTATGAATAAATTAGTAGATAGATTTATTGGAAGTTTTGCTTTAAGAAATTATATAGATTGAGAGTTGATCAAAATTTGAACATTCAAAAGATTATAAAAGACAAGTCCTTCGGGTTTGGCTCAAGTAGTAAAAGGGAATTGGGATACTGAAAGATCTAGGCTCGAGTTGTTATAAGAACAAGATTCTACAACAATGTAATGAAAAAAAATAGATATAAAAAAAATTATAAAAACAAAAATATGTATCTTGAAATTTTTTTAACAAAGAAATTAAGATAGGTGTAATAAATTTATAATCTTATAAAAGTAAATTTGATAAATAAAAGATATATTGATTTTATTTTTTTTACTTCTATTCACTTTGTATACATTGTTGTAACATTATGTTTTTGTAGAGACTCTAACGTGGAATCTTTAGCAATTACAATTGTCAATTCGAGCGACCCAATCGGGTCGGACTCACACTAGGCCAAAGGCAAAATCGGGTTGGATTAGGTCAGACATAATTTACATCATTTATCGTTTCTTAGCTCGACCGTACAATTCTACAAGTTAATCGGGTTAATTAAGCTACCTTGTGAATTTAGAGTTGTCGATTAACTGGAGTCCTAATCAGTCGAGCCCACGTCGGGCTAAAGGGCAAAAATGGTGGAATTACGTCGGCTCAATTTACGTTGGTGTCATTTCTTAACTTAACTTTAATCCCAATTACGGGTTGGTCGGGTTGCTTTAATGGATAAGACTCAAATTATCACTTTAGCTAGACCTTATATATATTGAATTAAAAATATATTTTAACTATATTTATTGTGGATGTACATGAATATTCCTTATTTAAAAATTATTTATAATTTTGTCTATAAATTTATTATTGGGATCAAAATTTCAAGTGTGGTCCTTTTCCTTCACTTTACATCTAATTATTAGATTGACTGCGGCTAGTGAATGGCCTGAACATATGCGGGTCGGGACAGTTAGGCTTTTTGGCCCATTGGTCAATAAATGCCAGGATTTTATTATTAAAGACAAAAAATTTTAAAAAATGGTATTTTAAATAAATTATTTTTAATATTTGTTTCAAAATAATTATATGCATTATGATACTTATATTTGGTAGTAGAACTGTAGAAGCATCTATAATGAACATAGATTCTCCCGATTTCCCACTACACAGAGAAATAGAATATCACTTTTAAATTAAAACCCACTCAGTCAAAAGCACTTCCACTAAGAAATCGACTTTCTTTTAATAAGCAACCTTTTTTAAAAAAAATAAAAATCATCAATTATAATAATGAATTTAAATATAAGAACAATATTAGAATAGTTGGGTGGACAGCTAGGACTTTCATTGTTTTCTAAGTCTACTCATGTACTGTTGGGCATTCTTAGCTTTCTAGTCATTTCTAAAAATTAAAAATAATTAATTAATAAAATAAAAAAGGATAGGTGGGAACAACACTAAATGTACTATTAGGAACAATATTAAATAAATTCGACCAATCTTTACAACTAGATTATTGGTAATTGCATTGAAAATGATAGATAGTTTGTGAAAGGGTTTTATAATACATATATATATATATATATATACTTGATCATATACTAAGATACTAGAGAGGTAGTTCTGATGCTTCTGCATTACAAATATAAACAAGAGGTTTGAAGTTTTAATATTCTTCACATATTAATAATCTTTCTTCCAAACTGTTTTTAAAAGAATTATTTGGTCAAACGACAATAGACAATCCAAAATTTACAAATCTAATCCTTCTCTTTTTTTTTTTCTTGAAAAATAACTCTACCCTTTGTTCATTTAGGTATTTACATATATTTTATAAAAAAAATTGGTTATTTTTAAAAGAAAGTAGTAAGGGTATTCTGTCAAAAAATGGTCAAAATTTGATGGAATTCCGAAATTGATGTTTTAATCACATCACCCTTTTTTTTTAAAAAAAAAAAAAGAGAAATTGGTTTAAAATGTACAAATTCAAAAATTATTTACAAAAGTAACCTTGAAAATATTGACAAAAATGTCCAAAATGTGCAAAGATAAAACCACACATAATAACTAAATCCCTGTATGCATTTTGTTCCATCCCTCATTATAACTATATCCCCATAGGCATTTCAATTTTCATTTGAAAGTGTCTTTTAATGTTTGTATTTGAATTTCAAAGAAAGATGTTAGTTTTGCAATTTTTTAAGATTAGTCCCTTTTAAAAATATCTACCAAAACAGGTCATAACTTTTTTTTTTTTTAATCTAAAATAAGAAGTAAAAATAATTGACTTCCATTAAACTGTTGAGGTAAATAAACTATATTCCATACAGAAAAACTAAACTGGAGATAGCTAACACCACCACCAGCAGCTACAAGCATGACAGAGTTGCTGCAACAGCCATAGCTACCTTTACTAGTCCTGATCAACTACCACAAACAGTAGTTTTAATTTTAGTCATAATTCAAATTTTCCTAAAAGTTAAGCTTGTAAAATTTCGGTTCAATATGAGTATCACATTTCTAACAATTTTCTTCCATTCTCCTCTTTCTCAGGAACCAAGCACTTGGCAAATCAAAACATGGCAGAATGGCAATATAAAAGAACCTTCACACAGCAAGAAATCTGAGTTTCCAATGATATATATATATATATATATATATATATATATATATATATATATATATATATATATATATATATATACACACACAATATCAGAAGCAATTTCAAATATTGATTAAAGATTTATGAGTCAGAAACTGGCATCTCAGCAATAAACAATCTACCATTTTACTCAAGTATTCTTCAGAGACAACGCATATTCAGTTGTCTAACACAAAAATTCCGCAAAATAGACCAATCTTTTGTCTCCAAATACATAAAAAGTGACAACTAACAAGGCAACAGAAGAAAGGAAGGGAAACAAAAAATAAATAAAACAAAACGAACCTGGTGATAATATTGACTTTCTTGAAATCCTCAACTTTGTACAATGAATAAGTGCAAGAGGTTTTGAATTTGGAGAGCTTGGAATTCCAGGACCACAAAATATTTGAGTTGCTTTTCAAACAGAGACTTAAGAACTGCCTGCAGTAACCTTTGGATTGGTTTGGTCATTGAAACCTAACATTTTGTTTAATGCATTAATGTAGGCCCGGACACTGGAGACGACAATATCCATTCCTGCCCCTGTCCCACTGGAACAAAAAGAATTTTTAGGTGCTGTGAATTTGGAGGTAAACATATCATTAAAGAAACAAATATCAAGGATGTACCTAAATGTACGATGAACAGTCTCTCCAGTCATAGCATTAGTTGAGGTGTGACTTTTATTCCCACGGATTAAAACCCGGGTTGTAGCAATTGCATCTATACCTTCTGTGACAGCATTCAGACCATACTCAAGTGTAACTTGTTCCTGCAAATCAAAGGGGTAAAGAAAACTCAGCAATGTTCATCCGTAGTAAATTAGTATCGCATGATCTTAGTAAATTGGATCTTTCTTTCTCTCTCTCTCTCTACCTCTCAACATATACACATTGTCTCATCAACCAATCTAGTAGATTTGCATGCTAGGCTCCAATCTAGCAATAGAATATTCAAAGGGGTTGCCCAAAATGATGCACTCTACTTTCTTTTTACTTCAAGAAAAAAAAAGGAATGATGCACTAGTTGATGCCCAGAGGATTAAGGAGAATGAATTAAATCATATAATGCTGCCTTCAAAGTTTTCATCTACCCTCAAAAATCTTGAAATATACAAAGACAAATATTCAAAACGAGGTCAAGGCTCAACAAACCTATTTGTGAAAACTGGAGATCAGCTCCCTCTATTCAAAGCAGTTGGTTCAATTTTCTATAGGTTTGAATGTCATACACATGCAATAACTGAAGGGGAATGCTCCAAGACATTAACATATCAATAATCAATATAGGGAGCATTTAAGGTATGTTAAACAACCAACTCTCCTAAAAGCTCAAGCTCGTAGGATTTGGATTTAACATGAATATCATGTTTCAACACCGTCCCTCACATGCACACGGCCCCATACCCTCACACGTGGAGAGTTAGAGTCCATTATGGACTTTCAAATCAACAAATGGGGATCAAATATTCAAATTTGCAAGGAGAGGGTTCGAACCTGGGACCTCCTGCTAAACCAAGCTTTGATACCATGTTAAACAACCAACTTTCCTAAAAGTTCAAGCTTGTAGGATTTGGATTTAATATGAATATCATGCTTCAACAAGGTATTTCACACCCTTGATATGAATTAAAATATGAAATAAAAAAATAAGGTTGGGAGCATTGCGTTTCAAAATCTTCTGAAGTAACCTTCTGATGCAAAGTCTGGAAATCCATCTCCTTCATGGAATCGTATAAAGCTTTCATGATAGTTTGCCCTTCCTCTCTTCTTCTTTACATCTTGTTCATCTCTACTATATGGCAACCCCACTTTAAACATGGACAACTATATAGGTCTTCTTTCCCTTTCATTACATTGGATATGACTCCTGGACACAGCCCCATTCTATTCTATGGTTGCTATCACAATGCACCACAACCAGTCTATGAGCTATAGAGATTATATTTAATAAGTGAAAGCTTTTTAAAATGCCTTTTTACATTACTAATGGACAATCAATGCGAAGATCATAGAGTTTCTCAAACCTTCACAATGAGATCAACGGCATTGTAAGCTGAATCAACTGGCCCAGTACCCACTGAACAGGCAACATGATCCTCCCCACCAGCATCAATGAGTCTAACAGTTGCTGTAGAAAGACCAAGAGTCCCACAAGTCACCTGCGAGTTGCATCCACTGTGATTAATGACAAGTCGTTTATTACAAAACAAGGCCACTTATACAAAGAGCAACAAAATTGGAAAAGAAGTCTTGATTTACCTGCAGATCACCGAGTGACCAAATAATTTTTGGCTGAAATATTTCATCCGATATCAATGCTATTAGGTCAACATCAGTCAGATTCTGAGAAACCAATGATTAAAATAGAGAATCAACAAAAGATTGTCTTAATAAAAAGGGAAAAAAATGAATGCAAAGATCATTTCTGCATAATTCTGTGTTTGACCCATCTAAGAAAAGATAATAATGTAGGTTTTACCCAAAAGAAACAGCTTTTAAAGAATGAAATATAAAAGGATGAATTTTTCCATGAGCGACAAAATTCACAAATACTGAACTTTGACAGGCTCTACACAGAATAAAAGCCTAGAAATCAAGCACCTGATATAAACAGGAAAAGAATGCAACTTCACAACAACAGATCATATGAGCACCCACTTCAATAAATATGTAATTTGAATCTTAAAAGACTGGGAACTCTCTCATTTCCAAGATAAACTATGACCTTACACCTGCCCTATTGTACCCAAAAAAGAGGGCTCCACCCCAAGGATAAGCACATACATGGTATATTCAATAAAAGCCATTCACGAACTAACAATATCATGATGATCAAAACCCCCAATATTTTTTTTCAAATTTTTGATAGGAAAATAAACAAAATATAATAATTAACACTTTACAGAAAGCACATCGAAGTACATAAAATGTGTACCAAGGTCACCAAGACGCAAGGTGATAGAAAAAAAGGGAAGGAATGGAAAAACAAAAGCCCCTCCCTAAAAGACATATAAGCTTTTACATGGTCAGAAATGTTTAAGGCCATCAACCCTCACCCATTAAAGAAAAGCATGATGAAAGGAGGCCTCATCAACCCTAACCAACCCTTACCCACAATCTTTTGAAATATCACTTACCCTCGGCACCCAGCGCCTTACCCTACAAACACGGATTCCCCTTCTTAGGACTCTCTCAACCTCCTCTAAAATCCAAAATGAAGAAACCTCCTATCAAGGTTGACACCTTCAATGCCCCCTTCGATCACCACCCCGCACTCCCTACCTTCTCAACTCTCTCAAGTCCAAAGCTTTTCCACCAAGCAATGGCTGCATGTTCCTCCTTTAGACTTAAAGCACTTGCCCCTTGCTGAAGCCACACTAAATCTCCTAATCTTCCATAGAGCTCTTGTTACTTCAGCAAAAGAGAGTTTCTTTACATACCCGACTCTTTAACCTCTTTACGTGGTCTTGCAAAAGCACCACCAGCTCATAGCTTTGCATTCCAGTAGTAACCGACCCCTAGTGACCTCAGCTTGTAGCCAGACTGACCCACCTTTCAGGTATCCTTTTTCCTTCAAGGAAGACAATGTGAAATCTTTTTTACTCTAAGTCCAAAACAGAATGAGAAGGAAACTTCCTGCTCCATCCCCTACATTAAACATCCCAGGTTTCTTTCCCCAAACTGAATCCACAAGGAGCAGCCTCCACTCCTCTTGAAGACGACACCCTTCCGCTTCTCTCCCTCTATCTCCACTAAAATGTCAAACAAGTTAGATTTTACAAGAAACCAGCACCTTCCGCCTCTTATCTTAGTTTTCAAGTACACCTGTGATTTAGAATGGCAAAAGAAAATAAAACCAGTATATGTTCATTTTTTTTTATTTACAGCAAATCTACTAAGCAATTTGAGCATGCAGGAACTTCAGATTCAAGCCAAGCAAGTTCTGTCATTTTAGACGCAATAAAATTGTGGACTTCAAAACATTGAAAACTTAAGGAGATTACCTTTTTCCTCTCAGCTACTGCTTTGAATCGCCAGAAGATATCACCAAGTTCCTTATCCCCAAACTCATAACCAAGCTGAAAATTAGAAAGAGGAAAATTTTACTGCACTACATTAACTTGATGACAGTGTGCCCGTTCAAAAAAACAAAAAGGAGAAAAAATAGAGGCCGTTGTATACCTCCAAAAGTCGAGTCTTCAAAGCATGGCGTCCACTATAATACCATAATAAGAAAAATGTTACTTTATAATTTTATAAACAAAATTTTGGTAAAGAAGCAAAATAATCTACTAGAGCAGCTTCAACATGTATCATTACAAAAGCACATATATTACACTGAATCGGCAAAATATCAAGAACATAAGGACATCTCGCTATCCATTGCAAGCAACACAGCACCAGGATAAGCAGTCAAAATTTCTCGAAGGGTATGGTTGTCGAAAAGCAAGTGCTTTCTCATGAGTCAACATTACAGACAAGGTTAAAAAAATTGGGATATATCGACGATATATCGTCGATATATCGTGTATTGGTCGGCTTCGATACGAAACAAGACATCGATTAGCGTTCGACGGAAAAATCGGACTTATCGTCGATATATTACCGATATATCGGATACAAAGCGATATATCGGATTCAAAACAATATATTGAGGATATTGTTGGGTGTGTCGAGATACCAAAAATTCAAACAAAAATTATTGAATACTAGGTTCAAAATTCAAACATAAATTTCAAACAAAGTTTCAAATTTTCAAAATTGTGCAAGGTTCAAACAGAAATTTCAATCAAAAAATTTAAAATTCAAACAAAATTTCACACAGAATTTCAAAGAGAAAAATAAGAAATAAAATTGCAAAAAAAAAGAATTTGAACAAGAAGACTCGAGTCTAAGTTGCCGACGCCAAAAATACTGGTGGCACCGGTGGCATTGCTGCTGGGTTGTCCTGCAACGGGAGACGAAGCAGTGGAGCAGCAAAGAAGAAAGGGTGCCACTCATAGTTGTTAAATCGAGATTCGAATCGAGAATCGAAATGCTTGATTAGTGAATCAAGAATCGAGAATCGAATCGAATCGTAAGATTCGTTTTTACAGTTTTTATAATAGTTAAAATATATGTAATTTTATATAATTCCTAATTTTTAAGCTATTTAAATATTTGTTTAAATGATAAACTTATAATATTTTCAAATAAACCATACTAAGTTACCAACCAAGTCTAAAAGAAGTTAAAAGAGATCCAAATACTAGTCTAGTCGTTGAATATACTAATGCTAATAGAATCATTTCATATAATAATTAATTCACAAAATTAAACTAAGCCATCATCTCCAAGTTCAAGGTTTTCATCATCATTCTCTCTCTTTCTCCAACCATAGCCAAGTCCTCTCACAATTCTTCTTCTTCCCTCAGAATTTATGGTCTTCTTTCTCCTTTTTTTCGTTTTTCTTTTCTCGTACACAAAGGTTGAAGTTGTTTCTTCCACGTTAATCAATTCCTACAGATGACTAAGTTTTTTTTTTTTTTTTTTCCAGGTATTTCATTATTTTATTTTGGTGATTTTTTAATTTCTTGGTATGTTGAGAATTGGTATTAAATCGATTCATGTGAATCGATTCGCGATTCGGTGATTCTGTCTTCGATTCAGGCATATTTTCGATTCTTTAAAAGAGTCGGATCGTTCACCTACCGAATCATGAATCGATTCGTGAATCGAATCGTGAATCGTACGATTTTGATAACAATGGTGCTACCTGTTGCCGTCACATTGGTCATTCCGCGGTGAGAGACTAGACCTCAATGGAGTAGCAAAGAAGAAAGGAAGAGATAGAGAAGGAAAAAAACAAAAAAAAAATAAAAAAATGTGTGCAGAGAAAATATCAAAGCTACCACCGCAATATGGTTGGTTATTAATTTAGGAAAGGCCACGTACTGTTAACTTAACGAGGTTATAAAACATCGTCGAAAATATCAAGCTACCACCGCCTGGTAACCCAATGACGTTGTTAAGTAATTATGTAAAAATATCTCGATTGATTTTAGGTTATAAAAACATTTGAAGAAAAATGTTCTTTAATTAAATTCTTAAAATAATTTAGAGTACTTTTAGAATATTCTAAAATATTTAAAAAAAATTTTCCTAATATATTAACATAAAATAAATTAAAAAATAATTTTTTACATTCAAAATTCTAATATGTACCTATTCTCAAAAGTTTTTAAATAGTTAAAAATTATTTTTAAACAACTATTCTAAAATATGATCATGTTCCAAGTAAAATGTGGAGAATATATATATATATATATATATATATATATATATATATATATATATATATATATATATATATATATATATTAAGTAATTAATAACTTTTTGTTTCGAAATCGAAGTTTACTATTATGATACTTTTTGTTTCGAAATTGAAGTTTATTATTATGATTTCAAAATAATAAGTTTAAGCTTTAACAAAAATTTTTAGAGTTTTGACCAATTATTTTTTATAAATCATAAAAATAATTTTACTTTTTAATAAGTTAAATATAAATATAATAAATAACTATACTTTCAAAATAATCTTGAGATGTAAAATTAAATATATCTTTAAATTTTTAATTATCGAAATTTATGTAAAAATATTCATCCATATATCCCAGAAATCCAAGATCGAGATATCCTCGTCGAAACTGATGATACCTTTATCGACATGCAATCTAGACATCATAGAAACCAAGCTATAGAGCTTCCTAAAGTGTGCATACACATGCACATATGCCCACACGCATAACAGCTCTATGGATCAATCAGGAACCCTAGGGTATGGATTAAGTCATGTATAAATACCCTACCATGTGATAGCCACTCAAAACCTAATTTGCATGGATGAGCTTCATCCATGAGAAAAAGTGAACTATAAACTAATGTTTGAACACTTCATAAATGTTATATGCCAAATTCTAAGTTGATAGAATAATTACAATCACAATGACAATACAAAGTTCTTCACAATGACCTATGATTTCATATAACACCCACTGGTCCGGTGTTCCTTTGATATAGCAAAGGATACGAATCACAGACATCCTAGTGACTATCACATGGTGACTGCAGGAACTGACTAACTACACTCACAGGAAAGGAAATGTCCGATCGAGTGATGGTGAGGTAGTTTAGTCACCCCACTAGTCGTCGATATCTCACTGGATCTTGTAGAGGCTCCCCTTGTCCAGGTACAAGCTTGACATTCAGATCCATAAGAGTGTCTATAGGTTTACAGTCTAGCATACCAGTTTCCTCCAATATATCCAAGACACTTCCTTCCGAGACATAACCACACCCTGAATTAGACTAGTTATCTCAATCCCTAGAAAGTACCTGGTTTCCCAAAATCTGTCCGAAAGTGGTCAAGAGATGTCGCTAAGTTTCCGAATACCATCTTGATCATTGTCTGTTATAACAATGTCGCCCACATAAACAATCAAATAAATGCATTGTCCTGATGATGTATGATGATAGAAGACAGAGTGGCCAGATGTACTCCGAGTCATACCGAACTCCTGTACCACAAAGCTAAAGCAGCCAAACCAGGCTCGAGGGGACTGCTTTAAGCCATATAAGGAACGACGAGGGCCCATACCCAAACCAGACCCGGTTAACAAATCCGCGCTGCTCCATATACCTCCTGCGAGGTCGCCATAGAAAAATGCATTCTTGATGTCCAACTGATACAGGGGCCAAGAACTCATAGCAACCACAGATAAGAGAAGACAAACAAAAGTCATCTTGGCAACAGAAGAAAAAGTGTCATAGTAATCGGAGTCATATATCTGAGTATGTCCCTTGGCAACCAAACGAGCCTTAAGACGATCCACTCCACCATCTGGACCAATCTAAACAGTATAAACCCAATCCAGAACTAACAAGGCACTTGTCATCGCCTAAAGGACTAGGTCCTATGTGCCAAGAATGCGTAGCAACATTTCTTCAACCATTTCCCCGTTTCCACTGATGAGAGAGGGCCTCATGTATAGTGTAAGGAAGAGAAACATAAGACAAGGTGGAAATAAAAGCAGAATATGGTGAGGATAAATGATGATAAGACAAGAAAGTATAAATAGGATGGAGATTACAAGAGGAACAAGTACCTTTATTAGTGATTGACGGCAAGACCGGCGTCGTGGAGGGTGGCGCCATAGGAGATGAGTCATCGAGAGGCCCGATATCGGTACGCGGACGACGAGTATAAACCTATAATGGTCGAGGTGGAGTAGTTAGGAACTCAGAGGATAAGGCTGGAAGGGGAAAGATGAGAGGTAGAGATATGACCTCGAGACTGGAAGTCGGTGGGGAAGAGAAGATAGAAGAGTATTCAAAACGCGGACATCGCCGAAACGGCATCGATGTGTATCAGAGAATAAAGAATGGTAAATCAAGGCTGGCTGCTGAATTGCCAAGGAAGATGCACTTTGCGACCTTAGCAAAAAGTTTATCTTGCCCAAGAGTGAGTATGTGGACAAAACAAGTGCAGCCAAAAACACACGGAGGGAGACACAAAAGGGGTTGACTAGGAAAGAGAAGAGAATGAAGAACTTGATCACCCAATACAGAAGAAGGCATGAAATTGATTAAATAGCAGGCGGTTAAGATAGCATCCCCTAAAAAATGTTGATGAATTGTATGGTAGAGGAGAAGAGTGCGAGTTGTCTCAACTAAGTGACGATTCTTGAGCTCAACACCCATTTTGTCAGGTGGGAGGCAACAAGAAGACTGATGAAGAATCCCATGGGAGGATAAAAAGGCAGAGAAAGGGGCAGAGAGGTATTCCAAGGCATTATCACTGCATAATATATGAATAGAAGTATAAAATTGACATTTAATCTCAAGAAGAATTTGGGAACACTAAAATAGCCTGGCCAACTATTAAAATAGCCAAGTACAATTGGAAAAATCATCAACAAATGTAACAAAATACCGAAAACCTAAAATAGACGAAGTTCGAGACGGACCCCAAACATCAGTGTGGACGAGCTCAAAAGGAGACTTAGTCTGGGACTCTAAGCGCTTAGGGAATGAAACACGAGTATATTTCCCAAGCTGACATGACTCACACTCTAATGAAGATAAGCTTTTAAAGCGAGACACCATCTTTCAAAGCTTGGAAATGTTCGGATGACCGAGACGACGATGGACGAGAAGAGATTCATCCGTTGAAGTGCAGACGATGGAAGATGGGGCCGAACTGAGATAATAAAAGCCTTGAGACTCATGTCCTATGCCAATCATCCTCCCCGTACTCCGGTCCTGCAAGGTGACAAAAGAGTGAGAAAAGGTAATCGAACAATTAAGATCATGGATTAATTTACTGATAGAGATAAGATTAAATGGAGAATTAGGGACATAGAGAAAAGAAGAAAGAGGTAAAGATGGGAGGGGATTAGTAGACTCGATTCCTTCTTCGGCCATGGTTTCGAGTCCCATTAGCCAAAGTAATCATAGGGGTGGGTGAAGTGATAAGAAGGGAATAGCAGATTTTATTACCAAACAGATGATCAAATGCACTGAATCGGTAAATCCATGGACCAAGAGTGCGCAAGATAGTAGAGGCATTACTCTGGCTCCGGGCAACAAAAGCAATGGTGTTAGATTGCGCATGAGTAAGGCGAAAAACTCTTTTTTTTTTCTTTTTTTTTTTTTATCGATAAAAAGCAATGTATTGAGAAAAAAAGAACCAAGGTTCCAAGGAGTACACAGGAGATGTACAAAAGGGAACCATAGGGGAGGCGAGAGACAGCACAATGAGTCGCAAAAACCTACTGTACCGAGAGAAACCCACACCAGTTCCTATGAAAAAAAGGAACCTCACCAACCCCTCAACGTGAGGCTAACTACTCTAAGAAACCTATAAGTGAAGAAATCTCTTCACTTATGTACAAACTATTCCAGCTCCACAAGTTAGAAACAAAAGAATGCTTAAGTTGTGACACCCACGGGCCCCATTCTAAAAGGTATGCGATGAGACTCTTCCAAACAAATTAAAAGATACAAAGTGGAATGGATTTCCAAATCTTTCTTCTCTTTTTTCCAACAAAGGAGCCCTTCCAATTGATGAGAGCATCCTTGACATATTTTGGAAAGACCCAAGAGAAGCCAATTAAGGAAAAAAAGAGGTCCCAAAGGGGGCTGACCATCGGACAATGTAGCAAGATATGATGAATGGATTCCTTGTCCCGGCCACAAAGATAGCAGTGGTTGGGGAGGTGCCACCCCCTTCTTTCTAGTTTGACCAAAGTTAAAACCTTTTCCCATGATGCTTCCCACGCAAAAAAGGTTGCTTTGGTGGGAACACAAGGTACTTCAAACGCCTATCGGGAACGCGATTTGCTCTCTGATTTAGCACTCGCAGTTCACTCGATTTAAAAGCCAGAACCCGGCGTGGCCCAATTCACGAGATCTTATCTGAATCAGAGGAGACCCTTTCTTCTTGCAAGGAGTTGAGAATGGCCACAGCTAAATCCACTTCCCAACCATTAAAGTCTCTAATAAGATTGAGTTTCCCACTGCCATTCCCAATAGAATGGTCCTAAGCATCCGCCACAATCTGGTTGGGACCATCCGTCTCCATCCAACACCGCCATCACCAGTGACACAATCGGGTTGTCACCTGGTCAAGGTTTGTGTAGATTAGGCGACGACGAACCCAATGGTGGGTCATTGCCGAATGGAGCAATACAAAAAATTTCACCAGAGAACTTTTTACCGCACCGCAGCAGGTCTAACGGCTTGTGAGGATTCCTGAGCTCTGGACGTATGGTCATGGATGGCTTAACACAAGACACAACCACAAGTGGTTTGGTCGGAATTGAAAACGGCGGGTTCTAACCCGAACCTTCCATACTCACATAATTGATGTGAAGAAACATAAGAAAATAAATGTTTTTCTTATCGAATAATGAGGTGAGTCAACATTATCAGAGCAGGAAATAAATCAAGTACAAAAAGGAAGCAAAATATTGTATAGGAAAGGAAGGGAATAAATCAGAGAAGGGAATAAATTAGAGGATATTCTAAGAATATCCTATGATTCTCAACAGCTGCTATGCGCTCATGGCCCCTTTTTCAGTTGGATATTAAAAATGTCTTCTTCATGGTGATCTCATCGAGGAGATTTATATGGAACAACCATCGGGTTTTGTTGCTTAGTGCGGAGTCCGTTTATAAGCTACGGCTATCTCTTATATGGTCCAAACAATTTCCTCGAGCTGGGTTTAACACTACTTGGCCTGGCTGCTCAAGAGTCTTACATGATTCGCAAAGACAAATTGTAATTCATTCCATTTTTATCATCATACCTCTACTAGATAGTGTATTTACTTGATTGTTTATGTGGATGACATTGTCATTACAGGTAAACCAGGATGGTATTCAGAAACTCTAAAAACACCTTATTGAAAATCATAGAATATTTCTCTGGATATTCTTTGATTTATCTTCTACCTTTTGTTTACATTATCCTCCTTCCTTTTACACTTTATTTTGTTTCATTTTTGTTCCATTATTTTGCATATATATAGGTGCCTCTATAATATGTAATACTCACTCACTCATTCAATAAAGAAAAGCATTATTTTCTTCTCATTTCACATGGTATCACAGTCATATTGGTTCTAGAGCCGGAGCTCTTCCGACAAACCCATCTTCTCCAACGAACCTTCTCCTGTCGACATTCTCCGTCCGACCTTCTCCGTTGAACCTTCTCCATCAGATCTTCTCCGAAGAATCTTCTCCAGCTTTGAATTCGATCACATCAACTCCATCGTGGAACACCACGGGTATTATATTGTCGTCAACATCGGATAGGATTAAGTACATCTTTATAACAAGCTTAACAAGATACGACCTATATGCCCACCTCGTAGTAAGAAAATCATGTATCATTCTCTCGATATCTTTGATTTATATCCTACCTTTTGTATACATTATCATCCTTTTACACTTTATTTTGTTTCTTTTTTGTTCCATTCTTTTGTATATATATATATATATATAGGTATCTTTATACTATGTAATACTCACTCATTCAATAAAGAAAATCATTTTTTCTTCTCTCATTTCACACACCTCTTCAGTCACTTTCAAACAAAAGACTTGGGGAAACTCAAGTATTTTCTAGGCCTTGAGGTAGCTCTATCTAATTCCAGAGTGGTTATTTCTCAGAGGAAGTATACCTTGAATATATCGCGCACACCGGTATGTTGATCAGAAACAGACACCCTATGTATCCAAACGTCAAACTCAGACTGTGTTAAAGTGAGCTCCTCAACTGTGGTATGATCCGAGATATCAACGACTCAGAGGTAAATTCGAACTATCTCACCTTACCACCTCTACCGACACTTCTTTCCCCGTGAGCGTAGTTAGTCAATCCCTACAATCACCCATGATAGCCACTGATGCCGCAGTCAGATTCCGGCGTCAAAGGAATACTAAGTCAAGGGGTGTTTGAGGAACAAAGGTCATACCCTGATTGTCAAGGCGTGGATGTAGGATCATGTGCTCACCCACGTAGACAGACGTTTCTACATTAGTATCGCGTTGCTCATCAATGAACTTTAACATCCTGTAAGAGTAAGAAATAAGATGTAGTAGTCAGATTCAAAGGTCAGTTCCAGCATCGAGCCATGGCCTTAAAGAACATGTGTAAACTCATATGGTCAGCGATCTCCAAGTGTTAAGATATGGGTTGATGAATGGCAAAGTTTATATGTGATAATCAAGTCACCTTGCATATTTCATCTAACCTAGTTTTCCATGAGACGACTAAACACATCAAAGTAGATTGCCACTTTATCAGAGAGAAGATTGCATCTGGATGCATGACTACTAGTTTTGTCAACTCTAATGACCAACTAAAAGATATCTTCACTGTTCCCCGTGAGGTCCGCTGCTGATAAAGTATATATGTGACAAGCTTCGATGCTTTCGACCTATATGTCTAACTTGTGGGGAGAGTGTTAAGGTTTAGTCTCCTAATCCATTTAGATTCTTTTCCTTCTCTCTTTAGTCTCCCACTGCATCTAACTTTGCTCCTTTTCGCCTCTAACACTAGAGTATAAATATGTATGTTACCTCCTTTGTAAATTAATGAGAATCAGAGTATTCCTTTTCTCTCAACAACAAATGCATAATGAACAAATCCAATTTCCAAAGTTCATTTATGCAACTCAATCCATTGCAAGAAAGACATTAGGCAAAGGCCTTAGAGGTATGGCTCAAGTAGTAAAAGGGTGGGGAGAGTTTGTGGGAGGTTCCAAGTTCAAGTCCCAATAAGGACAGAAAATTTACCTAACACAAATGTAACATAAATATATATATATATATATATATATATATATATACAAGAAGAAGAAGATTAAAGACTTCTTTCATTTGTAATTTTTGGTCTTAGTTCAACGTATACAGTGGGGATAGAGAAAGGTCTTTGCTGGATTTTCTAACTTTTTGATGGGTATGCATGATTTTTTTTGGTAAAATGTGGTTTTGCAGTAATGACTCCCTCTTTGGCTGTATTCTTTTTGTGATTAATACATGCCGTTTGTTTACCCATCAAAAAAAAAACACAAAGCAAGGGAACCTTAGCATCCAAAGAACGCGTACTAGTATGCTATATATATATCTATATTTATACATAATTTGGATAAACTTCTCAAGAATTTAAAAGAAAACAACAGTAACAAGTTGTTAGACGTAGAAACCAACAAATCTACCAAACCACCACGTAATTGAATATATCCAGAATATAATAGTGCATACAGCATACCTAAGTTTTCCAAGGACAATACCAGATTCGTTTTTTCGAAAAAGACCAATATCTTCAGGAGATATGATCTCATATGTTTCTTTATGCTTAAGCATTCCATCCTACAAAATAGCAAGCAAGAAAAAATATGATTTAAGCTGTAGATCATGAGTAACAGCAAGGATAACAAACATGACAAATGTAGCCACAAACCAAAAAAATTTTAAAAACAAATAATGATAAAGATACAGTATTTAGCATGCATTGGATTTTAGTGCCAACAATACATTATAAAGTCAGTAAAGCTAGATACAGTAGTATCAGAAGAGTACTGATGAATTCACAGTTTGATGCCATGAAGACTATGTTAGAACACACCTTGTTGGATTCAGGCACTAACAACACACTTAGAGATGATATCTGACATGGAGGTCCTGAGGACAGAAGTGATTTAGATTGCCTAATTAGGCCTCTCAATCCCCAACTTAAACTATGACATAAAAACAACCTAGCAGTTCATTGTGTAAAGCTGCTGCTTCATGGTCAATCAAGCAGGGGTGGTCAATACAGTTTTTTTAACAATCAAAGACTGTGTTAGGCCATTAGAAAAAATCCCTTTAGGGAGAGGAGGAAACTAAGGTTGTAGATGGATACATGGTGTCTTTAAGGAACAAATGTTATTGTTAGAAAAAATCATTTGTAGATGTTTTAGCTCTGGAACTGGGTTGTGAGGTAGGGGCCCTTCCATCCTCCTATTTGGAACTCCCCTTGGGCGCCCCTCATAATTCGGTAGCTGTGTGGGATGGGATTGAAGAACGGTTCAGCAAGAGGCTAACTTTGTGGAAAAGATAGTATATTTCCAAAGGAGGAAGGTTAACCCTCATTCGAAGCACAGTGTCATGTTTACCAGTATACTTCATGTCCCTTTTTTGTCTCCCTAGGCAGATTAGACTGAGATTAGAACATATTAAGAGAGACTTTTGTGGGGCGGAGGTAATATGGATAAAAAGCCTTTCCTTGTTAAATGGTCCACGATTTGTACAAACAAAAGGAATGGAGGGTTGGGGGTTAGAGACCTCTCTATTCTCAATAAGGCCCCTTGTGTAAGTGGATTTGGCACTTCGCAAATGAAAAGAATGCCCTATGGAGGAACGTCATCTGCTGAAAGTTTGGAGAGGAACGAGGAGGCTGGGTATCTTGTGCATTTAGAGGTGCTTCTGGGGCAAGCGTCTAGAAGGAGATTAGAAAGGAATGGGATACAGTCTCTCGCCATGTCGTTTTCTCTCTGAGGAATGGCAGAAGGTTGCGCTTCTAGAAGGAAGTTTGGTGTGAAGAGGAGGCTCTTTGTAATTCTTTCCCCTCTTTGTATGCTTTGGCTACCAACAAGGAGGCGTTGGTGGCGGATCTGTGGGACTCTTCTAGGGAGGAAGGAGGATGGATCCGTAGCTTTATTAGATCTTTCAATGATTGGGAATTGGATGAGATCCTCTGTCTTCTCAATACCATTCAAGGAAAGCAAATTATTGAGAATCAAGAGGACTTGATGTTTTTCAAGGAGACAAAAAATTGTAATTTTTCACTGCCAGCTTCTTCTGCTACTCGATTCCATCTGAAAATGTCATGTTCCCTTATATGTTCATTTGGAATTCTCGGGTTCCCAATGTAAAGTAGGTTTTTGTTCAGTTTCTAAAGCTAATCCTTTACCATTTAAAGAAGGGAAGGGCCTTAGCAAATAGATGTTTTCTCTATGGGAAATAGGAGGAGACAGTTGATCATTTATTAGTCCATTGCCCACAAACTAGAGTGATTTGGGAACTTTTCTTAGCTATTGTTGGTGTAAAATAAGTATTCCCATTGTCTGTTATAAAGACCCTCCTCTCTTAGGGATTGTGGGGAAGAAGCGTAAAAAAGCTTGGATGGCAACCCCTCTCAGCATTTTCTGGACCAATTGGCATGAAAAGAACTACATCGCTTTTGAAAACAAAGACTTCTCAGCTCAAAGGATGAAAACCTCCTTTATTTGTAATCTATGGTCTTGGTCAAATGTGTATATTGATGAAAGGAATGATACTGGTTGATTTCTGACTTATGTCAGATGTAGTCGAGTAGGGTCAGGGTATAATCTTTTGTGTGTTGGTGGGTTTTTGTCTTGCCTTTTCTTTTTTTCTTCCTTTGTCCCTTGGTGGGACCCTCTGGGTGCTCTTTCGATGAATATATATGCTTTTAATCATCAAAAAAAAAGGGAAGAAAAATCTGCTAATCGCATTCTTCTATATTGCATTAGCAAGAATCTTGTGGCAGTCTCTTCAATAAGACTGATATTGTTAAGTTGGTATAGGCACTTCAACAGAAGATGCCTGAGAAGACATAGATGGCTGCCCTTTTGTATCTTCTTTGGAAACCTTGGTAGGAGAGAAATCAAAGGGCATTTGAAACTGGGGAAAATCTGAAACAAACACTCAAATCCTTTTCTAGGTGAAGTTTTTTGGATTGCACTACGCATTGCATACGAAAGATATCCATGTCTCTATCAGATATCGTTGATCGATTAGGTTCGAAGCAGATGTTTGAATGCTTTTCTTTTTCTACTCTTTATCTTAGAGCCCTTCTTATAATCGTTGTACACTCTGGTGTGCCCTTGTTGTACCTCTTTTTGTCACTTCTCTTTTATATAAATATACCTTGTGCTTATTTCTACAACACCTCGACTAATCCCACAAGGCCCTGAAGTTAAGGACCAGGTAAACCTCCAATGGCCTTGATGGGACTCGAACTGGTGACCATTGGATTAAACCCCAAGGTCGGATTAAACCCCAAGGTTTTAGATCAACTGAGCTACCCCTCAGGGTTAAATATACCTTGTGCTTATTAAAAAGAAACACACACACACACATACACACAAATCCTTGTTATTACTGATCTAATTTTGGCCTTGTCTCAACAAGTGAAGGACTATTAATCCTCTTCCTGTTTACCTCACAGACTAAATTTATTATCCATCACATATCAGAGAAAAAAAGAGTAGTGATATATAGAGATATCAGGCTGATAGGTATTGCAAATCCTTGTATGCAATCAGTTCAGCGACACGTACCTGATGGATGCCACTTTCATGAGCAAAGGCATTGGCTCCAACAATAGCCTTGTGTGGCTGTACAAGTAGTCCACTGTACTCTGCTACCTAGAGAAACAAAATACAATTAATAAAGTATATAATCTAACAATCTAACCAACAGGAATGAAGGTCAAAATTTGCTAAGTCTACAAAGAATACCATCTTGCTTGTCATAGCAATATGTCGTGTATTGATCCCAGTATAAAGGCCTCCCAATACTTGTTCTCCACGGCATTTTATTGTCATTACGACCTATATTTAATTTTCAAAATAACAAAAATGAATAAGTAAATAAGCAGCCGATATATAAAGATGATAAGATGCAAGGAATATGACATGCAAATAAGACCACAACAAAAAGAAGATATTAAAGACTTCAAATTTATGTTCCACCTATATCATAAAGAAAATACTGTTTATAGTGGGACTAATTTTGAACATATATAATTAAGTCATTTTTCCTAACAAAAACTAGGCAGGACAGTGAAAATTTGAGCGATATAGAAGGTTTTCCTTATGTATAATTAGACGAAATACCAAAATAGTAGTTAGAGTCAAACTAGGATTAAAGTAGTCGGAATCAAATTAGGATTAAACTGATAATAGGCTATAGAATTTTAATACATTTTAGATTTGTCATAGAAGCCTATAAATAAGGCTAATTGATGTAAATCAAGAAAAGATTTGATTAGGTAATAACATTTTGTTCTCTTTGCAATATTTGCAATCCTCAATGGTGAAACTGCACTATTTTTTTTTTTTGATAAATAAGAAACGCACTAACACCAAGAAGGAGGCTAAGGGTATGCACCAGTTCACCCAATCTATCCATCTCTTCCCAAAACCCATTTTTTCGTAACTAAAAGCAAGTACTCCTAGTTCAGTGATCATATGCCTTTTTAATGTCCATCTTGCATAGGATACACTTTTCCTTGCTTTTTCATCCTATGCACAAGATCCGTCAAAAAACAAAAAATCCTATGGACAAAATTGTTCTTGTCAAAATCTCTGTTGAGAATCAAAGAATATTCCCTGTGATATTTTCTTAGCTTATCTCTTACCTTTTTGCATTATCCCCTTTACACTTTATTTTGTTTTTGTTCATTATTTGTATATATATATGTTAAGTTTCTATACTATGTAATTCATCCATTCAATAAAGAAAAGTATTCTTTCCTTCTCTCATTTAACATGGTATCAGAGTCATGGTTGGTCTCCTGAAAACCCTCTTTCGACGCCATCTTCTTCAAGGACCCTTCCGACTGTAATCTTCCACGAGCCTTCTTCGGTCGAATCTTCTTCATCACCTTCATGTAATGCATCTTCCGTAGGATCTTCTCCGACTAGACCATCTCTCAAGCAATCTTCTCCATCGAACCTTCTCCATTGAACCTTCTCCGTCAGACCTTCTCCGACGGACCCTCTCCAGTGGACCCTCTCTAGTGGATCGTCTCCGTCGAACCTTCTCCGTCGGACCATCTCCAAAGGACCCTCTTCGATGGACCCTCTTCGACGAACCCTCTCCGACCAAACCTCTTCGACGGACCCTCTCCAGTGAAGTACATATGTAACAAGCTTCGTGCATATGACATATATGCTCCAACTTGAAGAAGAGTGTTGAGAATCAAAGAATATTCCCTAGAAATTATTTGGTTTATCTCCTATCTTTTTTGTACATTATCCTCCTTCCTTTTACACTTTATTTTGTTTCCTTTTTGTTCTTTTATTTTGTATATATATGGGTGTTTCTATACTATGTAATACATCCATTCAATAAAGAAAAGTATTTTTTTCTTCTCTCATTTAACAATCTCTACTATCCTTTTTTAAGAGGAATAGTAGAGATTTTGACAACAAGAACAATTTTGTTCATAGGATTAATTCAATTTTTTGTATAATTTTTGGGTGTGGTCCTCTATTTTTGTGATTCAAGGTCCCTCTTTCATTATAGATTTTGTAGATTGGATAGGGCTGGTTTGAAGGGTGGCATGTTCTTAGTTGTTTTTCAGTTCTATTTTTTGTGCTTTTGTTGCCCTGTATACGCACTGTATACCTTGGGCCGCTGCTTTTGGTGCCTTCCTTTTCTTAATTTAATCCTTTTTACTTATCAAAAATATATATATAAACACACATATAGGATATTTACAGAAATAAGAAAAAAATTAGATTCATTCATACACAGAGTATTATATTCAAGAAAACTAATCTTATGTTTTAACTCTGCATAATTCACATATACAATCCAGATGACAGTTTATGGAGGATAAACACACCTCCTCCAGTGAAGCATTTCCAGCTCTTTCACCAATTCCATTAATAGTTACTTCTACTTGTCTTGCCCCTGCACAGGCCCCCTGAATTTAAACAAGCTACTATGTGAGTCTAAAATGATTAAGGTGACCTAAGCAATAAAGTGGAAAAGCAGAATAGCCATGGCACACCGCTATTGTGTTTGCAGTAGCGAGCCCAAGATCATTTTGGCAGTGCGTTGAAATGATCACGTTTTCACCTGGGTGTTGGATTTTATGTCAGCAATCAATTGTCCAAATTCATCACACACGGTATAACCCACAGTGTCAGGAATGTTCAGTGTCGTAGCACCAGCCTTAATAACTTCCCCTAGAATCTTATAGAGAAACTCCCTATTGGATCTGGTAAGAACAAAAATAATAAGAAACAATCAAGTTAACTAGAAGCAAATAGCAATGAAGTCCATTTATCTCTTACAGGAAGAGCAAGTATTCAGTGGGGATAAATTTCATAATTTAATTAATTAATCATGTACAGAAAACAAGGCCAGTAAAACAAGAATCGATTAACAAGGTTTTTATTGCCCACTGGAGGCTGACATAATTGAATTGTCTGAAACTGAACATGAACCATCTATTAGTTCACTGGCCAGAATGATGGACCATCAATTCCTTTTTTGGTTGAAAATAAAATGATGGAAGATCACTCCACCCTAGAAGCAAAAAAATTATCTTCACCTCTATTATACATTTTTTCTTTTCATAAGAAACAACCCCGTTTGAAAGTAAGAATCTATACAAAGTAAGAAGGATGAGAAATCCTTGAAAAAGCACAAACAAAGTATAGGAGAATGACCAGGAAAAAGGTAAAAAACAAATGAACGAACGAACAGAAGTCTCCAGCATCAAACCCTTGACTTTGCTCCCTAACAGAAACAATGTCTCTTTAGTAAATCTATGCTCCATGAGATAGAACAATCCAATTACTTTTTTTTTTTTATCAGAAACGAGAATGTAAATATATATCAAAAGGAAAAAAGTACAAATGAAGGAAGAGATTTCCGTTGTATAACAATTACATTTCTAACTAGATTTTTTTCCATAGGTTTTAAAGGCATCATGTTAAACCCAAATCCTACAAGCCTGAGCTTTTAGGAGAGTTGGTCCTTTAACATAATATCAGAGCTTGGTTTGACAGAAGATCTTGGGTTTGAGACCTCTCGACAATTTTTTTTTTGTTTTTGATAAGCTGAACAATATATTGACAAAATAGGGCCAAGCCCCAGAGTACACACGATGTATACATTTTTTTTTTTTTTGATAAATACACAATTTTGTCCCCATTGGGACTTGAACTTCCCTCCCCTCCCTATGCCCATGGCCAGCCCTTAACCACTAAGTTAGGCCTAATCAAGCACCTCTCTACAATTTGACCCCCTATTCATTGATTCAAAGTCCGCGAAAGACTCTATCCGGTTTGTCTGATCACGCATGGTGTTGGGGTGCATGTAAGGGAGGGTGTAAAAGACATGATTTCATATTAAACCCAAATCCTACTAGCTTTTAAGAGAGTTGGCCATTTAACAATAGGTAAAAGTATAAAAGAATATTACATACATAAGGAAAGGAAAGGCACCCAAAGGTCAACCCAATGTAGATAGAGAGTATACAACAAGCACATCTAGACTATTACAAAAAAAAGAAACAAGTATACCAAAACTCATCTACCCTCATCTAGAACCCCAACCAATCAAAAAAGTTAACTAACAATAAAGGTGCTTCATCTATACATCATTTAGACCAAGATCAAAAATTTTAAACAAAAGAATTTTCATTCTTTATAATAAGAGCTCCTCATTCACAAAAGCAATTTTGTTTCTTTCCCTCCAAATCGTAAAAAAGAGACACAAAGGGGCTGCCCTCCAAACCTTCCTATGCTACTTGCGCACAAAAGAGTCATGCCAACCGAGAAGGGTCCCTCTAACTGATAAAGGTAGGACTAATAACACTTAGAAAAGGGTGAATGATAACTACCAGAAGTCCTAGCCTAGGGGCAATGGATAAGAATATTATCAATAGTCTTTTCTTCAATACAACAAAGATAACATCTAGTAGAAAAGGACCATTCCCAGTTTTTTACTTAGTTTGAGGTTAACGGCTTACCCCCATGAAGTTTCTCAAACAAATACCCCCATTTTAATAGTGACATAAGAGCTCCAAATGATCGTTTCTCATAAATGGTACTATATCTAGGCTCCAAAGCATTGTGAAGAGACTTAACAAAAAAAATCCCATCCTCATACTCTTGGAAGGAGGAAGACAACAGCTGGTGCCGGTCAAGATGATATGGAATTCAATTGTTCCTACAAAAGTGGGGTTTTTTGTGTGGGAGGTTTGGTGGGGAAATTTTTTTATTATGGACCAGCTAAAGAAAAAAGGCTTTTCCCTTGCTAGTAGGTGTCCTTTTTGTGGGCAAGCGGAAGAAGTATCGGAACATCTTTTTATCGATTGTCCAAAGATTTGTAGTTATGACAGCCTTATTTCTTTTCTTCATAAAATAAGGTCGAGAGCTAATTCTTGGTCAAGTTCGCCCCTTGAAGAAAAAACAAATCAGGCGAGTGTACCCTCCGTGCTTATCAGGTACCTGGACTGGGAGAGAACAAAATTGTGTTTGAAAATGAATGTTTTTCCTTTGATAGGCTGGGAAAGCTTTTCTTAAGGTCCCTTTCAGGTTTAGCGCTATGATTCCCGATGGACTATACTTTGTAAGATGTCTTTTGTGTATTATTTAGCTTGTTTGGTAGGTTGGTAAGGTTTTGTTTTAGCCCTCTTTGACCGTCTGCCGAGCCCTTTTAGATACTTCCGATCTTGCCCATTACTTTTTTCTCTCTAATATATTTCTTCTTTTGCCTATCAAAAAAAAAAATTCTCTTTCCAAGCACCTCATGCCCCAAACTAGACACCACCCTCTTTCCTTGTAAACACAAAAGAAACCTCTCCATCTCCTAATCATTGAATGATCTAGATAACCGAAGATTCCAACCCCTTTCCTCATCTAACAAATTCCAAGTCTCCACCACTTATGCACCTTTTGACATAGCTAAGATATACAATAAGGGAAAGGTAACATATAAAGCATAACTGGTACACCATTTATCCTTCCAAAATTTCACTCTTCTCTAATTCCCTACAAAGAAAACAATTTTACAAAATCATGGATAGCTTCTTCCTGATTTCCCACCAAAGCCCCACATCATATCCCTCCTTCACTTCACAAGTACACCATCCCCATTCTTCAACCCAAACTTTATAATAATAACTTCCTTCCAAATGTCACCCTTCTTCCCCAAAACACTAACACCATTCATACAAAAGGGCCCTATCAAGCTTTTCTTTGAACATTTAATCGCCCACTTTACATGATGAGGCTTCCTCTCCAATGCCCCTCCACCCAAAGGATGTCCTTTTGGGCCTACTCTAATCTCGATCTAACCATTTTTGACATGTGAAATAAAGACATGAAGTAAACAAGAATACTAGACAAAGGGCTTCAAATGAGGGTGATTTGGGGGGATTATTACCTCAACTAGTCCCCATATTCCTCAAATGGATCTCATAGTTGTTGAGAGGGCTGCAAAGAGATGAAGTAAATAGGCATACTAGACAGAGTGCTACAAATGAGGGTGATTCTCCTCCTTTAGAAATAAATTACCTCTTCCACATGGCTAGCCTCTTCCAAAAACGCTCCACCCCATAGCGCGTAACCACCAATTTATGAGGAGCACCAAGAGAAGGCCTAACTAGAGGAGGGAAGCCCTCCCACCTTGTAAAAGCTTAAGGGCCAAACCCTCTAAATTGTCAGCCCACCTCACCAGTAAAATTACACACTTTTCCAAAATTGACACCCAATCCCGAGATAGCTTCCAACCAAATTAACAACAAGCTCAAATATGTTATTGGATCTTCAAGAGCCCCATAAAAAACAAGTGTCATCAGCGAAGAGCAAATGAGTGGTTTAAACCACGTCTCTACCTCTTCCCTTGACCCAACAAACTTGATGAATGACCCCCCATCACTACTCTCTTGATGAAATTACTTAGGGTTTCCATCTCAATTACAAATAAATAGAGAGCAGAAGGGGGACACCTTGCCTCAAACCCTAGAGCTATGGATGAAGCCCACATAACTGCCATTTATTAAAATAGAGAATGTTATTGTGGAGATACACCAACTCATCCACCCTAACAACTTCCCCTCAAATCTCATTTTTTGCATGACAAGCTGCAGAGAATCACAATTTAAGTGGTCATATGCTTTCCAAATGTCCATCTTTCGTAACTTCCATCCCAACAAAGAATCCATTAACACGGTTGTATTATTAGGGGTCCCACGGTGGTGTCAAGGATTTTCCTTCCCTCAATGAAAGTATTCTGAGATGAAGACACCACCTTCTTTAACCTATTCTCAGATACTTTTTCCAGAAAGTTGTATAATCCTCCCACGAAGCAGCATTTCTAATTGGTTCATCTAGTTCGCAAGGTCCACAACCCCCAATATCCAATGGTCATAACTCCAAAGACTGATAATTACTAGCACCAAGAAGAGAACACAGTTAAGTCCCCTCTAGCAAGTAAATTTTCTTCTATTGCAACATTGAAACCCTCTTAGCAAGTATTTTTCTCCTAAAGAACGATTCATTTCTTTGAGAAAGGTCAAAAGATTTCACTTATGGTCTCTTAATAGTTCACTAATGCCCATCCGTGACCTGAATTGCCTAAACAGCATAAAACTGCGATTTAGAAAGAACAACTGGTGGAGCAACCATTCAACCCACACATGCACAGGTCTCCCATCTTCTAGGCAAAATAAACTCCAACTTTGTACCATGATGTTAAAGGAAGCCTTGAAGAGCAAGATAGAAGCTAACATTCAGAAAGATGGCAACTCGCTAACATCATGATAGCTTCAAAGATACTGGTCCTTTCCAACCAAATAACATAGAAAATCATAACAACAATTCTCTCCTTCCCTTCACTTGCCTCTTTTTCTCTTCCCAATCTTCCTTTGTCTACTGGACTCCATGCCTGATTTTCACTATCAGGCTACCAAAGTTGTAAGAAAGGAAATTCCCTTCACCATAATATCACGAGAAACTCTGGAATGCTCCAGCACTGTCCAGAAGAACTTGAAATGCTAAAACCACCAACTGTTTTTTAAATCAAAAACACTAAAAAATGAGATATATGCATAAAAGTCCATACCCCTATTTAAATTCATATTTCTAGCAGTTCGACCATAAAGAGCCCAAAATTAAATGCCCACAATTTTTCTCTCTGAAATGATGATGATATTTTTACCACCCAACAAGAAAGGAGTTTCTCCTATTTTACTGCAATTTCTCAGCAAGAATCAAAGGAAATGCCCATCACCAGAGCTTTGTAAGAATCCCTGGATTAATCGAGCAGTCTCAAGTGTCTGGAATGTTAAAATTGACAACTGTTTTCCAAAAGGACATCCTAAAAATTATATGTATATAAAATTTGATATCCTAATTTCATAGAAATTTCAGACTCTCACCTAGGACACAAAGTAAATGTCCAGAATTTTTCCCTCTGAAATATTACCAAATCAGGAATAAGTTTCTTCAATTTTCCTACATTGTCTCAGGAGCCAAACAAACACCCGTTTTCAATTAAAAAAAATGGAAACATAAAATCAAACCTGCCGGCATCTTCGGGACTGAACTCGACATCATTGCAACCCAAACTCCTGGCATACTTCACCATCTCCGTTGCAATCTCAACCACCTCCTCCTCACTCTTCTTCAGCTTATACTTCATATGAATCTCACTCGTCGCGATAAATGTATGAACCCGCGGCCTCTTCGCATACTTCACAGCCTCCCACGAGGTGCTAATATCGTTTCGATTACACCTGGCCAACCCACAAATCACCGGCACATGCCCATCCTCTTCCACCGTATTCCCCACCTCTTTCGCGATCATCTTTACCGCTTCAAAATCATCTTTCGACGCCGCGGGAAACCCAGCCTCGATAATATCGACACCAAGCTTGGCGAGCTGGCGGGCAATGTCGATCTTCTCCTTGCTGGTCATGGATGCGCCGGGGGACTGCTCGCCGTCGCGGAGGGTGGTGTCGAAGATGCGAACGTATTTGGGGTCATCGATGCGGTTGGGGATGTATTCAGGGCGGAGAGCAGAGCGGACTAGGAACCTCTGAGAGGTGGGTTCTGCGGGTAGGGAGTGGGAAGGAGGTTTAAAGAAGAGGGCAGTTGGATTAGGATTTTTGAGAATGACCTTGGAAGAATAAATGGGAGCAGTGGATAAGGCAGGGTGGTTGAGCCGTGAAGTAGTGGTGGCGGTGGTGGCAATGGTGAAGTTAGGGTTTAACAAGATGGACGCCATGTGAAGAAAGCTTAAACCCTACAGCAGCAGCAGAGAAGGGAAGGGGAGTGACAGAGAGAGTATATACAGCATACAGCTACAAAGGAGGCCAAGACAAGATGGTCTTTATTTTGACATTGTCAGCCGCCGCCATAAGTCATGAAAATCTCCATAGACAAATAAAATATTTTAAAAGACCTCAAACTAAAACCCTTTTTCTTAAATGAGAATTTGAATGTATTATAATAATACACTGAGTGGGTCGTTTTTTTTTTCCCTTTTTCTGAAAGCAGCCGCACTTATTTTTTTTATTTTTAAAATTTTTTTCTCACTGGAACAAAAAAATCAGATTTTAAATGGAAAATTTTATATTTTAAAATCTTCCTAAAATATTTTTAAATCTTTAAAATTTTAAAATCCACATAAAATATTTTAAAAGGATAATGGAGATATTAAAAAAAAAAAGAATTTAAGTGGCATCAATCTATTTTTTTAATTATTAATTTTATATATTTTATTTTAATTATATAAAATAAATAAATATGGTAAATATTGTTGTAACAGTGATAATAATAATCCACCATAGGTGGAGGTAATCTATTATATTATATTAAAAGTTGATTAGCTTTATAAAAAAAAAAAAACAATGATAATAATAATTTTTTATTATAATAAATTACTCATTTTTATTTTTTACTAATATGTTAAGATATTATACATATATTATATAAATATTTTTCATTTTATTATAAGAATAAAGTTAACAAATTGCTTTCTTTTTTTTTTCCTTTTTTTTTTTGAGAAAACAAATCGCTTTTTTAACATAATTAAGATGTTAATTTTAAGAATATAAAAATAAACAACTTAATAGAAATATAATATTGAAAAAAACAAACAAATTTATATTTAATATTATTAAACCTTATTCAGCATTCTAATAATTAATCATCAATCAAATCGATAAACCAAACAAATCTTAGATCCAATCGATGAGCATGGCAAATCGATTGATTTCCAAATAATCAAGTCATTTGATAATTTCTATTTTACGCCCATAAAACCATTTTAAATTTATATTTATATTATTTTCAATTGCATAAGAATTTTTAATTATATTAATGAATAATTACCATTTACAATTATCATACAATTATCTCCATTATTTAAAAAAAAATTAGTTGATTAATTTATGTAGATGAAATCATTTTAAATTTATATTTTATATCTATATTTATATTATTTCCAATTACATAATAATTCTTAATTGTATATTTAGATAATTACTTTTTAAAATTATCATACGATTATCTCCAAAATCTAGATAATTTTATTTAATTAATTTTAAATTTTTAAGTTATTTTTTGGATGGAAATGTATCTATATTCAACTAAATCATCTCCTTATACTTTTACACTTCTAAGATGGGAGTCACCTCATTCCCCTTTGCAAAACCCTAACGGTAATTTTAGTTCTTTTTTAAGTTATTAGTATTTGTGTACGTGTTAATGCATCTTAGATAATATAAAATTATATGATAAATAAGTGAATTTATTTTAAATCTTATTAAAAATTAAGTAGAAATAATTACAATTTGAATTAGATAAAACCATTTAAAAAAAGAATTATTGGGATCAAATATAAATAGTATTACATTTTTCCACATCAAAATTTATGATAGCAAAATTATTTTCTATTTGATTAAAAAGATAAATATCAAATGTCACACTTTGATTTGAAAATATTGCTAATTTATTTTGTGCTATAAACTAAATGTTAAATAATTCTAATAATTTAATAGTTCCCTCCTCATGTCCAGACATTTTAACGTTGATGCTCTAATCAACTTATATAGGCTTGTAAACGTTATTTTTTGTATTTATAAAATAGTTAATGTGTGGTTTTGTATTGAAACCTAAAAAAATGAATCATAATTTAATTCATGAAAATTTTATATTACTATTGAATTGTGAACTCATGAAGTATTTATATTTGGATGTTGGAAATTGATGACAATAAGTTTTCTTGTGCATATTTCTTATTAATGTGCTTTAATTTTATCAATTTCCTTTATATTTTAAGTATATGTTTAATTATTTTTTGAAAATCTATTGACGAGTAGATAAAAAGAGAAATATATTAATAAGAATTCAAAAGTATTTTTAACCTCCATTATTATATAAAACCCTAGCCTATTTTCTCTCAACTATTTATTGACAATGACGAGACCTATAAAATAAGTTGAGGGAGTGAAGGTACTAGGATTGTGTTTGTTTTCCAAAAAATATTAAGGAAGGAAAAAAAATGATAAATAAAATTATTTTTTCTTGTTTTGTTGTCTAATAAAAAAAATTAGGTTGTGTTTGATTCTTATAAAATACCAATGAAAAAAAATGTTAAGAAAAATAATTTTATCGTATTTGATTGTCTAATAAAAAATTTAAAGAAAATCAAATTACTTAGAAATTTAAGTATTTTAAAATTATTTAATTTTTATATTGATGAGTTTAAATAAAATTGATTTGGACTAGCAAATAAAAATATTATATGGAATTTAATTATATTTTTATGTTCCTTCGTATTTTTAATTTTACTTTTTATTACTATTTTATTTTCTTTGTCCCCTTACATTTTCGGTCTTTTCTTTGTCCCCTTACATTTTCGGGGAACCAAACATAGTTTTAAAGAAAATAAAATATAAATAAAATTATTTAAATAAATTTAAGTAATTTTAAATTATTTAATCTGTTTATTATCAAGTTAAAATTATAAATTTTGTTTGAAATAGTAAATAAAATAATATGTGAGATTTAACTCTATTTTTATTTTTCCATTTTTCCTTCACATTTTTTTCCTTTCACTTTTCCTTCATATTATCAATGGTCGTCAATATACTGCAACAAAACTTTAGTCATAGGTATTTTAGTCACAATAATAATATCAAACGTGTAAGCTAAACTATTAAATGTATAGAAATTGAGTCGATTTATTATACTACTAACCTCGATATTATTTCATCATCAGATATTTTTAGCGGTTTAGATTTTATATTTATATAGATGTATTGCTAATTTAAATCAATAAAATTATTTCTCTTCTAAAAAAAATTATTTTTAACCTCCCAAATACATCATTTGATATTCAAATCATATAACACATTTGTTTAAAATAAATTTTAGAGTTAAAACAAAATTATGAGAAATGTCTAGTTATGTCAAAATAAAAATTCAACGAAATTACAATTGAAAAAAAAAACCCAACAAGCAATTACCCTCGATTTAAAACGTTTTTTATTTTTCTTATATAGGATTTAAGTCACTTATAAAAGAAACAAAATAATAACTTGTGTTTTAATCAATTATTTTAAGTTTTTTCAAAAGCTTTAATCAATTATTTTAATATTTTCAAAAGCTTTGACTATAGAATGTTAAATTCAAAAATTTGAGTAATGATATAAAAGTTAAAAATATTCAAGGAGAACTATTAGAATTTTGTTAGTTTATAGAAAAATAAAATAATAATTAAAAATAATTTTTTATTTCTATATTATTGGGGTAACCGTTTAAAAGGGATAAATCCCAACAAAAATTGTAAAAATAATATCTTTCATTGAAATCCAAATATAAATACAAAAAGACATATTTTTGGATGAAAATGCCCTTGGGCATTTTGTTATCATGTTGAGCTTTTAGGAGCATTTTTGTCAAAATCGAGACATTTTCAAGGTTAATTTTTTAGGAGGTTATTTTTGCAAAAAAACTTTTATTTTTGTCATTTTAAAACCAATTTATCTATATTATATCCCATATTTTTCTTCAATAATAAAAAATAAATTAATAAATATAAAATTTGCTAAAAAGGTGATTTTCAATTAAAGGGGGTAATAAAACTTTAAATTCAAATTTAAAGTCTATAAATTTGATAAAATAGTTACTAGAATTTACGACTTTATTTATTCAACATATTGAATCTGTTTTATCTGTCTGAATCGCCTCACACAGATAAAAACGTCGTAACAAAACAACGAGTAACACCACGTCGATAAAATGACGACAAACTAAACGTCGATAAAACGACGACAAACCAAATGTCAATAAAACGATGACAATAAAAAAAACCTAAATATTTGTGGAATAACTAACTTATTAAGCAATAAAATGAAAGAAAAAAAAATTCAAATGAGTGGTTTCAAGCAAAGAATGACAAAAAAATCACGTCTCACCGCTTGAAGAAAATAGGCTACAAAAAAGGGAGAGAAGGGCAGCTAGGGATTTTTTTACACTTTAAATGTTCTTTATCATGTATTCTTTTTAATGGTATTTTTTTTATCAATATTTGACATAAAACTTACAAAAATCAATGGTATTATGTATTCTCTAAATATTATTTAAAAATCATATATAATGAATGAAAATAAATCAAATCGATATGAATTTATAACATAAATAAATAACTAATTAGTTAATTAAGGATATTGAAAGCTACATTATAAATAATATCATTCAAACATACCGCATATAGTAAGAAATACAATACTTTTACTACAAGCCTCTCTTAACTTAACTAAAGGCTCAGTTTCACTTAATAACACAATAAGATAAGAGCAGACCTTTTATCGCCTCTCAAGGGCCCATCCCGACTTAATCATGATTACCCAAGGCGATACTTAATTGCAAAAACACAGATTTCACTATACAAGACGTAAATTTCATTGAAATCGCTGCAGACACCTCACGATCGACTAAAACAAAAATAATCAATTTTGCATTATAACCTATTAAATGATTTTGAATTAGAAACCTATTAAACAAAACTTAATTAGTGGAAATGAATATTACTATTAAATCATGAACAATAATGAAATATTTATTATAAAATAAAAAACTGAGATGTCCAATTCTTTTGGAATTGGATATGATCAAGATTAATTAAAAATTTGTATGTTTTTAAACGTATTAATTTATGTAAGAAAATAAGACAATTAAGTCGAGTGGATCATATAAAAAAATATTTGTGGATTATAAAGATTTTATTTTATTTTTTATTTTTATTTTTTTACATATATTCACTATGTAATATATCTTAGAAATATATTTATTCACAAATTTATCCCCATTGAAACTTGATCCATGGATTTCTTTCCCCTTTTATGTCTACCTAAGCTCTTAATCACTTAAGGTAAGTCTTATTGGCTCTGAAATATTTATTTTCAAAATATAATAGATATGTAATATTTATTTTCAAAATATTTAAGGGTTGGAAAAATATACCCTTATGATCTTATCAATCATTTTTTTAATGGAAAATGAGATTTAATATTAGATATTTAATAATTTTGATATTTATTATGAAAATATAAGAAGTATGTTATATTTCCTTGATTATGAAGACATTATACAACTTTCCTATTTATTAAATAGACAAATATATGAGATACGTGATATTTCATAAATTATCTTATTGAACAATTTTCCTCTCTGGTAAAAAAGTAAAAGGGGTATGCTTTTTGATTACCTTTTACCAAGCATATTTACAAATAAATACTTATACACTTTCTTTGTAAGTTTCTAATTTCAATAATTTTATTTCACAAGTTTTTTTCCCGTTCAAACTATACTTTTATTTTTTTTTTCAAAAATATATGTTATCATTTTTCTTTCAAAAGAAAAATACTTGTTAAAATCAAAAATCGTTTTTCATCTCCCAAATATATTACTTGATATTCCACTTCAAATCATAGAAAATATTTGTTTAATATTTGTATTAAAATAATAATTTTTATTCAGATAAAAAAAGTGAAATAGTAAAATTATAAACGTGTCAAAATGAAGATTGAACTTAATTATATATAAATCAATAAATAATTATTTCAATGTTATTTGAAATAACTACTTTTTGTTTTAGTTATACGATTCAAGTCACAAAATATTAGTTAAAAATGAAATTGGAAAGAACAACACAAGAAAATCAAATTTATTAGATTACAAAATAAAAATATTGTCATGTCCAATTCTTTTGGAATTATAAAGATAGAAATATTATAAAAAATTAAATGCTTATAACTCCCTTATATAGTTATATTTTTGGCTTTAGAAGGTAATAAATATGGTGAAAAACATACGTAATGAATGATGATTAAGATTAATTAAAATTTTGTATACTTTAAAAGTATTAGTTTATGTAAGAAAATAAGAGAATTGAGTTCGATCATATAAAAAATATTTATGGATTATAAATATTTGATTTTCAAAATATAAGATGTATGTAATATTTATTTTCAAAACATTTGTAATGCACCTTGGAAAATGAGATTTAATATTGGGCATTAACTAATTTTCCTATTTATAATGAAAATATAAGAGGTAGATAGTATTTCTTTGATTGTGTAGGTGTTATGCAACTTTCTTATTTATTAAATAAGAAAATATAAGAGGTAATAATGATTATCTTATTGTTGAAGAAATTTCCTAGTAAGAAAATATAAGAGATATGTAATAGCCTTTTCAGAATCTAAATTTGTATATATACCAGTAAAATAATACGATGTGAATTTATATAGAGCATGAGTTACTTTAAAATAATAATGATTATGAATTTGTATAGTATAAATTGGTGAAAAATAATAAATGACAATGAATTTTTATAGGCATTTGTTATGAAAATAATAATGATATTCGATTAGACAGTTATGAAATAATAATGATAATTCAATTAGACGTTATGAAAATAATAATAATGATAATTCAATTAAACGTTATGAAAATAATAATAGTAATTCAATTAGTAATTAATTAATTAATTAAATGAAAGGACGTTATGAAAATAATAATGGTAATTCAATTAGTAATTAATTAATTAATTTAATGAAAGAGTGGTAAAAAGGTAATTTTCCTAATAGATACCCTGCGATAAATTGAGAAGATAAAGAAAATCTTTTCTATTCATCTTCAATTTCTCTAACTAGTAGAATTCTAGAGGACGTACGCTTGATCTAGGGTTTGAAGAACAAATTTCTGTGCAAAGATATTCCCTATTTTATTTTTCTGTATTTTGGATGCAGATTATTTAATATTCTTTCATTTAGATCAACTCTCGTTAAGTTAACATTTATATTACACTTCTCATTATTTAAATAAAATAAAATAGCATTTAGTACGCCATACCGAATTACAAAAACATATGTAGAATCAGAGATTTAACAAGAAGATATGGCAAGTAGGTCACATATTTACGATTTTGATATTTGCAGATAAGTAAAAGACAAAAGGGGAATGTGATAAAAACCAAAAAGTTTTTGTTATGAAATAAGTCTTGAAAACTTGAGTATAAGAAATCAGGAAATTTGATTCATGACTTTCGATGTTTGAAAAAAAGGGGAATACTGTTAGATATTCAAGATTGATTTAGAAAAGGGAAAACAAATATTTGAGTATAATTTTGGAAAGAAAATAATGAGAAACAAATAAGGTAAATTTGAAAAGGCTAAATTTTTATATATATATATATATATATATTTGATAAATATTTAATATTAAATGTATTTTGCTAAGTAAATATTCTATTAAAAATACCAAATTATGAAGTTTTAAGAATAAATAAGTAATGATGATAGTTTATTTCTTATTATTTTAGGAGAAATATTTCATTGACGTGAAATTCTTCGGATTAACTTTTTCAAAGCTTTTGAGTACTCCTTTGAGGTAAGGGATATTAATGCAGATTTTTAAAAAGAAAATTGTTTGTTTTTACTTCATTTGAGGATGAAAATTGTTTTAATTGAATTATATATAATCTTGGTTTATGAAAAGTTTTACTTGTTTTATTTATTTGAATTATCCATGGATCAAGAAAGTAGTTTTGTAAGATTGTACTTTTGAGATTTTGCCTAAGCTTCATTTAAAATAAATGTGAGATATGATGTATTGTAATTTGAAATTTTGAATGAAATATTTGGATTTGTTAGTTCTACACAAGTCAACGAATAATAGTCGACACTATTCGAATCTCACAACTAATATAATACCAGCCTTTACATTTTCAAAGTGGGAATGTAATTGATTTGAATCCCAAAGATCTAGGGGTTTGCTAGAGGTTAAGATTAGTAGTGTTTGTTCCTTGGCCCACCTTAAAAGTGAACAATTTATGCTACCTACCCATTCAGCTTCCACACGATCGGCACCTCATTTGATATTTGATGACCAGAGAAAATATATTCAAATGTGATTCGATTTCTGATTCGATATGAAAGCGTTAATCGAAATTTGATACGAAATTGTTCGTGATCACATTTGATATGAAACCGATTTGAAATGGATGTGAGAACGTTTTAAAGTATATTTTGTTAATATTCCAACTTATTTTTGAATCAAAAGTTTTGATGAAAAACATCTCCTATTTGTTATATGATTGAAAACTTTTGATCCATGAAACGTATTAGCATTTCTTATCGTATTGGCCACCCTTTATTCTTCTTTTAAAAATTCTTCAGTACCCTTAGTTCTATGTAGGAGTGACTATAGACGGAATCGTTTATTAGAATATTTGTTTAAACTTCTCGACATTGTTTACGTTAAAGTTTAGGCTAAGTGTTTGGAATATTTTCGATAAATATACTGGGTTGATGTATTGGTTTCTAAAGTTGATATTTGAGGATTTAGAAAAGTGCGATTTACTTTAAACAAAGTGTTTGTAATTGGACAAAATCCAAGCATAAGGAAGGTTAGTGTCACACACTTCAAAACCTTCATCATGCTCTGAGGGTGTGGACTGACAAATATGTCCCTATGAAGGCTTCATGACACTTTATCATGTAATCTTGTTTTGGAGGGATTCATTAATTAGTTAGATTTTTTTTTTTGTTTAGTTTTTACCATCCAAAATCTCAAGGAAACTTGAAATATGTTTTTTAATATTATTACTTATTGTTACTAAATAAATGTTTTAATTAAATTTGGTCACAAAGTCTCAAACTTTATAAAAGAAAAAAATTATTTATATTTTAAAATCCCTAATTGAATTTAATCAGTTTAAACTTTTGAAGTGATATTCTCGCTCCTCAAACTGAAAAAAAAAACCATTTTTCCTTTTGAAATCGTAAATGGAGCTCTATTTCCACCTCCAATTTACAAATTTAAGTGAATATGTATAAAATTTAGTTTGTAGATGTTCAAACGAAGTAATTGAAAATAAACTAATGAACTTCAACAAACAACTAAAAATGTAATGCAATTTTCACAATAGCTCAATTGAGGAAAGACACTAAAATGAAATTAGACTCGCTTATATTTATGCAAGAATGGTCCATCTCCAACGTGGATCTTGCTAGGCCGTTTTCTCATGGATCCAGTTAATAGTCAGGCAATAAAGCAGACCTTAGTCTCAATCTGGCGACATGTTAAGGGACTGTATGTGCTTGATCTTAAACCTAATATCTTTAAGTTCCATTTTTTCCATGAACTTGACTTGCAGTGGGTCATCAAGGATGGGCCATGGACATTTGACCGCTAGCTCCTCATTGTTAGGACTTTGATCGTCGGATCCCCTCAGCGTCAAGTTGTAAGGGACTTGATCGTCAGATTCTCTAAGCATTAGCAGCGCAACGTGACCCTTAGTCAGCAAAAAAATGCAGAGAGGGAGAAGAGAATGGACGCAGTTAGAATTGCTTACCTTATCGTGGGGGATCTTTCTTATTTATCTAAGATGGTTTGTCGAACCTCCCTCTTATCTCAAGAAGGAATCTCCTATTTTAAGGGATAAATCTCATTTTCCATATCGACGATGTTTCGATCATATCTCCCTCATCCGAAATTGGAATTGTGCACCATTTTTTTTTGTTGGTTTCCTTATTCTTCAGAGAAATATCTGCCTGCACTGACACTTTTCAACCTGGGCTTGACTACATAATCCTGCTCAACCTGGCCAGGGCCGCCTTGTGGAGAGTCATTTGTGATTTTGGAGCCTAAATCCCATATGGATCGTGCCCATATGCTCTAGATCGGTCTTGGGCAGTATTTTGGGCTTTGGCTTGAGTTACATGCAACCCATCATGAATCCATGTGGATACTTTGTGGTGAAGCAAGCTGAAAACTTAAGAGAGTCAATCACATGGGGAATCGTAAGGGGAGTTATCAGAGTGTGGTTTCAAGAATGGAGCCTTTTTTCTAGTTTTAAGGTGGAAAACACTGTGTGGCCTGGGAGGGTCGAGGTGGAATCCAGATAAAAGGAGAGAGAAAGACTCCGAGTGTAAGGACCTTGACACTTTTCCTGCCTGATGCACATTTTCTAATTTTCTGGATGCTTAGCTTGGATTTTTTTCTGCGTTTTGTGGAAGAGGTAAGAACCAGGATCCGCTTCCACTTCCCACTCAGAGCGATTCGAGCCCGACCGACCTGGTTAGCGGATCCAAACAGAAACCCGGGGACACCCGACCAAATCTATTAATCAAATCCATTTATCAATTACATTTCATTAATGCAAGCATTTTCATTCTCAAATCTTTTGCTAAGCTAAGTTTCACACGCCGATCCTTGGCCCGATCTGAGTCATGATCCGAACCGTCCAGGCGCGAGACTATCTATACTATATAATCGTATAATCGTATACCGGGACTCTACTGACCAAGGTTTCTTTCGCAGTCGCACTGCACTGCGGTATACAAACAATTTCTCGTAATAACAAAATCATTTTACATATACCAAAAAAGAACTACTACACGGAAAGTGGTGTCCATAAAAATCTATACAATACATATAAAAAGTCCCATTTACCTATACATATACAATTTCTATTACAAAGCATCGAGATTACTAAGGCCAAGCAGAGCACCTATCTTGAGTCTACCGCTACGATGTGGAATGTCCCGTCCTCCGTCTCCTCTTCTGCACCCACACTGATTGAACACCGTGCTGTTTACGCTTAGCTGGAACATAAGCATGGACAACCACCAATGGTGACCGTCACGTTTATACATATGCATTTCATATATCTATACATACTTTCTATATACTTTAATTCCTTATCATTTTATATTCCTATTGCATGTGAATCTTATTTCTGTTACATGTTCTATGTCTTTGGCATATCCTTTATCTATACTTTTCATACATACATATTCATACTTGTACTATCGCATACGTTCATATTCTATCTATCATATACTTCTCAAGGGCTGTATACTTTTTCATTACTTTTCGTTCATATACTTATTTTCATATCAATTTATAATTGCATTTTACTTGTTTTCGTGAATCATCAGACTTTCATCGATACAGCCTTACGCTTCTCATATCATGTCATATATTCTATACATGTCATTTCTTTTCGTTTACGTCTAAGAATTACCTTTGTAGCGCCGGGATACAGAAATAACTATGTGTACCGAAGATACTTATCACCGCATAAAGACAAGATCTCGTCTGTTAATACCGAAGGTATCATCACGTATTTGAGACAAAGGACCTATGCCATATGCTATCTCTGCACTGAAGGTGTACTACCACCGCACGACGTTGATCTCGTCTTATTGTGCGACTGCGTACTTCACCCGATCCAAACGGATCTTACGCTATCAATTCGAACTAGGGCCTCGAGACTGCCTATGAATATGTCAGAAGAATCAGATCTTCCCATGCGCATGCCTATCTATCCCTCTACCAGGTTCTAAGCAGACAATCAACTTTATTACATTTTCTGTACATATCTCATAAGCATGAATAACTATTGTTATCATGATCGCTTATGCAATATATACTATCATTACTTTAATCTGTATTCGTTTATTCATACATATAGCTTTCTATATTCATATCTCTTTATATCATTTACGCATGTTCTCATTCCTATGCTTTGTCATCTTTGTTTATCTCTATCGTTCTTATCATTTATGCCTTTCTATAATGTGTTCCTAGCATGTTCTATCTTTATTCCTCTTGCATGTCTATCATATATTCATATAATTTACGTAGATTCCCGCTATGTCTTCATCTATTCATATATATTTTCTATATTTCTATCATGTTCCATCTATTCGCTTGTGTATGACAATCATACGCTCACATCATATAATCTTATATTCATACGCGTTTCTACTATCCATGTGATTCTTTAGACTATCATATCTTTATGACATATCCTATCATATCTTATTATATCTTACGACTTATACCTATCATATCATATACGTTGCATATACATGTCCTTTCATATACTTTTCAATTACTTTTATGCTCATGCCTACGTTTCACGTTCATATTTCATTTCGCTTTCATGTTTCATATCATATTCACGCTTTCGTGTTCCTCTATGAGAATTTGTTTCGTTTCTAATAATTGAATAATTCCAATTTACTCATCCAAATTCAAACTATGGCATTTTCATGCCAACTAATCATTTTACCTATTTTACACTCTGACTCGTTTGTATTACTTCCATTTTCCGGGGTATTAATCATATTTACCAGGCTCCTGCATCATTTAAAGCTAAGGTGCTAAGGGTTCTATTCCAACTGAAATCACCCAATTTGGAGCACCGGAACTCAAGATATGACCTAGACACCCGGGACTAATCTATGTTCAAACTGATGCAGAATTTTACTTGAACACGCCCCACTTTTGAAAGTGAATTTCGGCCAGAAATAATTTGACAATGCCTATTTCTTTATGTTTGATTCTTTGAAGTCATTTTAATTTTCACTTGAATCACTAAATCAGATATGAAATGGCAAAGAAGTTACTACAAAATACGAAAACTCGGGTCAAAATTGGGAAATGCACTACATGTACCGGTATACCCTCTCGACCTGTACCTACATGTGTTCTCGAATTTTGCCCATACGGGCTTTTCTGCATTTTTTTCCATATTTTTCTACCCAATTCAACTCTATACTTATTTTACACCTCAAAACCATTTCATATTCATCTTGAAATCTCTTTTCTACTCAATTCTTCTTTCTTTACATATCTTTCTTCAAAACTTTTCCATGAATTATTCCAAAAACTATTCTAATATGGGTCATAACCCATACTCAAACCAAACATGATGATTAGTTAGGGTTTGTTCTAAACCCTAACTCAATTACTCTCATTTAACCCATGAATCCATCCTCAAAGGGAGGGTTCCCTACTTTTCTTGTGTCATTTAGAGTTTTACCAACCTTAATTTCATTATATCTTTGGTTAGGATGAAATCCTAACAAACCCTAGGTTTGGAACTCCTAAAATTTTCTAGAATGCCATACAATTTCCATATGATCCATACCAAGGTTAGTTCCATACCTTTTTTTATCGTGGCTTATCTTCTTCTCCTCTTCTTCTTCTCTTCCTCTCTACGGTTCTCTTTCGAGACCAATTTTGGTCTTATCCAATTGGTTTGTTAAGGCCTTGTTTGGCCAAGTCAAAAACCCATTTTTTTGTTTTAAGTTTCTCTAATTGCATCTTGGTCCCTCTATTTCTCTCTTATTTCTATTCCATCTTTTCTCTATTTGCCTTGAATCCCATAACTCTTCTGGGTTCTGGCATTGCATATTATCTTTTCGCTGATATCTTTGGTCCTCAAGTGGTAAATGACCACTTTACCTCTTGTCTCTAATATTGATTCGGGTCTCTTATTTTATTCGAAAAATTCCATTTAGCTTTTAATGATACCCTAAACAACCGAAACTCATGGTGCAGATATTTCAAGCAAGCATAGTTTACACGGCAAGCCCATAAACATTTACAAATTCAATAGACCTATTGTGAAACCCGGGAAAAACGTATTTTTTTTTCTTTTTCTTTTTTCTGAAAATGAGCGAATCGGTAATTCTTACCCGAAACGGTACAAACAAAACCCTAGATCTTTCTCTAGACCTCGGATGACGAAACGGATCACGCCGTTAGAATCATCTCTCGTGAAACGGTGAGGAACCAAACAAACCACGTCGACCCGAGACAAATGGATTTTTACGTATTTCGAGGCCAAGAGCTTAATCAAGGACACGTGGCACGAGAGTGCATGCCACATGGCACAAGGATTGGGGAACACTTGGCACCTATGGCCAAGTGTCATACTCCTAGAATGCATGCAAATTAGTGGGAAGTAGTCATGCATGGCTCGCATTGGTGACACTTGCCACGGTTTGTAGACCATGTCAAGCACCATGAGAATCGGGTCTTGTGTAGTGGAGAACCTAGAACTTAAGGGGTTCTTCCTTACTGCTAGATCACCTGCAGAGAGGAAGAGAGGAAAATCATAAAAGAGAGAAGAGAAGGAAGCAAAGGGAAACCGTAAAAAGGAAGAAAAGGAAGGAGAAAGGAGGGAGGAGCCGCAAACCCTCCATATCACTGCTTAGCCTGAGGACTCCAAATTTGAACCACACACTACAAGAGGTGAGGGATCTTTCCTCTTGGTTATTTCTTGTTCGGGGGCCATGGAAATGGCATTTGCTGAGTTTGCTATGATTGTTTGAATGAATAAATATGTCAATTGGTGGATGTTGTCCTATGCCGAATTTTCTTGTTTTAAGACCGAATTTGTGATGTTGTACTAAGGAATTTTCGGGTTTGAAGACCGAATTTGTGATGTTGTATCATTAATTTTCCGGGTTCAAGACTCGAATTTCATGATGTTGTACTCGCTTGAATTTTCTAGGCTTGGAAAACCGAATTTGTGATGTTGTACATGCTGTTTTTCCCGGGTTTTTGCACTGAAACCCAATTTGGTGTAAAGGTTGTATGAACGTTAACATGCGTAATTTTCTACGGAACTACGATCGATGAATAAATATGTAATCAGGAATATTAACATGCATAATTTTTTCCCGAATCGATGATCGATGAATAACATGCGCACTGTGAATATTAATTCGTAATTGTGAATGTTAACATGTAATTTTCTTATGGAACTGATGACTGATGAATAAATATGCGTAATTGTGAATATTAACATGCAGAATTTTTCTCGAACTGATGATCGATGAATAACATGCGTAATTGTGAATATTAATTCAAAAATTGTGAATGTTAACATGCGTAATTTTCATGGAACGGATGACCGATGAATAACATGCGCACTGTGAATATTAACATGCAGAATTTTCCTTGAACTCAAGGATCGATGAATAACATGCGTATCAGGAATATTAATCACATAACCAATATGCGTAATTTTCATGGAACGGATGACCGATGTGAATACGCACTGTGAATATTAACATGCGTAATTTTTCTGAACCAATATGTATTATCGCATGTTATCGTATGTCGCTTTTTCTTCGGCTTTAAGACCTAAAATCAAAGTTGGCTTGTTATTACTTGAATGAATGCCATGCAGAATTTTATGGAACCAATCAAGAAGTGCATGCTATGTGATGTACCGATTTGAATATGGAATATTAACATGACTACATGTATGTTAAATATATGAAATGTTGTGTGCATTAGACATGAGTGTTCATAGCACACATAGTGGCGTAGAATGTCCATGTAGAGGTTTTCATACATTGGTCGTGGTTCGAGTGCAAAGGCACAAATTGCATCAGATTGGTGTGCGTAACACCACATTACATGAAAGTGTGTACATGGTACCGATTTGGCACCGCATTTGGTGTTGAATCGTGGGTTTCGAATGGGACGAGTCAAATTGAAGTTCCATAAAGGTTAAACGAAATGGAAATGAAATGTGCTCTGCGTAGCATAGGGATAGATACCAGTGAAAACTTGGAAAACCCGGTTAGACAAATGTATCCACCCTGAAAGCCCAAAAATGTTGGAGGGTGTGGTGAGACCCGCTGGTGAGACCCTGAAAAGTTATGTTGCCTAAAAAGACACGAAACGATTAAATAAATATCACATGTACTACGAGTTGTGAGAGATGGGAGCTCCGGGATTGACTCCGCACCGATTCCCATTGGCACTTGCGTTAGGTAGTGGGTCATCCGAGGTTGACCCCAGATCGCCATGTACAAGGTCATGCCTCATACATGCATGTAGATTTTTTCCATGATAGATAACATGTATGCAATTCCGGGACGTTGTCGGGTTTGATGTGAAACATCATTTGCATGTGCACCTAGGTAGAAAATAGCCCTTATAGGATTTATCTATACTGGGCGTTAGCTCACCCCGTCGCGGACCCCTTTCGTGCACAGATGTGCATGTGCAGACGACGCTCCTAGAGGCCTGGATTATGAAGCGCCTGACCGTGGCCTTGATTTTGTTCAGGTATATATTGTAACGACCTAGTTTTTACTATGTTTTGTATTAGGAGTTATGTAATAACTCTTAGATCTATAGAAATGTATGGTCTTGTAACCGTATGGACGAGTATGATGATGGGCCCTATTAAACATTTTGTTCATGTAATGTGGGTCTCATGATAAGGAGACACCAATGTGCTTCCGTATACGCACGTAGTCACCCGACCCTGGCCAGTGCCACACCCATACATCAGCAAAACACATTTACAATGAATGCGTCCAAGCCTCTTCAAAATAGTTTACAAAATCGATGTTTCAGAGTTCAAATTAATTTTACAAAATATCAGTGTTTAAAAGAAATGGAGTGAATGCATATGTCGGAGCATACTCCATAAACTTTCTAGATGACTCTGAGCTCCTCGACCTTGGGTCCATTTTCAATCACTGTCTATCACTCGGTACCTGTGCATTGATTAAAAACAATACGCTAAGCATTTTCATGCTTAGTGGTTCTATACGTTTCTATTTCGGGCTCAATAAGAATCATGCATTTATCAAAATAACGCCTTTATACAATGTCTAGTGTAATGTAAAAGATACTTATACAAATACACTTTTCAAATCATTTTACGCTTTTTGGTTGCGATTTCACATATGACTATAGAGTCAACATTCATGACAGATTTAGTTGGTGAATCCTGTCCTATTTGTCATTCAGTAGTAATGTGATTTCACATTCAATATTACAATCTCACATATGACTATGTGGTTAACATCTCACGATGTATCCAATGCATAATCCTCGCCTTGCTCACGCTCGCAGTACGTGATTTCATATTTAACAAATACGTTACCTTCATGACGAATTCAGTTGGTGAATCCCGTCATGTTGGTCATTCAATAATGCATTTCAAATCAATTTACTCATATGTAGTAAATTCACTTATAGTTCACATACATGCGTACATGCAGATATTTGACAAACATTTCAAATACTAATAATTCAAATCAATATATATATATTTCACAAATAGAACTTGAAATGAGAATTGAGTCACCCTAAACAAACCGACAGAGAACAGAGAACAAAGAAAAAACCAATTTATCGATCCCTTGTATCTTTCGATACCAATCCTAGGTCAGGTTGTCGTCTTCACCCGCAACTAGTCAAATACAAATTCTCCACTCTTAGTGGTTGAACAATTAATTGTACTAAATGACCCCGCTGGCCGGCGCTGGCGATGCATTCCGTGACATTTTTCATTTAATTTCATCCTTATTCAACCCCCATTAATTATTTATTAGGGTTCCAAACAATCTATGTACGACATGGTGCTTTCTTAACAAAATCCGAATTTTTTCGTCATGAACAAAGGCTTCACCGCAGCAGCACTACTGGCCATGCGAAGTGTGGTGGCCATTTGCCTTTCTACTACTACTAAGAAGGCAAAATTTCTTCGTCATGGTGAAGAACCGATTTTCGCCTGGGCATTCCTCCTTTACTATTTTTGCGATTTTCTCAAATAACCAAAACCCAAACTAAAACATGGGATCATTCCCAATGACATCCAAATACCATCATAAACCAATCATGAGCAAAACCCATGGATGGATTAGGGTTTTTCTAACCCAAGCATCATTTAAAGAAATCTAGGGTTTGGTTCTTACCTTGAAATCTCTTTGCACTTGAAGCCCTAGCCTTTTTCTTCCTTCTTGATCACTTATGCACCAAGAATGGGAAGATCTCCCACCAAAATCACCTTCTTCCAAAGCCTTAGCTTTCTCCTCTCTCTCTCTTTGCTCTCAAAACATTTTTGGCTCAAATGAGCCTTCTAAGACCACATTTGGTCTAATATCCCTTATTTGCTTAAAGCCTTGTTTGGCTTACTCAATATATCCCATTTCTCATTTTTGGTTTTTTAACTCTTCATTTCACTTTCATTTATCATTTAATTCACTTGGCATTTAAGCTTATCATTTGACCCTTAGGTCCTCATTTTACAAATTCCAAATTTACCATTTTTCACTTAGGTTTATTTCCGGGTTCAATCAATTTCTCATTTTAGCATATAATATTTAATCATATGCTCACATTTGCACTTCACATTTCACGATTTAACAATTTATCAGTTTTCTTGGAAAAACCCAAGTTGGCTCAATTTATACCCGGAATATATAATAAAATTATTATAAAAATTTTATGGTATTTTTGGGGCGTTACAATTTCATATCTTCTTCCATTTGCTCTGATCCTTGAATAAAATATATCTTTTTGCTTGATTGGCCCAAACTAGTAGCCCGAAACTTTAAGGACTTCTTTTTACATTTTATTTCAAATTACCTTCAGTTAGCATAGTGACAACAACCACTGTTTTTGTACAAATCCAAAATCCAAACAGCCTCACCATTTTGACTCATTAAAAATCATTTGTAAGACGAAAACCTATCCCAGTGTTCGATCCTAGAGTCGCTATACTGCAGTAGTTATGCTATGGCAGTAGGAGTAGTTTAGGTATAAATTTTGTTGATTCATTACGCCTACTTTGCAAGCGAATCAAATGGCGCCGTTGCTTGGGATGGTGCCTTATTACATATGATGAGTTGATGAGTACTTGAAATCCTCATTACAAGTATTGGTGACCTTTTAAACCTTTTTGAATTTCATTGTTTAGAATTTCAAGTTTTTTTTACTCAACAGTCACTACTGGGCTGTTTTTTTTTTAATAACAGTCATTTTATTTTTCGGCTAACACTAATCTTTTTGGAAAGCCTTATTGTTGTTCTTTGCTTTGTCTCTTTTCGTTTCACAGGTGTTTATGTACCATTAGGATAGAGATATATCAGGTAGATTGCAAAGAGTTAGTACACCAATTGAACAAGGTTGTGAAGTCAGTGTACACAGTGAACAGATGGATCCACTACCTGAGGAACAACAAAGTCAGCAAGGAGCTCCAATAAATCCTACAACATATAGGTCAATGAGGGACCACATACACCCTCCTAGAGTGAGTGCACCTTCCTGCATCATACCACCAACGATGATGTGGTGGTAAGACCTCTATTTGATGCCCCGTCTCACTTTCATGGAACGGAGAATGAAAATCCATACGCATATCCGGAGTTCGAGGAAGTATGCACAACTTTTTAAAGAGTGTACCTGATATGGACTATTAAGCCAAAGCATTTCCATTGACACCGAAAGACAAGGCCAAGATTTGCCTAATTCATCGAGGCCGAGAACAATTAGAAATCAACAATCAAGCTGAGTTTTCGAAGAAATTTTTTCGCATAAACTAAGACCACAGTTTGAAGAGGCAAATTTACACTTACTTGGCCTATGATAACGAGAAGTTTTATCATTGTTGGGAGAGGTTCATAGAGACCATTAGTGCATGTCCACACCATGGTTTCGATACATGGATGCTTGTGAATCACTTCTATGATGGTATGTCTCCGGCCATGAAGTAACTATTGGAAACCATGTGTGGAGGGGACTTTCTGAGTAAGCACCCAGATGAAGCCATGGACTTTTTGAACTATGTGGTCGAAACCTCCAAGGCATGGGATGAACCGAATCCAAGAGAGGCAGAAAAAATGAGGCCTTCGACCCACCAAAGGGGAGGCATTTATGCACTTTCCGAAGACACGAAGATGAAAGCAAAACTGACCACTTTGACCAAGGTCGGAGTTTGAAATGAGAAATCAACATGAAGTGCAAGCAGTGATTGAATTGCCTGCATCTCACCCAACCTGTTTTAATTGTCAGTCAAGTAGCCATCTTGGAGAGCACTGTCTAATGGTTCCTTCGGTAAGGGACTTAATGCAAGAGCATGCCCATGTCTTAGGTCAAAATAAACCACCTACAAATGCTCCTTATGGAAACACCTATAACCCTAATTGGAGGAATCATCCGAACCTATCATGGAAGCTAAAACCCCCTGCATATGCTCCCCAAGGAGCACAGCAGCAGTTTAGCTCCACCTCAGCACAGCAGCAGCCTCCACCTTCTTCTCCTGTTGAGCAGACAATTTTGAATTTAAGCAAGGTAGTAGGTACCATTGTGGAGGAATAAAAGGTGTTGAATGTTCAAACTAATCAGAAAATTGAGACAGTAGAAAGCTCACTCAACAAGAAATTAGACAGTATGCATTCTGAGATCTCCAAAAAATATGACAACTTGCAAAGTTCCATTTCCAGGTTGTCTAACCAGCAGCAAGGTCCTGAAAAAGGGAAATTCCCTTCCTAGACACAACAAAATCCGAGGGGAATGCATGAGATAGGCTCCGCCAGTGATCCCAATGCAAGAATTGATGAAGTCAAAGTAGTAGTGATGTTGAGAAGTGGTACGTAATCGAGACCAGTCCCAATCCAAGAAAGCTCCCATGCTGGTTGAACCACTGTGAGGAAGAACAACCAGCAAAAAGAGGTAAAACACAAGAAACCCCCTCCTTTCCCATTGTGCACTTCAAAGAAAAATTCAGTTAACCAAACTCGAAATTTAGCGACTGCGGCGTGAAGGTTGAATATCCTCTGAGATGACCGCAAGTCCCCACGCATGCAACGTTTTTAAGGTTCCATGCACGTAAAAAGAGGCTTTAATAAATAAAAAGGCCTTTTGATCAGCAAGTGAGTGCCATCACTGAAAGTGCAAGACTCCTGTGGAAGTATAAAAGATCCGGTGTCCTAAGCACCTCTAACATAGGGCATATCAGTGGAAAAGGCATTGCTAGATTTGGGGCAGCACCTAACGCCTTTCCATGTACCAAAGAACAAAGGTTTAATCTTAAGCCAACCACTCATCACTTTGTCTCTAAATGATGTGTCCATCAAAATACCAAAGGGGATAGTTGAGGATGTTTTGATTCGTGGACAAACTAACTACCCAAAGTGGATTTTGTAGTGCTTGATACCAAACCGGTCGCAAAGAGGGCTAACTATAGCCAATCATCCCGAAGGCCATTTTGGCCACTTCCAATGCGATCATCAATCAGTTTGAACGGTGATGAAGCAACCTTGAAATATGACCTTAGAGCTCAATATCTTCCACTGGAGCAAAAGCACTGCACCAACAGGAGGATGACAATGAAGAGGTTTGTGCGATAGAGGCCATCATTGAAGAACAAGCAAAATGAGTCACAGGCAAGCATGCATTAACCAGTGGAGCTGGCTGACATGAATGAAGATCACCAGAGTTTCAGAAGGTGAACCTACCGATGTGGGCAATGGAGAAGAAAGGTAGAAGTTTTAATTTACTTATCGGGAAGCAGGAACAGTGGTCCTCGCTATATCTTAAGCCCCTACCTATTGAAAAATATGCATTTTTGGGAGGAAAAATGCATTGTCCACTAGTGATTTCTTCATTATTGAGCAATCCACAGGAGGTCAATTTGCTTCAAATCCTCCACAGGAACAAGAAAGCAATCGGATGGAAGATTTCCGATTTGAAAGGCATCAGCCTGACCGTATGCACCCATGATATCTACTTAGAAGAGGAATCGAAAGTGGTTCGACAGCCACAGAGGAGACTCAACTCGCATATGCAAGAGGGGCGGTACGAGTGGAAGTGAAATCGCTATGCTTCTGATCATATTCATATCTCATAGCTCTTTGGGTAAGTCTAACCCAAGTAGTACCTAAGAAATCAGGTTACTACGGTGCCTTTCAATATAAAGGAGAGGAAATGCCCACTGACTTACATAGCCGGAGGGTATGCATCGACTATAGAAGGCTGAATGAGGTGACCCGGGAAGGATCACTTTCCCCACCCTTCATGACTACTCCTAGAGAGAGTATCGTGTCATCCCTTCACGCTTTCTAGATGTGGGTATTCCGGCTACTTCCAGATCGAGATCGATGATCGTGACAAGGACCACCTTCACTTGTCCTTTTGGTACATATGCCTATAGAGGATGCCCTTCTGGTCTATGCAATGCCCCTACCACTTTTCAGCTGTATGCCCGCATTTCGCTGATATGGTGGAGCGATTATGGAGGTTTACATGGATGACATCACGCCACGGAAAGCTCGATGAATGCCTCATCCATTCGGGAACCGCCCTCCATGTATGCATTGAAAAGAACCTAGTACTAAATCGGGAAATGCCATTTTATGGTAAATCGTGGCATGTTGTCAGTACATCATTTCGAGAGGGGAATTAGCGGATAAGGCCAAGGTAGAATTGATTCAAAATTGCCATCTCCTACTAATGTGAAGACAAGCAAGTGCACCTGGGACATGTAGGATTCGATCGCATGTTCATCCGAGACTTCAAAATTGCTACGCTCTACAAGCCTCGAAAAAAAAAAAAAAAGATGCAAAGTTTGATCGAGATTGCACGCTAAGAGAAGTTCGAGGAGCGATGCATATTTGACTACAAAGACCCATTGTGAGAGCCCCGACCGGCACTTGCCTTTGAAACGCGACAGCAGTGACTCCGCTGGCCTGAGCGTTTCCTGGACAGAGTGGCTGAAAGTCAGACGTGGGTGTATTATGCGAGCAAAACGCTAAATTGAAGCTTTAGAGAAACTACACTACTACGGAGAAAGAGTTGCTAGCAAAGGGTCTGTGCTTAGATAAGTTCGATCTTATTTGATCGGGTCGGACACAGGTAATCTTCACAGATCATTCAAAGATTGAAATATCTCACTCACAAAATAAGAACTCCAAGGCTCCTGGGCCATCGACGGGTTCTATTGCTACAAGAGTTCAACATCCAGATGACAAGGAAGGTGTGAGAACGTTTGTTGCCGATCATCTCTCTAGATTAACCATAGAACACAATACCCACAACCCTCCTACATTTGATGAATTTCCTGAGGAGTCTCTACTGACAGTGAGTATAGCACCATGGTATGCTCACATCAAGCAATTTTGCAATGAGAGTTACCACTGAGCCGACAAGACAAGACAAAAGCTCTTCCATGCAAGGGTTCATTCGCATCTTTATCGGGAGGAGTCGATTTGTTCAAGTATTTGCGGTTGATCGATAATAAGGAAATGTGTGCTTCTAAGAACATGAAGGAATTTTTCAGCCATCATGATAAGGCGTGTGAGGCATTTCGTCACGTAAAACAGCCATGAAAGTGCCGACTGGCTTTTATTGGCCATCATTATTTAAGAACTTACACCATGTGTAAGCGCAGGATAGTGCCAAAGACTGGAAAGATCTCCGTCAAGCGCATGATGCCCTCAACCCCATTTTAGTAGTCAACGACTCATGTAATGGGCATTCAATTTCTGTGGCCATTCTTTACTTCCTTCAAATATACTACATCTTCATGGGGTAGACTACGGTCCAAGTAATAGCAAGTACATGCGTAAGGAACCGACCACAAAGCGTTAAATTCGGCGAGAAAGATTTCTAGATTCGGGGTTCCCAAAGCAATTATCAGTGATGGAGGTTCTCACTTTTGTAACAAACCCTTTGAGAACCTCTTATCCAAATATGGTGTTAAGCACAAGGTAGCCACCCCGTATCATCCTCAAACCAATGGTCAAGTGGAGCTCGCCAATAGAGAAATAAAGACCATCCCTGGATAGGAGTTGTTAATTCTAACAGTAAAGGATCGGGTCTGCTTCGGCACCTATCAGGTACACACATACAAGACCATCCTTGGCATGTCCCCGTATCGCTTAGTTTATGGCAAGGCTTGCCATTTACTAGTAGAAATCGAATACAAGGCATGGTGGGCAATACGAAATTTGAACATGGATATGAACCGAGCTAGCCTGAAAAGAATGCTTCGAGATCGACGAAGCGAAGAGCCGAAACGACGCCTACTTCCAATTCCAAATTGCAAAGGATAGGCGTAAGGCGGCATGATCAGCTCATAACTGAAAACTTTCAATCCGGGGATCAAGTCCTCTCAGATGATTCCAAGCCCATCTATTTCCTCGGCAAACCCAAATCGCTGGCGGACGGGCCCATTTATCATCCACCAAGCATATTTGAATGGTTCGGTTGACCTTTTCAACCCGAAAGACAAGAAAATATTCAAGGTTAACGGGCAACGAGTCAAGCCCTATGTTGTTCACCATTCTCCATGACTGACATTCCAAGCCACTGAGGTGGTTTGGTCTCCACTGAGACCAAGCTGCAGCTCAAAGTTTGTTTTGTTTTTGGTCAATTATTAATTTATTTTATTTTAGTATTTTTATTTTATCTTAGTTGTTAATTAAAATCCTCTTTAATATATTTAGCCTAATGTTTTTTTTTATTATTTATTTTATTTTTGTTTTTATTTTGCAGGACAAATGCCGGCGCAGAGTGCACTTTCGCTTCCAAGAGCGAAAATTCGCCCCTAGTAGCTAAAAGTCACCCCTACTTCGCTAGCTTTCTGTGTGGAGGACCCATTGGTGGCCTCTTCATCTTCTTGAAGCCATTAAAAAGGGGCCTCCCCCTCATTTTCTTTCGCGACTCCCCCAACAAGAAGCCCTGCCGCTCAGCACACCCGACAGCCCATCCCGCACCCTCCCTAGCGCACGACCCATTCTCGGCTCCCCGCCGCACATCCATCTGAGTCCGCCGCGCACCCGCAGCTCAGCTATGGTTCGTGACTTGCGGAGGGCATCATCTGGGCCCAGTAAGTCACCGCACCGCTAGAGGTGGCACGGGCACTTCCAAGACTGCCGCGGGCCACTCTCCGGTTCAAGGTGCCGAGGCACCTCCTGCTTTGTCTCCTGCTACAACTATGATGCAGAGTCCAACCTCGCGATATTCTGTAGAGTGAGTCTCGTGGTGTCGAGCCCCATCCAGCGAAGGCGAAGATGATCCCAGCTGGATCCCCTCTCGCAGATCCACAACCACCACGGAGGGCCCGCTTCTTCCAAGCGGGCCCTGATATCTAAATCTCGGTGAAGTCTTCGAAGTTCTGTGCCCGAGCCGCCTCTAGCTACCCAGATCCCGCACTAGCCATCGCCCGCTTATCCCCGCCTGGCGATTAGGGCGTCCACTATTTAAATACAGGACCCGGAGCACCGGGAACGTGAATTGTCGTGCCAAGGACTTTCACGGAGAGTCCTACTATGATAAACCAAAGACTGCAAAATTTAATCTACTCGCTCAGATTCTATGCGGTTGGTCCAGAGGTATTCATTGCTGTCGTTTATGACTGCAGGCGCTTTTCTATCCCCCGCGGTTCTTGAAGCTTTATCATACTATGACATCCCGGTGTCCAATCGATGCAACATCACTTAGTATAGATGGTCAGTCCCGGGGTACCGCGAGCTTCGTATATCATCGCCGCTTAGCCCGCCAAGAGTTCCACAGGCTAACTTCGTAGATTATCGGTAGTGGCCTCAACCCTCACTTGGAGAGATGGTTCGCTCTCTCTTTCGAGATACAACAGCCGGGTCTATCCTTTTTCGCAGGCAGCTTCCTCCGTTGTATGCCGCACCACGACTTCGGTCCAACCCGTTCCGCCTGCACTATTCAAACAGAGAGCCACCTGGGGAGGATCTCAGACGGATATCCGAGGGGTTCCCGCTTAATCCCAGAGGAGCTGGCCATGACCGCTTTACTTCACTTTGAAGAAAAGGTCCACCGCAGCGGTCTCGCTCCCAAGTGAGGCTATTCCACTCTTGATGGCCGAGGTTGTTATGTGCCACGTCTGGGAAAGCACTGGGTTCCCTGAGTGAACCACGTGATTGAAAGGCCGCAAAGTTGTCCTGTGATTGTATCCCTTGAGCGAACCCTATCTATGCCACTCTCTTTCTTTACACCACAGGAGTGAGGTATTTGATGATTTTCAAGTGAGGACCCCGCCTGGGGTGAGCACCCATCCCAGCCCTGATTCATCCCCTCTAGTTCCGCTCCACGCCCCAACCTCCCTCCTAAGACTGCAGGCCCATCCACATCACAGCAGCCATATGAGCACATCCCTGTCACTTCTAAGGATTTCTTGGCTGTTATGGATGCTATCCGCACACTTGCTACTACTACTGCATCTTTAGCATCTTCTCAGACAACATTGGCCGAGCGGATGGCCCGCGCCGAGGTCACTCTCGCACAGAATCAGGCTATTCTTCTACAGATACATAGCCACCTTGGTCTCCCACCAGTTACCGTGACAGAGCCTATACAACCCACTACTCATGACTGGGCCACAGACGCCCCACAGCCTTTGATGTGCTCGCGTCGCCGTGATTAACTGATCCACTCCAAATTTCCTACACCATCAAGACAAAGGAGGTGGTCGCACTTCCTTCTCTAGCTTCTTCCGATCCCTACTCTAGTGAGGACACAAAGGATACTTTGGTCGGGGGAGAGTTGTAGCACTGTATGGCATTGAGAGTATTTTATCTCTTGTTTTGTTTATACTTGTGTTACTTTTTAGTTTTATCAACTCCGCCTACTTGTCTTCAGATGATTATCTGTTAGTATGGCTACCCAATAGTAGGCAAGGGTTTATTTTGCTTAGCTATGTATTGTGTCTAGCCTATTATAAGCTTGTACTAGCCTTTTTGGTTATATTAAAAGCTTTATAGCAGTATTTGCATTTTCTACTTTTTCACCCACATTTTATTTTATTTTATTTTAATTAACTTTTGTATATGCATAATGTTTAGCCTTGCAATGTGTTGAACTTAAGCCTTTCCTAATGGTGTAGACGATAGAAGGGTCCTATGCCAAGTTAAGTGGATGACTAGTCAACTATTTTGTTGTATTTAACCTGTCTCTTCCACCTTTAGCTAACCACACACCGAGCACGTTAGGTCTCAATGATAGGCTAAGAAACAGCACAAAACCCCCCTCTTACGATGCAAATCCTAACCTAGTGTCGTTTACTCCCTTGAATAGGTTATGGACCCCCATGCATAGAAGGCCAATGTGTCTTCCAAAATAAAAGAAGAGAAAAAGAAAAAGCAAAAAGAAAAGAAAAGACTTGAATCGCATTGCTTTGCCTTGAAACCTGAGCACGGTCCGAGGGGTTTATGGTGAAAGCCTTAAAGCCCTAAGGCCCTAAACCTTCACTCGGTCAGAGCCGCCGGACGGTGTTCGCTTACACGGGTGGATGGGTGGAGTTTAGCGAGTTGTCTGCGGCTAGAGGCTCAAATCATTCGGAGTCCGTGAAACCTATAGAGTTTGTGGTCGAAGATCCTCGTGACTTGACGCCTAAACCTTCACCGGCTGGGAGTCGCTTGCTAATCCTGCTACAGACGAACTCGCGAAGTCAACCTCAAAGATTGCACCCTACAACGCAAAAAGAATTGTGTAATAAGGGGCAAGTCCTGATCTATTTAGATTTGTTAACATACAAGGTTATGGCTACCTCATTGGGTGGGGACGGCGTACGCTTAGTTTATGATTGAGACTCCGATCAAACAAAACCTGTGAAGCCAGAGAAGAGCCGGGGTTCATGCCTCGAGGAGGGAGCTTGTTGGTTAGTCAACGCGGTATAGTTTTCATTCTTTTGAGTTGGTTAGCTTAGGGTTTTTGAATTATCGCAGTTATGCATTATCAGACAAACCTTTTGACTCTCCCATGTTTGCTTCTCTACTTATTGATTACTCGCATTGCTAATGACTAGTAATGTGTCGGTGATGGGATTAGGTACCAAAGTGCTATTTTGAACCCTATTTAAGATAGGTTCTAAGTGCTTTTTGTGTACTAATCATATTAGTTAAGCCGATTGACAAGTGTAGGTCCCTTTGGTACTAATGATTGTATTTCGAGGCTGTTTGTGGTAGTTTTTGCAAGTTTCAGAGACCTATTCTATCATATCAAGCTAGGCATATCGAAGTTGAGTTGATTTATATCGAGCATGATGGATTTATCTTCGAACAGTGAGATCAAGCCCGATTGAAGAAATAATAAGCAAAAGCAGAGCAAGCAGAAACTAAGCAGAGTAAGTAGAGAACAAGGGCAATTTCATAACCATTTTTTTAAAATTCTCGATACAATACTAAATTTCGCTATGTGTAGCAATTTCACTAATATAGCTTAATTTTCGTTATGCTAGCGAAATTTCGCTACATAGCGAATTTTCGCTACATAGCGAAAATTTCACATGTAGCGAAATTGTCTGCTTCCTGTTTTTGTGTACAAACGACTCCGTTTTGATTAATTTCATTTCTACCCTTACTATAATTATACTATTTAGGTTAGATTGGTATTTTCACCTATTTGTAAGGCTATATAAGTCATTTTATGAACAATTTGTAACCGAACTTTTCATTAAAGGCATTTCTAATACGGGCCCTGCTTTCACCCTCATTCGTCTCTTCTCTCTCCTCTTCTTTCAATTTCTAAAGTAAATCAAACACACCCTTCGAGACGACAACTCAAAACATGTTCTACTAAAGCCCTAAACCTCAAGAGGAGGGTCAAGCAGTAGGTTGGATAAGGTTTGGCAGGTGCTCCTCCGTTTTTCACGGCTGTGCAATCGGGTATTTAAGGTTTCAAACTTTCAAATCTAGGTTTAAAAGCTATTTGATGTACTTTCTTCTACTAATACTTATAAGTTTTTAGTGGTCTGTATTCTTAATGTTAGATACACTAACATCCATTAGTTGTCATTTATGAGCCATCGGCGGTAGGTTAAATGCTAGATATCAACTTCAGGAATAGTTAATGCTCAATAAATGCTATGTTTCAAAGAGGAATGGTACTAAGGGTTGGTTTTTAAAGTTAAACAAAGATCCGGTTTTGGAAATGACTATAGGTCATTTACCCTAATGCGAGGAAATAACCCGAGGACACCTTTGCAACCATATCATACCAAATTAGTAGCCCGAAACTTCAAGGACTTCTTTTTACATTTTATTTCGAATTACCTTCAGTTAGCATAGTGACAACAACCACCGTTTTTGTACAAATCCAAAATCCAAACAAAAGCCTCACCATTTTGACTCATTAAAAAATAATTTGTAAGACGAAAACCCATCCCAAAGTTGTTCGATCCTGGTTCGCCATAATTGTAGTAGTTATGCCACGGCAAAGAGGGAGAAGCCTAGGTGGTATAAATTTTGTTGATTCATTAAGCCTACTTTGCAAGCGAATCAGGGCTTCCATGGGTGTCATTCCTTTGAATTGAATGGTACGGTTTTCACGCTCATACGTGGGAACAGTTCACGCTTCGCTGGCAGCCCTAGCTTTAGGAAACACAACGGTTTGTTTTAGCTGGTTCTCACTCATTCGAAATGAATCAAGCAATCGCTTGTTTTGTTATTTTTATTTTTATGAATTTTCTAACCAAATTTGAGGGTTTTCTCAACCATTTGGACCCCGGTTTTCACGCCATACGTAAGGAGCTCTGGCTTCAATAGCCTGGCAGCCCTGGTTTTAGAAAACTCAACAATTTGTTTCACTTGGTTCTCACTCATCTGAGCTGAGAATCACTCACCGTTTGTTTTGTTAGTTTCCTTATTCTTTAAGGAATTTTCTAACCAAATTTAAGGTTTTTCCTCAACCGGCTGAACCGGTTGGGAAACCGGGACCGAAATTTATTCATTAGGTTCGCTTTTGAAATAGCGTACTGGTCAGGTATCAGCTCGATGAGCAGTTCCTGATTATTAAATAATGTAGGCGTGTGTGTAAAACCAAAAAAATTCTAATTTTCGAAAAGGGCAAATGGTAATTTTGGTCAAACCAAATTTTTCTAGATCTCGATGACGAAACGGACTTCACCGCTGGAATCATCTCGAAATCTAGCTACCATGTCAATTTCACAAACTCGGTAGTCGTAATTTCACGCTTTTCGAGGCACCGGCTTGTCTAAAATATGACAGCTTGCAAGAAACACGCGGGATGCGATAAAGTCCCCATTACATGTACCCACAGGACACATGTTATATGATTAGTGAGAGGATGAAGATAAATGACTTCAGACAGCGTTCCACGTTAAAGTTCCCTTTAAAGTCAAACTAAAGGGACTCAAAGGGAATTAAGTGAAAAGAATTAAAAGAATAAAATAAAGACAAAAGGCTTCATCTTTTCCACTTTTTGCTGGAAACGTGCAGTGAGGGGGAGAATTGAGTTTTAGTGAGAGAAAGTGCAACTTCTCTCTAGATTTCTCGGCTTTCGGACCGTCGATTCTTGTCGGGTTAAGAAGCAAAGTTGGATTCACGCTATATGGGCTAATACGCAGAGATTACCCCATTCGTGGAGTTTCGACAACTCCAAGAGGTAGAGGTTTTCTCCTACTTGATTTAATCCATTTTTAAGAGCTTTGTTAATGCTTTGGGTGGTATGAGGCCGTGAGAGGCCGTTTGATCATTCCCGAAACTTGGGACTGAAATGCTGGAATTTTGGACACGTTTTGGACCTTCCATGGACTGTTTGTGTGGCTTGTGTTATAATTTATGCAATAAATTGTGGTTTGGGTGTTGTGAGGCCAGAAATGGCCATGAATTTCGGTTCCACTTTGTGGAACCGATGCTTGGTGAGAGGGTCGCCACTGGGACAGCCATCGCATGGATGACCGTTAAAAACAAATTCCTGCTTGCTCTGGTTGACCGAAATGGTCCATGTGTGTTATTTGCATAAAATTTGCTTAAAATGAATGACTTGAATTGTGTGAAAAATAATATGTTAATGCATGAAATTAAATGTGTTAACATGATGTTTGAATTATATGAAATATAATTGTGTGTGAGCCATTGGAATTGAATTGTCAATTAGCCCATGTGAGCTAATTTTGATGTTATTGCTAAGAATTGAATAACATGATGTTGTGAGTTAATTTTTGTTAATATATGCATGTAAAATATATTAACATGAATTGTATGGAAATGACATAATGCATTTTTATATGCACTGGGCAACCTAGAATAATAGGTATGAGTGCATGAAGAAAGAAATGAAAAGAAATGGTTGTGAAATGAATTTCACTGGAAGATTTTCCTGAGAATCGCTGGGAGATTGTCCAACAATTCAAGGCCTGAGGAGCCCATGAATTGTTTCCGGAGAGTTATCCAACAAATTCACCTCGGAGGGTCAGTCTAATAGATTTTACCGAACTGCAGAGTATGTTTCAAGAACAAAATCTTTGTTTTGAAAACAGTGTTTTTCTCACATTTGGCTTAGGCATGATGGTAGGAGTCAAATGAGGCCCGAGAAGTGGAAAGGGTGAGTCGCATTCTCATCCATATCATGTAGACATTCAAGTAGGATTATGTATTTGCTTGAGTGTGTTTGGTTGTCATTACATGTGCACTTAGGTGGGGAGTAACCCATGTAGGAGATTATCACTACTAGGCTTTGCTCATCCTGTTGAAGGAACATCATTTCAGGTACAGGGAATGTTCGGGAAGACGACGCTCATTAGAGGCCGCTTTTGAGAAGAAAGCCGGATTGTGGCTTTGATATGTATTTTGTGAAACATGTATTAAAATTCTAAATTTTAATATATGTTTTGTATTAGGAGTGAAATTAACTCTTGAACTATTGTAATATAGTTGGTTGGGAGCTTTAGAGTATTTGATGTATGGGCCTATGCAATTTACTCATATAATATCCTTCATAATATGAGACACAGGTATTTCGCGGGTTGATGGTGGTCAACGGACCCTGATTCGGGGGCCATAGCTTGGTATCGTGAGCTTAGGGTAAACGACAATTTCTGGGAACTCCTGGGTGTGTTTATATGGTTCTCGATACCACTTCACAACTCGCATCGAGCTAGGTATATGAATACCTAGGGCTTGAGGGACTTGGGCTTAGGCCATGGTCGTAAGGTGTAAGAGCATCACAACTTGGTATAACTTAGTATCAGGGAGTTAGGTATCCAATTACCTAGGACTTGATGGGAAACGGGTTAGATCATGCATTCATTGTGCATTTTGATGATTGATGTGTGATTATGTGTTGTATGTGTTGTGTGAAATTGTATGCTTGGTGAATAACATATAGAAAAGATGTTGAACACTAGGGTTGAGAAAATATAACTCCTAAGGTTTGGGAAAAGGTTAGTTTGAGGATTTTCAGCGTGAGCGGTCCAGATCAAACGAAAAAAATATATATATATTTCGACGCTTATTCCATATCCTTCTCCAGAAACCCAAACAGGTCATCAGGCCCCCATTATGATGCATTGGTACTCACCCTATGTATTAGCGCTTTGATGCACAGGTGCCGGTAGATCTCTGGGCAACGCCGACGCACTTGTCAGTAGCCTACCACCCTTCAATCGAAGCTTACGCAGAATGCCGAACTCACGGTGAATCCTCTCTCGACTTCAACTACAAGAATAACTACCTAATACACTAGGAGACATCACTTCTTCCCGTATTACGCTGTGGACCAAATACCTAGCAAATTTTGTTCTTAGTCTTCGAAGACTTGGGGCCTTACAATGCCATAGTGGGTCGAACCTGGCTACATTCGATGAAGGTCGTCCCTTCAACATATCACCAGATGGTTAGTTATTTGACCAACGTGGGGCAAGTTGATCTCCTAAGTGCGATCAAGCCGCACTCCAGAGTGCTATTAGTTATCCATAGAACAAAAAGGAGAAGAGCTTAAGGAGCCCTCCCTTAAAGATCACACCGCATAGCAACCAAAGTTCACCCAAGTCATACGTGAAGAGAATGGACCCATTGTACTCGTGGATCCCCCGGAGCAGCGGTGTCGACGGATCGGGAGAAGTTTACATACACGCCTCCGGCTATCCAATGAAGAAAAAAAGCAGCTACAACGAGTATTACTAAGAAACATAGACGTGTTTCCCTAGAATCACTCGGATATGATCGGAATCGACCCGATGCTGGCCTCTCACAAGCTAAATATTATCCCCGTGGCCAAACCAGTAAGACAGAAAATGAGGAGTTTCCACCCGGATCACCATCAGATTATTCAAACATAGGTGGACAATCTTTTGAGAGTAGGTTTTATCAGAGAGGTGAAATACTCTGAATGGTTAGCCAATGTGGTGGTGATTCCAAAGAAGGGTGGTAAGTGGAGAATATGTGTAGACTACATAGACCTCAACGAAGCATACCCGAAAGATAGCCTCCCCTTGCCGCGTATAGATCATATAGTTAACGCCTCAACCGAGGCATGGGATGTTGTCTTCTCTGGACGCTTTCTCTGGGTACCACCAAATTCCCATGCACCTACCTGATACAGAGAAAACGACCTTCATTACACCACACGGGTTATACTGCTACAATGTAATACCTTTTGGCTTATGCACCCCGACAACTGCTTCTTCAAAGGATGCCGAGATAGGGGGCACCTAAGGCTCGCAAAGAACTTTGGAGAAAGAAAACCCGAGGAGTAGAGCATACAATCTGGAACCTTTGGTTGGTCTCCACGGATATCGTGTTTAAACACACAACATCTATAGCCATAAGCGAAAGACAGCCCTGAGCCCTAGTGGGCCCCATACCCCTTTATCTCAAGGCCAGCCAGGTAAGAACAAAGAGGAAAGAAATCAAAGAGGTGAAAGACTTGTGGATAGGCATTCGGTTAGACCTCATGTGGGTGAAACATCAACATACGCATTAAATGCCCAACAGTAAATCATGCACCAAGCAGACGTGGCCGTGGCTACGGCAAGCACGGCACTTTGAGACCAATCACTCTTCACCTTTCGGCACGCTTTACGTGCGCATTAATTTTCCAGTCTTTTTAGCTTTCCATACTCGAGGTTTAGAAGACAGTATCGTTGCGAGTACCGTGGTTTTTAAACCCACTACTCCATTGGCCTAGGGCCTGTTTGGCCCAAGGCCAACCTAACCCGCACGGCTCTGAGTCATCCGTCAAGACTCCTAAAGACCATCATGGGCTCTGGGTCCGTCGGGTGCATGACCAAGCCCACGACGCCTCATCGTCGGCACAAGGGACAACCCCATAGTTCCTAACTTAATGTTGGTGTCCTAAAAGCCGATCATCCTAACCCGTAATTGTGGAAAAAGGTTAAGGTAGTGAAAGGAACGGGAGAAGAAGAAAACTAGAAATTATAAAAGCGCTAATGGCTTCGACATGAGAAATAAACAATAGTCGAAGTAGACAAGAAAAATATATTTCATTAAAGCGCCAATAACGTCCAGAGAATACACAAATGATGACAAAGAGGGGCTAGAGTCCACTCTGGGACCTCTGGATGATATCCATAGATGTTATGTTTGAACACACAACACTCGTACCCATAGGCAAAGATCACCTCCAGAGCCTTCTGATACTCTTCCTCCATGGCCTCCTTATCCTTGTTCGCCTGAGAATGAAGGGAAGTCACCTCATCTTTTGTCGCCTCGAGCTCTAGCAGGAGAGAGGCCCACAACCCTCCAAATGTGGGCAATTTCAGCCTCTACTTTACACACCTCCAACCACTTAAGGCTTCTCAACTCTGCAGCCAGTCCCTCCTTCATTCCGCTAGCATCGTCACAGACTAGCCGCCACGTAGGCCACCTTAGCCTCCTGCTTGTCTTCATCCCTCTCCTTCTCCATCCGTGCAATCCTTTCCCCACTAACCTTAGCCTCCCGCTCCCAAAGGTTTCGACTTGACTTGCCTGGCCGTGAAGTCCCAGCCCTGAGGCGGCTCGAGACCTACGTATCAGCACAAAGCCACAACTTCTCAAGATCGCCTGTAAATCCTGGATCGAATTCCTTGTTAGCGAGCCAGCAGCCACGAATGGCCACGCCACAACAGAAGATGTCAGAAGAAAATCACAAAAAGAAATTAACAATAAGGTAATGAATCAGAACTTACCAGCTCAAATTGACTAGTGGAAGTCCTGATCATGGACGAGCATCCCGTCTTCGCCACGCACTCAAGGTCTCCGCCCATGCAACTGCAGAATAGATAATACCGCTGAAGGAGCCAGCCATTAAAACCCGTAGAAGAGGACTCCTTGTTAGAAAGGGCTCCAACAATCAATGATTTCCCGGGCGTCCTCTAGGTCAGGAGCCACTATGTCCGCCGAAGGATGGACCCACTCCTACGGGGGAACATACGAGCTTAGCAAAGCACTGATCGTGCATCCTTTGGCTCATGAGCTCACTTACAAGCCTGGACGAGAATGATGAGAAGCACCACTTTAGCGTGGAGCCTCTATAACTCTTTTTAGCACTGGGAGATCCCTTGTGTCAGATTCCATCATCCTGCATAGCCCTCTGGGGCATCCGTGAGGCACCTCCAAAGTCGACTGGCATTAGAAGCCCGATCGTGGAGTCCACGCTGGTTACCATCGACTCTCAGCTTCTTCATCGAGGCCCACCCAGCCAAAGGGCACTTTCCACCAAACACTTCAACACTAGTAATAGGCCAAACTACGAGCGGCTGTCATTGGCCATGCATCCGCAACAAAACTCCAAATAAGAGAAGACATCTCGACCTTCTTCTCCTCAGCCGACTCGCTAACTCCAGGATTTGTCCAATCCATTGTCCTTTCAATCCCGCTACCAGAGCTTTTGATTGCCCTATCCTTCTTTTTCTTCGCCACTTAGGGATAGGATCGAGGGTCCCACACCCACCAGCGCCGAAGATGATTCGCCTGACAAGGTATATAGACTACTCGAAGAAAACCTCCCGAATGACCTCGAAGGTCCCAAGAACAAATGTTTGTTCTCACGACTTCGCTGGGCAAAGAAACGAGAGAAGATATACACCAGTGTAGGGAAAGGATCAGCGCAAAATCTTGCGTGTCTCATACATAAGGAGTTCGTGGTGGCGCGCTCCCTCTCTATGATCTCAAGAACCGCAGACATATCAGCCTCGCTCCACCTATCACCAAATGGTCTTAATTCCGCTTGACTATATACTGTAGGTTGTGCCGAATCAACAAAATTTATAAACCTAAATTCTCCTATTGTCGTGAGCATAGCTACCGCAAAGATAGCCGCTCTGTGGTTGAACACAGAGATGAGTTTTCTTTGTGTAAATGATTTGCATTTGGATCAATTTGGTAAATTTCAATTTGGATTAGGGGTTTTGTAAAAACAGTGAGGGTAGGTGATTTGCAAACTGAAAGTAAGGTGAAATAAAATATAAAAAGAACTCTTTGAAGCATTGGGCCACTGGGTTTGAGGTCCTAGGGTAATCGAGAGGTCCCTCGTCCCTTTCCTCGTTGTGGAGGATGACCTATAGTCATTTTTCCCAACCATCTTCATTTGGCCATAAAGCTGAACTCTTAATAATTTTCCTTTGAAAGATAGCATTTATTGAGCATAAATGCTCCCTGACAAAGAAAAACACATCCCCAAATCTACCATACAAGAACTAATAGAAGGCAAACTAATGAATCTCAAAGTGATCTAGCAATAAGCCTATCAACCCTAAAACTTGCAAAATACAGTTAATCAAGGTACATTTAAGAGATTTAAACTCTAGAATGAGAGATAGAAACATACAAACACAATAATCGCTATGCTTAAAAATAAGAGAACCAACAAGCATTCAAAACTGAATTCACCCTCCTTCAAGGAAAAGGCCTAGTTAACCACCGAGTTGTCATCCTCAGAGGGGTGTTTGGCAATCGAGAAAATGAAAGAAAGTGAGAGAAAATGAAGGAAAAGAAAAACAGCGGGAAAACTCCCGCCTAGCACTATCTCTATTCTAGCAGAAAAATGAAAAAGTCCCTTTTTTACAAGATTTACTTTGAGCTTAAATAGTGCTCAAATAAGCAAAAATACAAAAATACCCTCAATACCCATAATACATGAAGAGTAAAATGGTAAAAATGCAAAAAGAGGGTCAACTGAAGTCAAATAAAATCACAATGCAGGTGCGAAAATTATCGTCATTTTCAGATTCTCTCGCTTTCTTTCCTTATGATTTCGACCAGAATGTCGAGTTCCACTGAATTCTCCGTGCTTGGATCAATTCAACAAATTGGCATTAATAGCTTGCAAACACTAAAAACAGCCACAAAATGCGACAAGAGAATAGCCGGACCTTAATGTGCAACCCAAGCAATTCTGGCTGATTAGTACACAAAAAGCGCTCAAAACCTACACAAATATGGCTCAAAATAGCACTGGGCACTAATCACTCCCCCTAACCGATATATTGTTGTCCTTTGAGCAATGAAAGAAAGAAAGAGAGAGCAAACAAAATAATAACAAAATTATGTTCTCAAAACAATGGTATTTCAAAAAGTATGTGGATGAATAATGTCTAACCCTCAATGAGAATCACCAAAACCCTGCCCAATAACCATCACGAGAGAGTGGATGCAATACAAGATTCAGTATCAAAAGAGTTTCATTTTCTAGAGAATCAACCTAGATTTTCCACCAAAACCTAAGCGTTTGATTGATCAGCTTTCAACAATAAACCGCAAAACTGCGCTTTCCCCCCAACCAAGCTATTGCCACCACTTAGGACACTAACCGACCTAAATAGATCAGGATCTACTCTTATTCCACAATTCTTTTTGTGGTTGCAGGGGTGCAATGCTGAGGAAAAGACTCCACCAAAGTCCATGTAACAGGGATCCACCGATGACTCCCAACCAATTAAGGCTTAGGGCATCAAGTCATAAGGATTTTTCAACGACAAACTCTTCAGGTTTCACCCCGGACTTCAAATGACTTTGAGACTTCAGCACCTACAACTCGCTCAAACTCACCCATTCACCCATGTAGTGAGCACTCAATCGGTGGCTCCCAACCAGCTTGGCCAAGGCACCGTGTTTAAAGATTCTCACCGGTGATAAATTTCTGACTATGCTCAAGCCAAGGCAAAGATAGCATTTTTTTCTTTTCTTTTTCTTTTCTTTCCTTTGTTTTTTTGTTTTCTTTTCTTTTATTTCGGGAAGACCTATCGGGCCTCATTTTCCTCGGGGGTCCTTAACCTATTGAAGGTGAAGAACAAATTAGATAGCTTTGCAAGATTTAGAGGTTAGGCGCTTTTTCACCTTACTCAAGAAAACCTTATGTGCACAAAAGGTGTAAGGCTAGAAGAGTGGGTTGAAAACACTAAGAATTTAATTGATCATCCACTTAATTAAGCATGGAACCAATCTAACATCAACAACATCGACAATGTTTCTCAATTTTTTCAAACTGGTCACCAGCAAAAAAAAAAAAAAAAAAAAAAAGGTGTAATTTTGAAACTGGTAGCAAGGAAGGGGAGAAAAGAAATATGGCTATATTTTTCTTTACTTTAAAAAGAAATTGTCAGCCTACAACCAAAACAAACAACTACACAAATAAACTAAACAAACAAGTCATTAATCTTCACAAAAAAAAAAAAACTTGCTCAAAAATAGCAACAAAATATAAATGTAAAAGCCATCCCGCTAACTTCCCCAACCAAATGTCTCATTGTCCTCAATGGGCCAAATTGGAAAGTTAGAGAAATGAAGTGCTACCTCCTAATGCGAGCAAAATTGCAGAAGGTCATCTTAAAGCGGTGTCGAGGAGCCGTTTGATGAATGAGAGAATTGCTGATGCCATTGCAGGAGGATGATCCGGCCAAGAGGCCTGAAGAAAACGAAGGGAGAGATGGAGGTAGTCGAGGTGACTCCGACTCATGAGGACGGCGGTTCCCCAGGCAAAGCGCAAAGAGGTGGTCCGAGCGACGATACCTGCGGCAGAAGTCATCACCCGCCTATAGTCAAGGGCAACCGCAGTGATGGAGGCCGAGAAGGTGCGGATCAGATCCATAATAGCTAGACAATCCCGAGTGGATATAAAGACAGGTCATGGGAGGCGCCGATATATTAACCAACTAACGCCGTAGGGAGCCGGAGGCACCGGAGGCGCAGGGATGCCGACGACGAGGTAATGGAGCAAGATCATTGAGCCGCGATGGTGCAATCTAGGGCCTCCCAGATCCTCCGTGACGGTCAACTACTATATCCCCAGCTATGTCCTGAGGTGGGAGGTTCTGAGCACGGGTAGAGATTGCCACCTTTCAACAGTAAGAATGGCCTCGCAATGTTGGCGGCACTCCATTCGGGGCTCAACAAGAAAACCCATATGCTCTAACATCCTGGCAGCCTGTAAACAGAGAGGTAATGGATTCAACCCGGTCGTTCCGTGACCTGGTCCTCAAAGGAACAAGGGATGTCATGAAAATCAAAGGTATCAACCAAAAACCTTCGATATGCGATATAGAGCCTTAATAGCCCTTCAACGTACTTATGTTGGAGTGGGAAGAGGCTAAATCAGATATGGTCGATATGAGCATAATTGGGAAGCTGCCTCCTGAAAAGCATGTAATCTCGCTATTACGGGCCCCTCGGATAATATGCGAACCATCTCCCTAGGCAAGGGGTGGGGCCATAACCTGTAGTCAACCGAGTTGGCTAGGACAGTAGGGAAATGGAATGCGGCTGTAATATCGGCGGCTTGAAGTGTCCCTTCGCGGCCATCAATCGAAATGGATGGGGTAAGAGGATGAGGTACTCGGATGTCATGGTGCAGAACTGGCGACCACCCAGGGGTAGAAGAATCGGAAGTGGTCATAAAGTTGTGGAGGATCACGCATGTTTCCCATAGAACCGAGCTTGTGATCGGTAGCAAAGGCTGGAAAATCTTAATATGTCTCGCAGTGCACTTCCCTGGTACTGCATTTTGAATTGCATGTAATAGGGCCGCGATGGAAGAAGGGGCGCCGGATAATACACATGGATGTATTGCCATGAAAATTTATGATAGATGTAAATTATATGTAGAAAATATAATTATCCATGTGTTGAATATGTTGCATGTGGTTCTCATTTTGCATGTAACATGTTATAGTATGAAATGACATAATTGCATTTCATATACACGGGGACATCGCCAAGTCAAAAATGTGAATGAAAATACTATTCACAATTCGTGGAATGTAGTAAGTTTGAAATGGATGACGTCCAAAATTGAGACTCACGGGTGTGTAACATTAAAATAATAAATTTCGTGTGTTTGGGTGAAGCAAGATGGGATAGATCCCCCCAGGGTGAAAGAACTAAGTTCTTTTCTTGGTTAGACATATGGATCAAGCAATGAAAGTTCGCGAAAGTGTCGGAAGGCGTGCGAAGCCTGTTGTGAGACCCCGAAAATTCGCTACCTACAAAACACATGGGATTTGATGAAATTAAAGAAATATTGGAGGGTTGTCCAATGGGTTAAGTCATTTGGGTGAAACACCAATGACTGGTTTTCACACTTGGTATTTGCATATGTGAGGGAGTCGGTTAGGACTTAGGTTTATGGGCATGAGGAGTCTCATCTTATGCATGATATGAAATATTCCAAATAGGATTGCATTTTTTGTATGAAATGTGGTTTGATGTATGTAGGCTATTGCATGTGCAATTAGGTGGGGAGTAGCCCTTGTAGAAGAATTTTTCTCTTTTGGACATTGATCGCTCAAGTGGGTGGATCCCTTTCGGATCTGAGGGGAGTGTACGGGAGGCAAACCGCTCCCTCTGAGGCCCAAAAGTAATTGCAAGGAGGCGACATATGGCCTTGAGTAACATTTTGTAAAAATGTTTCATATAAAGAATTTTATAAAAATTATTTTTGGACTAATGTATAATAGTGGTGAAATGATGGTGAAATTCGTGATCGGACTCCTACGGACTGTAATTATTCATTTTCCTTTCATATTCAGATTTAAATATGAATGAATGGGTTTCGGTGAAGGGACATATAGAAGTGGTGTCGAGTAACTCGGTGTCCATGGGTAGTTGGTACCGGTCCGGTACCAAGACTTCAATGCAAGACGACCTAAAACAGAAATTCTATGGATTGACGGGTTGTCAACGGGACCCTCGAAAATTGAGACGTCACAATATTAACTATTAGTAGCGTTGTTAATCAATTAGAATACAATTTCCTAAATATACAATGTTTGAAATGAGTATTTGAACTGTTATCCAATTTAATGTTAAGCACTTCCTTCACATCCAAAGAACAAAAAATAAAAATAAAAATGATGAGAATGGCGCGCACTTCGAATTCAGTATTTATGAGAAAATTCTTTTTATTTTTTTTTAATTTCACGAATGTACGACACTTAGTATTGTTGTTAAATAATATTTATATTTGATTTAAACTAAAATATATTTTTAATATTAAATATATCTTAAAGTTATCCATATTATTATCAATTTCATAGAATTTTTGTTAATAAATATTTATATCATGTACTTACGAAATTTATATTTTTATAAATGCATATAATATTATTATAAAATATAATAAACTATTGTACGCATATATCAATTTTTTCAGCATAACAATTTAATTAATATAATATAAAATTATTAGTTTGATCAATACTTAATAAATTTAATTATTTAAATTAATTAGTCTAACACAAATATGATCCACGACTTTAAAAAAAAGATATAGTTAAAAAAATCCTAGCCGCCCTTCTTTCATTTTCTCTCATATTTTTCTCTTATAACTTATTTTCCTCGAGAAGGGTAAGTGATTATTTGGCCATTCTTGGCCTGAAACCACAAATTTAAATTTTTTTCTTTCATTTTCTTGCTTAATAAAGTGGTTCTTCTACAAAGATTTAAGTTTTATTTTGGTTTTTGTGTTTTCATCGTTTTATCGACGTTTGGTTTGTCGTCGGTTTATAGACGTGGTGTTGTTCGTCATCTTGTTACGACGTTTTATCTATATGGGGGCGATTCAGACAAGCAAGATAGATTTGATCAGTTGAAGATATCAAATTATGGTCGTCAGTATGTTGAAGAACTAGAGTTGCAAATATTATAGTCACTATTTTTTCAAATTTATAGGTTTTATGCCGATTTATTATTCTATTAACCTGAATATTGTTTCATCCTGAATGATTTTTAACTATTTGTAACTTAGATCTATCGATCTATTGCAAGTTTGAATCAATAATATTATTCTTCCTTTTAAAAAAAAATTGATTAGTTTAAAAAAGGTATCATTATAAATTCGTAATATAATTTAAAAATTCTATATAAAAAAATATTCTATATAAAATTACTTACTTTTTTATTTAAAATTTGTAAGTTTTAAAGTAAATAAATATAAATAAATTACAAGAATTCAATACATATATTTATTATGACCCATCCAAATTGTCCTCCGGATGAGATCATCATATTCTTTCTGCATAGCCTGAAGCCACTTGGGATATCGGTGGAGCAGGTTAGTAGTGCGGGGGGACATTGGGTGGGGGCCATGACTACTAAGACCGGTTGGGGTTCTGTCTACCACAGTTGTTCAACAGATGATGTGATGAAGAGCTAGGCAATGAAACCAAGGCAGTGTCCAGAGTGGAAGAGGTCGGTGTTGAAGGAACCGAAAGTTGCAGTTGGGCCTCGTAATTAAGTAGGTGATCAAACAATTCCACAAATGTAACTGGAGTTTCCCGAACTTATAGGGCATGGGATATATTCAAGTAGGTCGGGCCAAGTCCGTTCAAGACACGAATGGAGAGCTCATCAAAGTCAACAAGGACATTCATAAGAAGAAGAGAGTCAATGTTGTGTTTAACATCTTGCATATAGGCGGAAATAACTCGATTACCTTGCTAATGGCTGGCAAGGTTCTGGCGATGGAGCATGATGTGTTCGCGCGAAGGAGAGGCATACGTCTTTTCGAGAGTAGTCCACACAGCCAGAGATGTTATGGAGGTAGAGATAAACTACACTAGGGTAGCAGATACGAACCCAATAATTGCATTGAGAAGCAATTGATCTTGTTGGAGCTAGAGAATATGATCCGGATTTGGGGAAGGGGAAGCGACATCAGCTAGAGTTATCATCGCCGAAGGACACGACTTTAAGTTGTCGACGAAGCCAAGTAAATCATACCCAAATAGGAGAGATGTGAATTGGAGCTACCACACGGAATAATTCGTGGCTGTGAGTTTTAGCGGTGCCTAAGCATTGACATTGAAAACAATTAAGTTCTAAGGAGGATCAGTCTTGTGCAAGATTGTCGAACGACAAGGAGGCATGACTGTAGTGGTGGAAGAAGATTCGTCGGTCATTGAGAAGGATAAGTGCTAACGAAGAAGTTGGATCATGAGGAGTGACAACGGGGACAGCTAGGGTTTTGCTGTTAAGTTTGATGCTCTGATGCCATATTATGAGAGAGACTTAATTATTATTAAACGAGTTAAGGTATACATATACCAATACAGGGACAAAAGAGTAATAGCACAAAACCAATAAGGAAACCTAAATATACTCTAATAAGGAAACCTAAATGTACTCCAATAATTTTATCCTTTATCGAACTTATATTAATTAGACTTAAAAAAATATTTTTAATATGCTTATACTTATTTATTTTATTATTTTTTGAAACTATTCCACCTATTTTTGTGATTTTTTAATAATTTCAATTTCATCAATATTTTTGTGAAAATATCAATCGATATTTGTAAAATCTAAGTACCAATATATCTGTATTTATCGATATTTTGAACCATGAGTACAAGTGAATATGGCATGGGTTTTTTTTTTTTATTATTTTATAGATTTTTGTTTATAATTTTTGTATAATTTCACATGTAAATGGTAGGATGTGTTCCATACTTTGTAACAATCATAATCAATTCACACAATTTCCTATTTAATAATATCATGCAATTTACTCTAAAATAAGATCTATTTCCTTAAATTTTTTAAAGAATTTTGAAAATAATAATTATATATATTCATGGTAAATGGTCCATTTAACATATTAAATGTGATTTAGAGGCTTTTATAATATTGGTAAGTTATGTTAAACTTCTTAATGCTGAAAATATGTTTTTAATTAATAAATAAATTAGACTTATGGTAAAATAATTAATTTTAAAATCAATTTGATATTGCCATGTAAGATATTAGCAAAATAAGGATAAGGTTCTTTATATAAAAAAAAAGGAACAAAGGAAATTAGGAACATGAAATTCAAAATTTCCTTATTCCAATGTTAGTGTAATAACATGCAATTTACTTTGCCAAGAAAACCTAATTTAAATAGCTAAGAGCTTATTAAAAAAAAAAAACTTAAATGGTTACGACTTACGAGCTTAGACCCTCTTAAGGTTTGAGTCCCAATGAAAACAAATTTGTAAATGATGAATGTATTGTAAAATGAATGGATGTAAAAAAAACCTTCAATTTAATTTCTAGTACTTTATTATTTATTATTATTATCATTAAAAGTTATAAATTATTTACATATTAGTGACAATAAATCAACATCTATGTCCTTAAATTTTGTAAAGAATTTTGAAAATAGTAGTTATATATATATATATATATATATATATATATATATATATATATATATATATATATATTAATGTATTAATGACCCATTTAAGCTATTAAAGTTGATTTGGAGGCTTTTATAACGTTGATGAGTTATTGTGAAGCTTACGACGAGTCCCAATATATTTTGACTTAATATATTAAAATAATTAATTTTAAATCAAATTGTTATTATTTCCCTTAAATTATATTTTATGTATGGCAATGTAAAATATTAGCACAATGAGGATTATGTTTCAAATCTTGTGACAAATGCAAGTTTATACATCTCTTTTAGAATTAGTACATTTACCTTGTACAATTGGTGTAATTGTCTTATATAGTATGATAAACTGTTATTTTAAAAATGAAACTAATGACATATATATATATATATATATATATATATATATATATATATATATATATATATATATATATATATATATATATATATATATATATATATATATATATATATATATATATAAATTATGTTAATAATTTTTATTTACAATATTAACCATTTCACATTATGATTTTTATTTTATATGTTTTTATATTTTAATTTTATAAACCTAAATTTCAATATATATATTTTTAAATATTAATAAGGATATTATCCAAATAGGTTTTTTTTGAAAGTATTTATAAATAAAATAAAAGTAATATTAAAAAAGATATTAAATATCTTCCAATTTTATTAAATAAAAATTTAATAAAAATAATTTGAATATTAAAGTTTGATGACAATATTTGAAATTAGAACTAACAATGTTACAAATTATGATTAAAAAAAAAACAATGTTACATATTAAAAGTAATAATATTATTAACTAAAAGTAACAAAATTAATGTTGTTACTTTTAATTTTATTCACTTTCAAATTATAATTTTTAAAAAAATACTAAAATAATTTCACCATTTTTTTAATAGTTAATATTTTTATATAACATTTTACCTTATTTTAAAATAATTTTATACTTATTTTAAAATTTTAAAACAAGGAGATCTGTTAAAAAAAAAAACAAGGTTGGGTGGGTGAGCCGTTTGTGACTTGTGAGAGGGGGTGGGTTGGAGTGTGGGGGTGCGTGGGCGTGTGGGTTGTGTTGATGGGAGCACGGTAGTTTTTGTATTTTTAAACTTTTATATCCTTAATCTTAATTTAGTTATTGTTATGGGTTTTGGGCCTAATTGTAATGTTTACATAGGCTTTTTTATTAAATATGAAGCCCATGGCACCTTGAAGCACAATTCCTCATTATTATTATTAAAAGTTTGAAATAATTTATATATTTATTAATGACTCCAAAACAACATCTATTTACCCAAATTTTGTAAAGAATTTCAAAAATAGTAATTCATGGTAAATGGTCCATTTAACATATTAAATGTGATTTGGAGGCTTTTATTACAGTGGTAAGTTATCATTAAGCTTTTTATTGTTTCAAATATGTTTTTAAATTTTCAATAAAAATTTGACATAATATGGTAAAATAATTAATTTTAAAATTAGTTTGATATATTTCCCCAAATTTGACTTATCCATTCAAATAAAATTTCCCCAAATGCATATATAAAAGGGCCTAAGGTAAGTTATCTTTAAGGTTATTCTTATTGTTTCAAATATGTTTCTAATTTTTAAATAAAAATTTGACATAAAAATTTTAAAAGAATAAGAATATCCTGATTTGTCTAAATAGGAAACTGAAATCAAATTTCGTCTAAATAACGGTACAACAAATGTGTCTTTCAAATCCAAATAGAAACCAGTACATAATAACAACCTAAAATGCCCTATAACTTTCACTTCCATCGACTTGCCATCTCCCACATAGATGTATATTTTAGCATCAATTGGCTTTCAGTAACTCAGGCAACCTTATATTGAAGCATTGATGTTAAAAGTTGCACCAGAGTCTAACCACCAAGTGTTTTTAGGTACTGAAGCTAGATTATTCTTAGATCAGACCAATGTAAGGAACATACCTTCCTTTGCCTTCCAGGCATGATACTTAATACATTCATTTTTCACATGTCCAAACTTCTTACAAAAGAAGCAATTATTTTCATCCTTATTTTGCCTTTTTTGTGCTGGACCCTTAACAGCTTCATTCTTGTATGTATTTCTTTTTCTCTTTTTCCCCTTATCCTTAGAGGTACTTGCCAAGTAAGCACTTTCAGTCTTGTCTTGTTTCAACCTCTCTTCCTTTTGCACACAAAATGAAATGATCTCATTAAGAGACCATTTCTCCTTCTGGCAGTTATAACTGACCTTGAATTGATTAAAATGTGTAGAAAATGAGAGTTCAAAACCAAATGTACAAGAACATTTTCTGATAATTGGATCTTTAAGGTCTGTTTTACATGAGACATTTCATAATGTACTCCCTTATGTTTCCTTTGCCATTATAACTCATGGAAGTTAAGTTATGCAAAATGATGCTTATTTCTGCCTTATCACTTTTGGCAAAGCGTTTTTCAATCTTTGAAAAATTGTTTGGCATTGATAACCTTTTTGGATACCACACCCTTAAAGGTTTTTGGAATGCCACGCTTTATGATCATAAGACTCATGCGATTTGAACTCTTCTACTTCTCATAAAATTTATTCTCTTCAGAAGAAGTAGAGTTTGTAGGAGAAGGGGGTTGCTCTATTCTTAATATAAGGTCTAGATCCATGCAACGAAGATCGATTACAACATTCTCTTTGCAGTCCTTAAAGTTAGTATCATTTAGGACTGATACAAAATTTAGATTAGCAGATATTGTAACAAAGTTAGTTGAAGAGGGAACAAAGTAAACCATATAAATATAATCACATAATAAACCGAAATTCAATCATTAAAAAATTCAAATAATGGCTCATCCCCATTTGAAGATACCTAGTGTACATAAATAGCAAATCTTTGGATAATAATATTAACTGCTAATGGTACTTTTGTTGTAATGATCAAACATTGACAATAATGCATGTCAAATAAGAAACACATCTTTGGATTTATTCATTATCCATATGTACAACTTTATAATTAACACATATTCACCATCACATATGGGTATGTAATTCTGCCAAGCATAAACCTTCCTTTGGGTTGGCTATTACTCGCATGAATATACAAACACACTACTTTCAACATTTCTTTTAAGTAATCTACACAAGAGAAGTCACTTTGGCAACTTCATGCTTCAATTTACTCATTCAAAATGCTAAATAACATAGCCAAGTACTTGAATTTCTATTTAATCATAATAGAATTGATATGACAATTAAAAATCGCCATTGAAGAGCCATCTCTTCCCTTAATAATAATATCTCTTATTTCCTAAGCTTATTATCTCATAAAATAATATTTTTAATTATAATTCAAATCGTATTTTCAAAACCATCATATAATAAATTGAGAAACTTAATCCAATGATTCAACATGAAAGTGGCAATAATACCACTTGTTAGAAAATAACTAGAAAGAAGATAGACTTTAGAGATGAAAACTATCATCAAAAGAGTCTTTCATGTCAAATCGTCAAAAAGCATAAGCAAAGTAGAAGTGTACCTTGATTCATAATAAATATGATAGTGAGAAGATATCGATCTTGATCACATTAAGCTTGTAACCAAAAATTAAGTGTTCGACTATGATCTTCTAAGTATATCTTTACACAGCGGGACCTTAACATGAGGCAAGAGATGGATGGAGTATATGGAAGATTATGACTTCACTTTGCATTACTATCCTGATAAGGCAAATGTGGTGGCTGACGCGCTCATTCGGAAGTCATGAGGAGTATTAGCTAGTGTAGCTTCCCAAGAGTGGCAGATGCTCGAGGTTGTAGAATGGATTGATAATCCACGGAGATCAAGCTCGGGAGTCTTAGGGAGTTTGGTGGCTGCGCCTTCCTACTAAGCGAGTGATTGAGTTCCGGGGGCAGAGACGAGATGGTGTCCATCGGGGACTAGGTACGGTCGGGAGGCGGGTGTGAAAATTTGGGCCGTTCCTGAAATGGTAGTCTTCGGGTATATGGGATGGGTTGTGGTTTAGTTGGTGATCTAGAGAGGAGATCCTTAGGGAGTTCCATTGCTCTCGATTTGCGGTGCATCCAGGTGGCACGAAGATGTACCATGATCTTCATCTCCATGAAGTGGGAAGAAGAGACACATTGGGGACTTTGTTCGACGATGTCTCACGTGTCAGCAGGTAAAGGTTGAGCACCAGAGGCCAACAGGGCTACTCCTGTGACGCCCCAAATTTCGGGGGTCATTTTTATATAAGAGTTTAATGTACACTCTTTATATACCAAAATATATGAAACTATATTGTTCTAATATATTTTTACAAAAATGTAAAAGAGTGTACATTAAACTCTTGTATAAAAAAAAAAATGACCCCGAAAACTAAACGTCCTGGCAATATCAGAGCATAGATATACGAATACCTAGGGCCCGGTGGGACATGGGTCTAGGACATGCTGTTGATGAGTAGGAACATCACAACTTGGTATAGCTTGGTGTTGAGCTTGAGTTATGGTTACTTAGTGCTCGAAAATTAGATGTTCAGATCATAGTTGGGTATCAAGGTCTAGGTAGGAGGTTATCTAGGAGTCCACTGGACAGGATTAGATCACAACATGCATTGTGTGTTTTCGTGTGTATGCTTTGAATTGTATGTGCGTGATTGTGTGTTACAAATTGCGTGAATTATATACGTGATAGGATGTATGTGGAAAACAAGGAACACTAGGGGTTTGAAAAACATAATGAACATGAAAATTTAATAACTCTTTTGCCATTTTACATGTGTAGATGGCAAGTCGAAGTCGAGGCGTAAGTCGCCCACGGGGTGCTAGTCAAGCACCACTGATTTTTGATCGAGGAGGCGCCATAGAGGCCATGGGGTGCGATAGCCAACTGGCTACACAAGGCGATGCGGCTAGAGGTCGGGAAGGTGCCGGTAACCTCCCGGAGGTTCAAGGCATCATCCTCAAACGTTCACGGGAGGGCGATGTTGCAGGCCATTAGTTCGAATATGTGAGAGGATTCTCGGACCTGGAGATCACCTCGATGCTACTCGGATTACTTGGCTTCATTCCGGCGAGGTGAGTCAGTCTGGTGGGGAGTGGGTCATGACTTCGGACTTGGAGACTATGACATGGGATGATTTTCGCAGACTATTCATGGGGAAGTATTTTCGACTTTTGCTAGACATGCGAAGGCCCGGGAGTTCCTTGGTGAGGCAGGGGGCGATGAGCGTAGCCGATGCGTAGCGATTCACATAGTTAGCATGTTTCGGGGATGATTATGTGAGTATGGCCAAAGTGGGAGGTTTGAGGATGGTGAAATTGTCCATCAGGGGCAGAACGTCATCAGGACATAACCTACAAGACATGGACTTGATGGTCGATCTGACCTTGATCGTTGAAGCGAGAGATAGAGAACGCACAAAGCATCCGAGATGTGGGTACTGGTAGCAAGAGGAAGGAGAGTCAGTCTTCTTCTATTTCGAGAAGAAAGAAGCTAGAGCTGGTTCACGGGTTTGGTAGCGGCCATCAAGGCGAGTTAGAAATTTAGGGCTCCCAGTTAGGCGAGACAGGAGATTTGTTATTTTTGTCATCAACTGGACATATGAAGCGAGATTGCCCCCAGAGGCAAAGATCCCAAGGTTTCGGGACAGCGCAATCCCAATCATCAGTGGGACAGGCGCGAACACAGTTTGTTCCTCCACCTCCCAGTATGGGTCAGAGGAACCAATATCAGTCCCAGGTGTTGTCTGAAGCACCTCCGCCCGCCTGGAGCAGGCCGGAGGGTCGGGGCATGGGGTCGAGGCCAAGGGCGAGCCCACGAGGCTAGGACATCGAAGTCACGGGACGTGTCTACGCCATCATACCACGAGCGAGGCCAGCCGGGTCAGTCGGCTATACGGGTATGTTTACGCTATCGCTATGGGCGAAGTGTTATTTGATTACGGTGCTTCGCATTCATTCATTCTTTGCATCGGTTGTGATAGAAATTTGGGCTTAGAGGTTGAGGCCTTGGAGGAGCCCTTGTATGTGAGTTCTCCCCTAGGGATTAGGGCAAGGATAGGGATGATATGCCTTGCTTGCGAGTTAGAGATCTCGGGGATTCTACTCACAGTAGACCTGAGAGTCATGGACATGTTAGAGTTCGACGTCATCCTGGGGATGGATTGGCTGACAGCTTACAGAGTTGTCATCGATTGTGAGCGTAGGAGAGTTACCGCCTACACGCAGGACAGTACTCGTGTTGTGTTTAAGGGGGAAAAACATGTTGTTTTGTTCCAGACGGTGTACGAGTCCAGGTGTCAGGGACAGTTGGCGGGTTGGCTAGCAAGCCTTACCCTAGAAGGCGAGGGGAGACAGAACTTAGATCTACCTCAGTGGTGCAGTATGAGGATGTTTTTCCGGATGAGCTAGGGATTGCCTCCCTTGAGAGGATGTAGACTTACGTTTTTTGACTCTGCTACGGCACGTCGCCCTGTCATGACTCATAGGATGGCCCAATTGGTGCGGGAACTCAAGGTCTAGATACAAGGATTCTTCAGACCGGGGTTTTATTAGGCCAGAGCACTTCACCATGGGCGCTCGGTTCTATTTGCGAAGAAGAAGACAAGACCCTTATTTGTGCATTGATTGCGACGAGTTAAATAGGATTACGATCAAGAATCGGTATCCCTTACCGAGGATTGATGACTTGTTGATCAGCGGGTGGGGGGCGCGTCCTCCCAGAGATGGGCTGCCGCCTTTGGTTACCATCGGTGAGGTTAGGAGGCAGATATCCTAAGACAGCGTTTAGGACGTTATGAGCACTGAGTTTGGTGTGCCTTTGGATTGGCGAATGCGCTAGCGTATTCATGGGCCTCATGCATAGAGTATTCCAACCTATCTAGATGGAGTTTGTCGTGGTCTTCGTGGATGACATTTTGATCTACTCGGTCAGTGGGAGCATAGGTATCACTTGAAGATTGTTTTACGATTCGGCTGAGAGACCATGGGTTGTGCGCGAGTTCGGTAAGTGTGAGTTTTGAAGCTGCGGGTGGGGTTTTGGGACACGTGGTGTCGGCTGTCGGGGCGTGTCGGGTTGACCACGAGGAAGGTCGAGGCCGTGTGAGGTTGGGAGGGCCCGGGAGTCATTCTTCGAGATCTGCGGTTTCTTGGGATTGGTTTGGGTCTTATGGGAGATTCATTGAGGACTTCTCGATTAAAGCGGCGCTAGGCTGATTAGCAGGAAGGAGGTCGAGTTTGATTGGGATGACCCGATGCGAGGAGGCATTCAGGAGTTGAAGAGGAGACACTGCTCTATGTTGATAGTCGGATAGGGAACGAGGGGTACAGTGTATTGTGATGCCTGAGGGCGTTTGGGATGTGTTTGGTCACCGATCGGGAGGGTAGTAGCTTATGGTTCCCGTCAGTTGAAGAATCATGAGCAGAATTACCCCATACACGACATGGAGTAAGCGGCCATAGTCTTTGCCTTGAAGATTTGGGGCCACTACATATATGGCGAGCAGTTCGAGGTGTACTCAGACCACAAATTACGAAATATATTCACCTTGACGGGACCTCCGTATGAGACGCAGCGGGTGGATGGAGTTCCTAGAGGATTATGACTTCACTTTGCATTTACCATCCGGTAAAGCGAATGTGGTGGCCCCGATGCACTCAGTCGGAAATCACGGAGAGTATTGGCGAGTATAGCTTCCGGGGTGCGGATCTATCTTTGGGGCGTGAGCGGTTTGGACTACGTTATAACGGCGGCGGGCCGAGGACACATTAGCGGTGGTGGCTCTGCCCAGGTGCTCTATTAGGCGAGTGATTGGGTCCCGAGGGTAAGGCCGCGAGTTGGTGTCGTCGGGGCCAAGTGTCTGATCGAATACGAATTGGCGAGAATTTGGACCATCCACTCAGATGGTAGTCTTCGGTATCATGGACGGGTAGTGGTTCCCTAGTTGATAGATATGAGAGAGGAGATCCTCAGGGAGTTCCACTGCTCTTGATTTCTTTGTGCATCAATTGGCATGAAGATGTCTTAGGGATCTTCGTCGCCCGATACCTCTTTGGAGCGGGATGAAGAGACATGTAGGGGACTTTGTTCGACGATGTCTCACGTGTCAGCAGATTAAGGCTGAGCATCAGAAGCCAGCAGGGCTACTCCAGCCATTAGAGGTAGCTGAGTGGAAGTGGGAGCACGTCACGATGGACTTTGTGACCCATTTTCACGGACACCGCGAAGACATGATGCGGTATGGGTGATAGTAGACCGACTCACGAAGTCAGCACATTTTCTAGCTGTGCGGATGACCTTCACACTGGAAGAATTCTGACGGTTGTACATTAAATCGTCGGTACACTTGGGTGCGGTATCCATAGTGTCGGACCGGAGACCCACGGAGTTTGATGCACTTTTGGAAGAGTTTCCGGAGGCTCTCAGGGACCTGACCCGCAAGAGTACAACCTTCCACCTGAGCAGACGATGATCGGAGAGGACCATACGGTGTTAGAGGACATGATGCGAGCATCGCGTCTTGGATCATAAATTGGCGGGAAGAGCACTTGCCCTTAGTGGAGTCGCTGACAACGAGTTATCGAGGCGAGTATACGGATGGCACCTACGAGGGCTTTGTATAGGGGAGGCCATGCCGATCACGATTTGCTGAGCCGAGGTGGGAGAGGCTCCATTGCGGTCCGGATACGATTAGAGCGCTCTCAGGAAGGTGAGTTTGATCACAGCGGCCGATCTTCTCACGACCTCAGGCTGCGGAGAAGGCTCACAGCGAACTGACGGCGATCAACCCTTAGAGTTCGAGGTGAGTGATCACGTCTTCTTGAAGGTGATGCCTAAGAGAGGAGTGATCAGATTCGGTAAGCACGGGAAGCTATTGCCGAGGTTTATTGGGCCCTTCGAGATACTCGAGAGGGTGGGCATTATGGCGTCTTAGGTTAACTTCACCTTCGCAAATGTCCGGGTGTTCATGAGGTATTCCGATCTCTATGCTCACGGTACCTCTTGATCCAGCTCATGTAATGGATTAGGGAAAGATTGAGGTTGACATAGATGGAACCTTTAAGGAGGGACCAGTGCGCATCATGGATAGCCGAGATTAGGTTTTGCGACGCAAGACCGTGAGGCTAGTGAAGTCTTGTGGCAACAGGTGGGTGGAGGAGAGCGGCGATGGGAGGCGAGGACATGATGCGGGCCACCTATCCCTTCTTGTTTAGGGATGAAGGTACGTAGTTTAGTCGTTTAATAATTAAATGACTAGTTTACATGCATGACATAGTGCACGTTGCATACGCATGTGATTTGTTGTGATTGCGTGGAATTTCGGGATGAAATTCTTTTAAGAGGGGGGAAAAAGTAAAATTCGAGAAAATTCTAATTTTTGAAAACGGGTAAAATGGTAATTTCGGTCAAAATCCGGAATTTTTTTTAGATCTCGGATGATGAAACAGACTTCATTGTTGGAATCGTCTCGCGAAATCTAGCTACCATGTCAAATTTCATTGAATTCCGAGATAGTCGAGATTTGCATGTATTTCGAGGAAATTGGACAAATGAGCAAATGACAAGTGGCATGAAGTCCCACACCACATGGATACATGCAGGTAGGCTATGTGTATAGAGAAAGTGGTCTTGCATGAGGGTAAATGTTAATGGATGCTAGGTGTCTTGGATGGGCTTTGCATGAGGAATTTAGTGGGAAGAAAAGTGGGTTAGGAGACAAGTGTAAAGTGAGGTGTCAAGAGACTTAGGATGAACATACTCTAACTAGACCAAAGCGATCCGGTGGAAAGAAAGGGAGAAAGGTTATGAGTTCGAGGAAAAGAAAGAAGTTTTAGAGAGGGCTCCATGTAACAAATTTCAGACGATCGGGCCGTAGTTTTAGGCGGAGCAAGAGGAAGAGTTCATCCTCACGATAAGGGCTTCGCATAGAGACCAGAATTGAGGAAGTTTCGACAAACTCCAAGAGGTAGGTCTTCTCCTACTTTGGTTACTTTCTACCCTAAGGGTTGTGTGGTGGTTGTTTTGCTCTAAGGGGAGTGTTTGGTTGTATTTTGAACCATGAGAAGCTGCCACATTGGGGTAGCACACATTAACCGGACTTTAGAACTATTTTTTGGGTAGTAAATAAAGGGAATTTGGTAGTGAGTCCTTCAGGTAAATTGTAGCCACATCAGTTAACTTGATGTTAGGCTTTTGAATTTCTCAAATCGGACCTGCAGCCCGAGTTGTAGTTGGTTACTCACGAGCAGGTTTAGTGGAAGGAATTTGTTTGGGTACGGGTTCGCTGCATTGGGTCACCGGTAGGTTCGCCCGGCTAGGTTCACCTCTGTGGCTCACCCGGTAGTCACTTGGTGGGTTCACCGGATGGGTTTCCCCCGGATGGGTTCCGTCCGGCTAGGATCCTGCATGACCTCTAACTTCGGAAGGTCATAACTTCTTCGTCCGAACTCCGATTTGGGTATTCTTGGACTCTATGGAAAGCCCATTGAGTCAAGCTTCCATCCGGATGCCCTTGGAGGGCATTGGGTGCCGGAGCTGGCCGGAAAATGGTGTTCGGGCAGATCAAGTAGGCTGTCCAGGTAGGACTGCCTAGTCTTGTGTGACCTCCAACTTCGGAAGGTCCGCCGCTTCTTCGTCCGAATTCCGATTCGAGTGTTCTTGGACTCTATGGAAATATCATTGAGTCAAGATTACAGCCATGTTCCTGTGGAGGACATTATGTCAGGCGGGTTAGTGCTGGCGGTTAGGTTGTGTGTTATGACTGAGTGTGAGATAACATGCGGTGTGGAATATGACATGTTAATGTATGTAGTATGATGTATTAACATGGGTTGTGCATGAAGGAGAATTATATGTATTAATTATAATTATCCATGGTATGTTGAGGAATTTCGTTAATATGCATGTGCTTGTTTGAACTTGATATGTGGAATGTTGGATAACATGGTTTGGAATTTGTATGCACTTTAATATAAATGTCCAAATAATGCATGGATGAATATGCATGAGTATGTGTGCACATATAGTTCTCATTTTGTATGTAGCACTCATGTATATACATTTGGCACAATAGCATTGCACGTGTACGAAAACATCGCATGACATGGGTGTGAGTGCATGGTTGGGATTGACACTATATTAGGTGTTCGATGGAGTGTCATGGGTACACGGTTGTGGATCAACACTGCGTATGGTGTTGATTAGTGGGCTCGATTAGTGGGACAAAGTCCAAATGAGTCACACGGTTTTGAAAGAAATGAAAATAAACATACGTGTGTTGGGCATAGCAAAATGGGAGTGGAATTCCCCGGGTGAAAGATTGGAATTTTATTGAGTTAGACATGATCACCGGCGGTGAAAGCCCGTTAAAAGTGTCGGAAAGGTGCGCGAGGGACGAGTGTAATCCCAAAATATGTGGCCTACAAATACATAAACAGAAAATTTGATCCGTCAAATGGACGTGGGGTTTGCCCAATAGGTTGCAAGTTTTAAGGTGCATGGTTGTAAATGAAAATGTTAAAGGTTAGAAAAGTCTTTTTGGTTGTCATGGAGAAAATGAAAATAGTTTCACACTTGGCATAGGTAGGTGTGAGGGGTGACAGTGACTGGGATAGTATGGGCATGATGACATTTCATGCATGACATATGACATTCATGTAGACATTTTACTTGGATGTGTGTTTTTGTGCAGCAGGTGCGTGTGCATTTAGGTGGGAGTAACCCTTGTAGGAGATTATCCTCTTGGGCTTTGCTCACCCTTCGTGGGACCCTTTTAGGTACCACGAGAGGCGGCTCCATCGGGGCCGTGAGTGCGAAAGAAGGCCGGGTTGTGGCGGCGAAACATTTTGTAAATATATTAGAACAATATAGTTTCATATATTTTGGTATGTAAAAGAGTGTACATTAAACTCTTGTATAAAAAAATAAAAAAAAAATGACCCCCGAAATTTGGGGCGTCATAGCTTGCTCCAACCATTAGGGGTAGTAGAGTGGAAGTGGGAACATATCACGATCTGGTTTGTACATTTCGCTTGTTGCGGTTGTCATTAGAGCTTATGATGCGGTGTGGGTGATAGTGGATTGGCTCACTAAGTCAGCACATTTTCTGGCTGTGCAGATGACCTTCACACTGGAGGAATTCTACAGGTTATACATTCGAGAGATTATCTAGTTACATGGAGTGCCAGTCTCTATCATATCAGAAAGAGATCCCAGGTTCATGACTCACTTTTGAAAGAGTTTCCAGAGAGCCATGGAAACACAGTTGATGATGAGCACTGCTTTTCATCCATAGACAGACGACCAGTCAGAGAGGACTATACAGGTTTTAGAGGACATGCTGCGAGCATGTGTCCTTGATCTTAAGGGTAGCTGGAAGGAGCATTTTCCCTTGGTAGAGTTCGCCTACAACAACAGTTATCAAGCGAGCATACAGATGGCACCCTATGAGGCTTTATATGAGAGGCCATGTCGATATCTGATTTATTGGACGGAGGTGGGAGAGAGATCCATCACGGGTCCGGATTTGATTAGAGACACCTCTGAGAAGGTGGATTTGATATGGAAGCGTCTTCTCACGGTTTAGAGCCGGAAGAAGAGCTACGCCGACAGATGACGTTGACCTCTAGAGTTTGAGGTAGGTGATCACGTCTTCTTGAAGGTGATGCCTAAGAGAGGAGTGGTCAGGATCGGTAAGCGGGGGAAGCTATTGCCGAGATACATCGAGCCCTTCGAGATACTCGAGAGGGTGGGTACAATTGCATATCGATTGGAATTACCGCCTAGTTTATCGAGTGTCCACGAGGTATTCCATGTCTTTATGCTCCGGAAATACACTCAAGATCCAACTCATGTAGTGGATTGGGGCGAGCTGGTTGTTGATGCGGATGGGACCTTCGAGGAGGGACTAGTGCGTATATGGATGTAGGAAGCGAGGTTTGCGACCTTGGACTATGAGTGCAGTAAAAGGTGTTATGGCGGCACCAAAGGAGTGGAGGGAAGCAACATGAGCGTGAGGACCACGATGCGTGCCACCTATCCTTTCCTATTTGAGGATAAAGGTACGTTGTCTAGTAATTTGGAAATTAAATGACTGTTGCATATGCATGTGATTGTATGTATATGTGTGTAAATTTTGGGGACAAAATTTTTTTAGGAGGGGAGAATGTAAAACCCGAGAAAAATTAAATTTTTCTGAACAAGGGTAAAACGGTAATTTGTTGCTATAGTACATGTTGAACACCTGAGATTTTTCTAGATCTCGGATGACGAAACGGACTACACCGTTGAATTCGTCTCTCGAAATCTAGTTAACTTGTCAAATTTCATTGAATTCAGAGATGGTTGAAATTTCACGTTTTTCAAGGCATCAGGTGTCGGGTGACACATGGGGTGGTGCCACATGGCATAACCAAGGGCTGCCACATGGCACCATGGGTGAAGGACACATGGCATGAGAGCCATGTGGTGTGGATGGTGACACCTAAAGCATGTGTTCATGTGACACATGACCATGAAAGAGAAAAAGGAAGGTGAGAGGAAGCATCTCTCACTTGGGATAAGACCAACAAAATGGGAGGAAAAAAAACCAAACAATTCGGTGGGATGGAATGAAAACCAAAAATGGAGGAAAAAGAAAATAAAAAGAAAGAAAAAGAAAATAAAAGAAGGAAAAACAAAAGGGGGAAGAAGAAAATAAGGCTGTGGGGGGAGAAAGTCACACAGTGGGAGAGAAAAAAAAAAGAAAAGGGAGAGAGGGAAAGAGAGGATATTCCTGGTGTTTCGACGGTCGAAGCTCGATAGTCCGAGAACTAAAGTTGGTCCACGCAACGAGAGTTATGCGTGGGTACCAAAATCTAAAATTTTCGTCGAAGCTCCAGAAGGTAGGAGTTTTCTCTTACACTTGTTCCGTTTTTCACTTAAGGGCCATAATATAGTACAGCCCCAACCACGGGACTGAGTTTTCGGGACATTGGGATTGTGTTTGGACAGTTCAAGACTAGGTTGTGAAGGTCGGTATCCGGGTCGGTTATGGGTTTCGGAATGGCTAAAAAATGCATTTCGGGTCGGTTTTGGTTCCGGGACTACTGGAAAATGCATGTTGGATTTTGTGTGTTATTTCTCAAAAGCTGAAATTTCTAGACCGAGTCTAGATTATTGGCCGAGAATGACTAGTTTGTGTGGACTGTTTTTGGTGTGTTATTGCTGGAAATTGAATAACAGCTAAATGTGTTGAAAAAATGTTGATATAGGGTGTTTAAATATATTAGCATGAATGGATGTAAATTATGTGTGTTTGATATAATCATCCATGATACTTAATATAAAGTATGGAATGTAAATGTTTCATGTAGTGTTCCTTATACATGTAACATGAGGTACATGCATTGACATTTTTGCATTGCATATGCATGGGGACACCATATTGTGTTGGGTGTGTGTGCATGGTTATGATCATTCATCATTCTTAGTAAATGGGTGGTGAGCTCAGTAATGGGACAACGTCCAAAATGAGTCTCATGGTTGCATAGCATGAAAAATACGTGTGTTAGGCATAGCAAGAAGAGATAGATACCCCCTCGTGTGAAAAACCCAGTAGTTGTGGTTAGACATGATCACAGTAGGTCAAAGCCCATAAAAATGTTGGGAAGGCGTGCGGCGTCCTACGATAAAAACCCGAAAATCTGTGGCCCATAAATGCATAAACACACGGGATTTTTATAAATGAACATTGGAGGTTTATCCAATAGGTTTTTGATTTATAAAACAAAAAGATTTTGTTTTGGAAAAAGGGTCATTGGATTAAACATCAATGACAGTTTTTTTTTTCACACTTGGCATATGTATGTGTGAGGGAATCGGTTAGGACTCGAGACATGGGGCGTGAGGAGTCTCATCTCATTCATGACATGTAGTATTCCATGATAGGATTGCATATTATATGTGGAACGTGATATGATGTGATTATGACATTACATGTGCACTTAGGTGGGGAGTAGCCCTTGTAAGAGTTATTCTCTAATGGGCATTACTCGCTATCGTGGACCATATTTAGGTCTTGGTCAGTCTGGTAGTGACTCCGTCACGGGACCGCATGATTAGGCCCATTGTGGCTTTGTTTTTTTATTTTATTTTATCTTTTATTTGAGCAAAACTTTGGTTATGTATATATTTTGTATAAAAAGGAGAGTTGTAAATTGAACTATTGTGAATGATTTTTGGATAAACTTGTACATTTTCTAAATGAATGGATCTAGGTAATGGAACTACATAATGTGGGTATCGAGACTCATGGTATCCATGGTATTCGTGCGCTGATACGTTGTCAACCCGACCCCGGTTTTTGGGTGCCTATGACTCTTCTTCATTTATTTCAATTTACCCTATCATAAAATAAAAAATAAGACCTTTGGTATCTATACAATGAATGTCCATACCAATTGTGATTTAAATCCATTAATTAAACCTTATAAGATCATGGAGTTGCATATTTTAGATAGCCTTTAATGCATAATCAATTATATGTGTAGACTCATATATTGGATAAATATCCAACATTCACAAGATAACATTTGGGGTATTTTTGTCTAACTAATGGAGAAAGTTGGTGAAGGAATAAATTTCCAAATTTTGGTTTTCAAACACATTTAAGTATTATCGTTCATTGGACAATTTATGATATTGTAACTCAAGTATTTAGTTGTCAAAACCATTGATATTATATTCCATTTTTAACTAAACAATTTAAGAAGTTTTAAAAAAATTTCATCCATTAAAACAAAATTTCCAAAAATGTATATATATATTTTTTAAAGGGTCTTAGAAGAATAAAATTCCAAATCTCACCGCCACTATTACCCATATATTCTCAAATTCAGTAGTACCATTGAAAATATAAACTCCGCTACTATTACCTATATATTCTCAAATTCCATAGTACCATTGAAAATAGTTCTCAAATTCAATAGTACCATTGAAAATAGTAGTTATATATATATATATATATTCACGGGAATGACCCATTTAACATATTAAATGTGATTTAGAGGCTTTTATAACATTGGTAAGTAATCTTTAAGCTTCTTATTGTTTCATTATGTTTCTAATTTTTAAATAAAAATTTGACTTAATATGGTATTATGATTAATTTTACAATCAGTTTGATATTATTACCCTTGAATTATATATTCTCTTACAACAAGGATAAAATTCTTTATATAAATTAATGAATTAATAATCAATTTAAAATCAGTTTGATATTATTTCCCTTAAATTTTTCTTATAATAAGGGTAAGTTTCTTTCTTCTTCTTTTTTTTCTTGAAAGGTAATAAGGATAAGTTTCTTTTTCTTTTTTTTTTCTTTTTTTTTTTCCTGAAAGGTAATGAGGATAAGCTTTTTTTTCTTTCTGAAAGGTAATAAGATAATTTTCTTTTTCTTTTTTTCTTTTTTCCTGAAAGGCACAAGGATAAGTTTCTTTTCTAAAGGTAATAAGGATAATTTTCTTTTTTCTTTTTTTCTTTTTTTTTTCCTGAAAGGTAATAAGGATAAGTTTCTTTTTTTTTTTTTTTTTCTAAAGGTAATAAGGATAAGTTTCTTATACTTATATAAATGAAAAAGAAACAGATTTACACCTAATAAAAAGAGATGAGCATGAACATGGTTGTTTTGGTGATATTTATTTTCATTTGTGCTGATTGTGTTTCTTGCTAGTTTCGGTGAAAGCACTATTGAACCTTTACGAAGAGATAAGTGGGTAAAGGTCATTAATAAGATTGGTGTGGATCTTCATGTCCATTGTAAATCCAAAGACGATGATCTTAGCGTTCGTCTTCTTCACCCGAATGAATCCTTTGAATTCAAATTCGGACTACAATTTTTTGGTAGGACCTTATTCTTCTGTAGGTTCTGGTGGGGAAATGAAGCCTAATATTTTGATATTTACGGTTATTTATAGATAACTAAAAGATTTGCTGCTTATATGCTGTGGTGGAGGGTGCAGGAGTTTGGTCCCTTGCCATTGGACGGCAAGAACTGAGAATGCAGTTTAATGTTTCAAGTGGCTGGGAATAAAGAACTTCGTCATCTTCACGGTGCTGCTGGTTCAACTCAACCACTAGGGACAGCAAACGACACAAGAATATTTGGAGAGCATTGAGATAATCGGAAACTGATATTATCTATCGTTACTTGCCCTACTTAATAAAACTCAAGCCTACCTACTTAATTAATGTAGCAAGTATTCATCATCATGCATCTACTATTATTATTATTATTATTATTATTGTTATTATTTCAAATTGCGCCGAGGAAGAGAGAGTTTTTATAATGATTATGCTATTATTATAAGACGCGAAAAATCAAATTTAAACTTATGGGACTTTGAGATAGAGAGTGGTAAAGATGGGATGGATAAGAAAATAAGCTATGAAACGATCAAAATTTCAGTCAAAACCATGCAAATATATAAGCAAAGACATAAGACCGATTCTTAAATTTTGTTGGAGAAAAATAACATAAGACCACATCCTAAAAAATTATTTCTTTTTTGTATCCATTACTCCAAGCTTTGTTCACCTTTTATTTGATTTTGATTCCCCTATATTTTCATGAGACCAAAATATTAATAAAAACTAAAATACAATAAAAAATATAATCACATCTCTAACAAATTTATTTTTTTAAATAATCAGAGATCTATTATTATTATTATTATGTCACATATGAATAATTATGTCATTAAACAATGTCAATATATTTATAAATCGTGTCATAAAAAACTCATTTTGAGGTAGAGTTTATTTTGTGTTATGATTTTGTCATATTAAATAACTAAAACTAAAATTAAAAATTAATATAAAATTAAAAATGGATTTTGAATATGTGTAATTATCATAAATAAATTAAAACAATTTTTTGTTTAAAATATTTATCTGTATGTAAAATAATTAAGGATAAAATTTCAATTCAAAATCTTTATTTCTTTTTTCTCACAAATCTTTTTCCGTATAATCAATTTTGTAAAAGATTTAGTAAACAATGAGAGAATGATAAAAATAAAAAAATGTAATATTTTTATAGGAGCATTTCACGAAAAGCTATAATTTATAGCTTTTTCCAATCAAGAGTTGTTTAGTCTTAATCATTTATTATTAGTTGATTAGGTGTCTTTTTCAACTATCCTACAAGAGCTTATTAGGAGTTAATAAGTTATAAGCTCTCTGATAGCTTCCAATTAGCTTAACCAAGTAGGCCCAAATGAGATATACTTCCACCGTTTGACCTTTTCTATTTTTTAATGGAAAATAAAAATGTATCTAATCAATAATGCTCCATTTCCTATGTCCCAGGCCATAGTATAAGTTAAGATTCATTATCTAATGATTTAAGCTTATTTTAAATTAAATTATATTTAAGTCATTAATTTAAATTTTAGGATTAATATATAATGGTGTTTAAATTTTTGGATTTTTTATAAATATGTTGTGGTGATTATTGAATTTCACATAAATATACAAAATACAAGCGTGCTAAGAAATTAAAGTTTTTCCAAACTAGAATAGGTCTGATGTGAGATAAAATCTCCTACTCTAAGCATGTAGTTTCTTGGTTCCCTAGAATCAAAGTAGAAAATGTCGAACAAATGGAAATATTGTTGGAATTAATTACTAAAGAAAAATATTAGATTTCCTTAAGAAGGAATGAAATAACACAGTACCGAAAACTTGACAGACTTGAATGAAACTTGAAAATAAAGTGCTGAAATTGCTGAAGTAGACATTGGATTTCATTATGAAAATAATATTGTGTTAAAAAATTGATAGAAACTTGAATAGAACTTGGAAATAGAATGTTGGAATTGCTAAAGAAAATATTAGATTTCACTATGAAAGAATGAAATAACATTGTGTTGAAAATTGAGAGAAACTTGGCTAGAACTAGGAAATAAAGCATTGAAACTGATGAAGCTTATTGAAAAGCTGGAATTTGCTGAAATAGATTGATATTGAGTTGATTGATTTATTGAGTTGTTGATTGATTGCTTGGTTGATTCATTGATTAACTCCTCTACTCCTTTTATAAATGTCTTGACTTGCTGCCCCAGTCCCCACTCAACTTTCTCAATTTCTTGAAAATACTATCAACTTCTTTAATTAAGGAAGTTTGTTCTTCAAGAATTCATTCACGTTTCATTAGGGAGTCTTGTTCCTCAAGAATTTCTTCCACATCTCCATTAGGGAGTCTTGTCCCTCAAAGAAATTCCACATTTGCAAATAACTATCCCACCTATCTACCACTTCTAAAAAAACTTTGTTTGACTTCCAAAAAATTTAAAAATTTTCAAAAATACATTGGACTTTTTCTATGGACTTGTACAAATGCATATAAGCCCACTTTTTGGACTTTTATTTATGGGCTTGGGATTAGGCCTAAAACATTATTGAATCATACCAAATTTCAATTTTGGTGCAAACAATTACCTCCCACAAACATTATGGCCCAAAGGTCATATTAATGTATTAAAACCCAAAAAAATATTCTTTTAGACTTATTTCCAATCATGAGACCCAAAATTTGGCTTTCGATCCATGATGTGGAGTTTCAATGGTAAGAATGAGATAAGTCAGATCAAATGAGAAGACAACTATTGATTCTCTAAGAAAAAGTTCCCGCCATTATCAAATTTAAATTTCCAATCCTTCGTTCTTCCTTCACCAAAGTATATTGTATCTCCAAAGAATAACTATCTGATTTCTTCTCAAAGCAACCCATCATCATCTTCTTTCCTTCTCAGACAGAATTTATTTTCACTTTTCAAAATAATCCTTTTTGTTTTAGAGAGAGGAAAAAAAACCCTTTTTAATTTGGAGAAAGGAAACATCTTTACCCTTCCTCCTTCATCTTCTTCTTTCATTCACGTCGTCGTTGTTGTTATTTGAAGATCAGCTGTGGTTTCTGCATCAGTTTTAATACTATCTAAATAGAAGAATTTGAAAATAGTAGTTATATATATATGGTTTTTTACTTTATTTATTTAAAGTGGTTACGACCCATTTAACATATTAAAAATTCGATTTGGGAGGCTTTTATAACATTGATGTTAATAAGAGTTTTCTGATTATTCATGTAAATTTTTAAATAAAATTTGACTTAATATACAAAATGAACACTTTAAAACTAATGATATTAGTTCCTTTAAATTATATTTAAGTTATGATTAATGTAATATATAAGCAAAGCTTCAGAACTTTGACAAATTTCAACCCATTCTGTTATCCATTTGGGAAGAGCAAAGCTAAAATGGGTTGGCTTTAAATCTAGTCCATTTCTATTCTGCCACTTCGACCTATCCAACTCCATCATGCAAAGGTGAGCCAAACTGAAAAAACCTTGTAGTCCAAAACGGAAACCTTAAAATACTAAAGGTAATGATCGTACTAATTTATAATTCTTCAAATAAAAATAAATAATATACAAATATATAATAATAATTAATATATAAAATGATTAAGTCTAAACAATGTAATAATAGTAAACAAACTTAAATAAATAAATAATGCTAGAACACTGTTATAATCAAAATACCTAACTAACTAGCTAAATAGTACCAAAATAATAAAATAACAACTTAATAACATATTTGAAAAAAACAACTTCAAAGTATTAAATAAAATCTCATATGCCTCTAATCTTCATCTTCATCCCGTTATATCAAATAATAACACGTGATTCTACATTAGAAATATGTATATCCTCGATGGTGGTTGAATTATCAGCATCTATTAATTAATTTAGAATGTTAATAACATAAATTTTATTTATGTTTGGAATAAAAAAAATATTTTTTTTCCAAAAAGGCATCTTAATCAGATAATAATGAAATACTATATTTTGTTTGAAATCATCTTCTAAAGATATAATCATATTAGGAAAGAAATTAGTATATAATTCTTGTTAATTATTTAAAAATAACATTATTTTTTACTAACAATAGTTTAAGTAATAAATTTAAAATATACTAATAATTTAGTTATTAAATTTAATTTAATTTATAAACTAGTACAACTTTATTTTTATACAATATATATATATAATATATATGATTGAATAAAATTTAAAAGATAAATAAAAATGAAATTGTAAATATTTCAAAATATGATTAACAAGATAAATAAAAATATATTTAATATTAAACTCGTAATTTATTTAATTCTAAATTCTCATACAATATTTTTTAAATACAATTATCACATAAATTATATTAAAAAGATACATTTAGAAATTGAAAATAAAATAGTTAAAACAACAAAGTTTAATATATTAATTATATATTATAATAATAATTATTTTTAAAACCCCTATGGAGATAGTCAAAATATCAAATTTTATATATAAATCATTGAAAATCTCAATTACTTAAAAAAAATTAAATAAAAAATTCGGGCCAATCGGGCAAACTCGGACCAAACCTACATGATTCACGGTTCAAAACGGGTCGGGCCAAATTGACCCGATTTTATTCGGATCTTAAATTTTACAACTCAGCACTCAAAAAAATAAAGCTAAAATGGACTAGATGGGCCAGCCCATATTGCTAGCTCTAATTAGCACAATGGGGATAAGGTTTTTACATAAAGGAATGAACTAAACATCAAGTTAGCCCCTATCAAAAAAAATAAAAAATAAAGGAAATTGCAATTCACACAATTTCCTTATTCCAATGTTATAGTAATAACATGCAATTTACTTTCTAATAATTTTACATTACATATTATTATTATTATTATTATTATTATTAAAAGTTTTAAATAATTCATATATTTATTAATGACTCCAAAACAACTTCTATTTACCCAAATTCTGTAAAGAATTTCGAGAATAGTAATTCATGGTAAATGGTAAATGGTCCATTTAACATATTAAATGTGATTTGGAGGTTTTTATAACATTGGTAAGTTATCGTTAAGCTTCTTATTGTTTCATATATGTTTTTAATTTTTAAATAAAAATTTGACTTAATATGGTAAAATAATTAATTTTAAGATCAGTTTGATATTATTTCCCTTAAATTATAATTTCTCTAGGATAAGATTCTTTATATAAATAAATGAATTAAACAAAAAAAGCAAAATAATTGATTTAACAATCAGATTGATATCTTTTAAAAACAATCAATCAGACTGATATTATTTCCCTTAAAGGGATAATGAGACCTGTAGCCTACCGTGAGGGATCGCTGACGGTTTCCTCATTCATACTCTTTCCTTTTTCTTTTAATTTTCCATTAATATTTCCCACAGATATTTTTTATTTCAAAACATTTTATTAAATTTCATCCTATGAGGAGTCATAGAAATTAGCAACATACCAAGGTGTAACTCAATGACAAAGTCTACATCCCTGTGTGGAGGTAATCCCGGTAGTTCATCCGGAAAGACATCCTCATACTCACAAACCACCCAAGGTAGACCTAAATCCCGTCTCACCTCGTTCTCTAGGGTAAGGCTTGCTAGCTAACCCATCAACTGTCCATGCAACTTGGAGTCGTATACAGTCTGGGGTAAAACATTTTGCTTATCCCCTTGAAACATAACACAAATCCCGTCTTGTGTGTAGGTAGCAACTCTCCTACAATCACAATCAATGACGACTCGGTGTGCCGTCAACTAGTCCATCCCGAAGATGACATCAAACTCCGACATGTCCATGACCCTTAGGTCCACAGTGAGTAGGATCTCGGAGATCTCCAACTCACAATTCCGACATATCTGATCAACACTCACCCTTGTTCATAGGGGAGAATTCACATTCAACGGCTTTTCCAAGGTTCCAACCTCTAAGCCCATATCGAGATTTCTCTCCTTGTTTATTTAGTAGTGCACATGCCAACCACTAATAGACATCAACATCCTGAACTATTCCGTTCATCCATTTTTCAAACTCTTAAGGTTATGTTTTTTAACCCTAGTGTTCATCTTTTCCTATATACATTCCTACAGTATTGTATAATTCCATAAACACAATCCAGTAGCATGACATGAAAATGTACAATGCATCTGATAGTGCAAACCCGATGCCCATCCTTTTCCTAGGTAACCCACATACCTCGTTACGATATACAAACCGCGATACTTGAGAACTCAATGAAGATCGATGACCCTAGACCCATATCGTCAGCCCTTGGTACACCGTGTACCTGAGCTCTTGATACCTAGGCGGGGCAGGCTAGTATCGGGACCATACTTGTGGATACCCACAGGAGCTCCTAGGTGTCGTTTCCTAAGCTCACGATGCAGGCGTAACGTCCCGAGCCGGGGTGTTGTTGGCGACCCGTCGGCCAGCCGAATTCCTATGAATTCCAGTTTGACTCGATACCACATTGTTGTGTCCATTTATTAGGATCCACATTTCACAAAATTAGGCGAGTCTTCTTTTGTTTGGGGAGCTCACTTGACATCACAACATGTATAACGAGTATAGCATAGCCCATCCAGGTCTCTGACATAGTAGTAATGATCACACCGGGGTCCATCTGTCCATATCCCCGATATACAACTATATCACAATAATCCATAAGAGTTTATTACAACACTCTATGAAACTCTCATTAAAACTAAGCTTCCCTATCATAGTTTATAAAAACATTTATCAAAGCCACATCCTGGCTTCCTTCAAAATCACGATCTCAAGTGAGCATCATCTCCCTGCACACTCCCTGTACCTAAAAGGGGGTCCCACGACGAGGTGAGCAATGCTCAACAGATAAATATTCCTACAAGGGCTACTCCCCACCTAAGTCTTACAATACAATGACTTATACATTAAGTAAAAACATGTACGTTCCTACTCGAATATACATGTCATGGATAAGAATGTGACTCACCCTATCCAATGTCTAGGAGTCCTCAGACTCCTCATACATGCATATGCCGAATGTGAAAGAGAACCAAACCATCATTATATTCCGTGTGACCATTTTTCCAAACAAAAGCTTTTTGTTTTATAAATCAAAATCCATTGGACGGTTCCCGATATCAACTTGCATTTCCCAAGTTCCGTGTGTTTATGCATTTGTGGGTCATGGATTTCCGGGTTTATGCCGAAGGATGCCGCGAGCCTTTCCGACATTTTTGATTTATTTCACCGCCGGTGATAATGTCTAACCTCAATAAGGTCTTTCACCACAGGGGAGGATCTACTGACTTGCTATCTGACACATATTTTCAATTTTAAAAACCACAGACTCATTTTGGATGTTGTCCCATATTCTAGAGCCCACCTTCGAACACCAAACGATTAATCGATCAACCATGTACCCACAACATACCATCGAACACCAAACACAATGTCGATCTCTACCATGTACTCACACCCATGTCATGTGATGTCCTAGTGCACAGTGCAATGCAATCATTCCATTGCTCATTCATACCATGCTACATATATGATGAGTGCTATATGTGCATGCCTACTCATGCATAATTACCCATGCATCATTTTGACATTTATATAAAAAAACATACAAATTCCAAATATATCACACAATTCTTGCCATCATATCAATACACGCATACATTGACATCACAAGTCACTACTACTTGAGTAGCCATACATCCATCGAAATTCTCAATAATCATGGATAAAGACATGTTCACAACTAGCCTACATTAAGCCATGTAAGGCCTTATTCATACAAGCACTTCACAAGCTAAACCATTAGAACACACAATTTGACTTCCACAAAATTTCAACCAAGTATATCCCTCCATTCAAGCAATGATATACTACAATCATATACTAATTGTGGCAAAAATCTGGACACAATTCATTAAACAAACTTAAGCTGTAGCAAGCCCCGAAAAACCATTCATAACTTGGTTATAGAGGTCCGACTGGGGGGTGATCTGCCCAACATCAATTTCTCTGATAGAGCTACAAGATCCTTGAAGGATTCTAGCCTAAATTCTTACTTTTTCCCAGCTGAAAATCAGTCCCAAACCTCGGGATAAGAGGTTTTCTCACAAAATGTATAATTTAGGGCGCTCTAGAAAACTAGACTACAACTTGAGTTATAAAACCGATTTTAAAGGATTCAAAAGCCTAACATGAAGTTATCAAATAGAGCTACAAGTTCCTTGAAGGATGCTAGTCCAAATTCTCACTTTTCCCCCCTTTCTTTCTTTTTGATTTTCTTTTAACTTATTTTTAAGTTAAATGTGTGGCCCTCAAGGTGCCATGTGTCACGCGATCCTTGCTCGGATCCGTTCCTACCCCGAAACAATTTATTTTCATCTCGGTTCAAGTTCAATTTATTTAAAAAGAACTTAACTTGAGTTATTTCTTAACTCCCAAGATTCTCATGGAAATCTCGTTCCCGGGGTCATTGAATAATCGTCCACCCAAAGAAATCACGAAAATCCGATTTTCTCGAAATTCGACGAAATCTTTCTGGGTAACTAGATTTCGTGAGACAAATCCAACGGTGAAATCCGTATAGTCATCCAAGATATAGAGAATTTTCCAGGCTTCCCTAAACCATTCTTGCAATTTTATTATTTTTTCCATTTTTCAAAAAAATTAAATTTTTCTCAGGTTTTACATTATTCCCCCCTTAAAAGAATTTTGTCCCGAAATTCACACACACACTAGCACGCACATCACATGCATATGCAACCATACATAATCACATGAATACAAACTAATCATTTAATCACCAAACGGCTAAACCACATACCTTCATCCTTAAACAAGAAATGGTAGTTGACACGCATCGTGTCCTCGCTTTCCCATGTTGTCTCTTCCAATCCTTGGTGTTGCCACAACACCTTCAGTAGCCTCACGGTCTTGCGTCGCAAAACCTGATCCTTGTTACCCATGATATGCACCGGTCATTCCTTGTAGGTCCCATCTGTATCAACAATAAGCTCGCCCTAATCTACTACATGGGTCGGATCTGGAGTGTATTTTCGGAGCATGAAGACATGGAATACCTCGTGGACACCCGATAAACTCAGTGGTAATGCTAATCGATATGCAACTGTGCCCATCCTCTCGAGTATCTCGAAGGGCCCGATATATCTCGGCGACAGTTTTCCCTGCTTATCAAACATGACCACTCATCTCTTAAGCATCACCTTCAAGAAGACGTAGCTCTTCTGCCGGCTCTGAGCCGTGAAAAGATGCTTCCGTATCAAATCCACCTTCTCAAAGGTGTCTCTAGCCAAATCCAGACCCATGATGGATCTCTCTCCCACCTTCGTAACAAATCGGAGATTGACATGACCTCCCATACAAAGCCTCATAGGGTGCCATCTATATGCTCGTCTGATAACTGTTGTTGTAAGCGAACTCTACCAAGGGCAATTGCTCCTCCCAGCTACCCTTAAGATCCAGGACACATGCTCGCAACATGTCCTCTAAAACCTGTATAGTCCTCTCCGATTGGCTGTCTGTCTATGGATGAAAAGCAGTGCTCATCATCAACTATGTTCTTATGGCTCTCTGGGAACTCTTCCAAAAGTGAGCCAAAAAACTAGGATCCCGGTCCGATACTATAGAGACTAACACTCCATGTAACCGGACAATCTCTTGAATGTACACCCTGTAGAATTCCTCCAGTGTGAAGGTCATCCTCACGGCCAGAAAATGAGTAGACTCAGTGAGCTGGTCCACTATCACCCACACGGCATCATGCTTCCGCGATGTCCATGGCAAGTGAGTCATAAAATGAATCGTGATATGTTCCCTTCCCTTTCTGCTACCTCAGTGGTTAGAGTATCCTGGCAGCCTCTACGGTGCTCGGCCTTTACCTGCTAACATGTGAGACATCGTCGAACAAAGTCCCTAACGTGTCTCTTCATCTCGCTCGATGTCTTGGCGGCGAAGATCATAGTACGTCTTAATTGCCACTGGATGCATAATGATTCGAGGAAGTAATGGAACTCCTTGAGGATCCCCTCTCTTAGATTTGTCAATTGTGGAACCACAACCCGTCCCCTATACCGGAGACTACCATCTGTGTGAATGGCTGACCTTCGTCACCCCACTAGCATGCCGTCCACGATGGACCTTGTCTCCGTCCACACTTACAGGACTCGATCACTCTGCTTTCCCGGTAGGAAGGCGTGGCCGCTAAACTCCTTAAGACACCTTGAGTTTGATCTCTGTATTGTAGCCCAAACTGTCCTACAACCTCGAGCATCTTGCCACTCGGGGAAGCCACAGCCGATTACTCCCATGACTTTGGTAGCGGCGTCAGTACCATTTGCCTTCTTGGGATGATGGCCAAAGTGAAGTCATAAACCTTCAGATACTCCATCCATCTGAGTTGCCTCATGTTGAGGTCCCGCTATGTAAAGATATACTTTAGGATTTTGTGGTTTGAAAACACCTCGAACTGCCCACCATATAGGTAGTGGCGCTAAATCTTCAAGGCGAAGACTATGGCTGCCAACTCCATGTCATGCGTAGGGTAATTCCGCTCATGATTATTTAACAACCGAGAACCATAAGCTACTACCCTCCCGGACTGCATCAAAATGCATCCTAATCCGTCATTCGAGGCATCACAATACATTGTGTACCTCTGTCCCCTTTTTGGGACTATTAGAATAGGAGCTATAGTAAGCCTCCTTTTCAATTCTTGGAATGCCTTCTCACACAAGTCATTTCACGCGGATTTGACCTCCTTCTGGGTCAATCTCGTCATAGGTGCAGCTAATCAGGAGAAGTCCTTAATTAATCTTACGTAATACCACTTCAGTCTAAGCTGGCATTATCTCGAAAATCGACTTCGGCCTCTCCCGACTCACCGCGCCTCGACCTTCTCGGGTCCAGTACAGAGGCGACACTACATGTCCCAAGAATCTCACCTTAGTAAGCCAAAACTCTCACTTATTGTACTTGACATACAACTGATGTTCTATGAGGGCCTAGAGAACAATCCTCAAGTGATTCTCATGCTCCTCCTCAGACTGGGAGTATATCAAAATGTCGTCCACAAAGACTATGACGAATTGATCTAAGTAGGGTTGGAATACCCTATGCATGAGATCCATGAATGCCGCTGGAGCATTCGTTAAGGCAAATGACATCACTGTGAACTCGAAATTCCCAGACCGCGTCCTAAATGTTGTCTTAAGGATATCTGCCTCCCTAACTCTCAACTAATGATAACCAGTGTGAAGGTCTATCTTAGAGTAGACTCGAGCCCCTCTCAGCTGATCAAACAAATCATCAATCCTCGGTAACGGATATCGATTCTTGATCATAACCTTGTTCAATTGTCAATAGTCAATGCACAGTCGAAGGGTCTTATCCTTCTTCTTAGAAAACAAAACTGTTGCGCCCCAAGGTGAAGTGCTCGATCTAATAAAACACTTGTTCGGTACTTCCTACAATTGGACCTTGAGTTCCTGTAACTCAACCGGTGCCATCCTATGAGGAGTCATAGAAATGGGCGGCGTACCAAGGTGTAACTCAATGAAAAAGTCTACATCCTTGTGCGAAGGTAATCCCGGTAGTTCATCCGGAAAGACATCATCATACTCATAAACCACCCGAGGTAGACCTAAATCCTGTCTCACCTCGTCCTCTAGGAATTAAACGCTAGCCAACCCATCAGTGTCGATGCAACTTGGGAGTTGTATACGATCTGGGAATTAAAACATTTGCTTATCCCAGCAAACATAACACAAATCCGTCTTGTGTGTGAGTACTTGACTCTCTACAATCCTGATGTGAAAGCGACTCGGTGTGCCGTCAACTAGTCCATCCCGAAGATGACATCAAACTCCGACATGTCCATTACCCTTAGGTCCACAGTGAGTAGGATCTCGGAGATCTCCAACTCACAATCCCGACATATCTGATCAACACTCACCCTTGTTCCTAAGGGAGAATTCACATTCAATGGCTTTTCCAAGGTTCCAACCTCTAAGCCCATATCGAGATTTCTCTCCTTATTTATTTAGCAATGCACATGCCAACCGCTAATAGACATCAACATCCTAAAATATTCCTTTCATCCATTTTCCTAACTCTTAAGGTTATGTTTTCTAACCATAGTGTTCATATTTTCTTTTATACATTCTACAATGTATATAATTCATGCAATCACAATAGTGTAGCACACAACATGAAAATGTACAATGCATGCAATGGTCTAAACCAAATGCCCATCCTTTTCCTAGGTAACCACATACCTATGTTCTGATATACAAGAAAGCTACGACACGAAACTCAGTAAAGATACGACAACCTAGACCCATATCCTTGACCCGCAAATTTTCGTGTAGCTAGACTCTTGATACCTAGTTGAGACGAGCTAGTATCAGGACCATACTTGTGGATACCCACACCTGAGCTCCCTAGGTAATCGTTTATCGGAGCTCTTATACCAAGCTGTGACGTCCCAAAACCCGAGGGTCCCGTTGACAATCCGTCAACTCACGAAATTCTGTAGATTTCGGGTGATTCAATACCACACTGTTGTGTCCCATTTATCGGGATCCATATTTTTCTCGGGGTGGTAGAGTCTCGCTGTTCGGGGAGCTCTACCCGACGCCTGATACATTATAGCAGTATGATGACTATAACCCATCCAGGGTCTTAACAGAAGTAGTAATGACCACACAGGGTCCATCTGTCCATATTCCCAATATACAACTACATCACAATAATCAATAATCCATAAGAGTTTATTACAACACTCTTATACAGAACATATATTAAAACTAGCTTGTTCTAATATAGTTTACAAATTTTTTTATCAAAGTCACATCCTGGCTTCCTTCAAAATCACGACCTTGAATGAGCACTCTCTCCCTGCACACTCCCTGTACCTGAAAGGGGATCCCATGACGGGGTGAGCAGTACTTGATGAAAATATTCCTACAGGAAACGCCACCTAGAGTGCATGCAATGGCCTGACACATTAGAAACAAAGCATATGCGTTCTTTACTCGAATGCACATGTCATGGATGAGAATGTGACTCACCTTATCCCATGTCTCAAGTCCTCACTAACTCCCTCACACATGCATATGCCGAGTGTGAAAACGAAACTATCATTATGTTCCATCAATGGCCATTTTTTTTCCAAACAAATATTTTTGTTTTATATATCAAAATCCATTGGACGGTTCCCGATATCAACTTGCATTTCTAAGTTACATTGCTGTTTGGCATTTGTGGGCCCGCAGTTTATGGGTTTACACAGCGAAGCCGCGCGCCTTCGACGCTGGTAGCTTTCCACGCCGATGATCATGTCTAACCTTAATGCCGGGTTTTTCACCCTTAGGGGGGGGGGGGGGTTAGCGGGATCTACCTCAACTTGCTATGCCTAACACACATATTTTCAATTTTAAAACAGTGAGACTCATTTTGGACGTTGTCCCATTTTACCGAGCCCACCATCGAACACCAAAAACAGTGTCGATCAACCATGTACCCACGACACATCATCGAACACCAAACACAGTGTCGATCTCTACCATGCACTCACACCCATGTCATGTGATGTCCTAGTGCATAATGCAATTCAATCATGCCATTTCTCATTCATACCATGCTACATGTATGATGAGTGCTATATGTGCATGCCTACTCATGCATAATTACCCATGCATCATTTTGACATTTATATAAAAAAACATACAAATTCCAAATATATCATACAATTCATGCCATAATATCAATACATGCATACATTGACATCACAAGTCACTACTACTTGAGTAGCGACATTCATAAACCTCTAGGTTGAATTGTGACAAGACATGTCCACAACTAGCCTACATTAAGCCATGTATTGGCCTTATTCATACAAGCACATCACAAGCAAAACCATTAGAACACACAATTTGACTTCCACACAATTTCAACCAAGTATATCACTCCATTCAAGCAATGATATACTACAATAATATACTAATTGTGGCAAAAATCTGGACACAATTCATTGAATGGCCTAAGCTATAGCAGTCCCGAAAAACGGACCATAACTTGAGTTATAGAGGTCCTATTTGGGTGATTCAAAAGCCTAACATCAAGCTCTCAGATAGAGCTACAAGTTCCTTAAAGGATGCTAGCTGAAATTCTCTCACTTTCGGTCCGAAAATCGGTCCCAAAGCACCGGGCGGTAGGTTCGGCGGAGCAGCGGGGCAGCTTGGGGCAATCCCGGGAAACGGACCATAACTTTAGTTATAAAGGTTTGATTTGGGTGATTCAAAAGCCTAACATCAAGTTCTCAGATAGAGCTACAAGTTATTTGAAGGATTCTAGTCCAAATTCTCACTTTATATAATAATACTGATTTTAACTTTTACTTATTTTTAAGTTAAATGTGTAGCCCTCAGCCACATGTCGCAATCCCTTGCTGGGATCGTTCCTACCCTGGAACAATTTATTTTTGTCTCGGTTCAAGTTCAATTTATTTTAAAAGAACTTAACTTGATTTATTTCCTAACTCTCGAGATTCTCGTGGAAATCTCGTCCTCGGGGTCACTAAATAACCGTCCACCCAAAGAAATCACGAAAATCGGATTTTCTCAGAATTCGACTAAATCTTTCTAGGTAAATAGTTTTCGAGAGTCGAATCCAACAGTGAAATCTGTGTCGTAATCCAAGATCTAGAGAATTTTATAGGCTTCCCTGAACCATTCTTGCAATTTTATTATTTTTGCCATTTTTTAGAAAAATTAAAATTTTCCCCGGTTTTACAAAACTTGTCTCCACATTGCTTGCCATGGGTACTTCCTTGATTGCTAATGATGGTACTGCGTTGGTCAATGCCACCATGTATCGTCAGGTGATTGGTGGCCTACAATATCTCCTGATGACTCGACCAGATATCTCATTTTCTGTGAACAAACTCTCCCAATTTATGCATGCGTCAACCGAACACCATTGGGGAGTGATCAAACATCTACTTCATTATCTTAATGACATGAGATCCCTTGGTATCTAACTTCTTGCTGACACTCCTCAGACATTGCATGGTTTCTCTAATGCAGACTGGGCTAGTAACCCAGATGATCGTACCTCCACAGGTGCTTTTCTCATATTCCTTGGTGCTAATCCAATCTCTTGGAGTTCTACAAAGCAATGTACTGTTGCTCGGTCTTCCACTGAGGCCGAATATTGTGCCATTTCCATTGCTGCTGTTGTCGAATTTCAATGGGTGAAGTCGTTGCTATTAGTACTTCTTGTCCCAGTGCCGTCCCCGCCTACTTTGTTCTCAGACAACCTTGGTGCCACTTATCTCTATGCTAATCCTGTTTTTCATTCTCGCATGAAACACCTTGCAATTGATTATCATTTTGTTTGTGACCTAGCTCAGTTATCTGAGTTGCGTGTTGCTCATACCTCTACTGGTGACCAGCTTGCTGATGCCCTCACCAAATCCCTCTCTCGGCCACGCCTCCTTTCCTATGTAACAAGACTGGTGTTGTCTCTGGCACACCATCTTGAGGGGGTGTATTAGAGTATATTTGGGATTCCTTTTGTTGCATTAGAGTATATTTAGGATTCTTTTTATTGTATTAGAGTATATTTAGGATTCCTTTTATTGTCTCTATGCTTTTACTTTTGCCACCCAACATTGGGCTATGTTATATACCTCAACTCTCTCAATAATAATTAAGTCTCTTTCATAATAAAAATATCCTATATTATCTTATATATTTACATTTATCTTTAATAAGAAATTTTTTATTTTTACAAGATAACTTCAATGGTATTTTTATCAAAACAAGGTCGAAATTTGATGAAGGGTTAGATTTCCAAAATTTTGTTTTCAAACACATTTAAGTATTATCTTCCATAGAGACAATTTACTACATTGTAACTCAAGTGTTTAGTTGTCAAAAAAAAGTATTATGTTCCATTGATATTATATTCTATTTTTAACTAAACAATTTAAAACGCTTTTTAATTTTTTATCCATAAAAATAAAATTTCCCCCATACAACCTATAAAAGTACAAAGTATTTTACATTTTTTACTTTCAAAGTTACCTTTTATTTCACTCTTTAAATCCAAAACTACCATTGAAACCGAAGCTTTCATTCTTACTTTATTTCATTAACTGTTTCTCTACCATTGGAAATACTTGGAATCAAATGTAACATTTCATCCAATTTTAGTTTCTGGATTCAATATAAGGCTCATCTTCCTCCATTCTTCTTTCTATAAATCCCAATAGAGAACCCTAGAACATGATAAAGAAATGAGAATTTTCAAATCCTTCAGAGCAATAGGATACATCACAAGTACAAGAACTGTAGTTATGTTCTCTATTTAGAATTGGGCATTGAAACTTTCGTCATTGTTGATGTCGATAAAGCTTAACAGATTTTCGAGGTATTATCTCTATCTCCATATATAATTTTAAATCATTTTCACGATGTTATATTTGATGTTTATGGTTGATGGGAAAGTGAGAAAGTTGCAAAATGGAAAAAAAAAATTTCAAGTTTAGTTTTTAATTTGACGTATTATTCGTTTTGTAGGTTTTGGGGTATTAGAAAATCTAAGTAATCGTGTTTTTTTTTTCACAGCTAAATATATATTAGTTATGCAGTTTTGATATTTTTTGTTTAATTTACTAGCAACAACTTTGATTATTTAAAGATATTTAAAATAAATAAAAATAAAAAATAAAACTTTTTTTAGGGAGGTATTAACAGATATTTAAAAAAAAAAAACTTTTTTTAGGATGGTATTATTTTTATTTGTTGTGGTGATTTTGTGATTTTCACTCTTACATACAAAATAAAAGCATGCAGTTGTGGGCATGCCAGGAAATAAAAGTGTTTCCAAACTTGATAGTTTCTGGTTCCCTTGATAGTTCCTTAGAATCTAAATAGATAATGTCATAAAAAATGTAAAGATTGCATGAATAAAAACTGAAGGAAATGTTAAATTGCACTAAGAATGAATGAGATGGAAGGTGATGAGGAATTGAAATAAACTTGACTAGAACTTGAAAATAGATTACTTAAATGTGTTGAAGAATTGAAAGAAAGTTGACTAGAACTTGAAAATAGGATGTTGGAATTGATGAAAGCTAATTGAAAAGCTTAGAAATGTTGAAGTTAATTGTCATTGTTGCTTGTTGGGTTGATTGATGATTGTTTGTTGATTGCTTGTTGGTTGATTGGTCTCCTTGATCATGAGAGCTCTCCTCCTTTTATAGGGAGTACTTGAATAAATGCTCAAGTCCTGTATTTTCTCCACTCTCCTATTTCCTTAATTAACTATCCACGTTTCCATTAGGGAGACTTGTTCCTTAAGTAACTGCCCATATCTTTTTGCGACTTTAAGAAAAAGTCTCATCATCCTTCATTTGTAAATTTTCAAAAATTTTAAAATTTTAAGAAATTCCCTTGGGCCTTGTACAAGGGCTTTCTCCAATGGGTTTGGTTTGTTTTTATTTAGATTTTTTTAACCATGAGCTTGGGCTCATGCCTAAATCTACATTAGGCTAGGCCAAATTTATTTTAGGTACAAACATTATCATTATTCATCTTTTTATCATTCTTCTTCTATCTTGAAATTGGATGTACTAGAAGCTCTCTATATAGGGGTTCTTGGTAAAAATGTATGTTACTTTATATATGTGTCCATCCATGTTTTATGCATAAAGCAAATGTAACAATACTAAAACCAATACTTTTTTTTAAACATTTTTAAGGTTGTATTCTTATTCTTCACGAGTAGATAAGTAGAAATTGACTCTGATTAACATCTTTGCATTTTTTTTTTCCTTTGCAGTTTGCTAAGCTGATTTTGGTGCTTGTTGGTAATTAATGAACTACACACATTGTTGATTTTTAGTTTCCATTTTAGTAAGCTGTAATTGTTTACGCTAAAAATGATTTTTTTTGAGCCCAAATGGTGTTTGGATAATTATTTGGCCCACATGGTAGTGGAATGAACCGAATGGATATATCAAGCCCAAATTGAGCCCAACCCAGTCTGAGAAAGCCCAAGTCTATGATATTTAGCTCATGAAAGGGTCCAAGGACATTTATGAGATTTTAAAATTTTTCAAAGTGGTTAGCTTATAATGGTGAGATTTTGTCTCAAAAGCAAGTGGAAGGAGATTTTTTCTCCAACTCAAGTCATGAACGTGAGCAGCCATTGTTAATGGATAAATGACTTGGAGAACAAGTTGTTAGTGGATAAATGACTTGGAGAACAAGGCTATAGTGGGTATGTGAGCAGTTATTTGAGAAGGCAGGATGCGGTAGTTATTCAAGAATGCCTGTAAAATGAAGATTCAACATCAGAGAAAAGAGTAGAAAATCAATCATCAACCAACACTCAATAAAGCATTTCAACATTTTCTTATAGTTTCTACATGTTCATCAACAATATTTCCATATTTATAGGTTATTTTATTTTCAAGTATTTGTTTTCAAAGCTTTCATGCTTCAACAATTCAATTTCCAGTTAGATTTGACAATGCAATTTACTATTTTTTCAGCTTGTTCATACAGTTTTTCTCTCCGCTTTCAATACATTTCAATTTTCAAAGAATTTTCCACTTAGACTTTAGGGAATTATCAAGGGAACCAGGGAATCCCTTTTTCGCTTAAGCAGAAGTTAGATTCGACATCATTTCAGTTCGAAAATACTATAATTTCCTGGAACGCCCGTGCATTCACCAATTCCTATGCTTTTGTATGTTATAGACCAAAATCCAGCTGAAACATATTTTTGGCACACCTAGTTGGACACATCTTTGTGGAACAACGATACATATTTTTGTTATGTATGTTCAGTTGCGCAAATTCCAAGGTGGGACATGCTTTTTGCTAAAGAATGTCATCAAAATTGAGGAGTAAGACAACTATAGAGTCTCCAGACTTAGGATCTGATGCTGTAGAAGTAGCACAGGAAGGAAGAGTTACAGCCTTGGTGGAATAGATAGAGAACCTGATAAATTCTTCAGTGCAACAGTAGGGGAATCCATCCAACAACCCAATTGAACAAATGGAAGGAAGAGGTGCAGGTAATGTGGATGTTCCTATTCTTTTCTCTCTTAATTTTAATGAATTTCAGGCTCTCATGTAAGAATTAAAGAGCCAATGAGTGATCACGACTGCCTTTATGGACGAAATGAAGTAGCAATATCAATCAAACCTGGAGAACCTTAGAGAAAAGGGGCAACCAAGGGAGGAAATTGCTTCTAAGCTAGAAACACAATTTTCTAAACTCGGGGAGCAGTTTTCTGATAACCTACGGGGAGCTAGTGAATTTCACCCCTTACCTATGTAGGCAGAGGTTATATACCTTCTTCCCCATAGGAGAGAGGGAGGTACTCTGGAGAATGTAGTAGGGGAAAGACCTAATGCAGCTAGAACCACAGCTCCTCAAAGGATTTTTGCTCAAACTAATCCAATTACACAACCTGAAGTATATGAAGGAGGTTTTTCTTTCAATAGAGGCCCGGGGGGCATCATGTAGCCACTTGCAAGAGTAAATGGCAACTAGGGGCAACAAGTTCCTTAGGTTCTTCAACAAGTTCCTCAGCAGTCGTTTGTGCAACCAGTTGCAGTGCCAGATTTAGGGGCAATCAGAGAGGCGGTATAGGAATTATATGGGCTAGGCCTCATGCAAATTAACCGCTTAGAGTTCTACAAACCTTATCTAGAGATGATAGATAGGGAAAACCTCTACCTAAGGGGGTAAAGGATCCCTGATTTCTCCTTGTTCTTTGGAGAAGATGACCAATCCACCCTGGAACATGTTGCTAGATTCACTATGCAATGTGGGGAGTTGGCTAACTATGAGAATTTCTATCATTTCAAACTTAGACTGTTTCCTAACTCTTTGATAGGGGCAACATTCACTTGTTATACAACATTACTAAGGAACTCCATACAAAGTTGGTAGGAAATGGAAAGATAGTTGCACACTTAGTTCTTTAGGGCTGAGCTTGAAGTGTGCATCGCATAACTGTCTAGAGTGACTCAAAGAAATGGGGAGACCGTTGATTTGTTTATCTCTCATTTCAAGAAGATGAGAAATAGATGCAACATCCATCTTCCAGAGACAGAGTACATGAAAATGGTCCAAAGAGGTTTGGATATTAAGTTGGGGAAAAAATTCCAAGGTATGGAATTTAGAGATTTTTATGAACTAGCAGCTAAGGTGACAGAATATGGAGGAAGCGCTCCAAGGAAAAGTTACGGAGGAAGAAGTCCATAGACCTATTACGGGGAGTAAGGGAGGTGGCAGTGGCAAATCTATCTGCTATAGGTACATTCACTTGTCCTCTTTTGGTAGAAAAGATATATGATATGTGAAAGAAGGCACAAATTGTTGATACATAAGTCTAATATACTTTCGAGGTAGCGAAGACTAAGGAAATATTTGATTTCCTGGTGATAGAAAAATTCATTACCTTCCCTAAAGACCACCGGATCCCTAGTAAGGACGAACTAAGGGGAAAGGCTTACTGTAAGTACCACAATTCATGGAACCATACTACTAATGTGTTGGCGTTTGAAATGTCATACGGGATAGGATCAGCAAGGGATACTCGAGTTTCTGACAAGAGGTTATGGCAATCGATGGGGATCCCTTTCCCACAGTGGTCGTTGACACACCTTCGATCTAAGAGCATTGATAGAATCCGAAGGCGGGAAAACTCTCTCTAGGAAAGGTATGGGTCCTTAAATATTGTCTTGTTTGTGTTGATAGGTTGAAAAATGAATGGGCTATAGTTTGTACATATCTCCCTTAAGGAGAAATTCAGTGAAGGGGATACAACGAGGAATAGAGGAGTATAACCAATTCTCCAAGAAAAGGAAACTTTCACTAAAAGGCAAGACGAATTCCCTAGAAGAATTCGTTCCTCCTAGAGAAAATGTTGTAGAAAGGCCCATTCCTCCATGGGGTAGGTTCATTTCTTCACTAGGGAATGATGCAGACAAGTTCATAGAATGTTCCTCAAGAAAGAGAGATTTTTCCCCGAGGGGTAAGTTCACTCCTCGAAACGATAAGATTGCAGAAAAATTCACTTATCCAGGGAATCCGGTAAGGGAAAGACATGTTTCTCTAGCCAGACCTGCTTTTCTAAGAGGTAGACCCAGTTCTTCAAGGGAGGAGGTTGTAGAGAAGGAAAAGTCTGTGAAATGTATTGTTCCTCCTGTGGTTTCTCCTGGTCCAAGGTGGCATGTGGTATAGCACAAAAAATTCCCCAAGGGTTATCCAAGACCTAGAAGAGGAGGATTAAGAGACAAAGAGCAGCTAATAGAAGGCAGCTCATTGATGTAACTATGGAAATCCAAGAGGAAGGTGTCAAGAAATTAGAGAAAGTGAAGGAAGTAATGGTTCCTAGCTTGGAAAAAACAAAGTTTGTGAGGAAAGCTACTGAAGATATGGAGTCAATGAGCAGTGTAGATGAAGTGATGGACTCGGAGGCCTTAATGATAAGTGAAGTCCTTATTTCTTTAAATTTTTATATTGTTTCTCTAACTTTGCCAACTATTTTCAAGTCAAAAAAGACAGAGGAAGACCTAGTAGAGGTAGAAGGGAAGCACCCGACCACAAAGGAAGATGTGGGCCATGGTGGAGTTACCATAGAATCCTATGAAGAATGGAGACTCGAAAAGTGATACTTGAGAAACCCTTTGTGGAAATGACGAGGCATATAAAGCCTTTGTACGTGAGAGCCCATCTTAATGGCAAACCGGTATCCAAGGTACTGATAGATAATTGATCGATGGTAAATCTTAATACCATTGAGAATACTAAAACTACAATGAAGAGCATTAATGATTTTGCTAGAAACAAGGTAAAATTTGTGTCTACCTTTACTAAAGAAGTATCCAAGACCTTAGGGATACTACCTATAGATATCACCATTGGCATCAAAACTGCACTATCTGCCTTTTTTGTGATAGACTCTACTGCAAATTACAACATTTTGTTAAGGAAGGACTGGATTCATGCTAATTGGTGCGTGCCGTCCTTTCTTCATCAGTTCTTACTATTTTGGAAAGGTATTGAAGTGGAAGTAGTGCGGGTAGATAAGCAACCCTTCATGGTGGCTACAAGCTCTATGGAAGCTAAGTATTATGATCAAGAATTAGGTCCTATCAAGTTCACTAGTAAAAGGAAAGATGGGGTCCTAGGGAAAGCAAACATGGACTTAAAGGGTTCAATGGAAATCCAAAAGGAGGCGGCCAAACTCCTAAAGGTGACTACAATCGTTTCTTATAGGCCGATGAGTGACCTAATCATCGAGGATATCGATGATGAGTGATTACTCTCAAGAGAAAAGGAGGTAGCTACAACTGCCATATTCAAAATGAAAGTGCAACAGACTGTGGAAAGGATTGGAGAAGAGCACCTTCAGAATACCTATGGGTTTGAGATGATTTTTAAAGAGGATGCATATAAAGAAGATGAAGAAATGCATATGGAGGATTTGGAGCAAGCCCCTCCTAAGTTTGAAGACACCCAATGTCAAGTACACGACCATGGAGAAAGTGAACCTCGACATTATGGAAGAGCCGAGGATTACCTAAATTAGTTCATGTTGCCTTTTAACTTCAAAGAAGGGATTATTGAAACACTACAGGAATTCAAAGACTACTTTGCTTGGAATTAAGACAAGATGCCAAGATTGGACATAAGCTTGGTGGAACACTGCTTGCCTAGAAAGTCGAAATTTCATCAATTTCAGAAACCACCCAGAAGAATGTCCAAGGAGGTAGAGCTAAAAGTGAAACAGAAGATTGAGAAACTTGTAAAGGCTAAATTCATCAAACCTACAAGGTATGTGCAGTGGTTAGCAAATATTATCCCTGTAATGAAAAAGAATGGGAACCTTAGAATTTGTGTAGACTTTAAGGATTTAAATGCTGCCACTCCTAAAGACATGTATGCCTATTGCTGACATGTTAGTTGATTTTACTGCAAATAATGAATTATTGTCCTTCATGGACGGTTTTTCTAGGTATAACCAAATCCTAATAGCTGTTGATGATATATCTAAGACCGCCTTTAGATGTCCTGGCTCCTTAGGAACTTTTGAATGACTGGTCATGCCTTTTGGGTTGAAGAATGTTGGTGCAACTTGCCAAAGGGCTATGAATGCCATCTTTCATGATATGTTAGGCCACCCCATGGAGATTTGTATCGATGATATTGTGGTTAAATCTAAAAAGGCCACAGAACATGTGAATCATTTAAGGAAAAGTTTTGAAAGGATGAGACTTCATCAACTGGAACTCAATCCACTCAAATGTGCGTTTGGAGTTCAAGCCATAAATTTTCTAGGGTTTCTAGTTCACCAAAGAGGAGTGGAAGTCGATCAAAATAAAGCCCAGAGGCCATCCTCATTTAGAGCCAAGGCTCCTCAAAAAGAAGAACTTAGAAGTTCTTGGGTCAAGTGAACTATTTAAGAAGGTTCATCTCTAATCTTCCAGGGAAGACTAAGGCATTCTATGACCTAATCAAGCTGAAAGAAGTGGAAGTGTTTAAATGGGAGAAACAACACCAAATAGCTTTTGATGGAATCAAAGGTTACCTTTCTAAACCCCTGTTTTAATGCCACAATTGAAGGGTCGGCCACTCAAACTCTATCTATCAGCTGTAAAAGAGTCTATAGGATGCCTTATGACACAAAATAATGCTGAAGGCCATGAGCAGGTTGTTTACTATTTGAATAGAGTCCTAAATTCAACAGAGACAAGGTATACACCCATTGAGAAGTTGTGTTTGGCCTTATACTTTGCATGTACGAAATTGAGACATTACTTGATCAAGTCTCAAGTGTATGTGGTCTCTCAAACCGACTTGATGAAATACAGGCTAAGCCGACCATTAATCACTAGACGAATCTGAAAATGGTCCCTTGCTTTATTAGAGTTCACCTTGGTTTATTTTCCATAGAAATTAGTCAAGAGGCAAGCTTTAGCCAATTTTCTGGCTGATCATAAAAGGATGTGGAAGTGGGGATATGCGAAGTAGAAAGGAGGCCATGGATTCTTAAGTTTGATGTCTCTATCATGAAGAAATCTGTTGGAGTTGGGATATAATCATTTCACCAAATGGGAAAGACTACCCTATCTTTAAACTTGGCCTTCAAGTGCACCAACAATCAAGCTGGATATGAGGCTTTAGTAATTGGTTTAGAGATTTTGATGGAACTTGGACTACAAGAGGTACACATTATTGGGGACTCTTAATTAGTGCTTCGGAAGCTAACGGGGGAATATAAATGCAACAACTTATTGCTGGCTCCTTATTATACTATTTCCATTCAATTGTTAGATTTTTTTTTTCATTCTGTGGATTTTGAATATGTGCTTAGGGAATCTAATTGGGAGGTGGATGAGCTAGCACAAGTAGCCTTAGGTGTGAAGATGAGCGAAGAATTGACTCATAAACTCATTGTGATAGGAAAGAAGAATCACCCCTCAATTTGTGAAAGGGGAATCAGATTAGAAGTCATTAATACATATTCAAATGTTGCAGGAGACTGGAGAATTAAGATCAAGGAGTATTTAGAAGATCCTAACAGGCAGGTTCCCCATAGGGTGAAAGCTCAATCACAGAACTTCGTCCTAATGGAAGGGGAATTGTACAAAAAGGGGCTTGATGGGTTACTGCTCAAATGTCTATCCTTCCCAGACAATATGGAAGTGATGAAGCAAGTTCATCAAGGGGTCTGTGGAGCCTATCAAGTAAGGATAAAAATGCGATGGCTGATTAGAAGACATGGCTATTTCTAGCTAACCATCCTAAGTGATTGCATCAATTACTCCAAGGGTTGCTAGTAGTTTAAAAAATATGGCAGAATACAGAGGATACTTGCTGTGGAACTCCACTCAATTGTGAAACTGTGGCCTTTAAGAGGATGGCCCATGGACTTAATTGGGAAAATTACCCAGCTTCATCAAAGGGACACAACTTCATCTTAGTTGCTATAGACTACTTCACCAAATGGGTAAAGGCAGTACCCTTGAAGAAAGCAGAGCAGAAGAATGTGATCCAATTCATCAAGGAACATATCATTCATAGGTTTGGAATTCTTCAATCCATTACAACATACCAAGGCACCATGTTTACTAGAGATGAGATGACTTATATTTCCAAGGACTATGGCATTCAACTCATTAGATCTACTCCCTTTTATACTCAAGAAAATGGGCAGACATAAGCTTCTAATAAGGTGTTGATAAAAATCCTAGAGAAGTTGCTAGAGGACAATTCCAAAGATTGGCATAGAATTTTATCTGAGACCTTATGGGATTATAGAACTTCTAATAGAGATTCTATAGGGGTAAGTTCTTATTCTCTAACATATGGACATGATGTAGTGCTTCCAATAAAGGTGGTAGTTCCTTCTCATAATGGCTTTAATCCTTAAGAATACACTGAGGCCATGATAATGGAACTTGAGGCATTGGATGGGAAAAGATTACAAGCGAGTAAGAAGAAAGAGTTTTGAAGAAGAGGAGCTTGTTTGGAAGGTGGTGTTGCCCATCGGTGCTAAAGACAGAGAATTGGGGAAATGCTCTCCTAATTGGGAGGGACCATTCAAGGTTCGCCAAGTACTACCTGGAAATGCCTACTGGCTATCAAGCCTTGAAGGAGAGCCACACAAAAGGTTCATCAATGGGAAGTACCTCAAGAAATACTTTCCCACAATGTGGGAAATGCTGGATACTACCAAGAAAAACTAAGATGGGGAATGAAGGAATAACAAGCAAAAATAGGTCTCATTGACCATTTTGTATTGGGGAAACTATTCTAAGTAGTTACTTTGGGTGATAAAGTAGGCTATTTTGGCCACTCACTGCTCAAACCTTTTGTATTCCTCAATGTCATACTTGTTATTCCATCAATTCTTTATGAATAAATAAAGTAGGTCCCATGACCACTTTAAACTTGGGGAAGTAGATATAGATCTTTGATTAGAAGGTTAAAGTAGGCTTTATGACCTATATTGATCCTAAATAAAGGTTTTTCCCAAAGAATGGGCTTGTTGTGTTATCAATTCTCCAAAGGTGGGTTTCTTAACCACTTTAAAACTAGAGAAATACGGGATGACTTAGTGATAAAGTGGCTTCTTGGCCATTGCATTCATCAGCACATTAATTTCTCCAAGGGTGTTCTTGTTCCCTCTCTGGATAGGTCCCAAGATTATTAAGGTCATTGGAAAAATAGGTATGAGACAAGTTCCAAGGTAGGATTTGAGGTAGTAAAGTTAGCCTTTGGCCATTTCACATCAAAAACACAAACTTCTTCAAGATTCCCTACTGATTCCCCAAGGAAGACTTCTCGATCACATCAAGATTGGGGAAATAGAAGTGAAAATATCCGAGTGAAAAAATGTAGGCCTCTAGGCCATTGGATACACTTTTTTCCCCAAACAGAGCACCTAGATAAGTTCAGGAGAGGGTATTATAATCATCCTTGAGGAAATAAGCCCTTATGATGAATTGGAGTAAAGGAAAGTGGGCATTACAACAACTATACATTCAAATGCAAGATTTCTCTAAAAGAATTGGACTTGTTGCATCATTACACCAAGTAACAAGTTATTCCTCGTGTGTAGAGGGAAAAAATCAAGCTAAGAAGAAAAGCCTCGGGTTCGCCGCAACGAAGAAGCCCTTCGTTGCGGCAAAGAGGTTCGCCACGGCGAAGGTTGTTGGATGAAAAAACCATTCTTAGGTTCACCACAGTAAAGAAGCCCTTCGCTGCGGCGAAGAGGTTCTCCATGGCGAAGGGAAAATGTTTGAAGTACCAGTCTCGGGTTCACCACGACGAAGATCGCTATTCCCCGCGGCAAAGAGAGAACATGTCTCTATCCTAGTTTTAAATCAAACTAGACTTCTTAGCCACAGTATATCATCATACACACGCAAGTCCACTACCAGCCACCTTGGTCCACTAATGCAATGTCATGGCTATAATTGCATGTGTGCTAGTATTTAGTGAATCTACAAACAGTACACACAAGTTCATCACATCCAGAGGTAGGCCTAGAGCCACCTTGGTCCGCTAATGCAATGTTATGCTTGTGACTGTGCCTGTGCAATGTCAAGTGAATTTCCATCAACAATCTAAGCACAAAAATAATAATAATAATAATCAAGTATCTCAAGAGCAAGTCCTCAAGCAATGGTAAACTTTTGGCCACCTAGCAAAAAGAGATAAACTAGTATGACCCAACCTGTATTCTCCAAGGCAATATCTTCAAGTCCATTAAATAAAAGCTCGAGAGATTACATTTCCCATAATTCTATTAGTAGACAAGGCAAAAAAATCTAGTAGGGCGGGAAAGACCAAGATCTACATATAAAGAAGGAAAGCTTCGATAAAGCTTTGGTAAGAACTAGACTCGGTTTTAATTTTTTAAAGACTTTTTCGTTGGAGAACAAGGGTTTTAGAGTTCTAAAAATCGAAAAAGTGTCTTTCTTAAATTTTCAAAGATTTTTTTGTTGGAGAACAAGCTTCCTAAAGTTATAAACAACTTTAAAAAGAGTATTTCTTGGTTTTTTAAAGACTTTTTCGTTGAAGAACAAGGGTTTTGGAATTGTAAAAAACGAAAAAGACTTCCTAGTTTTTGAAAATCTGGGAAAACTCTCTTGGACTATGGGATTAGAGATCATATGGAACATTCATCACAAATAACTTCGAAAAAAATGGACAGATCTACTCACTAGTGCAAGAGGTAAGTTCGAGCTATGGAAGATGGCTGAAAAAATCAGAACTTGCAACAAAAGAAGGATCGATGGAGGTCACAACGTCATTTGCAACGTCAGACCGAACGTTGTCGTCCTCGACGTCGTTTGAGGAGCGGCAATGTCACTTCGAGATATAGTGGCGAGTGGTTCGGTAGTTAGCGTCTTCTGCTTGACTCGAGAACTTTCGGTCAAATGGAATACGAGGAAGAAAGAAGAAAGAAAAAGATTGAAGGAGAAAATTGAAGGTTTTATGCACGTGGGTCGAAGGGTTTATTCAGTGAACTTGCCAAAAATCCTAAGGGAGAGTTTTTATGCGAAGAATTCGAAGGAAGATCAAAAGTCGCAAGTTTGAAAGAAAAATTGGTGGGAGGTTTTTCTCGGGGTATTACTTTGGGCTTTTTCAACTCATCTAACTGGGCTCGAGTTTTGGCTCATTCTTCTCGTTGGTAATCTACATCTAAAGGGGTAATTTGCACTTTGGGCCTCATGGTAGGGTGAAGAGAGAAGAGAGAAGAGAGCCTTTGACATTTAAAAACTTTTTCTCATACAAACATGGCCCATGGGCCATATTGTATGCGGGGGACAATTGTTTACACTAAAATGAATTTTTTGGGCCCAAATGGTGTTTGAATAATTATTCGGCCCAAAGGGTAGTGGAATGAGCCGAATGGATATATCAAGCTCAAACCAAGCCCAACCTAGTCCGAGAAAGCTCAAGTCCATGATAATCAGCCCATGAAAGGGTCAAAAGACATTTATGGAATTTTTCAATTTGTCAAAGTGGCTAGCTCATAATGGTGAGACTTTGTCTCAAAAGTAAGTGGAAGGAGACTTTTTCTCCAACTCAAGTCATGAACGTGAGCAGTTATTGTTAGTGAATAAATGACTTGGAGAACAAGGCTGTAGTGGGTACGTGAGCGGTTATTGGAGAAGGTGGGATGCGGGAGTTATTCAAAAAGGCCTATAAAAGAAAGATTCAACATAAGAGAAAAGATAGGCAAATCAATCATCAACCAAGACTCGATAGAGCATTTCAGCTTTTTCTTATAGTTCTACAAGTCAATCAGCAATATTTCCGGATTTCTAGCTTATTTTATTTCCAAGTATTTATTTTCAAAGCTATCATGCTTCAGCAAGTCCATTTCCGATTAGATTCTATAATGAAATTTACTACTTTTTCAACTTGTTCATACTGTTTTTCTCTTAGCTTTCAATACATTCTAATTTTTAAAGCATTTTCACTTAGACTCTAGGGAACTGTCAAGGGAACTAAGGAATCCATTTTTCGCTTGAGCAGAAGTTAGATTTGGCATTATTTCAGTTCGAAAATACTATAATTTCCCAGCAGGCCCACATATTCACCAATTCCCCGTGCTTTTGTATGTTCTTGACCAAAATCCAGCATAAACAATAATTAATGTTTTTATACAAATTTATCATTCAACTATAAATCAAAGATAGGTTAGCTATTTATGTGTTAACTTCCAATGTAATATTGTCACACACCGAAACTTGATCCAGGGGCATGACTATCATTTCACACCTTAAGCCCAAAGGCTTGAAGTGCGAAACAACACAAACCTTCCTTTCTTGTAACTGGATTGAGTCCAATTACCAAATACTTGTTCAGAGTAATGTTCAGCTTTCTATATCACCTATTCTCATATACAAAATTCCATAATAACAAAATTTCTCTAACTCTCAACATTCATGTATGAATTAACATAAGTGACCTAAGACAAATATTTATATCCTTATAACCAACTCTAAGAACAAATAATCCAAATGAACATAGACTCATCAATTGAACAAGGTCAATAACAGATTCAAAAATCAAATTCCTAATGATTCCCATCCTAATTAATCTCTCATTGCCGAATTAAATGTACCTAAAAAGATGTCATCGAATGGGGGTGAGCTTAAAGCTCAATAAGAAATACTTATACAATTTTATGGATAAAAAAGTTTTCAATCATATAGCAAATAGGAGATTTTTCCATCAAAACTTTTGATTCAAAAATAAGTTGGAACATTCAAAATTTTCCTTCAAAACATTCTCAAATCCGTTTCAAATCAATTTCATATCAAATGTGATCCAAACAATTTCATATCAAATTTCGATTCACACACTTTCATGTCAAAGTCCAAAATCAAATACATTTCATATATATTTCTCTTGATCATGAAATATCAAATGGTGCCTAGCAATGTGGGACTTTCAAATCGGTGGCTAGCCATAAATTGTTCATTTTAAGGTGGACGAAACCAAACATTACTAATACTAATAACTTCTAGCCGAAACCCCTAGAGGCTAGGGTACAAATCAATTCCATTCACTACCAAGGAATGTAAAAGTCAACTATTATTCCCTGTTGACAAGGGCCAATAGTGTCAACTATTATTCTCGTTGACAGAGCCGAACTAACGAGAGTCAAATATTTCATTCAAAAATTCAAACCACAAAACATCATATCTCCACAGTTTCTTTCATAAGCAAAACAAATTTCAAAATACTTTCTTGTAAAATCCCTATTTGATCCATGGACAATCAAAGAAATAAAACAAATCAAACTTTTCCTCATTCAAATCACATAAAAGGCAAACAAATATATTTTTCGAAAAAAAACTATATGGATAATCTTTACGGAAAAACATATAAAATATTTTCTTTTATAAAAGCTGTATTAATATCCCTTACCTCAAAGGAATACTCTAAAGCCTTGAAAGAGCTAATTAGAAGAATCACGAACCCTAGCATAATAAGGAGGAGCTATTATCATTCCTTATTCACCTCAAATTATAGGTTTGAGAATACTAACAATGTCATAATGTCAATATTATTAATCCTAATAATATTATAAACATCCTAACTATTAATAATTTAATTAATGAGTATCAAAACTTTTATAAAAGCCGAATTCCTTCCAAATAAATATCCTACATCTTTTTTTTTTTTTTCTAAAATAATTGGAAAGTTTAGAAACTTTTTTTTTCCAATGTCAATCATTACCTAGACTTCAAGTTTTCTAGGACTATTTTATGAAAGCTTTTAGACCTAATTTCTTTTAATATTCAATGATATTAACCATAACAATATGTCCCTTTTGGCTTTTTACTAATTGTTCATTTTTCTCTTTTAAATTCCACAAACCAAAAATCATGACAAGATTCATTTTTTATTTTCAACTTATTTGTCACATACCTACGGTTCATCCCTACAATTCTCATTTTTTATTCTTGTATTGATTCACAATCTCAAAGTATGTGGTCCCCTACTATATTTCTTTATTAATTTTTTTTTCTATACTCCCATAGTACAATGTTCCCCTACTAATTTTTTTTTTTCACAACTCAAGGCATATGGTGGTCCCCTATCACCTTTATTTCTTTCTTTTTTTTCATTCTCATTCTCAAAACAATTCATTACAATACCACCAACTAATATTTTATTTTATTTTTAAAAGAAAGTGATGAGAATCAAAGCACAAAGGATCCATGATGCAGGAGCTTCTACAACATTCATTAGGAATCCAATCCACTCATTATTAATTCATATTCGTATGGGTCGTGAAAAGTTTAGAGACACCTAATATATTTTTATTTCCGCTGCTGGCTTTATTACTACTTGATTGGAGCTGCTTTTATTTTGTAAAGCATTTGTTCTCCGAGTCAAAGTAGAAGTTACTTTATTTAATTTAGAAAGTTTGTTTTGCTAGTCAAATAGGAGTTACTATTTCTTTTTAGAAAATATTTGCTTCAAATTTGGTGTTGATTTGGTGATTATTTGTTCCTGATTTGCTGCTATTTTGGAGTTGATTTGGTGCTAATTGTTCATGATTTGCTGCTAAATTGTCCTTGATTTGCGACTGATTTGTTCCAGATTTGTGACTGATTTTTATTACCAAGTCTTATCCTAAAAATTATCTAGTTTCCTTTCTAGTGTTTGGCCAAATATTTAGTTTCCTTAGTGGCTGAATCTTTTATTATTCTTTATATTTTTGGGCCTATTTATAGGCGTGTTATCCCTACTTTTGTAGTCGACTATTATCAAAATCGGTAGCTTCCACTTTCGTTTTCGAAAGAACTCGGAATTTATCAAGACTGGTATTTAATGCACTTATCAATCGATCTCCATCACCGATTGTGGCGCCCTCACATACTCGTTTCGCTTCCCTATGTGCTAGCCAGACAAGGTCTTCTATCCGTTTAATACTAGCGCTTCTTCCGAGCTGATCCGATCACGGGTCTCCTCATAAGTTGACGGGGTTCATAACATTTGGTATCTAAGCAACGGGTTCTATTTTCTTATTTGCCTATCTTTTACGTTCTCTTCTTTGTTTGAACCCAACTTAGTCACCCCTTCCATCCGTTCCTTCTAAATTTAGTTCAACCCCCAATTTCATTCACAACCTACTATCTACTCCATCCCAAGTTACAAAAAAAATGAAAAAAAAAAACAGAGGAAAAAAAACAAAGAAAAAAAAAAAGAAAGTAAAGGAAAATGATTCAGTCGGAAAAAAAAATGATTTGTTTGATTAGTTCCAAAAGAATTGAAAGAGAAATTATGAGTGGAAAAATGTAAGTGATTAGAATATTTGAGTGAGAAAAAGGAAAATATATTGTATGAAAACACGAGTGAACTGAGTGAATCATTCTTCGAGTGAAAACACGTGAGGGAGTGATTTGTGAGGTCTTACTTCTTCTTTTTCTAACCTTGTGTTTTCCAGCAATATGTCAAACAACGGTGCATTCGAGGGTGTGACAGGAGGAATTGACATGAAGTTCCTTATGCAGGCCTTAACTAGCGAAGTACAAAGAATGTTTAGGGCTGAATTGGAACAATGCCATGAGAGGGTGGAGCAAAGCTTCAAGCACCCACATAACCCTCCCACAGGGTGTAGAAGGCAGAGGCTGCCAAGAAGAGGGGCATAGGTAGAAGAAGAAGAGTATGACAGAGGAGGTTTTGAGGATGAGATTGATCATGATTTGGCTATTAATGATAGGAAGTATGGGGGAGACTTAGAGAAGCTAGGAATCGGGAAGATAATAATTTAGGTAGTATTAAGATGAAGATTCCATCTTTCCAAGGAAAGAATGACCCTGAGGCATATCTTGAGTGGGAGAGGAAGGTGGAGTTGGTTTTTTATTATCACAATTATTCCAAAAATAAGAAATTGAAGCTTGCTGTCATAGTTCCTCGATTATGCTATAGTGTGCGGGACCATCTAGTGCTGGAAACAAGAGATTTTAATAGAGCCAAATGTGGAAACATGGGAAGAGATGAAGAGGGTGATGTAGAAGAGATTTGTTCCAACTTACTACCACCGGGATTTGTACAACAAGTTGCAAAACCTGAGGCAAGGCAACCGTAGTGTGGAGGAGTATTATAAGGAGATGGAGGTTGCAATGGCTAGAGTAAATATTGAAGAAGATCGAGAGGCTACAATGGCGAGGTTTCTGAGGGTTTTAAACCAGGAGATTTAGAATGTGGTGGAATTGCAACATTATGTGGAGTTGGAGGATATGATGCATATGGCTATCAAGATTGAGAATCAAGTCAAGAGGAGGGGAAGTAGCAACACACGTTCTGTACCTAGTCCAAGTTCATCCATTTGGAAGTCGAACCAATGGAGGAAAGAAGAGAAGCCACCCAACACTGAGCCCAAAATGGAACAAAAATAAGAGGTGATTGGCCATGGAAATCAAGGTAAATTTGATTCTTTCACTTCTCGGAATCGTGATATTAAGTGTTTTAAATTCCAAGGTAGGGGTCATATAACAAGCCAATGTCCGAACAAAAGAGTTATGGTGATGTGAGACAATGGTGAGATTGAAACGGACAATCAATCGGATTGTGATTCTATGCCTTCCTTAGAGGATGCCGATGGTGAAGAGTACTCTATCCAAGGAGAACTATTGGTGGCAAGGAGGGCCTTAAGTGTGCAAGCTAAGGAAGATGACGAGGTGGAACAGGAGAACATTTTTCACACTAGGTGCCATGTCCAAAACAAGATATGTAGTGTGATAATTGATGGTGGCAGTTGCACTAATGTCGCTAGCACAACCCTGGTGGAGAAACTAGGGATGCAAACAATAAAGCATCCTCGACCTTATAAATTGCAATGGTTGAATGATAGTGGGGAGGTAAGGCTGAAAAATAAGTGTTAATCTCTTTTCGCATTGGAAAATATGAAGATGAAGCTTTGTGTGATGTAGTTCCGATGCAAGTTGGACACTTGTTATTTGGAAGACCATGGCAATTTGATAGGAAAGTTAAGTATGACAGTTTCACCAATAAGTATTCATTCGTGCACAACTAACGGATAGTCACTCTTATTCCTTTGACACCAAGTCAGGTTTATGAAGATCAAGTGAGGTTGCAAAAAGAGAGTGAACAAAAGAAAAAAAGTGAAAAAGATAGTGAACAAAATAAAAAGTGTGAAAAAGAGAGTAAGAAAAAGAAAGAGGGTGACAAAAAGAAAGTGACTTAAAATTTAAGAGAAAATGAGAGAAAAACCAATTTCTATGCAAAGACAAGTGAGGTTACGAGAGCATTGTTCTTAAACAAGCCTATGTTTGTACTTTTGTACAAAGAGACACTTTTGAACATTAACGATCTTGATTCTTCTTTACCTAGTGTTGTTTCTTCCTTATTACAGGAGTTCAAGTATGTAATCCTTGAGGATGATCCTAGTGGTTTGCCAACTGATGAGACAAAAGAGCTTCAAAGCCAAGTGGAGGAATTAATTAGTCCATGTGTTATACATGCATTACTTGCACCCAAAAATGATGGACCCTAGAGGATTTGTATTTATTTTCATGTCATCAACAACATTATGGTTAAGATTCGAGGACGAATCTTTTCGATGAAGGGGGAGTGATGAGAATCAAAGCACAAAGGATCTGTGATTCAAGAGCTTCTACAACATTCATTAGGAATCCAATCTTAATTATGGAAAATTCATATTTGGGAGGCTGTGAAAGCTTGGAGACACCTAATATATTTCTATTTCCAAGTGTTTTGAGTTACTATTTTGATTTGGAGTTGTTTTATTTTAGAAAGATTTGTTTTCCAAGTCAAAGTAGAAGTTGTTTTATTTAATTTAGAAAGTTTATTTTGCTAGTCAAATATGAGTTGCTATTTCATTTTAGAAAATATTTGCTTTAGATTTGGTGTTGATTTGGTGCTAATTTGTTCATGATTTGTTGCTAAATTGTCCCTGATTTGCTACTGATTTGTTCCAGATTTGCGGCTGATTTTTATTACCAAGTCTTGTCCTAAAAATTATCTAGTTTCCTTTCTAGTGTTTAGCCAAATATTTAGTTTCCTTAGTGGTCGAATCTTTGTTTATTCTTCATATTTTTGGGCCTATTTATAGGCGTGTTATCCCTACTTTCTGCAGTTTGACGCATTAATAAAATTGAGGGTTTCAATTTCTCTTTGGTTCTTAAAAGAACTTTTTGAACATCAGTTATTCCATGGCGTTCATCAAGACTTATCAATCAAATCTCCATCACCGATTGTGGCATCCTCACATATACCAAGGTTCTTGCTTCCCTATAAGCAACGGGTCGAGGTCTTCCATCTAAGCCGAATACTAGAGTAAATCTTCCAAGCTAATCCGATCATGGGTCTCCTTACAAGTTAACGGGGATCGTATCAAAAAGAGAGGGAAATCTAAATATGATTTCTTCGGGGTTAATCTAAACGTAAAGAAAATTAAAGAATCTACCAAAGAAATGGCAAAAATAAATAAGGAAATATACACTAATTTACTTTCAACCTTTGATATGACATCCCAGGTTTTCTATCTCACTTAACAATAAAACCATTCCTCAGTGGGAAGAACCAAAATAATATATATATTTTTTCATCATTGTAGTAGGACCCAGAAAATCTTAGCCTTGGAAAGCTTTTCTTCAAACCCTAGCTTGTTATGGTTCCCACATCAAGAGGAACACTACCAGAGAAATGGAGGGATCAATTAAAATAATAAAATATTTTTATTATTTTTTTCTATGTAATACTCAGTTTCATAAAGAAGTACCCTTACAGCTCTTCTTAATTTCAAAAGAATTATTATTATTTTTTTCTACCCCCTTTAAAAATTATAAAGCATCCTCCTCTCTTAACAAAAGCTTAGTCCTCTAAACTTGATATGAGTAGCTACACCAAAATTTGAATATCCTTTTCATCAAAATTTAATTCACAAGCATCTCTCAAATATTATGGTTGTCTCACTAGAGCTACTAACTGACAACAGCAGCACATTGTGTGTGACTTTTTTTAAACCATTCCTGTGGTGTCCGCTGACAACCCACAACTCATGAATATTTGATGCCTGCAACCCACACCACTCATCAAAATCGTAGAGTCTCCTCAGGCGGGGGAGCTCTACCCAACTACAACCTGCATCCAAACGATCACGATTTGGCTGAGATATATGAGTAAAACCTACCACTCTAGGCCTATACATCAATAATTACTCAAAAATACACTAACTATATATCATAGTTCGTTATTAATAAATCACTTTAATTCAACATATTAAAATACAACATTCTAATACATGTTATATGAATTAAAGATCAAAGCCACAAGCTATTTTCTTCCTCAAATGTCTCAATGAGTGCCGCCTCACGCTCCATGTACACGGAATAAGATCCTTCAACAGAGAGTGTGCTCTAGAGAGATAATTTCCTAAGGGTTACTTCCCACCTAAGTGCACATAATGAGGCAAACTGCTGATTCACAACCCTCTCATGAACCTACTTAATGTTCATATGACTAACCTATGTCCCGAGTCCTCGCTGCACTTCACATGCCAAGCCGACGTAAGTAAAATCATATTTTTCAAACAAAAGCTTTTGTTCGAAACTCACTACCGACTTCAGAAAATATCGACTACCTCCACAGCGCACTGTCGGATAACTCTCCCAAATGGGCCACAACCTTATCCAAGTGATTCCGTCGATCGCCCTCCAAGGCAATCCTTTCCAAAATCTTCCGCTCTAAATTCCTTCACAAACATTTTCGTTTGTTTCATTTCATGTCATGCACCACTCCAATATTCTAGGGTGCCCAGTTGCATATGTGAATGTGACAAATTCCGGGGAATACATTCCATGCTAATATATTCACATGCATATATATTAACATAATTAAATCACATAAACATGTTGCGTAAATTCACAAATCACTGCAGCACCAAAACAGCTCACATGGCTATCAACAAAACACGAAAGTAATTCATTTTGAATCACTAATCCCAACACATTTTCACACCAAAATTTTGTGTCACTATTCATGTGAAGAAACCCTCTGCTATCGTCACGATCACACACAATAGAGTCACCTTCTACTACTTGCTCAAAGCTTTTGAGATCAGTTACGGAAGCAAAATGCTTCTCCTCCAACATTCCTAACCATTTCATATGGCTCTACCAAAGATTAACGCAGGCAGAAAATGATCCATACCCTCTGAGTTGCCTGAACTTCACCAATCTGTGCCTGCAGCATGAGTAGCCCGCCACAGAGCAACTTTATTTCTGTTCGCCGAGAACCGATGGTTCGATTGGCCGGAATCCTAGAGAGAAGGTACACCTTCTCTCTCTAAAACATAAAACTAGAACTCATTGCATCTCCAACCCCTTTTTTCACGTTTTGTTCTTTCAATTTGGAGAAGGTCACTATTCACATTTTTTGTCTATTCATTAAATAATTCAAAATCTCATCATGTCCATTTTCTAAATTCGACACCCACCAGCCCAGTCATATCTATTCCATTCTACTCAACATGTGTCATAAGAAAGATACGTAGAGCGACTTTTGTCACATCACACGCTTCAAACTCATTTTAACATCCATAATTCTGCACTTAAAACGTGAAATCTAACTATCTCAATTCAACTAAATTCGACGTAGTTATTCACGAGATCGACCTCACCAGGAACCATGATTACCTAGATCAGGTAATTTCTGATTTTGATCGAAATTACCATTTCTGCATTTTTCAAAAAATCTAATTTTCTCTACTGCAATATTTTGCTTCTTTTTCTATCAGACATCTTCTAATTATTCAATAGTTTTGATGTTTAGTCTCTAAAAATTGATAAGAATAGGCTTCTATTTCATAGCATAAGAGAGATCAAGAACTTATTTACTCAAGGCTAAAACATAAAAGTCATTATGAACTTAGATGGACTTCAAACTAAGACCATTTAATACACCAAGACATATACTTTTCTAATATTTCAAATGGTCTTATGAACAAAAAAAAATAGTTTTTTTCTCTCCAAATCTCATTATAAATCTCATTATAACTCAATAAACAAACTTTAAGATAACATAATCACTAAATTCAAATATCAAATATTGCTTGAGATTATCAACATAACTCTTATGTGTAACTTGGTTTTCTTCAAAATTCTCTTCTATCAGGGGTTATCCTTTCAGTAGTCAATTGCACAAGTTCACATGTTAATTTTTTTTTCTCCAATATGATCATAACACATAGGGGTTCATAAACTTCTACCATAAACCTCTTTGAAAGTATCATCTCATTGATAGCTTAACCCTATTTTACAATTAACCAAAGGTAAGAACTTATTCTGATTACTTTTCAAGTCCAAAACAATATCTCTCTAACAAATATTTCCAACTTGCGATTACTTTCCCCAATTAGTCATTAGCCTAAATATGAAAGCTACTATCAAAACTCAACTCAGTACTTAGATAAATGTGTGTGTGTGTATATATATATATATATATATATATATATATATATATATTGGCGAAGTCAAAATCTAGAAATAAAATAAGAATTCTTATTACATACCATAAAATCAAACATCTCATACATTTTCAAAATGGTTTTTCAAAAATACAAAAAAAAAAAAACCAAGTCTTGCCTTTCTATTGGGAAACGCACCATAGCCAAAATGCGATGTTCACAATAGGATAAAGGATAATTTTTTTACAAAATTGGTTTGATTTAAATTTAATCAATTAAGAAACTAAATAAGTGAAAATTGGATAAATAAAACTAATTTTTTCAAACCTTAAAACTCAACATATCTTTATACTTAATAATAATAGGATTTCTCTATTTGAATACATTTTTTCTCCCCCGTACAATACAAAAAATTAATATTTAAGTAAAAAACCCTAAAATATATTATAGATTAAGAATTTTTTTGAACTATTATCACAAGTAATTTTAATCTTAAAATATATATATATATATTTTAAATAATCTAAAAATATTTTTTTAAAATAGATATTTGATAAAATTCAAAAAGTTAGCTATTGTTGTGAAAATATTGTAAAATACAAACTTTATGTAAAAGAGAATTTATTTTTCTCCTTTGTATATAAGAAAAGAGAATGAAAAGAGAGAACCGAGAAATGAGTAAAAAGAGAGACAAGGAGAGATAGAGAGATGGATAAAGCTCGGGATGAATTTCAAAGGAGCAAGGTTGGCCTTTTATAGGCTCCATCTATAAGGCTTCCATTATTCATCATTAAGATGAGTTAATGGAGGTTTATGAACCATAATGAAAGGTTCTTAACTTAATGAGAGATTCATACATCTTTATTTAACAGGTCACTTGAATGGTTGTTATTATGGCTCTCATTATGGTCATTCACCATATAATGAATTGGTTTATAACATCATACAATAATCCATTTTATAAAACTCCCCCTTGACTAACCACCATCAAGAATATGCCTCATTAAAACCTTGCTAGTAAAACCTAATGGGGTAAAACCTAGCAAAGGAAAAAGAGTACAATATTCATATGATGTTGTAGGTTGTTCTTAGTTTGTTATGACTACCTCGTTAAAAACCTTGGCAGTAAAACCGAGTGGGACAAAACCTAGACGAAGGGAAAAATAGTATAGAACACTAATATCATGTCATAAGCATACTCCCTCTCATGTCGATATCCTTCAGTTGGTGCATTCCAATATTATATATTAACTTCTTGAATGTTGAAGTTGTTAATGGCTTTGTGAATAAGTTTGCTAAATTATCACTTGAGCATATTTGTTGAACATCAATTTCACCACTCTTCTGGAGTTCATGTGTTTAGTTCTATCTTTTTTTATATAACCTCCTTTGATATGTGCAATGTATTCAACATTATCTTCAAATAATGTTGTCGGACTATCTTTGATAGAGAGGAATCCGCATGATTTTTGGATATGTTGAATCATCGATCGTAGCCTTATACATTCACGACTTGCTTCATGAATTGCTATAATCTCTAAATGATTCAATATTGTGGCCACCATTGTCTACTTAAAGGATCTTCATGAAACAATAGTTCCATTGCAATTAAACACATACCATGTTTGTGATTTGGCCTTATGTGGGTCTGAAGGTATCTTACATCAGCATATCCAAACAATTGCTGCTTTGATTCCTTTTAGTAAAATAGACCCACATCAATTGTTCCTTGGAGGTAGCACAATCTATGCTTGATTCCATTCCAATGTCTTTAGGTTGGAGCAGAACTTTACATGTCTAATAAATTGACAAAAAAGCAATATTTGGTTCAAGATATCTTATGATAGACGGAGAATCAAAACCTAAATAAATCCCAAGTCTTCGTTGGGGACCCATTTTAGTGCGTTGTGTAGGTGCATTTGGTATATAAACTTCACAACTAAAGATTCGTAAATGAGAAATATTTGGTTGTTTTCCTAGTACAAGTCGTGAAAGGGATTATTCATGGTAAGTTGTTGGTCTAATACGAACCAAGCTTGCAGCATGCATAATAGCATGTCCCCGGACAGAAGTCAGCAATTTGGTTTTTATTAGTAGTGGTCAAGCTATTAATTGAAGACGTTTGATGAGGGACTCTGCTAAACCATTTTGGGTGCGAGTATGAGTGACAGGATGCTCAACATTTATTCCAACTAACATACAATAGTCAATAAGGTTTGGGAGGTAAACTCACTGGCATTGTCAAGTCTGATGAACTTAATTAGATAATCAAGAAACTAGACTCGTAATTTGATCATTTGTGCGAGAAGCCTAGCAAAGGCAACATTTCTTGTCGAAAGAAGACAAACATGTGACCACCTAGTAGAGGCATCTATTAAGACCATAAAGTAATGAAAAGGTCCACATGATAGATGGATAGGTCCACATATGTCCCCCATGTAATCTTTTTTAAGAAGACTGGTGACTCAAATGTGACTTTACTAAAGGATGGTTTGACAATCAATTTACCTTGTGAGCAAGTAGCACATGGGTATTCATTGGGCAAAAGAATCTTCGTCTTCTTTAGTGGATGTCCATGTGAGTGTTCTATGATTCTTCGCATCATTGAGGACCCAGGGTGACCCAACTTGTCATGCCAAGGAACAAAAGTCTTTAGGTCCTTGAACTTCTAGTTCCAGAAAAAACATATGACTTGATAAACATTATATTTGTATGATATAACCCAGAGGAATAGGCAAAGATTTTTTCCATTATAATTTTCTTGCCATAAACAATAGAGGTATAAAGACATTCTATATTACCTTCATTCATAGTTTCAATATAATATCCATTGCGAATATCTTTAAAGCTGAGCAAATTCCTTGTAGATTTGCTAGAATATAATGCATCATTCATATGGAACCTAGTTCCATTTGGTAGCATTATGTTTCCTCTTCCGAAGCCATCAATTAAGTTTTTAGTACTAGATATAGTATTTACATTGACATTTGTTAGTGTTAAATCTAGAAAGTGTCTTTTATCTCGAATAATTATGTGTGTGGTTGCACAGTCAACCATACATACATCACTCTCATTCATCTTGAGAGTAGTAGCACATGGATTTAAGATAAAACTAATAAAAACTATAGATAATACAACTAGCAATATAATAGATGTAATTAAAAAATGATACTTTTTTTAATTTTAATATAAGAAGCATCATTCAATAGCAGTATTTTCATCATTAATCAAATCTGCTTTTTTTTTCTATTGTGACTCTGTTAAATCAATATCATAGTAAGTTGCTTCCAGTCCATTTCTCTCAAGAGAAAGCTCATTTCTATCTCTTCTCCCTTTCTTCGATTGACGCTAGTAGAGCAGCCGCCAATTATTTGAGCATACAAAAAGTACGCACCCAATGCCCTTGCATGTCACATCTATGACAATTATTTTCATGGTTCTTGGAAGGTTTATCCCAAATATACTTCTCATTTTACCTTAATACTAATCCACTTTTGGTGGTGAGGTTCATTTTCCAAGAATTTGAGGGATTACCAATATGTTGATGGGTATTTCTTCCATAATCACAACTATGATCGATCCTTTTTCATGTTCATGAGTTTGAGATGATTTTGATTCACTTCAAGGAATCGTTCAAACCCAATTGGATTAGATTGATGATTTTTCATCAAAAGTTCAATAGTTTACTTAGCACCAAGGATCCAAGATAGATAATTCATTTCTAAAATGTTAAATGTCGTGAACTTGAGTTTTTGACATTGCTGACAAAATTTTGATATATGAAAAAATAATAAGAATCGAGTATATTATAAATTGCTAACAACAATATAGCTTTTTGTTTCTAATCAAAATCAAATATTGATATATATGCAAACTTAAAATAACTTTAAGTTTAGGATTAAATAATACCTTTAGAGCAAACTCGTTCTAATAATGTGTTATGAAAATATTGTAAAATACAAACTTTAAGTAAAAGAGAATTTATTTTTCTCTTCGTATATAAGAAAAGAGAATGAAAAGAGAGAACCAAGAAATGAGAAAAGTAAGAGATAAAGAGAGATAGAGAGATGGATAAAGCTCGGGATGAATTTCAAAGGAGCAAGGTTGGCCTTTTATAGGCTCCATCTACAAGGCTTCTATTATTCATCATTAAGATGAATTAATGGGGGTTTATGAACCATAATGAAAGGTTCTTAACTTAATGAGAGATTCATATATACCACTTTATTTATGAAGTCACTTGAATGGTTCTTATTATGGCTCTCATTATGGTCATTCACCATATAATGAACTAGTTTATAACACCATACAATAATCCATTTTATAACCGTTATAATAATTTAAATTTCACTTATAATCTTTTTAGAAAACTCTATCAATATGATTTTTTAAATGAAAAATAAATACTTAAAAGAATTTTACTTGACTTAAATACTTTGATTTCATTCAAATTTAAAATAATTACCATTAATTTTTAAACTTATTAATTCTATTTTGGATTAAGAAATTTAACTTTGTAATTTGAATATAAAATTTAAATCTAAAAAAATCAAAGTAAAAGTCAAACTATTTTTAATAAAATTATTTTAAGTTTTTTTTAAAAAATATTTCCATAATTTTCAACAAAGATTATAAGTGATTTTTTTAATAATTATAAATAAATTTTTTCAAATCTCTATTTTTTTTTAAAAAAAATATTTTCAAATTAAAATTACGTGATACTAAAAAAAAATCTTAATTTAGGAAATCTTTTCGGGTTTTTTTTATTTAAACATTATTTTATATGAGAGGTTTCCTTGAAAAATATTACAATTCAACAATTTTCTATTAAACAAAATGACTAAATTGTCTTTTAAATACTAAAGTAAATATTATTTTCTGCTTTCCCATGTGGCTGCATAAATCTAATGTAACGAATGAATTTTATTCCACATTAGCATTTAACGACGTTTGAACAACACGCAGAAACGAACTTTAAAAAAAGACTTATATTTTATGTTTTTAATAGTATAGGGGTTCATTAAACATTTTAAAGTGTAAGGGGAAAATGTCAAAAAAATTAAATAAATAAAACAAGCGCTGAAAATGCATCGCTCCTAATATAATAGAAAAATCGTTAGGATAATCTTATAGCAACGGAAAATGAAGCCTCGACGAGATCGATTCCATATTTGTTTTGTATTCCCAAACTCTACTCTTATTCTTAATCTTTCAGTATTTTATTTGGTGCAAATATGATATTATTGGGTTTTGAGGTTGCTATGAGTGGCTAATTTCTCCCCTAGGGCTGGTGGTTGACTTATGTTTTTTATTGAATGATTTTGGTGAATTTATGCTTGTGTTGAAGTTGTATGTATGTGGTTCCTTTATTGTTCAGGTTTTTATCTAATTATTGTATGCTAGAGGGTGAAGTAGAGCTCAAGCGGTTCGAGAGTGACAGCTGGAAACATATCCTTAGGAATTGATTTTTACCTCTAATGTCCCACAATTGTTAAAATCGAATTAACTTAATCAAAGAGATCTAGGAAACTAGGAATGCCTGGTACTAGGTGGATTTTATTAAGAGGGACATCATTCAACCTTATACGAAGATCGTAAGGACCGAAAGGAGATCAATCAGAGCATAACTTGGGTAACTCTATCGCAAGGATCGAAAGGAGACTAATAGAGTTCCCAAGGATTGATTTGCCTTAGAACCAATATCACATTGTTTGACTTAGAAGGACCGAAAGGAGAATAGGAATGAGGTGTGAGAAATTGAGGGGAGACACGAAAGTGTTAAACCTCATATCGGGTTCCTTGGGTAAGCACAAGAATATATTCATTTTGATCGGTATTTTATGGTTATAAGTCACAAACCCATCAATGGAGACAATCGGCCCTAATGTTGATCATGAAAGTTTTCTTTCACTTCACTTCAATCATTTGATGATTTTCAAGAGTTAGATTATTTTAATTATTTTTTAATTCTAGTTAATCATCGTCCTAATCAGTCATATCACTTAGATAGTAAAATTCTTTAGTAGTCAGGGTACTTAATCCCCATTTAAACCAAATTTTCCCTATGGGTTTGATACTTGGAGTTTTTAATTAAAAAGCCACTATATTACTTGTGATCTGTACACTTGCGGATTTGGTTGTTTTCAATCGAAAATTTATATATATGCAAATAACCAAACAAGTTTTTGGAACCGTTGTTGATGAAAGTGCAGTTTAAGTGGAATAGATTAATATTCCAGAAAAATAGAAATTTGCTAATTTGGGCATAAATCTTTTTCATTGGTGAATATTTCCCTTATTTTTGTTTTTCTTTCTAGTTAGTTTATTCATTTTTGTTTTGGAGATGTGTTTTGTGATTTTAGGTACTTCAATATTCAACCATGTGGAATGTCTATCAAATGGTGGCACCTTACAATCGACAAGCTGCTCTCACCCATCAACTTCAAAGGGAGCCAACACTAGAAGAAATAGAATTTATGCAACCAATATACTCTATCAATGTCGCTCTCATAGACCAACTCGCCTACCAACTTCAAAGGGAGCCCACACTAAGAGAAATATCATTTATGCTAGGAAAGGGCTCTACTAGTGCTCAAATCTACCAAGTTGAAGAGCTTGAAAGTAGGAAAGAACCGGAAAAGATGAATGATGAAATTGAAAAGATAATTCCATAAATTAGTCTTTGGGAGATGTGCATGAGGAGTCGTTATGCAAAATAGTGCCTAGTGTGCCCCCCTCCAATTGATGAGCATATGTGTGATTTCACTCAAAAGGACGCTTTAGAGAGAAGTCAAACAAGTGTGCTTCATAAAGGAGAGTTGGATGGTGAGAAATTGATTGATAGTAAAGAGGTGGATGAAATCACCTTGGTGATAGAAGAGGTTGAAAAAGCAATGCTTGAGGACAAAATGCTTAAATCACGGAAGCACAGCACTCAAATAGCTACATGAGTAAGCATGCATTCTTCCCAGTGGAGGGATAGAAGAAAAGAGAATCATTCACTTGGAAAGGATGAAGGCAAAAATCACTACCCACCTCCTGTTTTGATGAGTCTAGCTGGACTCTAAAAAGAGAGTAGCTCTTGGGAGGCACCCCAATCAAAAATAAAGATTTTTATCCATTTAGTATTTAGTTGTTTGTTTTTAGTATTTGTCGTATGTGTTGCATGTTGATTTTATTTTAAGTGTTTATTTTTTTTATGTTTTTCAGGACATTGAAGCTAAATCTTATTGAAGGAGTTTTATCACGACCCACCACACCAGGGCCTAATGATCACAATTGATCATCTAAGGGAGTCCTCTATTCTTACTTTTATATTTCATACACTAAGGACAATGCATATTTTAATTTTGGGGGTATTGGGGGGATTTCCCTTTGTTTTTAAATTTTTCCAGCGGCTTCAATGATCCTATCTTTAGTGTTTTTTTTCAATTGTTTATTTGTTTTAGTTACTTTTAGGTTTCAGTTTTTAGGTTTTTTTTCTTTTTTTCATTTTTTTAGGTTGTTTTTGTTTTTATGGGTTTGTTGTGAGACATTTGGCATGCCTATGATGATATCTAATTGTTTTGTTCTCGACATTTGAATAATGTAAGCGATAGTTGATCTAAAAACCAAATTGGTTGACCATACAACTGTAAACTTAGCTATAGGTTTGCAAAAACTTATACACAAGCCTCTTGTACCCTTGTTTGCTAATCATGCTTGATTTAGAGAAAAACTAGGAAATCATAACATTTAGATCTCATAAGACTTTAGAACTTGTTTAATTACCATTTGAGGCAAACTTGTAGCGTCACAATTTTTGGGAAATGATATAGGCCATCCTTGGAATTAGTTGAGCCTTCTTATCCTACCCGGTTATGTATTAGTCCATAGTCACCCTGCTTGAGCCGTAATAGCCATATTCTATCTTGAAAACCAAGAATGGACACCCATATCCTTTTGTTTTATTCTTCAATCAAGAACCCATTTTACCCTTAACATGTCACTTATAAAGTACAAATCATGAAGAGGACATGTAGTTTGGTGGGAATTTTGAATGAAGGGAGTTGCATAAGTACAAAAAGTCAAGGAAGGGTTGTTTGAAAAGAACAAGAAAAGAAAAACAGTTAGAAAAAGTGCAAATAAGAAAAGAACTCAAGAACAAGCAAATTTAACCTCATAGCCTTCTTACCTTGAGCTGTTAAGTTCGTAGGGGTGTTTTAAAACCTAATACCCCAAGACCAACTGGTATAGGAGTCATTGACCTAAAGCTCGTTGCATGGGGTAGGTAGAAAGCTTAAAAGGGTTGAATATTGCACTGCTTCTACCTTGAAGTTCAGAAAAAGCAAGAATTCTTGGTGATCTTTAAATAAAGATAGAAGCAAACAAGTTTGGGGATGAAGCAATGTGAAGAGCACAATGATGCTAATGGGATTGAGTTTGAATGACTCAATTTGAAACATAGTGAAATTTGAGAGGATGAAGCACAAGAATAAAAAGGAAAGCGTGCTTTAGTGTTTTGGGTAAAAACCAAACCTAAATGACTTATTTAACTACTCTTTCACCCTAGCCACACACTACAAGCTTGAAAAGACCTATTTGATCCCAATAGTGTATAATACCTACATTAGTGGAGAATGGTATGCCAAGCAAGCCTATAAAGTCTTGATCACTGTGCATTCATAGAAATTCTTTAGGAGAGAGAGATCCTTTACTGCATGCATTCTCCTGTTGTCATCTAAACTACACTTGGTTTAATGAGGGTGAGACTGCACACAATCAAGATAGAACCTTGATCTAGGTACATTCAGCTTATGGTCAGCCCATTAATTTTAAAAGAACACTATCTTGAATATTATTTAGGTGTTAGAATGCATAATTCCTGAGGCAAAACATTTCAAAGTTTATATCTTGATGGACTCATGTTTTATTTTTAATAAATTGGGAAAATGTGTCTTTGTTTTTTCTTGAGGACAAGCAAAATGTTAAGTTTGGGGGTGTTGTTCAGTGTGAATTATACCTGCATTTTGAGTGTATTTTTCATGTATTTATATAACTCAAATGCTAGATTCACACCTTATTCATCAATATTACACTAATCTGCCATTCTGCTATGTTTTGCAAATAATGAATGAAAATCAAGCAAAGGAAGAGCTGAAAGGCAAGAAGGTAGAAGTTGCAGCAGAGGAACTTTTGGGCTCGCCTAGGCAAAGGCCAACCTTCGCCTTAGCGAAGAGGTTCGCCTAGGCGAAGGACATAGCTCGCCTCGGCGAACTAGCACTGCCAATTGAAAATGACTAAAGAACCACCCTCAGGTTAGCCTCGGTGAACTAAACCTTCGCCTTAGCCAAGGGGTTCGCCTAGGAGAAGCTTTTTTTCGCTTGGAAGAATGGCCACCGCATCAGAAAGGGCACATGTCTTTGCTTAGGCGAAGCTAAGTTCACCTAGGTGAAGAACATTGGGCTGAGACATAAACATACCTATTTTTAGCCCAATCATTGGCCCATTTCCCAATAGTATATATACTATACTTGTAATAGACCTAAAGAGGCAGAAAAACCTAGAAGAGGTAGACATACTCCCATTTATAGGGTTTTCTCTTCAAGCTTAGTTTTTTTTTTAGGATTTTTAGTTTTACTTGATCTTGAGCTCATCTTTAGAGTCGACTGAAGATCCACTACTAGGATACTCAGAGCAAATAGGAGCTGAGTTGATCAGACTGATTTGGATATTTGTTTCTAGATTCCCAAACTCTTTCTTATTCTTAATCTTTCAGTATTTTATTTGCAAATATGATATTGTTGGGTTTTGAGGCCGCTATGAGGGCTAATTCTCCTGTATTGGTGGTTGACTTATGTTTTTTATTGAATGATTTTGGTGAATTTATGCTTGTGTTGAGGTTGTATGCATGTGGTTCCTTTATTGTCTAGGTTTTTATCTAATTGTTATATGCTAGAGGGTGAAGTTGAGACCTATAGCTCAAGGTTTGAGAGTGATAGCTGGAAACATCCCCTTAGGAATTGATTTTTACCTCTAATGTCCCACAATTGTTAAAATCAAATTAACTTAATCAAAGAGATCTAGGAAACTAGGAATGCCTAGTACTAGGTGGATTTTATTAAGAAGGACATCATTCAACCTTATGCGAAGATCGTAAGGATCGTAAGGATCAAAAGGAGATCAATTAGAGCATAACCAGGGTAACTCTATCTCAAGGACTAAAAGAAGACCAATAGAGTTCCCAAGGACTGATTTGCCTTAGAACCAGTATCACATTGTTTGACCTAGAAGGATTGAAAGGAGAATAGGAATGAGGTGTGAGAAATTGAGGGGAGACATGAAAGTGTAAACCTCATATCGGGTTCCTTGGGTAAGCATGAGAATATATTCATTTTGATCGGTGTTTTATGGTTATAAGTCACAAACCTATCAATGGAGACAACCGGCCCTAGTGTTGATCATTAAAGTTTTCTTTCACTTCACTGCAATCATTTGCTGATTTTCAAGAGTTAGGTTATTTTAATTAGTTTCTAATTCTAGTTAATCATCATCCTAATCAATCATATTGCTTGGATAGTAAAATTATTTAGTAGCCAGGGTACTTAATCCCCATTTAAACCAATCTTTCCCTATGGGTTCAATACTTAAGGTTTTTAATTAAAAAACCACTATATTACTTATGATTCGTACACTTGCAGATTTGGTTGTTTTCAATCGAAAATTTATATATATGAAAATAATCGAACAGCTAGAGGAAAAGGTTTACATGAAACAACCTAAAGGATTCTCCTCTAGTGTTGGTGATCATTTGGTTTGCAAACTTAATAAAAACAGTTATGGTTTAAAACAAGCGTCTCGTCAGTGTTTTTTGAAGTTCCATAAGGTCATCACTTCATTCGGTTTTGAATAGAATGTCATTAATCATTGTAGATACCAGAAGGTTGGTGGGAATAAGATTTGTTTTCTTATTTTATGTGGATGATATTTTGCTAGCAACAAATAATAAGGGGTTACTATGTGAGGTGAAACAATTCCTGTCAAAGAACTTTGATATGAAGGATATGGAGAGGAATCTTATGTCATTGGTATTAAGATCCATCGAGAAAGATCTCGAGGCATTATGGGTTTGTCTCAAGAGACCTATATCAACAAAGTTTTACAGAGATTTCGGAAGAATTATTGTTCATCGAGCCCAGCACCCATCGTAAAGGGTGATAGTTTGAGCTGGGACCATTACTCAAAGAACGATTTTGAGAGGGAACAAATGAAGAACATTCCATTTGCTTCAATTGTAGGAAGCTATGCTCAGGTGTGCACCAGACCTGACATTGCATATGTTGTTGGAGTGTTAGGCATACATCAGAGTAATCCGAGTATTGACCAATGGAAAGTTGCAAAGAAGGTTATGAGATACCTTTAGGGTATAAAGAACTACATGCTGACGTACAGAAATACCGAAAACTTGGAAGTGATTGGCTACTCTAACATTGATTTTGCTAGTTGCATGGACTCTAGAAAGTCCAATTAAAGTTATGTATTTATGCTAGCCAGTGGAGATGTGTCTTGGAGAAGCATGAAGCAGACATTGATTGCTACTTCAACTATGGAGGCTAAATTTGTATCTTGTTTTGAAGCTACCTCGTATGGTGTTTGGATTAAGAGTTTCATTTATGGCCTAAGAGTCATTGATTCCATTGAGATTACACTGTGACAACTCAGTTGTAGTTTTTTTGGCTAAGAATGATAAATGAGGAAGTCGAAGTTAACATATCAGCATTAAATACTTAGCCATCCGGGAACGTGTTAAAGAAAATAAAATGGTCATTTAACACATTATCACTAAGTTGATGATTGCAGATCCTTTGAATAAAGGTATGCCAATAAGGAATTTCAGAGAAAATGTAACCAACATGGGACTTGGGTCCGTGTTGTAATCTCAAAGTTTGTATGTATATATTCAGTTATTAATGAAACTCTTATTTAGTTGATGTTTCCCATATAGTTGTGCATGTTTTAGTCATTGTGATGGAGGAACACCATTAAGTTTTAACCCAGAATAAACATAGGATTTATTCATAAAGTTAAAGGTTGTTGTTAAAGGGACAAATATACTACGGTACGTGGAAGATAACACTTGTCTTTAGAGGACTTGTCGTCATGATTTTATATGTTTGTTTCGTGTTAAGGTGATACTGAATAATATGGACCAATTGGGAAATTGTTAATTCTCTTTCCGTTTTGAAGCCCTCTCTCATGAGGAATCATTAAGAGAGAATTGAAGTGGTCCACATTTAGTTTGTGTTCAGGCCTTAACATTTTTTACGTTAAGGCTATAACAGAGTTCAACCATTAATTCAGGTCTTAATGTTTTTGACATTATGCCAAAACGAATTTCAACCATTAAAAAGGAATTATGATGGAAATTCCCTATAAAGCTAGGTTTGTTTTTGTTTTGGGTCACCCCTTTGTTCACTTCTCTCTTAAGCAACCTGCACCATCATGGTTTGAAGGAAGCAAAACACATAAGTCTCAATCAGCTTTTCCCTTTGTTTTTCAATGGCTGGAACACTTTCGCCTTCAGTTTTAAATTTACTAGAATGTAAGCTTCTTACATTTCAATGACTCATTTAACATATATATTAAAGTCCACAAGCCTAGCTCGGTTAGTTAAAGCGTCAACGTTAAAATTGCTGGACATGGGGATGGGATGGGTTTAAGTCTCAGTGGGGGCAGTTTACTACATTGTATTAAAAGTGATTACCTTTAAAAAAAACATATATATTAAAGGTGATTTGGAGGCTTTTATAACATTGGTAAAAAACTTGATAGGCGTATTTGTAATTTGTATTAAAATTACGTGAAAAGATACGTAATTAATGCCTATTCGCTTGTATACATGTCAAGTAATAGAATGTACTAAATGTACAAAGATCGATCTACAAGGAGGAACGGGATGCTAAGTACAGAAATTGGACTACCTCTCAAATATCCAAACGAACGATTATGATGATTTGAGCAAAAATCTATATTAAAATACTAAATTGTAAAACTAACAATTTGATTACGCAAGTTCAAGGGTTTCTCAAGATAATGAGGTTCTAGGGTTTTTGGTGCAATTGGACAATCCACTTATGTTTGAACTAGACTCCTATTCTATTGTTTCTCGAGAAAGTTCTCCCAAGTGATTCTTGACTAATTTAATTATCAGCTTCTCTCAAGGTTGATAACTCATCAACTACTAGGTCTTTTGTTTTCAAATTTCAACCCTTAAGCACTAGAGATGCTATAGGTCCCAAGAACTTCACGCCCCACCACAAATAATTTCCTACATTACTGTTAATTAGGTTGATTCACTCACGCCTAATTCTCTACTCCTCTCGTATCCTCGTGAGAGAACCACTTAACACATTAATATTGGCCATATATCAACATGTAAACGAAATCAAGTATGAATAAAAAGAGGCACAATCGCATAAAACAATAGAATAAGAAATCCTAACAATTAAATATAAGCTTCATGTCTAAAATACATCCAAAAACCCTAGATTTTAAGTTTAGAACATAATGAAAATCGTGTACATCATAAAATCTGGAGAAAACATGAAAGTCAAGGTAGAAGAACTCTACTGGTGATTGCGGATGCTTAGTCTTCTTCCTCCAATTCACGGATCTCCCGAAGGTAGATGTCGATCTCTATGTCTATCTCCCTTGTCTCTTCAACCCCCAACCTCCAACGTGCGAACCCTGGTCATTTAGGGCATTATTGCTTATAAACCTCGAGAGAAATCGCTTTCGAAAAACTGGGCTGGACTCGTGAACAGGCCCTGTGACATTAAGACGTTGGAACAGGATCTACATTCTTCCATATTATGACCTCCCAAAATGCCTCAAATTGCCACCATTTAACCTACAATGCAAAATGATACTACATATTAGTATATGAAGTGAAAATGCTACTAAACTATCTATATAAGAGATCTAAAACATACTAAAACCTGGGTATGTAATGAGTGTTTTTGGACACTCATCAGTAAGTTATTGGTTTTTTTAGGTAGTTGGTAAGTTATTGTTAAGCTTGACTGCTACAAATATGTGTGATTTTTATATAAAAAATTTGACTTAATATAGTAAAATAATTAATTTTAAAATCAGATTGATGTTATTTCCCTTGAATTATATTTTCTCTTACGATAAGGATAAGGTTCTTTATATAGATGACAGCTCCAAAAAAATGTAATTTTAAAATCAGTTTGATATTATTTCCTTTAAGTTATATTTTTTCTTACAACAAGGATAAGATTCTTTATATAAATGAAAGAGCTAAACATATAAGTTACTCCAAAAAAAAAGTAAAATAATTAATTTTAAAATATGTTTGATATTATTTCTCTTAAATGAAAGAACAAACATGTAAGGTACTCGAACCAAAAAAAAGAAAATTAATTAATTTCAAAATCTATGTGATATTATTTCCCTTAAATTATATTTCTCTTACCATATAAACGAAAATATGTTTGATATTAGTTCCCTTAAATGAAAGAACTAAACATCTAAGGTACTCGAACCAAAATAAATTATATGTTCTCTTACAATAAGGATAAGGTTCTTATATTTATATAAATGAAAGAAATAAACATCAAGTTACTCCAAAAAAAAAAAAAACAAAGAATTAAGCAAGTTACGAACATGGTTTCATTGCATAGTAGATATTTATTTTCAATGGTGTTGCTCGTATTTCTTGCCCGTTTGAGTGATACGAAGGTACATCTAAGGATCGTTAACAATTTGAGCAATGGTGTAGATCTTAATGTCCACTGTAAATCCAAAAACGATGACCCTTGTGTTCATCTGCTTCACTCGAATGAAAATTTTGAATTCAGATTCGGATGACAGTTTTTTGGTGCGAGCTTATTCTTCTGTAGGTGCTGGTGGGGAAGTACTGGTCATTGGTTTGATATATACGATGACGATAGGGATCAAACGCGATGCTACGAGTGGTGCCGGGTGGTCGCGATGAAACTGGTCCTTGCTTACTGAATCGTGACACTCCAGGAGTATCACGGCCTTGTGCCAGACCACTCCGCCTCACAGGCCCATGTCTCGCAGCCCACCGCTCGCCCGCCTCATGAAGCAGCCTAAGGCGGCCCACTATATTAAAACCACACAGGAACCCACCAGAAGGTGCAGTCCTAGAACCCTTCTGGGATCCCGAGTTCCCCTAGCCGGCCACCTTACCGCATATGGGAAATTTGTTATAGGAAAATACGCAAAGTAGATATTTATCCCCGAATTTCATGATTTCTAAATCCTTTATTTGGAAGGATAATCCTTGATAAAAAAAAACATATTTTATTCCTTATTTCTCAAAAGGATAATCTTTGATAAGGGAAAAATAGATTTTATCCCTTATTTCTCAAAAGGATAATCCTTGATAAGGAAAAACAAATTTTATCCCTTATTTCTTAAAAGGATAATCCTTGATAAGGAAAAACATATTTTATCCCTTATTTCTGAAAAGGATAATCCTTAATAAGGAAAAACAAATTTTATTCCTAAAATAAGAACGGAGATTTGGGAACCGAGCCCTATAAATTAGAAAGATCCCCTATAGAGTAGAGGTATGCAATTCCAACTATCTCAACCTCCTTCTTCTTCTTCTCCATATTGTTGACTTAATCATAGGAGAGGTCATAAAGCAACTGGTCGCCAGACGCCTGCATGTTCATCAAGCGCAGCCGATGCCCAGAGATTACAAACAAATTAGTTCTTTACACCGCACCATCTTGGGAAATCTAACAAGTCTCGCTGACGATTGGCAAGAGCTCGTCTAACCCAAGTGTCTAGTAGCCCTCTCACTTGGAGCTCGGTCGATCCCCATTCCACATATGATCTGGGCCCGGCACAATGTCATGCAACCCGCCATCCGGGCCTGTAATAACAATTTCTCCATTGGCGCCGTGGCATGAGAGAAAGTAGAGGAACAAGGCAGCATGAAGGGAGTTGCAAAGTCATGTTGAACGCCTCGCCGAGATAATGACCAAGCCATAACCGGGATCGAGAAAGCCGCGAACCTAGAAAAGGTATAATCAATAAAGCTTCCTTTAAAGCATTCTATATCAATCTTTACAATAGCCCGTTTACAAAGTCCGGGTAAGGTTGATGTCCTACCAACCCAGTATGGTTGATGCCCAGCTGGTTCATTACAAAGTTTGGGTATGGTTGATCCCTTATCCGGCCCAGTATGGTTGATGCCCAGGTGGTTCATTACTAAGTCCGAATCCTGGATGCCCCATCCTACCCAAGATGGTCGATGCTCCAAATTGGTTCATTACTTAGTCCGAGAAAGGTTGATGTCCTATTCGACCCAGTGTGGTTGATGCCTAGCTAGTTCATTACTAAGTTCGGGAACAACTGATGCCCTATCCGGCCTAGTATGGTTGATGCCCATCTGGTTCATTACAAAGTCTGGGCAAGGTTGATGTCCTACCGACCCAATATGGTTGATGCCTAACTTGTTCACTACAAAGTCTGGGTAAGGTTGATGTCCTATCGAGCCAGTATGGTTGATGCCTAGCTGGTTCATTACAAAGTCCTGGTAAGGTTGATGTCCTACCGGCCTAATATGGTTGATGCCCAGCTAGTTCATTACAAAGTCCGGGTAAGATTGATGTCCTACCTACCCACTATGGTTGATGCCCTGCTGGTTCATTACAAAACCCGGGTAAGGTTGATGTCCTACCGGCCCAATATGGTTTTTACCCAGCTGGTTAATTAAAAAATCCCGGTGCGTCGATGTCCCACGAGCAATAAGAGTCCAAACTTATGGCTCTAAGCCGTATGGCACTTTCAAAAGACCACTGCGCCTCAGCCGCTGGATACTTTCTCTTAATGCTAGACTTCTGCCAGTCATTCCCGCACTTTGAAAGACCAACCGTGGGCTCTTAACCTGCACTTTCTCACGCGCCGCACTTCCGCTCTAAGCCGTATGACACTTTCTTAATGCCAAACTTATGGCTCTAAGCCGTTTGACACTTTCTAAAGGCCAGACTTATGGCTCTAAGCCGTCTGGCACTTCCTTAATGCCAGACTTCTGGCACTTCCTTAATGCCAGACTTCTGGCTCTAAGCCGTCTGGCGCTTTCTTAATGCCAAACTTATGGCTCTAAGTCGTTTCTCACTTTCTAAAGGCCAGACTTGTGGCTCTAAGCCGTCTGGCACTTCCTTAATGTCAGACTTCTAACTCTAAGCCGTCTGGCACTTTCAAAAGACCATATTATGGCTCTTAGTCTTCTGGCACTTCCTTAATGCTAGACTTCTGGCTCTAAGCCATCTGGCGCTTTCTTAATGCCAAACTTATGGCCATTTGGCACTTTCTAAAGGCCAGACTTGTGGCTCTAAGCCATTTGGCACTTCCCACGCCGCATCTCCGCTCTGCCGTCTCGGCACTTTCAAAAGACAAGATCAGGCTCTTAGCCCGCCGGGCATCTTCCACGCCACTCCGCCCAAAGTCATCCGGAACTTTCTTAATGCCGCACTCACCTAAGCCGTCCGGCACTTTCAAAAGACCAAACCCATGGCTCTAGCCTCTCTAGAATCCTCCTTAATGCCGTACTTCCGCCTCTGCCGTCCGCACTTTCTTAATGTCAAACTTATGGCTCTAAGCCATTTGGCACTTCTAAATCGTACTATATTCAAGCCGCTTCGCACTTCCTTAATGCCGCACTCAAGCTTCTGCCGTCTCGGGCGCTTAATGCCAAACTTATGGCTCCCAAGCAAGCCATTTTCAAAGGCCGCACTTCTCGGCCTAGTCGGGCCCGCACTTTCAAAAGACTAAACTGTGGCTCTAAACCTTATGGCACTTCCTTAATGTCAGACTTCTAGCTCTAAGCCGTCTAACACTTTCTTAATACCGATCGGTTGGCTCTGCCGCCTCGCACTTTCAAAGACTGACGATGGCTCTTAGCTCAAGAAGACTTTCTTAATGCCAAACCATCGGGTTCTGCCGTCCGACACTTTCAAAGACCGCATCGGGTGGCTCCCACCGATGAACTTTCTTAATGCCGCACTTCAAATTTCTGCCGTTTGCCACTTTCTAAAGGCCAGACTTGTGGCTCTAAACCATCTAGCACTTCCTTAATGCCGACTTTCGCTCTAAGTCAAGCCGCACTTCCTTAATGCCAAACTTTCCGCATGAAGTCGCCCTGACACTTTCTTAATGCCGCATCGTCACTCTTAAGTCGTCTGGCACTTTCAAAGACCAGACTGTGTTCTTAGCCCGCTAGCACTTTCGATGCTGGGACTCTCTAAATTCTGGGTCGTCCGCACTTTCTAGTCGCACTTGTGGCCTGAAGTCGCTTAAAGACTCTCACGCCGCACTTTCGCTCTAAGCCTACAGAAGACTCCCTTAATGCCGCACTCGGCTTGGGTCGTCCCGCACTTTAAAAGACCCCACTATACTCTATCTGCCGGGTACTTTCTAATGCCGCACTGGGCTCTAGTCGTCCCCAAGTACTTCAAAAGACCAGACTATGGCTCTAAGCCTACTAGCACTTTCAAAAGTCCATCCTTAATTTAGCCCACACATAAGCTTAACACAAGAATGGCTCTCAAATTCGCGGCCTCTTCTCTTCACCATCTGAGCAGTTGTAAAATCTTGTCTCTCAAAGTTGACTGACGGTCGACGGTTAACTAAGGCTCCTTCAGCGATCTTGACTTGAGGCTCTCAAGATGGCCCCGCTTGGGAAGAGCTACCCGAGATTGACTTCAAAAGATCAACAAGAACAAAATGTTCACCCCTAACGACCTCTCCTAGCAAACGAACTAGTATGATGGTTATAAGGAAAGGGTCGGAGCCTAACTCCCACGAAGCTCCCATCGACAAGAGGGCTGGCCGCGACCTCTCGCTGATCTCGAGCAATCGACTGATGTTGAGAAACATGCGGTTCACACGCGCTTTATATCCAACACACGCTCAATGCACGCATTACCCCCTCCTACTCCCTTCAACTTTCTCCCAAGGTTTAAAGCACCAGATTTTTCCGTCAAGAACTCTGTCGTACCGGAAAAAAGGGGGGCATTGTGAGTACCATGTGTGACGCCCCAAATCCCGAGGTGTCTCGTTGAGAACCCGTCAACCTCGCACACCCTGCCTCATTATGAGACCTATATATGAGTAAAATGGGCCACTGGGCCTATACATCACTCACCAAAATACATCAACTATATACAATAGTTCAAGAGTTATTACATTACTCTTAACCAAAACATATATCAAAATTTAAAGTTTTAATACATGTTATACAAAATGAATACCAAAGCCACACTCCGGCTTTCTTCTAAAACGCGGCCTCTAGTGAGCGCTGGGTCCCTCCACACTCCCGTACTGAAAAGTTAATGATCCTCGACATGGGCGAGTAGTGGTGATAATTTCCTACATTGGTTACTCCCACCTAAGTGCGTACACATGTAATGAAACCAAACACACTCAAGCAAATACATGATCCCACTCCTCGAATGCCTACATGCCCAATCCCATGTTCGAACCCTCACCCGACTCTCACACATGCCTAAGCTAAATGCGAGCAAAAATACAATTTTCAAAAAAAAAGGTTTTTGTTCTCAAAAACCTACTACCGAGTTTCGGTAAATATATTGGACAACCCTCCGAGGTGAATTGCTGGGTAATTCTCCGAAACAGTCATGAGTTAGCCTCCGAGATGAACTGTTGGATAACTCTCCAAGGCAATTCTTCGGAAAATCTTTCTTGAAATTCCTTTTCACAAATCAAGCTTTCATTTTCTTTCTCATTTTCTTTCACGCTACACTCACACTTACCATCTAGTGGCTCCTTATGCATATGGAATGCATTATTGCATTTCCACACAATTCATGCTAATATATTTTACATGTATATATTAACAAAATTTAATTCACATAATTCATGTTATTCAATTCTCAATCAATAACACCAAAATTAGCTCACATGGGCTAATAACAATCCAAGCAATTCATTTTGAATCACTTAACAACACAAAAATCACACAACCAATCACGTGAACAGTAGAACCTTAGGCTCTAAGACTATTCATGCACACAATGTGGATTTTCTTCACTGCTCAAAGATTTTGAGACCGGCTAACACTCCGCTTATTCTGTGCCTCAAATAAACTCTATCCATTAAAATGGTTTTAGCCAAATAATAAACCAAGCAGAAAGATCTCACTGAGTTGTCGAACTCCAAAAATCCATGTCCACGCATGCCCTCGCCACATGTAACGCCTTGCTTCGCTCGAAGAGAACCGACTCATCCGAACGCCGGAAATCTGCAGGTAAATCACTCTTCTCTCTCTAAACCAAAGATTTACACCCATCGCGACGCGCTCCAAAATGGTAGCATGGTCCTTTTGTCTTATTCATTTAATCTTTTAACTTAATTCCCTCCTTGTCCCTTCATTTAACTATTTGACTTAAAGGGCCTTTTTGACACTTGGCTTAATCTAAGCCATTCATCTTCATCCTTTCTCTAATCATGCAACATGTGTCACATAGGTACATGTAGTAGGTGACTTTTGAAACATCACATGTCTTTCACAACCGTCATACTCCAAGACCGCATTAACTAAGTGTCTCCGAAAAACGGAAATTTCGACCGTCTCGAAATCTGACTTGAGTAGCTAGATTTCGCGAGACGGTCCCAACAGTCCGCTTCGCCATCCAAGATCTAGAAAATTCGATTTTGACCGAATTACCAATTCTACTCCTTTTTCAAAAATTCGTAATTTTCTGTGTTTTACATTCTCCTCTTTAAAAGAATTTCGTCCTTAAATTTTGTACAAATCACAACAAATCACATGCATATACAACATGCACAATGTGTTATGCATGTAAAACTAGTCATTTAAGCATTAAACGACTAACCACGTATCTTCATCCCAACAAAGTTATGATAGCGGCCCGCATTGTACCCTCGCGCTCCCACGTTGATTCCTCCACTCCACCTGCGCCCATAGCACCCTCACTACCTCACCCGGGCTCAAGGCCAGTGAAACCCGGGATCCCAAATATCCATAATGCACACCGGTCCCTCCCGAAGGTCCCATCCGTGTCAACTCTAATCTCTTCCCTGTCCACCACACATGAGCCGGATCTCGGGAGGTAACCCTGAGCATGGAGACATGAAATACCGCGGACACCTAACATGTCGGGCGATGCCAACCAGACGCTTGAGGTTGCCTACCCTCTCGAAAGATCTAAGGGCCCAATGAACCTCATGATAGCTTCTCTCATTTAACCCGACCGCTTCTCTGTGCATCAACTTCAAGAGGACATGATCACCAACTCGAACTCCAAGGGTCGACCGTGACACGCGATAGCTCTTCATCATCGAACCGCGGAGAAGACGTTGTCGTATCAAGCTCACCTTCTCGGAGGTGTCTCTAATCATATCAGGACCAGTGATGGAGCTATTTCCCACCTCGGTCCAACATATCGGTGATTTGCATGGCCTCCCATACAATGCCTCATATGGTGCCATTATCTTATATCGCTGATAACTATTGTTGTAGGCGACCTTACCATAAAAATGTTCTTCCCAAATACCCTTATGATCCAGACATACTGCTAAGATGTCCTTAAACACCTGGGATATCCTCGATGGACCATCCGTCTCAGGTTGAAAGTTGTACTCATGGTCACCATGCCCATAGCCTTTGAAACTCTTCCAAAAGTGCTCGTGAACCCTATGTCTCTATCCAACACTATGGATACCGGTAATTCATGTAGCCAACAATCTCTGATATACAACCGGCATCTCTCCAATGAAGGTCATCCGCACAACCTAGAAAATGTGCCGACTTCGAGCCGGGTCCACTATCACCCATACAAAGATCATGTCCTTGCGTGTCGTGAAAGCTGGTCACAAAATCCATCGTGATTACGTTCCTTAATTTCCACTCACCCACCTCCAATGGTCAAGTAGCCTTCACGGGCTCGTGCTTAAATTTTTAACTCCGTCGACATCGTGAGACATCGTTGAACAAAGTCCCCACGTGTCTCTTCATCCCGCTCCAAGAGTACTTAGCTGACGAAGATCCCGGGTACATCTCGCACCCGATGCACAAAGAAATTGAGAGCGCTGCGTGAAACTCCCGAGAATCTCCTCTCTCAACTCCAGCCAACCTGTGGAACCACTACCCGCCCTCTATACCGAAGACTACCATCTACGCGGACGGTCCAAATTTCGGCCACCTATAACTGATCAGACTCGATCCCACGGACACTATTCGCCTCCGCCCCTCGACTCGATCACTCAAGCCAAAAGAGATGGTGGTTTACTAAACTCCCCAACGCACCCTAAGCTTACACACTGTACTGTAACCCAAACTGTCCCACAATCTCGAGCATCCTCCACTCCCGGAAAACTATACTACCCAATGCTCCCCGTGACTTCCGATTGAGTGCATCAGCCACCACATTTGCCTTACCAGGATGGAAATGCAAAGTGAAGTCATAATCCTCTAGGAACTCCATCCATCTCGCTGCTTGCTCTGCTATCAGGTCCTCACGCATGGAAAATATACTTAAGACTTTATGGTCTAAGTACACCTCGAACTGTTCGCCATATAAATAGTGGCGCCAAATCTTCAAAGCGAAGACTACGGCCACCAACTCCATGTCGTGTGTGGGGTAATTCTGCTCATGATTATTCAACTGACGGGAGCCATAAGCTACTACCCTCCCGGACTGCATCAAAACACATCCCAGTCCGGCCCTCGAGGAATCACAATACACTGTGGTACCCCCGTCTCCTCGTCCGGATCTCACAAGATAGAGCCAAAGTGTTCCCATTCAACTCCTAGAATGCCTCCGTGATCGGGCCATCCCAATCAAACTCGACCTTCTTCCGGGTCAATCCCATCATAGGTGCCGCCTAACGAGAGAAATCACGAATCTCCCAGCATCTAGCCAATCCCAAGAAACTATGTATCTCGAAGACTGACTTCAATCTTTCCCAACTCATCATGGCCTCGACCTTTTCTGGGTCCACTGACACGCCTGATGTTGACACCACGTGTCCCAAAAATCTCACCTCAGTAAGCCAAAACTCGCACTTACTGAACTTGGCGTATAGCCGAGCAATCTCTCGAAGAATCGGTAAACGATCCTCAAGTGACCCTCATGCTCCCACTCTGACTGGGAGTAGATCAAAATGTCATCCACGAAGACTACGACAAACAGATCTAGATAGGGTTGGAATACCTTATGCATGAGGTCCATGAATGCTATTAGAGCATTCGTCAATCCAAAGGGCATCACTGTAAACTCAAAGTGCCCATAACGCGTCCTAAAAGTTGTCTTAGGATATCTCGCCTCCCAACCCTCAACTATCGGTAAACTCAAAGGCGAAGGTCTATCTCGAACAGACTCGCTCCTCTCAATCGTCAACAAGTCGCCAATCCCTGCAATGGGTACCACTCGACCAACCCCGTTCAACCTGTCTCAGAGTCAATGCACGGGCCGAAGGGTCTCGGTCTCTTCTTCTTCAGAACAGGACTGCAGCGCCTATGGTGAAGTGTCGGCCGCACGGAATCCCATATCCAGAACTCCCGTAGCCGACTCGAGTTCATGCAACTCAACTGCGCCATCCTATGAGTCATAGAGATTTTCGCGAAGTACTGTGGTAAAATTCTACATGGTCTATAACCTCCTCGGTGGAGTGTAATCCCTAAGAGCTCATCCGGAAAAACATCCTCATACTCGCAAACTACTCGAGGTATATCTAAGTCCGGTCTCAACTCGTCCTCTTAGGTAAGGCTTGCTAGCCAACCCGCTAACTATCCCTGACACCTGGACTCGTACACCGTCTAGGGTAAAATATCATGCTTTTCCCCCTAAAATACAACACGAGTATCGTCCTGCGTGTAGGCCGTAACCCTCCTACTCACACAATCGATAACGACTCTGTAATCTGTTAGCCAATCCATCCCAAGGATGACGTCGAACTCTGACATGTCCATGACCCCAGTCCATCGGTGGAGTAGAACTCCAAGATCTCTAACTCGCAACCACCTACATATCATCCCTATCCTCGCCCTAACCCTGGGGAGAAATCGTTATTACAAGGACTCCTCCAAGGCCCCAACCTCTAAGCCCAACTCTATCACAAATGTTGCAAAGAATGAATGAATGCGACGCACTGTAATCAAATAACACTCGCCCATGTGCTAAAATAGCAAAACGCACTTCGTATAACCGGCTGATTCATCGACTCAACCGATGGTGTGATGGCGTAGACTCGCCCCTGAACTCCCGATGTCCCCGCCCTCGTGGCCTCGCCCCTCTACCTCGCCTATACCGCCTCCGCCCGCTCGTAACGGAGGTGCTCATGCACCTTGAAATCGACATCGCTCCTCTAGCCCAGATCGCCATGAGAACAACCAGATCCGCCTCCCGCCCCACCGCCGATCAGACTGCGCTGTCCCAAAACCCTAGGATCCCTGTCTCTGAGGGCAATCCCTCCTCATATGTTCGGGCTGTTGGCAATGGTAACACACCGCCTAAATGACCGGGCGACTGGACCGCCCTGAATTCCCGCATGGCCGTGGCCCCGAACCCACGCGTGATCTAAGCCCCGAGCTTCCCGAACTAGAAGAAAACCGACTCTCCTTCCTCTTGCTACTAACACCCGCATCCCGAAAGTGCTCTCGAGCATCCTTTCGATGTCTCTACGGTCATGGCAAACCCAACCATAGTCCATGCCTCAGAAAAGCGGCGCCTACAATCCCGCCCCGAACGGGCAATCTCAGCCCATTCTCAAACCTCCCGACCTCGCCAGTCCTGCGGGCTACATAATCGGCCAGAAGAAAGCGAGCCAACTCAGGAACCTAGCCACATACTCTATCACAGTCATAGTCCCCTGCTTCAGCTCTAGGAACTTCTAAGCCTTCACATGCCTACAAAGGGCCTAAAATACTATTTCCGCTTTGAAAAGATCATGGAACTCGCCCAAGCTAGTCGCTTCAGATCTCTAAAGGTCTTCGCCCCAATTCCACCACACTGGGCCTCGCCTCTAGCTTCAATGCGTACCTAGTTTGATCCCGGTCAGACAGGTAATCTTTTTATACCTCTACCTTCTCAACCCGCATGAATCAATGGTCCGCCACCACCCACCTCTCCCCGTGAATATCGTGGCAATGATGTGCCTCAACTCGAGGTTACTTCGATCTCCCTAGCTACTCGCGCACTAGCCCTGTGCAATGGCAAAGAAGAAAGCATAATCCCTTTACAAATGTGAGTAAAGGCCTGTTGGTCAAATACTGGTGGTGATTGGCTAGCACCTCGTGGACGACCTCTACGTCCTCTCCCACGACTAGCCATCTACACATGTCAAATGACAAGTTAAGTTTTAACGTCGCATCTCTAAGGGTGTAAATACAGCCCCGAGAAACTATTCTCATACCGAAAAATTTTCCATACTTTAAATCATACACAACAAAAATTTTATTTTATTTTATTTTATTTTATTTATTTATTTTATTTATTTATTTATTATTATTATTATTTTTTTAAAATCTAGTGAATAGTGCTCATGAACGCTTCATGAACAAAGGATCCAAACAGCTGACTCAAAATAAAGCAGTAATCAGTCAAAATCGGGTCGAGTGCAACGCTGCACACACTCCATGGCTCAGCCGCGTGCATCGCGCAGACGCGCACTCACGCCCAAAGTCACAAGACACGCCCATGTCACGGCGCACATCGGGTCAGACAAGGTCGTGTCGGGACATGTCGCAGTCAAGACACCGAATCGCGGTTTGCGCAGTGCCGTGTTGTAGCGCACGCCACAGAAACAGAATGGGCCATCGCCGGGGCCGGCCACGACACAACATCGTATCGCGACTCAATCCGCAGTCGCCTCCACATGCCACGCCGTGTCGCAGCCGTCTATGCACCATGTCGCAGGCGCATCATACTGCATCGCAGCCCCTTTGCTGCGCCATATTACGACACAAAGGTCGCCCCTAGCCATGATACAAACCATTGTATCGCCACTCACCCCATGTTCAAAGCTACTCCGCTGGGCTGAAGCCGCCACTCGCCCTCGGCACAAAGCCGGCCGTGTTTCAGCCTTTGGCCGGCCTGCCGGGCCGTAAAGAAGGTCGCTGGCCGTATCGTGGCCCCTTGTCGCACGCCCCTTGCCTTCGTGTCACGATACAACTTATTAGACGTGGGATTTGAACTATGGGCGCGAGCCCATCTAGTCTCCTGCCTCTTCTGCAAAATTTTTTTTTTTTCACTCTTTTTTCATTTTTTTTTTTTTCCTTTTGTTCCAACTATCAGAAGATCACAAAAAAAATATATATATATATATATATATATATATATATATATATATATATATATATATATATATATATATATATATATATATATATATATTTTTTTTTTTTTTTTTTTTTTTTTTTTTTTCATGTTCCTCGCATACTAAATAAATTCATTATAATTTATTTTTTTCCTGTTTTACACACTCCGTAAACCTCGTAAGAGAAAAAAATTTCAACGCATTTTTCCCATATGTGCTATTCATCAAGCATACAAGCACACAACCACACTTCATTCATCAAAATGCACAATGAATGCATGATCTAACCCGTTTCCCATCGAGTCCTAGGTAAATCACATACCTAACTTACCGATACTAAGCTATAATGCTCATATACCTTAATGACCATGGCCTAACCCCAAGTCCCTCGTCCTGGGGATATTCAGATACCCCAAGTTCTCCCGCACCCACCGAGCTCCCAAGGTAATCAAGCACCTTTACTCGATACTGCCCGTGACGCCCAAATCCTCGGGGTGTCTCGTCGACAACCCGGGCCAACTCACATGGACACTGCGGTCTCATATTATGAGACCTATACATGAGTAAAAATGGCCACTTGGGCCCATACATCAATACTCACCAAAATAAATCAACTATATAACAATAGTTCAAGAGTTATTACATTACTCTTAACAAAAACATATATCAAAATTTAAAGTTTTAATACATGTTATACAAAATGAATACCAAAGCCACATCCGCTTCTAAACGCGACTCTAGCGGAGCGCCGTCCTCCCAGACACTCCTCGCACCGAAAATAATGATCCTCGACAGGATGAGCAATGCCCAGTAGTGATAATTTCCTACATGGGTTACTCCCCACCTAAGTGCACATGTAATGGCAACCAAACATACTCAAGCAAATATATGATCCTACTTGAATGTCTACATGCTCAATCCCATGTCTCAAGTCCTCACCGACTCTTTCACACATGCCTAAGCCAAATGCGAGCAAAAATACAATTTTCATAACAAAAGGTTTTTGTTCTCGAAAACCTACTACCGAAGCTCGGTGAAATATATCAGTAACCCTTCGAGGTGAATTGTCAGTAATTTACGAAATACCATGGCTCAGTCTTTCAGATGAATTGTTGGACAACTCTCCAAGGCAATTCTTTTTAAAATCTTCCTCAAATTCCTTCACAATCTAAGCTTTCATTTTCTTTCATTTTCATGTCATGCACTCACACCTACCATCTAGGGTGCCTCGGTGCATATGGAATGCATTATGTCATTTCCACACAATTCATGCTAATATATTTTACATGTATATATTAACAAAATTTTAATCTACATGACCATGTTATTCAATTCACAATCATTAACACCAAAATTAGCTCACATGAGCTAATAACAATCCAAGCAATTCATTTTTGAATCACCCAAAACACAAAAAATCACATTGTCCAATCACGGAACAAGATAAATCCCTAGGCTTGGCACTATTCACGACTCATTATATAGATTTCTTTCCACTCTGCTCAAAGATTTTGAGACCGATAATGTGTGTGGCCATTCAGCCTCAACAAATCCACATCCATTAAAATGGCTCTACCAAATAATGAACCAAACCGTGAAAAAGATCTCCTACCTCTTGGATTTGTCGAATCTATTAAAATTGGTGCTCACGCGTAGCCCTTGCCGTAGTCAGCCTTGCCTCGGCCAAGCAGAACCGATAAATCGAACTCCGAAATCTAGAGAGAAGTCACTCTTCTTTCTAAAACCAAGATTTCACACCTACGTACGTTTTCTCCAAAATGGAGAAGATGAAGTCCCTTTTGTCTTATTTATTTAATCTTTTAACTTAATTCCCTCCTTGTCCCTTCATTTAACTATTTGACTTAAAGGGCCTTTTTGACACTTAGCTTAATCTAAGCCATTCATCTTCATCCTTTTTCTAATCATGCAACATGTGTCACATGGGTACATGTAAGAGGTGAACTTTGAAACATCAACATGTCTTTCAATAGCTATCATATCAGCACTGCATAACTCCTGCCTCTCGAAAATGTGAAATTTTGACTGCCTAGGAATCTCGACTAAATTCACGAGTAGCTAGATTTATGTAGACGATTCCAACAAAGGAATCAGCCATCATTCGAGTTCTAGAAAATTTGGATTTTGACCAAATTATCATTTTACTCCTTTTCATAAAATTTTGTGAATTTTCTCAGTTTACACTATGGCTTTTTGAGTCTGCACTCCACCGATCAATAAGCCCGGCGCCCGCGCAAGTCCACTACCTGGCCCGCCTTATGAAGCAGCCCAAGGTGGCCCACTATATTAAAACCACACGTGAACCCACCGAAGGTGCAAATTCTAGAACCCACCTGGGATCCTTCCAGTCCCCTACCATTTTATCAAGATATGGGAAATTTTTTTATGGAAAATACGCAAAGTAGATATTTATCCTCGAATTTCTTGGATTTCTAAATCTTTATTTGGAAGGATAACTCGATATGAAACATATTTTATTCCTTATTTCGAAAGCGATATCTGGAGCAAGTGAAAATGTATTTTATCCCTTATTTCTTAAAAGGATAACCCTAATATGAAAACATATTTTATCCCTTATTTCGAAAGGATAATCCTTAATAAAGAAAATGTATCTTATTCCTAAAATAAGAACGGAGATTCGGGGAATCGAGTCTAGATAACAAAAGATCCTATTATAGTAGAGGTATGCAATTCCAACTATCTCAACCTCCTTCTTCTTCTTCTCCTCCATATTGTTGACTTACTCATCGGAGAGGCGGCCGGCACACCGTCGTTAGATCACCCTTTTTGCAGGTTCACATTACGCAGCTGATGCCCCGGAGATCAAACAAACAAATTGGTTCTTATAACACTGACGCATACGATCTTTGCTTTGGTTGGAATCCAGAACGAACTTCTTCTTCAGGGTAGTGCTGCTTCAACTCAACTACTGGGGACAGGAAACCACACACAAGATTTAATATTGGAGACCATTCAAAACTGATGTTATCAATTTTTGCTTTACTTGCTCTATTTAGGCTTAAAATAACTACCTATGGATAAGTTTACTTAATAAAAGTCCGTAGCAAGCCTATATAAAATGTAGCAAGTATTTTTATTATTATTAGGGATATTCATTTAAAATGGAAAAAAGGGAAAAGATATCGCAACTCTAACCCCTTTTATTAAAACCCAAAAAAGAAAGATAAAAACACATAATTTTTACAAATTAAGTTACCCCTCTAACCACCATATGACAACTCACTATCATTTCCCTCCAACTTTCCTTTTCCTTTCATTTACCTTTCCTTATTTCTTCACCACGATTCCATCAGTCTCTCTTTTACCAGCCATCAAAAAAGAAATTAAAGGAATAAAGCGATTCCCTCAAACTGTCCTTTTTCCATATATTTTCCTTTCCTTATTTCTTTCTCCCATGATTCTACCTCTTCTCTTTCATTCTCTTTTAGATTTGATACTAAATAGCTACTGTGTTATAAACATGGACTTAACCCTTCAAGTTTGTTCAAATCTAACTTAACGATGGTTAAATCCAAACAAAATAGCTATTGTGTTACAAACCTAGACTTTACCCCCTTCAAGTTTGTTTAAATACTAACTTAACGATGGTTAAGTCCAACATGTATAGAAGTTGTGTTAAAAACCTAGACTTGACACCCTTCAAGTTTGTTCAAATGTTAACTTAACGATGGTTAAGTCAAACATGTATAGAAACTGTGTTAAAAACCTGGACTTGACACCCTTCAAATTTGTTCAGATGCTAACTTAACGATAGTTAAGTCCAACATCAATAGAAAATGTGTTAAAAACTTAGACTTGACACCCTTCAAGTTTGTTCAAGTGCCGCCGACGACGAGAACAAGCTTGGAAGAACCCGGGTCTGAATTTTGGGATTGAATCACTTATTCTTCACAACACATCCAACATAAGCTTTTCTTCTTGAACTTGAGATGCTCTTGAAAGAAGAAGAAAAAGAACAAGGATTAAGTGGGTGAAGACAAATTGTTGGGATTCTTTGAGCAATAAATGAAGAAAAATGGGGACCTAAGTTCGTATTTTTGAAGGTTTCAAAATGAGGATTTTTACATATTTAGTTTTCCTATTTAAAAACCATTTTGTGTTTGAAACTCATATTTACCCTATTATGCGAGTTATTAGCCCCAAAACCCATTACTAATGATTTTATTGAGTACATGTATGGTTATAGACCTTTTTAGGCACTTTTACGGCTCTTGGAATCATGAGGTCCAACAATGAAGACATCTCAGGATCTCTTGTGCAAGCTTAGAAGCTCTTGGAAGCAATTCAAATGAGTTAGGACCATGATAGGATGAGAAGATAAAGGTTTTGAAGACGAATCTGGAGCATTTCGCAATACAACACTCTATTTTCACACTGCTCCTACAAGAAATGCAAAAGTTCGCACTCCTTCCAAGTTTTGAACACACATGCTGCTCGGTTTCACACTACACCTACGAGACAAAGCAAAATTTTGCTCGGCTTCCTAGTATTGGTGTGAAATTTGCGAGAGACAGAAAATAGAAAGTCTTGGGCTCCTATGTATATAGAAAGAACTCTTCTTGGCCATGAAGTAAACCCCTACAGATGTATTTTTCACCTATGAATAGGGCATAGGAGGATCAAAACGGAGGAGAGACGAATTATTCTTTAAATTAGTTTTCTTTGTAATTTTAAAAGAAATTTCTCCTTTTATTTTAATAAAGCTTTCAGCAAGTTTCCTTTACTATTTTTTGCTGTTTTTATCATTCATGGAGAAATCAAAGACTCACCATGAGTGAGTAATCGCTTTTCTCAGGGTGAGGTGGATCAAATTCACCCCACCATTGTGACTAAAGGGAATGGTAGCGCTTCATATAAAAGGTAAAGCTTTTCTACTGTTTTAGAGGCTTGAAGGCCATATGTACATCAGTTGGGGACACCTTGTATGGGGTGCCAACAGTCTTGGTTCCTCCAACTATATGTATAGGAGTCTCTCTTCTCTTCCACTTAGATTTCTAGGTAAATAGCAAAGTCTTAACGGTATGTTGGGTGCTTAGGCAGCGCACCTTTGACCCAGCATGCCAAGGGATGGTTTCTTGCCGAACACGAAAGAGTTAGGTTGAGGAACTATCAAACACCTCCAACATTCGAGTCCCAATGGAGACAAATTTGTAAGGAACAAAATACTATGATTAATGCAAAGTGAATAGTTGTCAAAAAAAAATGTAATCACTTCTAAAAGGACATACACGTCCGAAAGCTTTTAATGTTTTTTTTTACATCTATTCATTTTGCATTACATCATAGCATTTTGTTCTTCACAAATTTGTTCTCATTGGGACTCGAACCCTGGCCCCCTCCCCGTGTCCGCCTAAGCTCTTAACAACTTGAACTAAATCTTATCGACAAAAAAAACGCTTTTAATATTGAAAAATCATTTATGATGTTTTTTTATAGAAAAATCATTTATGAGAATAACTTTGAAATCAAAACCAAATAATCAAAATGAACAACTAAATTTTCAATAAACAAGCCTATCATGGTCATATCAACAAGTTCAGATTCAAACAAGAAACATGCCTACGTATGTTCAAATCAAAAAGGTGACAAGAATTAAGTCTTTCTATAAACAAGTCAGAAAGTAAGATATTATAATTATCTTCACACCACAAAAACTAATGTAATATTAGAGACATATAAGCGTTTCTAGCATGACTTCATTTTTTTTATAATATTATTCACAAAGCAAAGATTATATCATTCGGACTTCCTAATGAAATATTCACACATACAATGCCATTGCGAAAGGTTAACCTAATCCAAATACTCAAAGCAAGCGACAAAATTTCTAGTTTCTGCATTCTAATTCAAAACACCCATGAGAGAGGTCATGACATTCAGAAAGATCGTTTCTTCTTCTAAATCTGCCCTATGGGCTGCCTATTTCATTTCAAGACTTTTAGGTGAAATCTAATAAATAAGGGACCTCCATAGATGCCAGAGTAATTCATATATTCATATCAAATAAAAGGATAACCGAAGATCGATTGACTAAGAGATCAATTCCAACTAGTTCTTAGTTCTCCATTTACAACATTTTAATGTGATTCCAATTATGGATGTTAAACATCTTATCTACTCTCCACACTCTCAGGAATAGGAAATGAGCACCTCCCTGTGAAATTACAACCAAAATCTTCAACCACAAACCAACCAAGAAGAAGCAAAGAGGAAAAAAAAAGGGTCATGGCATTAAGTCGGAAATTTCATGTAGCACAGACTGCCCTGTAAAACAATAATAATAATAATAATTATTATTATTATTATTATTATTATCATTATAAAAAGTTTTACAAAAAAAATTTTTTTGACAGCACATAATTTATATATTTTGTAAAACCCGGGAAAAATTCAATTTTTCTGAAAAATGATAAAACGTTAATTTCGGTTAAAAACCATAAATTTTCTAGATCTCGGATGACGAAACGAACTTTACCATTGAATTCGTCTCACGAAATCTAGTTATCCTATCGACTCTCGCCTGATTCCGGCATTAACCTAAATTTCACGCTTTTCGAGACACATGTGTCGTGACACATGGCATGACTACAGCATGCCATATGGAACCCTAGAGAGTGAGATACTAAGATGAGCCATGCATGCGACTTGTGTGAATGGTTCACATGGAACCAAGTGTCAAGGGGAGGAAATATGGGAAAGGAAAATAAGAAAGTAAGGAAAAATGTGAGAGTGACAAGTGGCAAGGGGGAAAGTGGGGGGAAGTTTCCCCCACTTATGGATCTGTTCGGTTGATGTGAATCAAAATGAGGAAAAGTCAAAAGAGAAAAAGAAATAAAAGAGAAAATAAGAGAAAAATGAGAAATGAGAAATGAGAAATGAGAAAATGAGAAAATGGAAAATGAAAAGGAATTGAGGAGAGGAGCAAAAAAAAAGGAAAGGGGAATTCGGTGGATTAGAAGGGGGAGAGAAGGAAAGAAAAAAAAAAGGAGAGAAAGAAAAACAAACAAAGGGAGAGAGGAAGAAAGGGGGAGAAAAGAAAAGGAGATTTATCCCGACGTTTTGACAGTAGAATCTCGACGGTTCGAGAGTTAAAGTCGATCTATGCATCGAGCTACGCGTGGGTACCAAAATCTTTGAGTTTCGTTAAACTTCACATAGAGAATTTTCCTACTTTGATTATTTTTAGCCTAAAAGTCATTTAATGGCATAGGTTTTGTTCGAGGCCATGACTGACCGTGTGATTTAGTCCCAAGCTTTTGGGACTAAATATTGAAAAAATTTTAGACTGTCTGGCATCAATCAATTTTTGACTGCTGACAGCTTTGGACGTAATTTTTAAGGAGTGTTTTCTAATAAATCCGTATTTCAAATTGGATCGTTTTTGACAAATCCATTAAAATTTCAGATCAAGGGGATAGTCCGGATTGAATTTTCAGACCGTTTTCTTGATAGCGTCCGGGCTCAATTTTCAGGACTGATTTCGGACAGTCCGAACAGGATTTTCAGGACTGTTTTCGGGCAATCTGAGACTAATTTTTATACTCTGTGTGTGTTGTTTTTTTTTTTATGTGTTATTGCAAAAATTTGAATAACATGTTGGTTGTGTGAAAATCATATTAATGCATGCTTATGGATGTATTGACATGGAATTTATGATGGATGTAAATTATATGTAGAAAATATAATTATCCTTGTTTTGGTAATGCTGTGCATGTAGCTCTATTATGCATGTAACATGATATAGCACAAACATACTGTGATTTCATATGCACGACATCAGGTCCAAATGGGTGTGTGTGCATGGTATTGGTTATTCACCATTCTTGGTGAATATGTGGTGAGCTTGGAAATGGGACGACGTCCAAAATTAAGAATCACGGTTGCATAACATTAAAATAAATAAATATACGTGTATTAGGTGAAGCAAGATGGAGAAGATCCCCCCCAAGGTGAAATACCCAAATTTTATTCTTTGTTATACATATGTATCCAATGATGAAAGTTCAGCGTTAGGGAGCAAGGCGCGGCTTCTCCGCGATGAGACCCCAAAATTCGCTGCCCACAAAAACACAGGACTTGGTAAAACAAGTGAATATCAAAGTTTGTCCAATGGATTTTGAATTATAAAACAAAAAACTTTTTCTTTGGATAAAAAGTCATTGGGTGAAACACCAATGACTGGTTTTCACACTTGGCATTTGCATGTGTAAGGGAGTCAGTCAAGACTCGGGTTATGGGCATGAGGAGTCTCATCTCATGCATGACATGAAATATTCCATATAGGATTGCATGTTATGTATGGAATGTGGTTTGATGTATGTATGTCATTGCATGTGCATTTAGGTGGGAAGTAGCCCTTGTAGGAGAATTTTTCTACTGGGCATTGCTCACCCCCTTGTGGGGCCCCCTTTCTGTGCACAGTGGGTGTGGCTGTGGAGACGACGTCCAGCGAGGCCGTGATTATGAAGGAGGCCGATGTGTGGCCTCGATATTACCTTTCAGAAAAAGTATTTTGTATAAAAGAATTGTAACTAAATTATTTTGGGACTATTGTCTAAATAGTCAGGTATGTAATTATGGTAAGAGGGTCGTGATTAGACCCCTACGACGGTAATTATTCATTTTCTTTTCATATTTTAGATTTAAATATGAATGAATTTTTGATGCCCCAAATCCCAGAGGTCCGTTAACTACCCACAACCCGGAATACAGGAATGCTCTGCAACCCGACACACTACAAAAATTCCGTAGTCTCCTTTGTACGGGGAGCTCTACCCAAATACAGAACCTGTCCCAAACAGTTCACAATGACCACACAGGGTCCAAATGCGAGTAAAATAATGGCCACTTGGGCCCCTGCATCAATACTCAAAAATAAATATTCCAACCAAGTATACCTCACATGGTTCAAGAGTTAACACACTACTCTTAATACAAACATATATTAAAATTATAAAATTCTAATACATGTCATACATAATAACTACCAAAGCCACAACCCGGCTTTCTTCTAAAACGGCCTCTAATGGTTGCCGCCTTCCCGATCGCTCCCTATACCTGAAATGGTGATCCCTCGACAGGGTGAGCAAAGCCCAGTAGAGATAATGTCCTACCTGGGTTACTCCCCACCTAAGTGAACATGCATGACAAACAATCACATTCAAGCAATTTCATGAACCTACTCGAATGTCTACGTGACCAATCCCATGTCCCGAGTCCTCACCGACTCCCTCACACTTACCTAAGCCATGTATGAGAAAACACCGTTTTCAAAACAAAACTTATTGTTCTCGAAAACACACTACCGGAATTTTGCAAAAGTATTGACTCAGCCCTCCCGTAAATGTGTTGGAGAACCTTCCTAAACAATTCATGGGCTCCTCCGACGTGTAATTGTTTGACCATCTTCCAACACAATTCTCCGGAAAATCTTCCTTGAAATTCCTTTCAAAAACGTTTTCGTTTTTCTTTCATTTCATGTCATGCACTCACACCTAATATTATAGGCTACCCCAGTGCATATGGAATGCATGATGCCAATTCCAACACATTCATGCTAATATATTCACTTGCATATATATTAACATAATTAATCACATAAAACATGTTATGCAAATTCACATCACTTACACCAAAATTAGTTCACATGGCTAATTAAATAAAACACGAGCAATTCATTTTGAATCAATTAACCAAACACATTTTCACACCAAAATTTACAGAAATACTATTCATGTGAACAAGAAAACCTCGCAAGCATCGCTCACGGCCACACAAATACATTCTTCTCCACTCCTGGCTCAAAGCTTTTGAGACCGACCACTGGCCAAAAACAGTTCTAACATTCCTAACCATTTACATGGCTCTTAGCAAAAGAATAACACAAGTAGGAAAAGATCCCTACCTCTTGGAGTTGTCGGAACTCCACCAAATCGGTGCCCATGCGTAGCCCTCACCATGTAGAGCAACTTTGCTTCTTGCTCCGTCGAAAACCAACGGTCCGATCGGCCGTAAATCTAGAGAGAAGGCACACCTTCTCTCTCTAAAAACCAGAAAATCCAGCTACTGCCCCTTTTTCTCCAGCCCCTCACATTTTTCTTTGTCTTTTAATTTTGGAGAAGAAGACACTATTGGCTCTTTTATCTTTTTCCTCATTAAACATTCAAATAATGTCACTTATGTCCCCTTTCTTGGATTTTTGACACTTGGCACTATCTCGCCGTCCATTTATCATCTCTCTACTCATGCAACATGTGTCACATGAGTACGTTATAGGTGACTTTGTCACATCACATGTCGCTTTATCGCACCCGATATCCCGTCTCGAAAAATGTGCAAATTCCGGTATCACCGAATTAGAAGCCGAAATTCGGCGTGGTAGCTAGATTTCGCGAGACGATTCCAACGGTGAAGTCCGTTTCGATCATCGAGATCTAGAAAATTTTAGTTTGCAAAATGCGATTTGCCACTTTTTCGAGAAAAATTGGAACTACGGTCTTCTGAAATTGGTCCCGATGAAGGATGTATGAGTGGTGCCAAATAACTGGTATCCATGTAGTTGGTATCGGTCAGTACGAAACTTAGGTCTGAACTGACCTAAGGCGAAAATTTTACGGGTGACGGGTTGTCGGCGGGACCCCGAGGAGGTGGGGTGTATCACGGCTTGGTATCGGAGCTTAGGTAGCGATTACCTAGGGGCTCAAGCGTGGGTATCCACAAGTATGGTCATGATACTAGCTCGTCTCAGCTAAGTATCAAAGTCCCAGATACAATCTGAAGTGATGATGGGCAATGGAGTGCAGATCATGCATCGTTGTGTGTTACGTGTTTTGTGTTTAACATGCTGTGTAATATGTGTGGTGATTTGTGTGAATAATATATACGGTGGATTGTATATGGAACACTAGGGTTAGAGAACATAACCTTAGGGGTTCGGAAAACAAAATGAACATGATAGTTCGTGAACTTATGTGTATCAGTGTTTGGCATTATGCACCACTAAGGAAAAAGGGATGAACGGTGTAGTTTGTGATGTTAAAGTCTATTAGTGGTTGGCATGTGCACTACTAAGTTGGCGAGATAGAGAAATTTAGGAACTCACATTGTTATCGACACGTGTAGATGGTATGAGGAGAAGAGACACAAGGATGCACGCGAGGCACTCCGCTTGTGTGTTTGATGATGAGCCTTTGTTGAGGCCATGGGTGTTGTAGCTGCTGCCATTGCACAAGCTAGTGCAGTTGGGGGTTAAGGGGGGTCAAGTAACCTCCAACAATTTATAGCACATCATCCTCTGACATTCATCGGGGGAGGGGATCAAGTGGTAGTTGATCATTGGTTCCAACAGGTTGAGAGGATTTTGGAGGCTATGGAGAATACCTCCGAGGCTACGAGGATCAGGCTAGCCACATTTCGGCTAGAGGATGAATTCAGTCCTGGGTGGGATTAGGTCAAAGTCTCGCAGGGACCCAAGGCGATGACATGGGGATAGTTAGGAAGCTCTTCATGGATAAGTTTTTCGGAGCATACGCTAGGCATGCAAAAAGCTCGGGAGTTCCTTGGTTGAAACAAGGAAATGCTGACGTGCTTTCGAATCACGTAGCCAAGTTCATCGAATTGGCACGTTTTGGAGATGATTATGTGGCCACAGATATGACCAAGGTGCGATAGTTCGAGGATGGCCTGAAGTTATTCATCTAGGGCAAGATTGTAGGATTTCTCCTATAGGACATGGACTCGATGGTAGGAACAGCCTTGGCCATTGAAAAAGAAGTAGATGACACATGGAGCATCCAAGACATGGGTGTTAGTGCTAAGAGGAAGGAGAATCAATCTTCTTCTAGCTCTAAGAAGAAGTAGAAGACTTCTGATTCGTACAAATTTCAGGGACGGACCGCAGCTATCAAGGCCACTGCTAAGTCGGGGCCTCTAGCCAGATGGGGCAGATGAAATGTTATTACTGCCATCAGCCCGGACATTTGAGACGAGATTGCCCTCAGAGGCAAGGATCCCAAGGATATGGGACACCTCAGTCCCAATGATGAGTGTAAAACTCATCTATGTTTTGAGTTCATTTCACAAGCTATTTTGAGCATTTCATATCCATATTCATGTAAAACTCATAACATTTCCTCTAAATTTGGTTTTTCAGGATTTTTGATGGAAAGCAAGTGATTTAGTAAGAAAAGATGCAAAATGTTTTCAAAAAGAGAGTTAATCGAATGTCTCACAATACGTCATTAAGAAGATCAATTTTTCTATATCATCTGGAGCATCAAATGGTTCAAATCTACCATGGTTACATTCTACAATCAAAGAGCTTTCCAAAGACACCTCACACACCCAAATCCGAGTTCAAACAAAGAAGTTATGTTATCAACAAGTTGGAGAAGAAAACAAGTCCCGTAGCAGATTTTGTCGCGACAGAGCCAGTGACAAGGCTTTCTTGTGACAAAACTAGATTTTGTCTTGATAGAGTTAGCAACAAACTTTGTCGCGACAAAGTGAGCAACAAACTCTGTCGCGACAAAACCAAATTTTGTCACGATAGAGCCAGTGACAAGGCTTTCTTGCGAAAAAAACCCAGATTTTGTTGCAACAGAGTCAGTAACAAACTCTGTCGCGACAAACCCAGATTTTGTCGCAACAGAGTTAGCAACAAACTTTGTCGCGACAAAACCAGATTTTGTAGCGACAGAGCTTAAGACAAAACGCTGGGCCTTTTTTTTAAGCCCCGAAAACTGCTGTTTTGGACTGTTTTCAAGCCTACTTCACCCTAGGACTATAAATACTCGTTTTTTAGGTTTTTAGGGCAATGAGAAGGTGAGAGAACACCTCTCATGGGGTCTCTCTCTCTAAACTGCCCATTTTTTTAGTTTTCCAGCATATTTTGATTTTTAGTAGATCTTAAAGTAGTTTTAGAGCATATTTTTATTTGTATTGAAGAAATTTCGGTGTTATACATCAAATATTCAAATTTCATTACTGTTCAAACAAAGACTGAAACTAAAATATGGATTTTTCTCACTCTTTGTCTCTTGATTTCTTTCTTCATTTTCTTACTTTTTGTTTGATTGGTGATGATTGAATCTCAAGAATGGAACATTAAACAACTTAAGGGTAGGGATTAATTGCTGGAACATTCAAATTTGAAGATTCTCAATTATTTTGGTGGGTTTGAATACCGAATTTATATAATTAGTACTGCTCATATAATTAGTTGTTCTAATATTAGTAATATACCCTTGCTCGATTTCTAGGAGGCCCGAAAGGATAATAGTAGACGGAGATTCCCGAGAGTAAAGAAGAAGAATCGTGTACGTTAATTAACATTATGGAACTAATGAACTTAAAATATTATTTCGATAGATCACTAATTTATTCATGGTGAGGATACTAGATGATGTATCGCTTAATGTTTACAGAGGTCTCACCTCGGATAGAATGACCTCCTCATCCCAAGAATAGATTCAATCAAGGAGAGAGAGAACTTTATTAAATTTGATGGGTGAGGTACCACCATATCGAGAAGGCCATTGTCCCTGGTTTATGAGGGCAAGAATTATTCAAATTCTAAGAATGGTTGTGAAGTATTGAAAAGAAAAACAATCAAATCTTAAAGAGGGCCGATTTACAAGTAACTATTTGCACCCATTTGTCCCGAAAGAAATATGGTGTATTAATCTGAAATGTATGGTGTATGGAGAAATCCAAGCTATACTACATTGCTCTCGACAAATTTAGCATTCAACTCACAAATGTTGTGCTTTCAAGGAAATGCAAACTGCTTGTAAATAATTATCCCTATCCCTGGGCAATTTCTCTTCATACCTTAGAATTGGGAAGAAGTTATTTATTCGTAGATTTTAGGATTAGTTTTCAATCCGCTTTTGTTTCAATTAAATTGATTTTATTCCACATCCTATTTGGTCGCCTTAAATATGAAGTTAAGAGCCCCTTTAATCTGGGGTGATCAAATCTAAATTAGAGAGAACCTTCAATCCCCGCGGCACGACATCCGTGACTTTTGCAGAGTCCTCTCTTTATTACTCAGGACTCATGCATCATGAAAGGGGTCAGAGTGTTGGTAATACTTTTCATTTCCGCTGAAAGGACACTTTACTTTTGTTTCAAATTAGTTTTGAGTATTTACCACATTCACTCCCTGGCCATATATTTCTTTTCATATATACATCATTTTGTCTCAACAAGTTTTTTGTCGCTAGTGGACTTTAGTTACCTGGTACCATCTATACAAATTCCGGCCAACAACAAGTTTTCGCACCGGCTACGAGACTTTATTTAATCCTTGGTAGCAGAGTCATAACTTTGTTTGCACGGTTTGGTCTATATGAAAATCGGTCAACAAGTTTTTGGTCCCAGTCATCAGTGGGACAGGCTCAAACATAGTTTGTTCCGTTTCACCCCGGTGCGGGCCAGAGGGCCAGGATCAGTCCCAGGGTGCTACACAAGTGCCTTCTTCTATACATACAAGCCAAAGAGGCCAGGGTATGGGTCGAGGTCTAGGACAGAGCTTATGGGCCGAGACTTCAAGGACCCAGGGGCGTGTTTACGCCATCACACCACAAACAGCCAACATCATCGACGATACAGCAGACAAGCTTTCTATTATCCACCTACAAAAAGATAATGTTTGATTCTGGTGCATCACATTCTTTTGTTGATGCATCTAGTATGGATGCTTTGGGCTTAGAGGTGGAGACTAAGATGAGTCGCTACATGTGAGTTCTCCCCTTGGGACTAGGGTGAGGATTGATCAGATATGTCGGGATTGTGAGTTAAGATCTCAGGGATTTTGCTCATGGTGTACCTTCGGGTGATGGACATATCGGATTTTAATGTCATTCTTGGCATGAATTGGTTGATCACAATAATCGAGTCATCATTGATCGCGGATAGTATGAGGATTACCGCCACACTGACTTTCGCATTCGTGTGACTTTCAAGGAGAGGCATGATGCTTTTACCCTGCACCGCGCAAGACCCCCTGCCGGAGTGACGACGGGTCACAGCGTTTCTCCACCCTGGCGACGAGGTGGCATGTGATTTGAGTCTACCCTCGGTGTGGCTCATGAGTATAAGGATGTCTTTCCTGGATGAAGCACGGATTACCTCCGCACAGTGGATTCGGACTTTGTTATCGAAAGTTACACCTCAGTACGCCGCCATTTCTACGACTCCTCATAGATGGCAATCATCGAGTTGTAAGAACTCAAGGTCCAACTACAGAATTGTCGACAAGTGTTTTGTTGCATCGAAAGCACTTCACCATGGGCGCCCGCTTTATTTGATAAGAAGAAGGGTAAAGACTCTTCGACCGCGGCATTGACTATCGATTACCGAACAGGTTACAATCATGAATCAGATTCATTACCAAGGATCAACATGACTCGTTTCGACGTTTAAGATGGCGCGAGTTCATTCCAAGATGACTTAATCGCTATCATCGCCAGATGTCGTCTCAAGTATGCGAGTTTTGGCTTACCGAGGTGAAATTCTTGGGACATGTCGTGTCGGCTTCAGGTGTGTTAGTAGACCCTAAGAAGGTTGAGGCTATTATGAGCCGAGAGAGCCAAAGTCAATCTTGAGATACGCAATGACCAAGAAGGTACTAAAGGAGGTTTATCGAAAGTATTTCTCCTAGCTGAAGACATATGACTAGATCGACCTAAGTGGGGTCAAGTTTGAGTGATTACCCAGGAGAAGGCATTCCAGAATTGAAAATGAGGCTTTACTTCAAACTCCTATTCGATACAGAAAGGTGGACAGGTACATAGCATACCGTGGATGCCTCTAAGGACGGATCGATGTGGTCTCGATGGTAGTCTTCTGATAGATGGGACTCAAGCCAGGGGTTCCTCAATTGATCGATTTGAGAGAGGAGATCCTTAGGGAGTTCCACTGCTCTCGTTTTGCTGTGCATCAAGTGGCACAAAGATGTACCATGATCTTCATCACTAGTATTACTGGAGCGGGATGAAGCGAGACGTTGGAGATTTTGTTCGACGATGTCTCACGTGTCAACAAGTAAAGGCTGAACATCAGAAGCCAGTAGGGCTACTCTAGCCATTGGAGGTAGCTGAATGGAAGTGAGAGCACGCCACGATGGACTTTATGACCCACTCGCACAGCATAATCGTGGAGGCAATAACGCTGGCAAAGGTGATAGCGGATCGCCACTAAGTCAACATTTTCTAGCAAAGGCGTGATGACTACACCGGAGAAATTACGTTTCTGCTGTACATTAAGAGATTTGTCCTGCTACATGGAGCGCCAATCTTTACTCTACCTACGTGATCCCAAGTTGGAGTGCACACTTTTGGAAGAGTTTCCAAAAGGCTATGGGGACACAGTTGACGATGAATACTACGTTTCATCCGTAGATAGATGGTCAATCGAAGAGAACCATACAAGTTTTAGAGGACATGCTACAAGCATGCATCCTGAATCTTAAGGGTAGCTGGGAGAAGCACTTGCCCTTAGTGGAATTCACCTACAACGATAGTTATCAGGCGAGTATATAGATGGCACCCTATGAGGCTTTATATGGAAGGCCATACCGATCCCCGATTTGTTGGACATAAGTGGGAGAGCGTTCCATCATTGGTCCGGATCTTATTAGAGCCACCTCTGAGAAGATGGTTTGATACTTACATCTTCTCACGCTCAAAAACCTATTAAGAGCTAATGCCAACAAATGGTGTTGACCTCAGGAGTTTGGAGGGTGATCACGCTTCTCATGTGATGCCAAGAGAGGAGTAATCAGATTCGACAAGCAAAGGAAGCTAGCGCCGAGGTATATCGGACCCTTCGAGATACTCAAGAGGGTGGGCACAATTGCATATCGATTAGCGTTACCGCCGAGTTTATCAAGTGTCCATGAGGTGTTCCATGTCTCCATGTCTGTATATACCCGCATCCACCATGTGCTGGATCGGGGAGAGATTATCACATTACGTATGGGACCTTCTTCGAGGAGGACAAGAAGATCTTGACAGCCAGACTGGCTCGCGATGCAAGACTGTGAGACTAGTGAAGGTGTTGTGGCAACACCGAGGAGTGGAGGAGGCAACATGGGAACACAAGAACACGATGCGAGCCACCTATCCTTTCCTATTCGGTGTGACGAAGGTGCGCCATTTAATGTCGGAAAGTCTAATATTGAACTAGAACGACTATTGCATTTATGCATGTGTTTGTGTGTTAGTATGTGTGAATTCCTGTGGACTGGGACTCGTTAAGGGGGAAGAATGTAAAACCCGAGAAAAAATTCAATTTTTCTAAAAAAATGATAAAACGGTAATTTCGGTTGAAACCTGAAAATTTTCTAGATCTTGGATGACGAAACGAAGTTCACCGTTGAATTCATCTCGCAAAATCTAGTTATCCAGTCTAATTTTGTCGGATTTCGATACAGTCAAAATTTCACGTTTTTCGAGGCACCATGTGTCATGTGACACATGGCATGATCTAGTGGATGCCACATGGCACCCTAGGGGAGTGACACATGGCATGAGCCATGTGGTGCACTTGTGTGAATGGCTCACATGGAGCAAGGGGAGGAAATATGGGAAAGGAAAATAAGAAAAAAATTAAGAAAAAATGTGAGAGTGACAAGTGACAAGTGGCGAGGGGGAAAGTGGAGGGAAGTTTCCAAGTTTCCCCCACTTATGGAGTTGATGCGAATCAAAATGAGGAAAAACCAAAAGAGAAAAATAAATAAATGAGAAAAATGAGAAATGAGAAAATGAAAAAATAGAAAATGAAAAGGAAAGGAGGAGAGGAGCAAAAAAAAAGGAAAGGGGAATTCGATAGATAAGAAGGGGGGAAGAAAGAAAAAAAGGAGAGAAAGAAAATGCATGCAGGAGAGAGGAAGAAAGGGGAGAAAAGAAAGGAGATTTTTCCGATCGCTTCGACCGTTGAATCCGACTGGCCTGAGAGTTAAAGTCGATTCACACACCAAGAGCCACGCTACTTTACTCAGACCCAAAGTTTCTTTAAACTCCAATGGCAGAGGGAATTTTTCCTTTCTAAGATTATTTTTGTACTCTAAAAGTCATTTACCTAAGACAGTTTTCAAATGACATGTGATTTAGTCCCAAGATTTTGGGACTGAATATTGGAAATTTTTTAGACTGGTTCCACACAGTCCGGACTGAATTTTCGGGATTGTTTTTAAACAGTTCGGACATAATTTTCGGGACTCTTTTCAGACAGTCCGGGCTCAATTTTCGGGACTGATTTCGGATAGTCCGGACAGGATTTTAGGGATTGTTTTCTGATTGATTTTCAGACTGTGTGTGTGCTATTCTTTTTTTATGTGTTATTGCAAAAATTTGAATAACATGTTGGTTGTGTGAAAATCATGTTAATGCATGCTTATGGATGTATTGACATGGAATTTATGATGGATGTAAATTATATGTAGAAAATATAATTATCCATTTTCAATGTCGCATGTAGCTCTCTAATATGCATTAACATTGATATAGCGTGAAATGGCATATTCTCGCATTTCATATGCACAGACATCACATCGTAGCCTGGTGTGTGCATGGTATATTATTCACCATTCTCGATGAATGGTGAGCTCCTAAATGGGACGATCATTCCAAAATTGAGACTTACGATTGCATAACATTGAAATAAATAAATATACGTGTATTGGGTGAAGCAAGTGGGGCAGATCCCCCCAGGGTGAAAGACCCAAATTTTATTCTTTGTTAGACATATGTATCTAGCGATAAAAGTTCACGAAAGTGTTCATATGCATAAGACCTGAGACCCCGTAAATTGGCCACCCACAAAAGCACACGACTTCAAAACAAGTGAATATCGTAGTTTGTCCAATGGATTTAATTATAAAACAAAAGCTTTTGTTTTGGATAAAGTCGCTGAAAGGAAACACCAATGACTCCGGTTTTCACACTGCATCAGATGTGTGAGAGAGCTCAATAAGACTCCTGATTAGGGGCATGAGGAGTCCATCTGGCGCATGACATGAAATATCTCCATATAGGATTGCATTTTCTATATGAATGTGGTTTGATGTATGTATGTTACTGTATGTGCATTTAGGTGGGAAGTAGCCCCTTATAGGAGAATTTTCACCGACTATCAAGCCACCCTTGCCAAGGATCCCCTTTCAGTACAGGTGTACAAGGGAGACTAAGTGAACTCGATCGAGGCCATGATTATGAAAGAGACCGATGTGTGGCCTTGATATTACCTTTGTAAAAAAAAGTATTTTGTATAAAAGAATTGTAACTAAATTATTTTTGGACTATTGTCTAAATAGTCGGGTATGTAATTATGGTAAGAGAGTTATGATCGGACCGCTACGGACTGTAATTATTCATTTTCTTTTCATATTTTAGATTTAAATATCAATGAATCGGGTCCCTGCAAGGTGGACGTGATGGAAGTGGTGCCAGCAACTCTGTCTAGTAGTTGGTACCACCAGATCAAGACTTAAAAAGTGCAAGACTCTACCTAAGATAGAAATTTCTGCAGCTGACAAACTTTGTCAACTGACCAAAATCGGGTGTCACATATTTATTAGTGACTATAAAACAACATCTATTTACTTAAATTTTGTAAAGAATTTTTAAAATATTATTATATATATTCATGGTAAATGGCCCATAAAACATACGAAAGGTGATCTGGATGCTTTTATAACATTGCTAAGTTATTGTTAAGGTTTTTAGACTTAATATAGTAAAATAATTAATATTAAATCAATTGATATTATTCCCCTTATATTATATATTTATTTGTGACGGTAAAAAACATCTATTTCCTTAAATTTTGTAAAGAATTTTGAAAATAGTCATCAGATATATTCATGTCAATAGCCCAATTAGCATATTAAATGTAGGTGATTTGGAGGTTTGTATAACATTATTGGTTTTTCTTAGGCAATTGGTAAGTTATTGTTAAGTTGGGCTGCTACAAATATGTTTGTAATAGTAAACCCACTTTGAAGACAAAAATGTCTCTCATATGGGGTTAATATGCTCATCTCTTACTCTCTTCCTCCTTTCGCCTCCTCTCCTCTCTCTCATCCCACCCCCATCCCCATTAGAGTTACAACATTGATATAAATGTAATATCCTTAAAGAACTAATGTAACACCTTTAAAATTATTATGAATAAATATAGTTATAATAAAATTGATTATAAATATCTAAATTTATTTAAAAATATAGAAATAAATTTTGATTTTTCATTTACTAGATTTAAAAAAATTAAAATAATATTTTAATAATATTTGTCTTTTACACATTTCGTCAAGCAACTAAACAGGGGGGTCAATTTGTAAACTTGAATATATGATAAGTGATTGATTTTTGGTGGTGATTTGTTGAAGGTGAACGATGGATTGATGAATGTTAATTTTGTAAAATTACCATTGATAATACTAATAGTAAGCTTAATTAAAAAAAGAAGCTTTTCATGCACATTCCATTTTATTTATCAACCGTTTTATTATAGGATTTAATTAGGAAGCTTTATATATTTGTGGTTGTTCCCTTTATTTGATTGAAGATTTTTTTTCTATAAAACCCTATGTATATATATATATATATATTCATGCAGATTCCATTTTATTTATCAATCGTTTTATTGTAAGATTTAATTAGGAAGCTTTGTATGTTCTTATTTGTTCCCTTTATTTGATTGAATGAAAAAAAAAATTCTATAAAACCCTATGGAATATAAAATCTTACCAATTTATTTTTTATATTTTAAAATATATTTTAATATAAAACATTTTATAATTAAATGTATCTTATATTCCTACAATTATTTGATTTTTGATTCATAGTTCAAAGAAAAAAAAATGTTTCAAAATAATTAACTTCATTACAGAAACAGAACAATAAAGGAAATTAAGAACATCCAATACACACAATTTCCTTAAAACATTATTCCTTATTCCAATGTTATAGTAATGGCCCCGTTTGGTGGAAAGCATTTATGACGCCCCAAAACCGGAGTGTCTCAACCCACAACTCCGCGGAATATCAGATACTCCAAAATTCGAACCATTCACTGAAAATCTGCAGTCTCCTTTGTATACTCAGCCTACCCAAATACAAACTCGGTCCCAACAAGCTTACAATGACCATACAGTGGTCCATATACAATTAAAATGAGTAAATGGCCACTGGGGCCCATGCATCATACTCATCAAATACATATCAACTATAACATAGCTCAGGGATTATTACGTACTCTTCTACAACATATATTAAACCTTAGAATTTTAATACATGTATACAATGAAGATACCAAAGCCTGGCAAACTTTCTTCATGTGACCTCTAGTGAGCTCAGTCCTCGTGTACCTCCGTACACAAAATGAGTGATCCCTCGACAGGGTGAGTAAAGCCCGGTGGTGATAATTTCCTACGGGTTACTCCCCACCCTAGTGCACATGTTATGGCAAGCAATCACATTGAGCAATTTCATGAACCTACTCGAATGTCTACATGCCCCGAACCCGTGTGCTGGGAGTCCTCATAGGCTCCTCACATATGCTAAAATGGAATGTGAGAGAAAATCACGATTTTCAAAACAAAGCCTTTTGTTCTCGAAAACTCCTCTAGGAATTCGGTAAAAATATTAGACTACCCTGCGGCGAATGTGTTGGAGAACCTTCGAAACAATTCATAGGCTCCTCCGACATGTAATTATTGGACCATCCCCCAATACAATTCTCTGAAAAATCATCCTTGAAATTCCTTTCACAAACATTTTTAAAGTTTTGTTTACGTTTCATGTCATGCACTCACACCTAATGACCTGAGCTGCTTGGTGCATATGGAATGCATGATGTCGATTCAACACATTCATGCTAATATATTCCACATGCATATATATTAACATAATTTAATCACATACAGCGTGTTATGTAAATTCTCAACCAATTACACCAAAATTAGCTCACATGAGGTACAATTAACAAACAAGCAATTCATTTGAATCACTCAGCACTAAAAATTCACACAAAAGTATTCACGTGCCCTATTCACGTGAACGGTGAAAACTACTAGGAGTTCTTTGTTCACGGCCGCTAAATAGGAATTTTCTCCGCCGGTTCAGCGCTTTTGGGGAATAAGATTTACGGCCTAAAAGCAAACCTCGGAACATTCCTAACCATTTACATGACTCTTAGCGAAGATTAACACAAGTAGGAAAAAGATCTCTACACTCTTAGAGTTGTCGAGACTCCACAGTGATTGCCCGTGTGGCCAGCTACTGCCGGCGTAAGAGCAGCTTCCTTCTTACTTCGTCAGCAGATGGTCCGTCGGTAGAAACCTAGAGAGAAGGTGCTCTCTCTCTCTCTAAAAAATCAAAATTTCAGCCCATTGCATCCCCCTTCTAGCACACTGCACGTTTTGGCTTCAAAAGGAAGAAGATGAGCATTGTTCACGCTTTTGTCTTTTTCCTCATTAACATTCCAAAAATTCCTTCCATGTCCCCTTCATCTTGATTTTTGACACTTTGTTTAATCTAAGCCGTCCATTTCCATCATCTCTCTAATCTTGCAACATGTGTCACAAGAGTACATGTAGTAGGTGACTTTTGTCACATCACATGTCTCTTAAACACAGTTTTTACGGCACGACGCTCTGGTCGCCGGCGATGAAATTCTTCGCGTCTCGGTCGACGAAATTCGACGAGGTAGCTAGATTTCGTAAGAAGATTCCAACGGTGAAATCCGTTTCGTCATCCGAGATCTAAAAAAAGTTCGGATTTTTACCGAAATTACGATTTTGCCTTTTTTCAGAAAATTGGAATTTTCTCGGGTCTTACAGTATTTTGTTTCAAAATTAGAGGATTTGACTCATTTTAGAGGATTGACCAGTCAAAATCTTTAATATTGTTGTTTGGTGAAGAGAGGATTAGAAGAATAGATTTAGTCCAATCCGCTGCTAAGAGTAGCTTTTTCAAATGGAGGATTACATATGTAGAGTTGAAAAAACAAGTTTGTCCCAAAGTTGTTAATAATTACCGTTCTTACCCTAAAGTTCTCACAAAACCTTAGGAGAGCTCACTAGCCAATTTTCTCATCTTCAATAATTAACATATAATTACTATAAAGAATATAACATATTTATCACTAATTTACATAAAAAAAATTGTTCACAACTCCATTGATAAACTAATAGTAATATTTATCTATTTACACAAGGTTAATATTTTTACAAATTAGCAACTCCAGAAATTTGTATATTTTAAAATTTTAAAATGACTAATCCTTTTTTTGTAAATGATGTTTTAATTCTTCAATAGTAGTATACCTTATTTCCAATAAACTCACCTTAAAAATCTAAATTATTAACAAAAAAATACTCAACAATAAATTGTGTCAATGTCTCTATTAGTCATTTTACACAATTAAGTAGCTATCAGCTAAATTTTGTCAAACACATTTATACAAACAGCTAATAGAATCAGCTGCTCGAATCAACTTATAGAATCAGCTAACAACAAACAACTAAGCACTCAATTATCCGCTAGTTGCCAAACAAGACCAATAACATGCAATTTAAGAACATCCAATACACACAATTTCCTTACAACATTATTCCTTATTCCAATGTTATAGTAATCACATGCAATTTACTTATCCACATGTCTAACTCAATTGGTTCGAACATCAATGTTTAAGACAGGACATAGGTAGGGAAAGGGTTCAAGCCCTAATAGGGACAATTTACTACATTATATTAAAAATAATTAGCTTTCAAAAAAACATGCAATTTAGTTCCTTTTAATTTTTTTTTTCTTATTATTATTATTATTAAAGATTTAAATAATTTATATATTTATAAATGACTCTAAAACAACATCTATTTCCTTAAATTTTGTACAAAATTTTAAAAATAGTAATTATAATTGTAACACCTTATAAGGCTATACCCTTATGTCAGGGGCATTCTAGTTCATTATCGAAACTAAGCTTGCGGTTCACAATTATGTGAACTTTGGAATTTGAAACTTTTGAGAAGAAAATAATTAGTAGTACATTTTCAAGGGAGAATATTGAAATAAACGAAAGGTTTTTGAAATGAATGAAGCCACTCCGAATTCAGCATCACACAATAAAGCCATTCCGAATTCAGTGTTTTGCAATGAATGAATTTATCTGGAATTCTGTATACATAAATCATCATTAATATTGTAATTAATACCCTCATTAATTCATACATTAATGAAGATATTGAAGATCTTGAGGCTATAAATAGGCCTTCCCACACATGTATATGATTTATCTAGGAAAAAACAAAGCTATCTTTTTCTCTAGTCGCACTTCTTGGCTCTCTCTGACACTATTTTCATCTCTTGAAAAATTCTCTTATTTTCTCGTACATAAGAGGAACTATCTCCTTTAGATCATCATTCAGCAGCATTTTCAAAACGTTATCAACACGAGTTTGCTCTGGAGGTAATCATCTAAGTCCTACCTTAAAATTAACTTTTGTTTTTCATCATTCAGAGAATTTTTTAAAATGTCCGTCTTACCAGTGAGTTTGTGGCCCTTGATATTTACGGAAAAACTTTTCTGTCGTGGATCACTGATCTGAGATCAGCCTTGATGCTATGAATTTGGGACATACAATAAAGGAAGGAAATCAAGCATCCCTATAAGATCGCGCAAAATCATTAATTTTCCTTCGGCATCATCTTCATGAGGACTTGAAAAATGAATATCTTACAGTAAAAGATCATCTCACTCTATGGAATGAGTTTAAAGGGAGATACGACCACCAAAAAACAATAATCCTCCCAAAATCTCGATATGAATAGATACACTGAGGTTCTCAGATTTTAAAGCGATCGATGAATATAACTATGCTTTATTTAGAATCAGCTCAGTTAAAGCTGTGTGGAGAAAGGTCATAAAGGAAGACATGCTAGAGAAAACATTCACTACATTCATGCCTCGAATGTGCTCCTGCAGCAGCAGTATCGAGAGCGCGAGTTCAAAAAGTATTCTGAACTAATTTGATGTCTCCTTGTGGCCGAGCAGAATAATGAGCTTTTAATGAAAAATCACCTGTCTCGCCTGACTGGAATTGAACCATTCCCTGAAGTGAATGCGATATCATCTCAAACTAATAGACGTGGACGTAGTCATGGTCGTGGTGGGTCGTGGTCGTGGTCGTGGAAGGAATTCTCGATACCATGGAACTTCATGTGTAAATTCTACCCATAAAGAGCTTCAATGCACCACCGGAAATTGGAATAATAGAGACAAAATAAGATGAGAAGCATGCGAGAATACGCCCTTCGAGAACCATGAGAATACATACCATAGATGTGGTATGAAGGACATTGGTCGCGTGCACAATCGAATGCGACCAAACATTTGGTGGACCTTTACCAAGCATCACTGAAAAAGATAGAGAAAAATATATAAATGAACTTTATTGATGCTAAAGGACTAGACCTATCTTATTATGATGTGGATTTCTTTTTAGCACCCCTTGAGAAAACAGACTATTTGATGGATGATGGTGATGTATGTCTCACTGACTGTGCAACCACGCATACTACTCTTCGGGATAAAAGATAATTTTTAAGTTTAAAGTGGAATTGTGAGTACCATATCTGGTGCTAGCAACTTAATTGAAGGCTCCGAAAAAGGCAATATAATGCTACCAAAAGGGACTAGGTTCCACATCAATGATGTTATATTACAGCGAATCCGCTAAGAAATTTGCTTTGTTTAAAGATATTCGTAGAAATGATATCATATTGGAAACCATGGACCAGTGGTAATAAAAGAGTGTCTTTATATTACCTATATTGTTTCTAGAAAGAAACTTGTTGTTGAGACCTCCCGGCTTTCTCCGCTGGGTTTGTATCTAGCCTGCTTATAAAGCTGTTAGGTCATACGTTGTCGTGAACCATAAGTTCCAGCGGCCAAGACTTTTGTCCTTTGGCATGGCCAGGCTAGGTCACCACGGATCTTCAATGATGAGAAGAGTTATAGAAAACTCACAAGGCGTAGATTAAAAAACCAAAGATCCTCTTATCCAGTACCCGTGTGTTGCATGCTCACAATGAGTGATAGTCAGGCCCGTCATACGAAAGTCAAGTTTGAGTCCCAAATATATTTAGAAAGAGTGCATGGGGACATTTGTGGATATTCATCCCACCATGGACCTTTTCGGTACTTCATAGTGCGTAATAGATGCTTCTCGAGATGGTCTGATGTTTGTCCCTTGCGACCGTAATATTGCCTTCTATAAACTCCTTGCACAAATAGTTAAATTCACGGGCACAATTTCACGATTATCGATCAAGTATCATGTGATAATGCTGAGTGAGTTTACCTCCCAAACTTTCACCGATTATTGCATGTGGTCGGGATAAACGTGAGCATCTGTGCTCACACTCATACCCAAAATGGTTTAAGCGAGTCCATATCAGCGTCTTGATTTAATAGCAGGACCCTTTATTAATGAAAACTAAATTACCCACTTCAGCTGGACCCCTGGATTTTGGAGTGTCATAGCATGGTATCTAAGTATACAGACCCCCGGTTTTTTAGGGCATCACAGGTCGACAACCCGTCGACCCTCGGGAACATGTGAATATCAGGTGTCCCAATATTACACCCATACGTCTCATGTGTTGAGACTCATTCCTACTCATTTAATTCATAAATATACAAGAATTACCTTATACGGTCAAGTAGAGTCAAACACAACACTCTCACATGGTACAAAATATACATTATTGAACCAAGTGTGTTCTAATATACAAAGCAGGATATGTATTAAAACTACTCGGTCCTCATTACATATCTGAAACATCAATCGAAAGTACAATCCGGCTAAGCGAAGATCCGAGCTCTAGGAGCATCGTCTGCTGTGTGTGTAGGTACCTAAAAGGGGATCCGCAGCGAGTGGTAACACGCCCGGTAGAGACAAAACCTCTGAGGCTACTCCCCACCTAGGTGCACATATAAATGATCGTGTCACGATCCTAAACATTACAACGGAACTATGTATCAGGGTTTGGGATCTTACATGCCATATATGAGGTGACACTCTACATGGCCCATGTCTTAGGAGCCTTTAGGGCTCCGACCCCAAATAATGCCACTAGGTAATAAATCCGGAGTCGTAGTCATTTCGTACCAAACACACCCATTATTCTCGTGCGTGATGCAAACCATTTTCCAAAACAAATCTTTTTGTTTTATTAATTTAAACCATTTAACAAATCTAATTAAACTGCTTTATTCAAAAGCATTGGACAGTCTCCGATAAACCGCTTTACTTCAAAAGCATTTGGGCGATCTCAATCGCGCTTTAATTCAAAAGCATTAGGCAGTCTCTAGATGCGGCTTTACTTCAAAAGCTTTGGACAATCTCGATATGATACGACTCTCTTGAAGTTGTCCATTTCAGAGCCTATCGATACCCAGTACGGTGTTAATTTACAACAATGCACCCACACTGTAAATCTGATGTTGTAATTTTGAATTATGCAATGCAAATGTGCCATTACATATACCATGCCACATGCGAAGATAACCTCACATGGATAACATATCACGAGTACACTGTCGTGTACACTGAATGACTATGTCTAAGTGCACCTGGCGGAGTTCATATGTTTAGTCTAATATCGCTACTCATGTTGTTATCTTTAGCATTCCGCTACATTCATGATGTGCATCACCGCAGCATGCATCTCCTGATTCTAACCCAGTTAAGCAATTTAATGACACCCAGGCACACACACACCCGGGGCTAAGACATGATATATCAATCCCATGACTTGCAAAGGCAAGTCCATATTCAAGCCAACACATACAGTCCCAATTATTTGGAGTACACACCAAAGACACCATGTCATCTCTTAACGAAGTAGATTTAATCCACAATTCCTGATGGCTTCAGATTGAGCCTCGTACCATCCTGTTGGGTGTAGAGTTAGCTTGGAAATTCAAAAAATTTATGAATTAAAAGCGATAAGCGAGAGAGCGGTGTTGGAAACACCATTTTTAAAACGGGGCTACTCGGTTCAAACGGAGATTTAGAAATTATGCGAACAGCTCCCCTTTGAATACATTTCGGAGTCAGAAAGTCGAAATTTGGATAGACCTATTTCAGGAGATATGAACTCTAAGTCTAGTTTACCTAGAAACTAGAATCACTCGGTCCAGTGGTGATGGCGAGTTATAACGAGAAAAACCCGATCATAGGGTGGAGAGGCTTGGAGCGACATCTACTTGAAGCAGCATTTACTATCTGGGAAAATATCCTCCTTTGAGGTCGCAACCATACTCAACCAAATGCCATTTCCATGGCCCCAGAAAGAATAAACCAAATAGGAGAGATCCCTTACCTCTTGTAGCTTGTGGGATCAAGTCCTTGATCCTTCAACCTTGCAACAATGGAGGTTTTGGCTCCTCCTCCTTTTCCTTCCTTTCTTTCTTTCTTTCTCAATTTTCTGGTTCCTTCTCCTTCCTCAATCCATGAACTAAGCTTGCCCAACAGCAATCCTCCTCTTCCCTCCCCAGTTCACGAATTATTCTAACCCTCCTCTCTTGGTTTGATCCATTCTCCTCTCATTCGACTACTCAATCCACTCTCATGGTGCTAGACACATGGCATTTGGTGAGCCATGTGTCTCCGTACTAGATACACCGCTCCACCTCCGTCACGACCTCTGAGGTGACACTTGGCCCCCAGTGGTCCCATAGTCGGGTGCCACATGGCTCTTTGTGGGATGGCTGGATTCCTTCTCAAAATGCATGAAAATCGGCGTCTCGGAATTCGGCTGGTTTGTGCAGTTCAGCCCAGATTTCGCGAGACGATTCAAACGGTGAAATTCATTTCGTCATCTGAGATCTAGAAAAATCCTAACTTTTCCTCTAAGACTATTCCGGAAAATTACTGTTTTGCCATTTTTGAAAAAAATTTAAATGTAAATTCCAAAATCAGAAGTGCAGTTTGACCTTTCGTCTGACGATGGAATATTCGTGAGTCGCCTTTACGTATATTTTTCTTACAAATATACAAATTCTTATAATATTTTCTGATAGTTTGATGTCTGACTCTTTACACTTTTATATGCCCGACATATATTAAACTTAGATTGTTCTAATATATTTTACAAAAATACTTCTCAAGGCCTGGCAGGCCTTCTAGCCGTACTCACGGCCTCGAAGGTGTCGTCTTCGTGTACACGAAGGGTGGTCTACGGCGAGGTGAATGGCTTTAGTAGATATGTATCCTACCAAGACTACTCTCCACCTAGGAAGTATACATTTTCTAATACATCTGATCCACACACATTCAATCTTATCTGCGACATACCTGGATATGCATGTCATGGAATGCGATATGCCTCATGACTCAAATCGAGTCCTCCGGCTGACTCCTTTTTGCATATGCGAGTGTGGCTTAGATCAAGGGCGTCCACCTGACCCTTTTTCAAAACAAAAGCTTTTGTTTTGTAGTCTAGGCTTACATTGAATACCCCCGATACCTACTTATTTCCTTACCCAATCATGTGTTATGCATTTATAGACCCTGATTTACAGGTTATCAGCGGGGCCCGGCGCGCGCCTATACAACATTACAATTTTTATTCAAAAACAATGGACATTCTCCGATAACCCGCTTTTATTTCAACAGCATTAGACGATCTCAGATAAAGTTGTTTATTAACGTGGGCGATCTCAAATAAACGTTTATTAAAACATTGGACAATCTCTTATTTTATAATAAAGTGGACAACCCTCCGAATTCTGATATTGTAATATCTATTGGACAACCCTTCGATATAATATTATATTGTACTGGTCATTCTCCGATAGTACAATATACTGGACAATCCTTCAAAATTAAATATGATGGACAACCCTCCGAAATTTAATATAATGGACAACCCTCCGAATTTAATTCATTCAAAATCCATGTCATGAACTCTTTTTGATTTCTGCCCGTGTCCCATGCATGCAATGCTAATGTCACTGCATAAATCTCATGTTACATGCATAATAAAAACTACATGCAACATATATATCATTCATGCTTTATCTTAAGCATCATGTTAATCATCAAACATACACATATCAACATGTATATTCATAAATTCTGCATATTTTTTATTCAAGCAATAATACACCAAACTGATGTTTTCTTTAGTCTAAAAACCTAGAAAAATTTTGCATGTTAGTCATGCAAGCAATAATACTCCAAACTGATTTTTCTTGAGTCTAAGACCAAGAAAATTCTGCATGTTAATCATGCAAGCAATAATACACCAAACTGATTTTTTTTCTTCAGTCTAAAAACCCAAAAAAATTCTACATGTTAGTCATGCAAGCAATAATACTCCAAACTGATTTTTCTTCATTCTAAGACCCAGAAAATTCTGCATGTTAATCATGCAAGCAACAATATACCAAACTGATTTTTTTTTCTTCTCAAAATTTAAAAAAAAAAAAAAAAAAAAAAAAACGATTACCCAAAACTTGATAGCAGATCAATTCCGAGAGAATTACGAAAATTACAAGGACTGGCAAGTCGACATCAGCGATTTACGTAAGCTGTTCTTGTATCATTACAACTAGGGCTACCTTTCATGCATTTCATGGCTCTTAAATAAGAAATAGTTGAGGTAGGAGGGCACTGCACGTGAAGTCTGATCAGACTCACGGTGTTGTACGTTAACCAGAGAACTGCTGGTTCTCTTCTATTTCCGTTTCTTTCTCCTTCCTTTCTTTTCTTCTTCCTTCTCTTCTATTCTCTTCTCTTTTCTTTCTCTCTGCGAGATTACGAGGCGGGAAATTTTTGGAGGAACTCTCGGTAGTTCCTCCTCTCCTCTTCACGTAATTGATGGTGTCTTGGTGGAGAGCACATTCTCTCACCCTCTTGACACCTACCATTCTCTATGCCAAATGCCAACCAAGGCAATTCACTCCCTCTCATGCATGACCTTGGACACCTAGCCTCCACTTCGAAGCCCGATTCTCATGCAGTCAAACCAAGACATTTGGCCTTTGGTTGCGAAAGTGTCTTCTCCTCACAGTGCCACATGGCATTCCTTTCATGCCATGTGTCGCCCTCTCATTTTCTGTTTATACCGAGAAATCATTGAAATTCGATCGTCTCAAATTCAACGAGGAAATTCGAATGTATAGATTTTGCGAAGCGAATTCAGCGGCGTGATCCAGTCGTCATCCAGAGATCCCCAAATTTCTAGGTTTGCAACCTGTGTCTATCGGTTTACTTTATCCGGGGTCTCACAAATGTTATAGTAACGACCCTTTTGGCGGAGAGCCTTTTGTGCCAAAATTAAAGGATTTGACCCATTTTAGAGGATTGACCAGTCAAAACCTCTAATATTGTTGTTTGGTGAAGATATGATTGGAATAGTGGATTGTACCCACTCCGCTAATTTCAAAAACGTTGTTGGGAGCAATGTTTTCAAATATAGGATTGCATATGTGGAGTTAAAAAGACAAGTTTGTCCCAAAGTTGTTAATAATTACCGCCCTTACCCTAAAGTTCTCACAAAACCCTACAAGTGCTCACTAGGGAATTGTCCCATTTTCAATAATTAATATCTAATTACTATGAAGAAACTGACATATTAAGAATATGACATATTTATCACTAATTTACATAAAAAAATTGTTCACAACTCTATTGATAAACTAATAGTAATATTTATCTATTTGCATAAGGTTAATATTTTTACAAATTATGACTCGAAATTTGTATATTTTAAAATTTTAAAATGACTAATCCTTTTTTTGTAAATGATGTTTTAATTCTTCAATAGTAATATATGTTATTTCCAATAAACTCACCTTATAAATCTATATTATTAACAAAAAATATCTGTAGCGTCGGATTGCGCTCTTAGAGTACTCGCACAACATACCAATCAATTACCCGATCTGAATACAAATACGTTTCCAATACCGTAGCTCTATGCTACTTGTTTTTTTAAATACCATTCAAATCAAATTGCAATTTCTCTTTTAAGACACATTTCACATATTCAATGAAATTATATGCATATACACTAATTCAACTTAAAGGAGCCGATCATTTTGTTTTCAATACACATTTTCTAATAAATATAGCAGTACATGCCCATTTGGTCCATTTGCCACCTTTATATATATTACGGCATTATAAGTCGTTTCAATACCAAAATTTACAAAACAAAATCAGAGTTCACTTTATCGAATTATAGTTTTAATACAAAAATAGTCAAATCAAATTCATGTATGCATGTGACGGAGCTTTACTTTTCCTCCGTGTGGCTTTGACGGTGACTCACGAATCTCAGTGGCCGCGTCTTCGTACCCTATTCTCTCGGTACTTGCGATGGTAAAGCTGTGGCGCTAAGCATTTACCTCGTGCTTAATTGGTTCCTCTGATTCTCTCTTCCATTTCAGTTTAATACAAATCATGCAATTTTTCTAAACAATGCTTTTTAACCTTTTTGAATGATCAATGCAATACAATACATATATTCATTTCATATACAATTTATTGATCATTCCAAATATGCACTTTCATATGCAATAAGTCATTCAAAACACAATTCATGCATTTCCAAAATTTTCTTATCATTTTGCCCTTAAGCGAATTTAACATATGCTTTCAGTGCACAGGATAACGAATCACCGGCATGGTCTCTTGGGAACAGACCGATATAAAAAAAGTTTTATAACACGATGCGGTCAGCTAGGCTGCGGATTATTAAAAATGAATTCATGAACCTTCACAGATATTGTCCGTGTGCTCTGGTCAGTGACAAATCCTATTCGTTCGTGTGATCTTTGCTCATTTGACCCTTATTGGTATACCAATCTATCCTTAACTCGAATTTTAACGGTTAACATTCTATTAAGGGCATTCAAATCATTCATAGCAAAATACAATGTAGTATATACATCTTTATACAAATAATTCATTTTCCAGTACTCATGTAATTTTTCATATGCAAATCATTTCACAATTATTTGCCTTAAATCAATTAAAACACTTCAATATGCAATTTATTGAAAATCATTTCAATAATAGAACATAAAATGGAAACAAAAGAGATAATTGAAGAACAAACCGAAAAGCTTGTTGTACTTTGATTCCAATCCTCAGAACCTCGATCAATTTGGGCCTTCACTCCTCGCCGGCCACTATTCCCGTCTGATTAATAATCATATTATAGTCGGGGTATTCTAGGAGCTCTATTTAGGTTTACTTTTACTCGACTCCTTTTGTTCACATTTTCCTTCGTTTTTTTCCCATTTATCTCGGCTAGACATTCTTATCATTCTATTAGCTAATGAGGGTAAGAAACAATGTTTGCCCAACGACCGGATCGTCGAGGAAAAGTGAATGGAACATTTTTCATATAACCTGTATACTTGTAAGAACCCTTTCATTCACTTATTAGGATCCTCATTAGTCCAATGGGTGATGGTCATAATTAATTGAAAATAGGAACCAAACACGACTTGCGGAATGCGCTGAAAGCGGCTGCTGCTACTCTGGCGGAGGTCGCTAGGGCATCACTACTGCTGGGCGCGGGCCAAAGATCTCAAAAACCATGGTAGGGTTAGCATAGAGCGAAGGAGCCTCCTGGCGGGCTCTGCGCCTAGGCGTCCTCCTACGCCTTGAGCGTGAGGGTATAGAACTGATGCGAAATTGGCCATTTCATAGAAAATCTTCCTTCAAACCACGATACACCATGAAATCTTGCCCGGTACAACCCCGAAACAGACTTCTGACCTTTCAAACCACTTTTATCATAGCATTTGGGGTTTTATTAAGAAACCAAAACACAAGTAGAAAGGGGGTTAGGGTTTGGTTTTTCTTACCTTAAACCTTGATTCTCTTTCCTTTCTTCTTCCTCCTTCTTCTTAATCAACTTGTCCCTTGATTACATAGAGAAGAAATCACAAACTTCTTTTCTTCTCTCAACCAAGTCCTAGCTCTCTTTCTCTCTCTCTCTCTTTTTGCTAAATGTGAGAAAATGGCAATTACAAGACCAAACTTGGTCTTAAGCCTTAAGTTTTCATAAGGCCTTGTTTGGCTTGCCATAAATTCATATTTCCCATTTTTCTCATTTTAACTCTTCATTTCACTTTCATTTTCACTTCATTTCATTTCATTTTCCTTTTAACATTTACACTCCTCATTCATGACCCTTAGGTCCTCATTTGACATTTTTACCAAATTTATTTGGCTCCTGTAAAATTTTCTGGTTTTTATCATTTTTTCGTTTTTTTTTTTTTTTTTTTGCCATTTAAACACCGGAAAAATATGATATAATTTATTTTACACCTTAAACATGTTATAAAAACTGTTAGGGTATTTTCAAAGCGTTACATATACTCAACAATAAATTATGTCAATGTCCTTATTAGTCATTTTACACAATTAAGTATCTATCAGCTAAATTTTACCAAATATATTTATACAAACAGTTAATAGAATCAACTAACAGCATGCAAACAAATAAGCTATTAGCAATCGTTATAACATTATTCCTTATTCCAATGTTATAGTAATCACATGCAATTTACTTATCCACATCTCTAACTCACTTGGTTAAAATATCAATGTTTTAAGACAGGACATGGGGAGGAGAGGGGTTCGAGTCCTAGTAGGGACAATGTACTACACTGTATTAAAAGTAATTAGCTTTAAAAAAAAACATGTAATTTAGTTTCTTTTAATTTATTATTATTCTTTTTTCTTATTATTATTAAAGATTTAAATAATTTATATATTTATAAATGACTCTAAAACAACATCCTTAAATTTGGTACAAAATTTAAAAAATAGTAATTATAATTGTAACACCCTATACCCTTATGTTAGGGGCATTTTTGTTCATTGTCGAAACTAAGCTTGCAGTTCACAATTATGTGAACTTTGGAAATTGAAACTTTTGAGAAGAAAATAATTAGTAGTACATTTTCAAGGAGAATATATCATTCTTCTTAGTTGATCTTTTTTTTTTTTTTTTGGTTATATTTCACTTTGTATTCAATATTTGACAATAGACAATAATGCCCTTCGTAAAAGGTATATAGTATTAGTAGAGAGATGTCTTTTTCCTCATCATCAAATCGTAGTTGGTGACTACAATGTTAGGTTTAAAGTTAGTTTTAAAATTTTTAAAATCATAATCACCATATACAGTTTTGGTGATATAACAAAAAGACACTAATTTAGATATTATTTGAGGAATTTTCTAAAAAAAATCATTTTCGGACATGACTATCTATGGTAAATGACCCATTTAACATATTAAATGTGATTGGGAATTGCTTTTTATAACATTGGTAAGTTATATTACTGTTTCAAACATGTTCTTAATATTTTAAATAAAAGTTTGACTAAATATGGAAAAATAATTAATTTTAAGATCAGTTTGGATATTAATATCCAAAATTATATTTTCTCTTACAATAAGGTTAAGGTTGTTTTATCTATATAAACGAAAGAAGTAAACATGAAGCTACTGAAAGAAAAAGAAAAGAAATTAAGGAAACGATATGAACATGTTTTCATTACAGAATAGATATTTATTTTCATTTGTGGTGGTGGTACTGGTTGTGTTTCTTGCTGGTAGTTTATGTGATGGGCGATTAGTAGACAAAGTGAATGTGAAGGTGATCAATGGGTTGAGCGATGGCAAAGATCTTAACGTCCACTGTAAATCCGGGGACGATGACCTCGGCCCTCGTCACCTTCGTTCGAACCAATTCTTTGATTTCAGTTTCGGGTTACATTTTTTCGGTAAAACCTTGTTCTTCTGTAGGTTCTGGTGGGGAAATGAAGCTCATTGGTTCGACATATACGATGATCCGAGGGATGAACACCGGTGTCTGGACAGGTGCTGGTGGGTTGTGAAGGAAAATGGTCCTTGCTTGTTGAATAGTCAGACTGGAGAATACGATCTTTGTGCTGAGTGGAATAAATAAAGATCTTCGGAGAAGGAGGAGGAGGAGGACTGGAAACGCCACTCAACAGTATTTGAATACCCAGAAAATACTAATATATGCATGTGATGTTAATTGCATTAATAAAATAACTGATGTTATCAATTAATCTAATGCTGATTGCATAAATAATTAATTAAGTACTCCTTGTGTGAATTATAAAGGAAATATATAAATACCAGAATCAGAATTCTCTTTTCCTTGTTATTCTTGACCTGAAATCCCAAAATATCTATTTATTCTAAAAACATATGATTTATTTTTAGAAGTATAATTCACTCATTTATCATTTTATATTTTTGTTAATTTTTTATTTAATATCTTACATGAATTGTTGTTGTTATTACTCTTCGACTTTATTGTTATTATTATTATTATTATTTGGAAAAATGTATTCCCAGTCATGCACTTTCATACTTTTTGAGATTGATCCCCTCGATTCAAAAATCTCAAAATAGTTCATTTTTCAAAGTATTGTCTAAACTTGTGTCTTTTTACCATAGTCATCTACCTTGCATGATTTTAACATTTAGCCTAAAACTATAATCACCAATTATATTTTGGTGATACAACGAGAAGATACTAGTTTGGACATAATTTTGAAACACAAATTACTTTGAAATTTTTTTTTTTTTTTTAAATACTATTTTGGGACATCACTCTTGACCCCAGGAGCTTTGTGCTAAAATGATTTTTTTATATATAAAAAAAAAATCCAAATAATACATATTTTAAAATAATGTTAGTAATAATAAGCTATGTGTATCTAAAGCGTAGTTATTTGACTATGGTTTTAATCATTTTCAAAACCGTAGTCATCAACTACGATCTTAACTATTCTAAAAAATTTAAAACCATATTCATATGATTTTGGTGACATGGCAAAAAAGCATTAATTTGGGGATTATTTTGAAACATATACTACTTTGATAATTTTTCTTAAAAAAAGATTATTTTGATATATCACTCCCTATACTTTAAATTTTTTTTTTTTTTTTTTTGAAAAGAAACTCAAATTTAATTATTCATTAATCATACTTTAAAAGTTAAAACTATCCTCTTGCACTTTCACATTTTTTTTACATTTACCCCTTGCACCATTGAAAACATGAAAAGTGACCTCTTGCACTTTATTTATTTATTTTTTTATATTTACCCCTTAATTATCGAAATAATAATAATTTTATGAAAACAAAATGCTAAAATTAATCTTCTACACTATCGAAAATATGAAAACAAACTCCTTCCACATATATTTTTAAATTTTTTTAATTTAAAATCTTACTTTATAAATTTCACATTTATAATAAAGATGGTTTTTCAATATTATATTTAAAAATAAATAAATGTAAGAAGTTATTCATCATAATAATTTTATTTTTTACTTTATAAGTTATTAAAATGTTATACACATATTATATAAATATTGATAAATTAAAAGATTAATTTAAAAAATGGGTAGATATAATATTTTTTTTTAAATTAATTTTCTCAAAATTTAGATATAATTTATTTTTTTTTATAAATAAGATATAAATTTAACATGTATAATGAGGATGAAGGATTCTTATAATATTTTATTTTTAAAAAAATAACTAACAAAAATATTTATCATAATAATTTCTTTTTATAATTTATAAATTTATTAAAATGTCATATAAATATTATATTAATATTGATAAAATAAAATAAATAAAATAAGTCTAAAATAAGTTATTCTTTTTAAAAAATGCCTTTGATTATAAATAATTACTTTTGTCATTTTTGGATAAAAAATATCTTATTTTAAATAAATTAAAATAAATAAAATAAGTCTAAATTTTTAAAAAATATTTTTTTTAAATAAAAATTATCATCAATTTTATAATTTTTATCTATTTGAGAAAATAAATTTTTGAATAAAAATTTTAAAAATACATTTGGAAAGGATTGGTTTTCATATCTTCGAACATGTAAAGGGTTAATTTTAATATTTCAAAATATAATGAGTAAATGTAAAAAAGAAAAAGTGAAAATGCAGCAAATCACCTTTCATGTTTTTAATTTTGGAAGGGTTAATTTTAACATTTTAAAGCGTACGGAATAAATGTAAAAAAAAATGAAAATGCAGAGTCACTTTTCATGTTCTTAATTTTGGAAGGGTGAATTTTAACATTTTAAAGTGTATGGAATAAACGTGTGAAAGTGCAAAACGTTAATTTTAACATTTTAAAGTATCAGGGCCAATGTAAAAAAGTATGAAAGTTTAGGGGTGAGAAAGAATTTTTCCTTATTATTACCACCATGAACATACATATAATAAAGCTTCAAAATGTAGCAAGTATTCATGATGCATTGTTGAACCTTAAGAAAATGATGAAAGAAATGTCACCCACATTTCAAGCACATGATTATGGAAGTGCATTTACATAATTAAACTTGATCAGATTCATACATTAAGACTGTAAAATGTATGGCAAAAGCCGATTATGCATCACAAAAACAAAAGCTATGTGTTGCATTCATCATGCTTTATTCATTTCTAGTTGATAATATTAACTTCTTTTTTTGTGGGATTGAAATAAGTTCATGGTCAGAAGATTGAGAGGAGGAATAGAATAAGAAAATAGGGAGAGAGGTTAAGTAGAATGTTTTTTAGTTGCCATCGTTGTTGTTGCCACCATACTGTGTAGAGTTCCCATTCCAGAAGGCATTATTTCTATCACTGAACCTGTCATCATCTTCATCATGCTTCAAAGTGTGAATGTTGCTGCCATACCTGGAGGCTGTGGGTTGCCTGCTTCTTCGGTCACTCTGGCCACTGGTAGAACTGCTTTGATCCGGGGAGGGCCTAATGACGGGTCTGTCTGTTCCTCTCAGGTGGTTTTGAAGCGCAGGATTTGGTTCTGTAAATGTAGAAGGATCAGAGTAGGTGAGAAAGGAAAACTAGAGATCAACATCAGTCGCCACAAGTCAATAAAAGCATTCATGTTGCTTAGGCAATAATAAAGTGGACAAACCAGGAGCCACAAAGTAGTACCAATCTGTCTCGGTAGATCTCTGCAGGGAAATGCAATCCTTATTAGACTAGGATTGCATCTCCTAGTCCTATTTTTCTGGTTCTAACTGATAGGCAATGTGGGCACCAGTAACTCTAGGCGAAGACATGGGAGTCCTAGTCCAACTGAGACTACAATTACAACAAGCACCAAGACTCCTACTTGTGTTCAACTTGCAACCCAAACCACCGACTCCAATGACTTGTGCACATGCCAAGCCCTCTGTTGCTGCAGCAGCATGAGATAGCATTGCGCTTATAACTCACGAGGCATTGCACTCTTGCGCAATGCATTCGAGTTCACATCAATATGCCTATTAAGTCTCTCCCTTGGTAGTTTGTACTGCACATGATAACATTGTGCCCATGGTTCATCAACCCATCTCCCTGCACAAGGCATTTCGCTCTTGTGCTACCTTGTTACTGTCCTAGGTTACACATGAGGCCAAGGTACCACTGCATAAAGCCCTAATGTCGCATGGTCTGTGTCAAGGGGCTAACATGAACCATCGAAGCTACAACCTAAAGAACATAAACAAACCAAATCTCAACTGAACAAGGCCCAATCAAGGAAAGGCATTGAACTACTCATTGTAGCCAGTAAGAAGCAAATTTAGAATCACCTTCTTCAACTTTTTGAATAGAAAGCTCCTCTCCTTAAAAGCTTCTCCTAATTATTTCCATCTGAATAACAACCCATCATATACAAGGCATCATCGCTCATGCATGGTCCCTATCCCTCATAAATCTCCTATGCCAACTATAACACACCACTAACACTGACTTTGTCACAACCCAACAAGAGAAGACTTTTGATGATAGCACTAAGGCAACAGATTCAACGGAATACTCACATGCAGCGCATTGCTGCCTCCTGATTTTCCTACACATGCAGCTTTAGTTAGGAACTATGTTTCCTCCTTGATGCAACTGAATACTTCCCCTAACATATGTCTGTGAAAAGACACTATCTGGCTTTAATCTTCTTTGAAGGACACCTATATGCAACCTGTATGCTAGGGCATAAAGGCCTACAATAATATTTAACAACTGCTCCTCATCTGGACAACTACCACCTGATCTCATCCCCCACTTACCTGATACCTTCCAAGAGCTGCCAATTATCCCTCCTCCAAAATGTGGAAAAACGGGTGCAGTACAAGTACACAAGATGCCAACAAAGAGTGCCTAGGTAAAGATAAAGGTCCGTCATTTTTTGAGGCACGCCTAGGCTCAAGGTACAACCACTCCCTATTTATAGCACCTCGCCTTTCAAGACATGCGCCTTACCGAAGAGACACGCCTTATAGACTATAATTTCTTTTTAAAACACTTCTATTCTTGATATTTCTAATTATATATTGAAATTGATATAATTTTACTACTTTTTTCATCAAAATTTTCTTTAAATAATAGGAATCTTTAATTTTTTATTAGTATAATCATACTTTAAATCATATTTTATAAAATTGATGTGCATCCAAGGTCATAATTCACTTCACAAAAACCCATGCCTTAGGTGCGCCTAGCAAAGCAAGGCTCCAGAGGCATTTGCACCTTGGTGCACCTTTTAAAACTGAGGTCCCTTTAATCCTTGTCTCCTTCACAAATCAAGAATGGATTTGAAATTACAATCCAAGATCAAAGAAGAGTATAAAGAATTGACAAGCCCTTGAGGCATGGCTCTAGTGGTTAAGGGTTGGGTTTGAGTTATTGGGAGGTTCCAAGTTCAAGTCTTAATGGGAACAAAAAAGAATAAAGAGAAAAAAAAAGAGTATAAAGAATTGACAAAGAAACTTCATAAAATCAATTTGAAGCTCTCCCCACCCTCAAAACCTCTTCCATTGAACTCTTTCCAAATGGACCATGCCAAGCAAAGAGTCTTTCACCAAAATGGATTCGTTCCTCCCTTACAAAACTTCCATGCCCTTTTTTTTCCTACGACTGATAAAAGAGTGGACAATTGTATACTAGTTCAAAAGGTAAATTCAGCCACATTTCACAAGGTATAAAATCTCCTACATAGGAAACCATATGTCTAGCTTACCATATGTCTAGCTTACCATATCGCTAATGAACCTGCCACATGTAAGAATTTTTTCCCAAACTGGAAAAATGAACAGAAATCAAATGTCGATAGAATCCAGACCTCCTTGAAGAAAAGGTATAATGTTCCTAGATGAATTTATCAATTAGTCCCTATTCTACTCCAGGGGGTTCACCATGTGAACTCATTGTCACAAAATCTATAGATTAGGAAACTGGAATCTCGAAGTCACATTTCCAACCACAAACATCCTTCCAAAAGTGCATTCAATCCTCACTCCCCACTCCCTACTAAACAGCAAGGAGATCTCAAAAAATCTCCCTACTCTCCAATATCCTCTAGACCCCAAGTCCATATAAATTCCACAAACCTCAAACACCATCCCCAATTTCATTGTCGTACTTCTTTGATAAACTAGTCCCTTATGACTCTTCTCAATGGACATTCCTTATCTTTAGCAGACTTCTAACACCACCGACCCATCAAGGCTATGTTCAAATTCAACAAATTTTCTAATTCCAAGACTCTTACCCTGACTAGAGAGCATATCTCATTGTACCCCATCAAATGACATTTCTTTTCCATGTCTTCCAACAAAAAATTTCTATAGATCTTTAGAAGTCCATTCCCAACCAAATATTGGATTTTGAAAAACAATATATGGTAGGGACACTCAATAAAGTGCATTTGGTTGAAGTTGACCCCCTCCCTTCTCTATCCAAAGATTTTTCTTCAAAATTTCCACTACTGCATTCAAAACATTCTCCTGCTAGAATGAAACCCCAGTAAGAAAACAAGGTGGATATGCAGACAAGAACTGCTCCAAAAACCCAACAATTTTTTTTTTTTGATGAGCAAACACTTTTAGGTGCGCAAAAAATCCCAACAACAATTTCTTTCAGCAACATTCTCCACCTCAAACTGAAATTAGGTCTTCTCTAGACTTACTTTCAAACTGAAATGACTTCAAGCAAAGAAGAATGACACAGGGATGTCTTGACTGATTGAGATCCAACCTGATAAATATTATATCAGATGAGATTTTTTTTTTTTTTCTGATAGGTAAAATTTTTTTTTTTTTGGGGTCATATTGGGCCTTGAACTTGGGACCTCCCACAACCCCACCTTGACCCTTTACCACTTGAGCGAAGCCTCAAGGGCAATATGTATCAGATGAGATGTCATCAACATCATTATCCAACCTAACCCCACCAAAAAATAAAATACAACAAAAAGAAAAATCTTCAATTCATTTGAAACACTTAAGGTTTAATACTGCAGGTAAGACACTACTGAAGGTTTATGACAGCAGCAAATTAGGAAAACAGGAAATTGACAATGCTAGGCAAAATTCCTTGTATGTACATTTCGATAGTTTTTAGAGCAAGAAAGTGTAGCTACACTACTTAAACTTGGTTCATACTGAATGTTTGATTGGCAGAATCAGAAAAATCATTAGGAGAAATTATGTGACTTATCTTAAGCCTCAACTTGTAAGTTCTAAAACCAATATTAAATATTCAGTGATATGATGAGATATTGAAACTCACGATATTCCCACATGCTGCTTTGAGATTCCTGTCCAGAATTTGATGAATTGGCAGTATTACCAAAATAGGAGAGAGGATTCAAGTAAGATAGGAAACTTCTCAAGAGTGCAGAATATCTCCCATTGCTGTCATTTGATGAACCAGAATCACTGGCAGAATTCATTTGATCTCTGGATGAAGATACACCTCTATGGAGAACCCCAGCTCCTTGATGTGGAACCACCATCAGTGCTTGTCTATTGAGCAATCCCAACTCTGATAACGATTTACTCAGATCTGCACCAATTTTTAAAGACAAAGCCATGAGTCACAAAAAATTGAAATACTTTTCATCAACACATGAACTGAATGAGTTCCTACCATGGAGATAACAAAATAACCTTGATCTAACATGCCATCTTAAAAGATTATTATATTCTTTACCCTGTAAGGGTTGCTCACTTTTCCAGGAGACTCTACTAACCTCACTAAATGCTAAAAACCTTTGATTGTCATAGGTTCTATAATATTTCAACCCAGTAAGCATTGCTAATTTTCATGGATGGAATGCATCAACCTTAATGTATGCTAAAAAACCTTCAGTCATCATGTATTCTATAATAGTAACAGGATATAGGATTTCCAACCCAGAAAACTGCAAAAATAATCTACATGAAGACATGCCGTGCAGACATGGTTCATTTCCCCCCTCTCATATCTTGTTTATACGGAATTATTTCCTTCTTTGTATTAGTCTTATTCACCTAGATTATCAATCTCCTACAAATTACTTGAGTTGAAATTTATCATTAACATATTTTAATAACATTTAAAATAATTCTTGGTCAAGCAAGCACATAAGGAGGGGGGGAAAAGTGGTTATGGGCACTAGACAAACTCAGTAAATTAACCATTGAGAACAGGCTAGATTGGCCACTTATCAAAAAAAAAAGGACAGGTTAGATTGGCCAACTACAAGGAGGGATTGACAGCTGATTGTTTCTAATCATTTTTCATCTTTTAATGAGATGCTGCCAACTAAGGCTTTCAGGATCTGCGAGTTTGAATTGAAATTGCTCCTACTCTTCTCCTTCTCGGACACCACCTAATTGCATTGATCTTTGAATACAGACTCTCAATATTGAAGCAAATTAGCATTTTTAGATAGCATTCATGTTTGAAGAAAAAACGGTAAGATGATCATTGAGGTGATGGTTTGCAATGAGGGGAGGTAGGTGTTGGTTTGCAGTGTGCCAGTGGAATCCAATCATTTGAAATCTTTGTGGAGAAAGATGGAGGGAAGCTAAGTGGAATAATAATCAAAAGAAGCAAAAGATTTTCTTCGGTGGATAAGGTTCAGGGAGTTTAGTTTGCACAGCCTCTTGGCTTGTGTGGAGGAAGGTTTCAGGGATGGATAAGGGAAGGAGCACAATAGAGTATGGGTTGAGAATGGAAGGATGTTCAAGCTGGAGCTGCATTCAAACAGGACAGGCGGATTCATCTTTTGCTTGGTCAAGTCAGTGGAGGGGAAGTGTTTCTCTTTCATGTTTACCAAAGGAAGAGGATTTCCCAGTGGCTGGGCTATCTTAGCCATGAAACTTGGGTGTATCTTCTTCTTTTGATGCAAGAAAGCACCCAGTTCAAGCTCCATCAAGGCTTGAGGGCAGAGGCCCAACTCTTTGGAGATGGCCAAAGATTTGTAGGCACATTCAATAAGGAAGTTTTAAAGCAGGTTGGGTGAAGCCTTTTGGATTCAGGTTAGTCTAAGGAGCTTCAGAAGACAAAGAAACTTCAGAGGAGTTTGGTAGGGAGATGGGGTGAGGAAGCAGATTTAGCGCCTGAGTTGGAGGCTTTAAATGCTTGGGTGGCTAATAAATGGCCTTTAAGAGAAGTGTAGATCTCTGTGTTAGGGGAAGGTCTTCTGCTGTTCAACTTTCAGGAACATTCTGATGTTGAGAGGGTGCTAAAAAGGGGTCTCAGAAGATTTAAGGAAAAGGTTTTGCATCTAGACAAGTGGGCTCTAGAAATAAGATGCTTTTAGAAAAACTTTCATGCAAAAGACCTACTTCCAGAGGCATAATCTATTCTGACATGAACAAGAATATTTTTCCTATCAAATGGGATTAGTTACATTAAAATTAACATATGCTTCCGTCATGTCCACACACATGTGACCTATAGCACAATGGTGAACTATGAACCATAGACATTGATTGTCTGAGTAACATTATCCATAAAAATCTTCACGAATGCAAAAGAATTAAGCAAAAGAAAAGGTGAATTGGGATAGCAAGGATATCTTTCCCAATAACCCCAACAAAATAATCTCTCTTCAGCCCAAAAGAAATCATTATCTTAGTGGAGTTATTGATTTATCAGTAAATATATAATCTATCAATTCATCGAGAAATGAGCATTTATTAATTTATAAAAGAGCATTATGCATGTGTTACAGTATTTATACATCTATAGAAGAAACGAGTGTAGTGTATGCATTACAAATAATTAAGAAAGATGTTGAGTTTAGTCTAGGTATAAAGAAAAGGTCAACGACTATAGATCCATATTTTGAGAAAGAGTTTAATTGAGAAAATAAATAGTCCTAAACAATTACTACTGTACCATGGAATCTTGATTGCTATTTTTCCATGAAATTCATCAACTATTTATTGATATTTTCGTAGCCACTTAAAGATTTATGAAAATTTTATTCTTATTTATTTAGCAAGGTTATTATTTTAGTAACTTGATCCAAATTACAACCAAAAGATTTATTATTTATTTATTTATCTATTATAATCGTGGGTGTTCGGGCTAGCTTGTGCGTACCTCGACTAATCCCACGGGACCTTGAAGTTAATAACCGGGTAAACCTCCAGTAGCCCTAAGGGAACTCAAACCGGTGACCATTGAATAAACCCCAAGGCCTTAAACTAACTAAGCTAATCCTCAAGGTTAAGATGTATTATTTAAATGAGATTATTAAATTATTGAACATTCATTTATCGAAGTTTTACCATACCTTGACCCTTGAATACCTTTCGAGGATAAGGAACAGCTAGGTCAAAAGAACCAATACCACTTGCTTGGTTTTCATCCACAAAGTCTTTGACCATACTCAAGGTGCTTGTCAGAGGGAATTTTTCTTGTAGACTATTACCACCAGGCAATCGGATGTTCAAATGAACATCAGTTGATTTATTTGTAGAGATATCCAATGTACCAGCCTTCCGATCTTCAACGTTTTCAGCCTTTGTATCTACTACAGTTTGATTCACTTCACTAGCAATAGATTGTGAAGATCGTTCTGAACCTTCTAGATGAGGATTGCTGAAACTGATATTTTCTTCTTGGACTGGACATCCATCTTTAACAGTGGGAGATATAGGATCAACATCAGAATAGTTGAGATCTGATGTTATAGGAAGCAATTCTTTTTCCATTGCATTCAAAGATGTCGGCCGTTCATTCTCACCACCTTCCAACTCATTGGATGTCGGCCGTTCATTCTCACTGCCTTCCAACTCATTGGCATGAAGAACCTTATCAGATGTGTCATCACCTACTTCAATATTCTCCTGACCATGAAAAATACACATGATCGGCTAATATCCTTTTTTGGCTAAATATATGTAGTAGGCCAATCATATCATAAAAATTTCCAGTGAATACAATATTCAATGACTGATTGCAGCGGTTAAAGTTACCTTAACTGAGTGATCACAACTTTTATTTTCCTGTATCCTCTCAGAAGCAACTAAGGATCTAGCTTCTGAGGACTCAACATCTTTATTTATTGAAGATGAAGGAACATCCCCTGAAGAACTTCCTTCCTGAAATGAGGCAATATTAGGAGCCCCAGAAGCCAACGAATCAGATTTCTTTGATGCGAGGGCTGCTGTTAAGACAGTTGCTGTTTCCTGCAACACATAAATACAACAATTGAAAGAATTAAGTTCAGTGTATGCTCCAGTGCCAATATCATGAAGTAGGTACTGGAGTCCCAGAGCATTTAATTGATGGAAACTACAGAATGCTTCAAAAGAAGTGCGTTTTTATGCAAGTAAAGAGCAGTAGATAACACTCAACATCCAAGGCTCTGACAATAAACATACTGTAATTACGACAATCTACCTTATTGTTTCTGCCAGGAACACAAGGTTAACAATGAGATTACATTTTTGTAGGTTTCTTCAAAACACATAAATTGTTGTGGCTTTCATTTCTGATAAGTGCTTTTAATATTACCTCCCACTATCTACATTGAACCACCAATTTTTGGAAAAACCTAAGCCCATAGGATTTGGACCCACAACGTATATCATGCTCTCCAAAAGCACTTGAATCAACTGCATCCATGTAGAGCAACAAAAACCTTACATCCCAACAATTTGATATTGCTGCATGAATCCTTGTCTATCATTCAGCTTTATGTAGCGCCATGTCCTCCATCATCACACCATGTAATTTACCACTATTTAAGACAAGCTTGCTCTGATTTATTATATTTTCCTCACATCCTTTCAGCATCTTTGACTTCAGTAACTTTTCCTCACTGGTATGTTCATTATATCCATTGCACCTAAAACCTTGCGCACCCTCCAAACAAGCTAACATGATTCTTCTTCATCTCTTCATAAAATCTTATGCCCCAGGATCTAATGATTTCTTATTCTACATAGATTTACCACTCATCCATCTTAGTATCATGATTTCACCTAGGTTCATTCATTAACATGTGTTCTAAGTTTTAACTGCATAGCATTTAGAACCTCAGAATTTTGGCTTTTAAGTTCAAGGGAATCCAACAATTACACAAAATCTAGATGCACTTCTCCAATTCAAACACTAATTTTACATGCCATCTCCCTTCTATGATGGATTTCGCTTTCTCTGAGTTTGATGCTAAGAAGAGACAAATAATATATATATATATATATATATATATATATGTCTGTTAATTTTCCTCCTTAAAACAATATTTTTTCAGTTGAAACACAATAAAACTTATCAGAATGCAGGGAAACATGTAGAAACTCCAGAATTTTGGTACTCCAAGTATGATTTAGCTGAAGTTTGGAGATTACTAGCTGAAACAACATTGAAAAAAATAAAGAAAAAGAACATTCTTAAGCACATATACCAAGTATGTATATTATGCATATGACTTATTGGTTTATAACCAAAACAATAAATACAATTAATCAAAAAAGGTCAGAACAAAGATCAGCTCCTGAAGCATCAGAGAAAAGATAGAAGCACAAGGATTGAAGAAAGGAGTAGTTCCCATCATAAAAAGGGATCTTGGAGTTATGTCAATGCATAGTGAGAAACGCCTGCACTACTAAACCTGAATATGAAGACTCAGCCATCCCTTTTCAAGATTTGATGCCAGAATTTCAGCAGCAACAAAGCCTTCTGCAGATTCAAGTATAAAGAAAAATAGGTAAACAATTTAGAATGTCCCTTTTATGCTTTCCATAAAACAAATGTATATTTCATTTGCATGGAAGTGTTACCATTCTGCCAAAGTTGCACACCATTGTTGTAACCAATAACCGTTATACAAGGAGCAGGTTTCTGCGGGTCTGTTCAGGTTGATGTAAGGACATTGTTGATTGCATTATATATCAGAAAGAATTGACTGTCTAGTGAACAAGAAAAAAATTACGATTGTACCACAAGGGCCACAAAGCAAGCAAGTTCGAGGTGTGAAATTCTAAATCAACAAACTCCATAATAAACCCAAGTTGAAGTCTATAAAGGAAGAGCAATGAGAACAATCTATACCAGCAGCTTCAATAGTACCGGAGTCATTTCCATAAAACCAAGAACTTATTCAATAGCTGCCACAATTTTATGGCCAAATTAAGGGCGTGAGAGGGAAAGGAAAACAACCATTAAAGACAAATTTTACCAAGAGCCACAAGACTAAATATTTGTTACACCATTTGTTCAAACAAACAATTATAGTGAGACAACAAGGCCCATTGTCTTCAGATGGTCACGAGGAAAAAAAGACATGTAGGTAGAGTTTAGCAATTGGGTTAATTTGGAAGAAACCCCCTGGAGGTAAAATTTAAGGATCCATATATGAAAGAAGAGAGCAAATATAGGAGTTATTCCACAGGATGACATATGCTCACCAAAGATTTAATCTCTTTCAGAGGCTGAGGGCAACCAGGGGTTGGCTAAGGAAGATAAGAAGTCGAAAAGGAGTAGTGAGCTGCTTCCAACTTTTATTGACAAGTCCAATGGTTTGAGACCTAGCAGAAATAGGTTGCATTTTTAAGACTTGTATAGACAACTTTCTAAATTTGGACCCCTTTTGTGACAAGGAAGTTCGCACTTCACTACTCGTGGGGTGTAAAGCCCCTTGTCCAGATGGCTTCTCAAATGGCATTTTGGCAACATTGTGGAATTTTGTTAAAGGGTGACATGCTAGGGCTATATAGGGGTGGTTGAGGGATGGATCTCTGGGAGGAGTTTGAATGCTACCTTATTTGGAGTTGTTCCGAAGGAAGGAGTAGACTAGCCGAAACACACCAAAAACTACAGTAGTTATAGTATGTAGACGCTTGTTGCAAAGAATAGTTGAGAAAGTAGTTTTAGAATCTTATAATGCATATATAGAGATGAGGGCAAGAAAATTTTAGATGCAGTTCTCATTGCCATCAAAACCATTGATACAAGGATGAGGAATTCTCGTGGGAGCATACTTTGTAAATTAGACATTGAAGAAGCCCAACTAGAGTGAATCCATGACCATGTTTGCTTGGCCTACTTCTAGGAGCCTTATTAAGACTTTGATAGTTCTGAATGTAGTTGAGAAGAGATTTCATTAATAGTTGTCAAGGAAGAGAAGGCATAAGCCACATAACTATCAAAGGGTGGGAGACTCACTGGACATAAAAGTACTCTATCTACTGCTTCATGTCAACCTTTATTATCCCTCTAATGGTGGCCTTGAGATTGGAAAAAATCCAATTGAACTACCCTTAGAGGAGTACACTCCTTGAGGAGAAATTGTACTCTGTGAAGTAGTTGTTCGATAGCAAGGATATTTGGGCTTTCAACACAATGCTATTGGATTCCTTTTCTTCCTGATTTTTTTGTAGGAAACCGGGAATGAGAGTACAATAACTAGTAATTCCAAACTTTTAAGAGAAGAAAACTGAAGTAAGACTATTGAAATTGCAGTTCTAGCTTACTATGCGCATCTGAGAAAGCTGAGTCTGAAATTTTTGGTGGGGACTTATTCCACCAAGAAAATTTATATTTCAAACTTTTCTGGAGATGGAAAGCTGAAACAAAGATGCATCAATAGCACATTTAAAATTCAGAAGTGCAAATGGTCACTTGTTCCAACAGGAAAATAAAGCCATAGCTCATAATTATTTGCAGTTATGCTTTGGGAATCTGACAACAAAAACAAAAAATTGGTTTCGAAGACATGCATTTTATTGCTTGCAATTAAAGAATCAAAATTTTATCTGAGGTCCCAAAATCCAAGGTAGAAAACATAGGAAAAAGTTCATTGCAGATAGCTATAACAACTCACAATGGCAAGAGTGTAAAAGAGATGACAAAATATCGTTTGAAGTAAGGCTGTGGAAAAGAAAAATAAAAAACTGGGAACTACAATACTTGAAGGAGGGATATGGAAAAGAAAAACCAAAACTAGAGGCCATGGATGCTTAATCCTAAAGGTGACGCCCACAGCACATAAACTAGATTATCATAAATATATGTATTCTCCATACAAATTGTGCATAAGGAAAAAGAAAATGCTTGCAGCATTAACCAATTACCTAGACAATAACTCCAACAAAGCAATTCAGAAAATTAACTGATGTACATAACTTCACATCCTAAATAAAAGTCAGACAAAATTTAATGCAGACTACCATAACTGCTATCCTTAGACCTTGGCATGCTAAATATGTGGTATTTGTACAGTGCCAAAGTGCCATAGAGGATACCCCATAACTGATATCTCATGAAAAATTGTATAGTTGAAAAGTGCCGTTTTCATATATGGAAAAACATCATTTAAGCCAAGGATACATATTGCAGAAAAATGTGCCACATCAGTACTTCCCTCCAAGAGGTGTAATAGAATACAGTACTTTGATAGCTTTTCTGCCACCTGTATGCAAGATATGACAATAACATCACGGAGATTATAGCCATGACTAATAGAAAAAATAGAAGAGAAGAAGAAGAAGAATGGGAAAAAATAACACAAGGAAACAAGTCTGAATAGAAAAACCTATCCAGATTCATATGTGGATTTTAACTGAATTGACTCTGCATCTTCACCTGAAAATGCAGATTGGACAAAGAAAAATTAAAAACAAAATCTGATGTGATTCACTAAAAATTAATACTTGATCAAAGTTAATTGAAGAAGCATCTTTATTGCCATAGTTTAAAAGTCGCCATCATCCTTGACTCAGAGGGCACCACCAGTGCATCGTTAGCCCTTCGCTGTCTTGTTAAACCAACTTTGGATAGTAAAGGGCTTCAAAAATTACATTGATTTGAATCTTGGCTATACCTTTTTTGTTAACAGTGGTGTCTATTACATATTCTTATGATAATTTATTACCAATAAATCTTTTCCCTTTCGTATTTGTGTATGATTCAAATGTGATCTTAAATTCAGTTTTATTAGTTTGTCATCTTTTTGGTTCCAAAGTTTACTAGCTAAATACAACGAACTAACTATCAGATGTTTAAAGACAAATTACCGGAAGTTCATAGGAAAGCAGAAAAGATCATTGTAGCAGTTAAGTGATGACATGTGATGGGCTAACTCAAAGCTCTACTTCATTGGCCCTTGTATTAAGGATTAGAGAGGGGATAGGTGTTGGTTGGTAATAGAGGCTAAATCATTTGAAATCACACTGGATGTTGTGGAGGGAAATTGAAAGGTTGTATCTAGGAACGTTGTAGAGAGATTGCCCTTGGATGGGTGGGACTCAGCCTGCAAGACTTGCTGATGAAGTTGAAGGCCTGTTGAGTTGGAGATAGGGTGGGTGCAATGAGGAGGGGATGGTAGGAAGTAAAGGGATCATCAATCTAATAAGGCAGGAAGATTTTTGCTTTGTAATGTTCAGGACATTGAGTCAGAAAGATTTTGCATTACCTTCCTCAAGGGAAAAGGGTTATGAGGAGGAGTGGAATTTTTAGCAGGCTGCAGAGGCTTGCGAAATGTTAATCATCACAAAGGGCTATGCAGTAAATATAAAAGGAAAGATGTGAAGATGAAATTCTTGAGCAATCTTCAACCAGAAGGACCTTTTTTTTGGATAACCATTGTTGTTGAATTAACCCAAAAAAAAAATTTTAACATTTTAAATCCAAAAATAAAAGGAGTCTCATCATGCATAACATCTTCCAAGCATTTCAACCTTCCATATTCCCAACAAATTTTCTTACTCCACAAAATAAATTGAATTTGAAGATGCCTTTCCATTATTACATCCATAAGGGTACAAAATTAAAATAAGGGTGGATTCTTGACCAGAGTGCTTCTCTTTAAAACTTAATAGGAAGACAAGTATTAATACGACATCCATAGGTTGAACATTAGATTCAACACAAAAATAATATAAGCTATTTACAACATGGAGCAGCAAAAGTTTCCTACGCCTTTTAGCCTAACATTGTTCTTGAGAAATAAGGCACTAGATGAGAAAGGGAGGCTTCATTCTATATGAAATAGGGAAATAAAGCAAAACTTAGATTAGAATAAAAATTCTAGTGGATTCATTACATTCTCATTCGAAGCTCAAATAAAAACAGTAACTGATCTAAACAGCACATTTACATGAACAAGATTAAAATTCAATAGAAAACTGGTGCTTTGTTAAATATCTGAAGCTTAAGCTAGCTGAGGCGAGGCCTTGATCAGCTCTGTGAACTTATGGTAGTACTGTATATCGTAAATAGTTGGGCAAGCAAGGATCTAACAGGGGATGATTGCTCTACACAGACCAGAATGGCCAGCTTAAGAAAGAAGAACAGTATATTCAGATGTTGCATAATCATGTGTTTTGAAACCTGAACCTGGGGACAAAGTAGTGTCTTCTCCAACATTTAAACTCCCAAAATTGTTAAAAATCTGAGGCTTCAGCAGTGCACTGATTCTCACTCCAGAAGAGGTTGTTCAGCCATTTTGCAGTAAAAAGTGTTCATGGTAAAACTATCTGATTTTAGGAGGAGGAGCTTCAATTTCCTATCTTGAAGCAGATACCTTTGTCCTCTAGGGGGGAAGCATGAAACCTGCCCAGACCATTTCCTCTCTTGAATTTGTTGAATTTCTTAAGATATCTTCCATTGCATGTATACCACATGGACAGATCTCTCATTTAATTCTTCTCCACATGGTATATATACTAGATTTACCCATCCTCAAAAGGATTCAAGTTAGAAGGGAATAGGAAAGAATACATCTTTTTCATCTACCAGAACTAAAATTATGTATAACTTTGTCTTATAGAATTAATTATTCAATTAAGGAAAAAAAACAGAAAGGTACGAACACATCCAAATTAAAAGTAATTCCAATTCATGCAGATGTCAAAAAATCACCTAAAACCTATTACAAACTGCACTGAAAAATTAACTTTTCATGGGAAGTCTGGAAGAAAAATTTACTTCTTAGGTCACTGAATTTAATTTTTCATGCAAATCATTTACAGCCAAAATTCAATCTATTTGTCCAAACTATCTGAAAATTTTCAATTTCCATTCAGTGATTAAAATTTCTCCACTTGGGGAACATCCATTCAATTTCTAGTCCACCCAATAAAGAATACCGGATGAAAATTTTCAATCGCAGTGCAATACTAGACATCATCCGTGTGCTGGTAAATGTGAGAAAAAAAATTACATTAAAATGTCAATTCTCAGAATTTGTGCGTCCCAAAATCTTTATTTCTTGTCAATCGGATGTCTTCCATATCACCCACTCAAATTCTTAGCCCACCTAGAAAGAGCAACAAACCCGCTGGAAAATTTCAACCCTAGAGTTAAATAAATCCCGAGATTCGTGAAGAGAAGTTTATGTCAATAATTTGCAACATTAAACCTAAATGCAGCCATGTTTTACTGATGAAATTCATGGACAAAACACAAATTAAAATTTTGAATCTCGGACTTCTCCAATTAAAATAAACACACACACTCGATTGAGCCGAGTCAGCCAAGCCTGCGTAGATGACGATTTTCTTTCTTTTCCTTTTCCTTTTCCTTTTCCTTTTTTTCCCTCTAGGTATAATTCTGTTCACAGCCAAAAACAACACTGAAATTGAAAAATTAAAAGGCTTCTTTGATTCTCCCAGAGCTTTTCTATGGAACCAAACAGAAACCAGAAAAATAACGGCGACAAAAGATTTTACCTCCTAGAATGAAGAAATTATTTAAGTCCTGTCTTGGAGAAAGGCTTCTCTTTCTGCAGACGACTCTGGAGACTCGACTTCAGATATTTGTACTTGCTCTGTGGTTGGTTATGTTATTAGATAAATCGAATACTTATTACTTAAAAAGGTTATTCCATTAGGATACACTTTAAGAAACGAATTTCGGAAATATAAACCTTTCTCTATTTTTTTCGCCTTATTTGGGCAAAAATATCGAAAATTTAATATTAAAATCCCCAACTTTAATGAGTTTTACATTTAAATCGTTCATAAAATGTTTAATTTTTAAATAAAACAACTTTCAAGTTTTGATGTTAAAATTATAATTAAAATAAAAATTGAGATATAAAAATAAAATTCATAAAAATTGGTATATTTAAACTCCAAATTTTTTGTTTAAACGTAAAACTTTTGAAAGTTTAGGATTTTAAAACTAAGTTTCCCAAAATATCTTCATTAATTTTTTTTTTTAAAATAGCCTTTCTTTTAAAATATACATTTAAATATATAAAATAATAAAAACATTTTTACCCAAAATAATTTATTTTAAAATATTATATATAAGAAAATTTAAATTTACAAATATTTGGCTATTTTAATTTTTTTTAAATACTTATAAATACATAACTTAAAAAGAAAATAACAATTTAAATCCTGGATTTTCAAGACTTTGTCCGTTAGATCATGAACTAAAAAAGTTTTCTTTTAAATAAATATACTTTTATTTTAATGACACTTCTACCTTATGATATCTTTAACCACAATACAAATCTTGATAATTGAGATATAAATTCGTGTTATGAATATAAAATAAATTTGAATTTTTTGAAGTTTCTGAAAATGATTTCATTTTATTAAAATAATATTGTAATCTATTTTAAAAAGTGAATTAAATTGTATAAATCTAGATTTATATTCTAAATTAAAAATGAATTATGTAATTAAATAAAAAAAATGTTAATTTTAAGTATAGCAAATTGCATGAAATTATTAGTTTTTGAAAGGCAAATTTGATTTTATGAATTAAAAATAAATTTTAATTAAAATCAATAGTTCATAATTTAAACACATTTCTAAATTTTATAATTAAAAAAAAAACTAAATAATCTTTTTTTTAATATTCAAAATTGAAATATTTTTTTTCCAAAATTCTTCATTCAAGATTTTTAAGTAACTTTTTACATAATAAAATATTTACTAGTTAAAAAAAACCATATGTGAAATGTTTGTTCTAAAAAATATTACAAGCAACTTTTAATACTATAAATAATCAATTCTTTTTTCAATTTTGTAAATATTTCTTTTTTTTTCAACAATATTTTTGAGCTAAAAATTTTTAGAATCATTGTTAGATGAAATTTCAGGTGATTTATATTATATAATGATTCCTTTGGCAACATCTCTCAATATATTTTTTTTCTATTTTCCTTTCAAAGAAAACGGAGCTTAAAAATGATAATTAAAAAAAAGTAAAAATACCAATATAATAATTTCGAATTTTTTTTTTTTTTTTTTACTTTAGATAGTTGTAGTCTTATGTTAGCATAAGGATCACCTTAGGCTCTTTAGTATGCCGCCACTTTACCGCTTAGTCGCGCCTTAAGAGCTTTCAATTTTTTGTTAAAAAAAATATAAAAGGGAAAAAAATACTTATAAAGCCTATAAAACAAAACAATAAAATAAAATAAAATCATACTATACAAAGTAAATAAAATTAAAAAACAAAAAAAGACCAAGACTTTATGACAATGGATACAAGTATTTTCTGTTATTGTTCGATGGTTTTTTTCAAAAAGAACTTTGCTCCATGTGGGAAAAATATAAAAACTTTTTAAGGTTTATATACTTAAAACACATTTATGGACTTGTATAAGATTTGAAAAGACGAGAGACCTCACACACAAGAAATGGATCAAAAACCCAATTTCAATGAAAATAGAAGGATTCCCCCCTGCTGGTGAGATATCATGGGCCAAAATTGGTTTTGCTCCAAAAACCCTAGTTTTGTTTTGATTTTTTGATTATTTAAAATCTCTTCAGCCGACATTAATTCCCAACAGCCTTAGTTAAACAAACCGTTAAATTCAGCCCTTCGGCAATTGTGAAGTATAGAAATCATCTTCTCTATTGAAGGGTAGTGTTCTGAACACGATTCACTTATCCTACTTCCCTTACGTTTTACGATGTTCTGAACACGTCTCATCTATCGCACTTCCCTTATGTTTTTCTCTGCAGGTTGTCGCTCTTTGTTCCGCCATCTCCTTCATCTTCTATGATCTGTCTACATCTTGCTTTTGTCAAATTTAATGTCTTTTTTTTTCCTTATTTCATATTTTATAAGAATATCATAATTATAAAGGAAAAAAAAAATTGTAAAAAAAACCTATGTGGCAACTCAATTGGTCAAGCGTTGAGGTTTGTTCAATCATTGGTCACTTGTTCAAGTCCCTTAAGGACCATTGAGGATTTATGTGGTTCCTATATGTTTATGTTATCTACTAACACTTCAAGGTCATCCGTTAACACTTCAGGGCCCATCGGTTTAGTTGACGGTTATAAAATAAACATATAGAAACCAAATATTATATAAATATAGTGTCAAACAACTTTTTTCTTTTCCTTTCCCTCTTATTTTCCTCATTAATTTGAAAGGAAAGTATTAACATATTTTCTTCAGCATTTTCTTTTTTTTTTCCTTCATATTTTCCATGCCATCCAATGATTTTTTTACAGTATTTTATTTCCTTTCCTTTCCCTAGTAAGTATTTTTTTTACAGTACTTTATTTCCTTTCCTTTCCCTAGTATGTATTTTTTTTACAGTATTTTATTTCCTTTCCTTTCCTTTCCCTAGTATTTTATGAGAACCAAAGGTGGCCTTAGGAAAGGGCAGTAGCATCAAAAGGGGTGTATAACATTGTTTTTGAGATCATAACATAAATTATGGAATCACGTTGAAAGTCTCTCTTGTTTAGATCCACATGGATTAACATATAAATGAGTACTACTCATAAAGATCTTTAAGTTTAGTAGTAACATCTGTTATGTTAAGGGCAACCAGTTTAGATCTTTTTCTTTTTCTTTTATAACCGTGAATGTTTGGACCAACTTAAGGTTACATGCACCTTGACTAATCTCATAAAGCCTTGAAGTTAAACCTCCAATGTTCTAGACGGAAAAATCAGTTGAGGCAGCTCCATATCCACCATATGAAACAATTTTTCCAAGCTAAAACGAGCTCTTACCTTGCCCCCAAAACATCTCTCTTAAGGAACTTTCTTGAGGTAGGAAAAGTTATATGACTGATAATTAATATAATATAATTGCCTCACTCCCAATATAAAGCTCAAGAGAAGTACCATCATACATACCTGTAGAAGAATGATGCTATCAGGGCTTCCTCACTCATTTTCCATATCGATGATATGCTAAGTGATGAAGGTTAGAATTCTATATTTTCCAGCACGGTAACGGTATCTCACTGATGGCTTGGAACCCCTCAGAAGGAGGCCTTCAATGTCCTCTACCCGCTCTACTTGCATCGCTTGGTCAATCTCAGATTGCAGAATATGCCTATGGTTTCCGAAACACTCGGGACAATAATAGACAGACATAAAGGCAGAGAGAGTAACAAAAGTATGCCAAGAACAGTGTAAAGTGAAGCAATCACTTCAACAAATTATCCAAATGTAACAGATCATTATGTTTCTTTTTTTTTTTTTTCTTTTAAATGTTTGTTTGTCAACTTTCAATAACAATCAAGGAAGGAGAAAATTAGACACTGACCAATATACTTCGTAAAAAGTTTTACTCACTTTTTTTCCAAGTAATTAAAAGAAAAAAAAAGACTTTTCATGAAATTGTATTGTAACAGACCTAAAGGTTTCAATCCCTAAAACAGTGGACAGCCATATGATACCTTAAGATTAGCTCACTGAATGAATAGCTACAGCCAAAGAAGTAAAACCTCTTGGTGATACTTCTCTTCACATCTAAGATGCCGGTTATTTGAAAAGCTTGAAAATCATTTTGGCAGACCAAAGTTGCGATGCTTTGTACTCTCCATCCGCTTGTGAAGAACAACACCTGAATTGAAATCAACAAAAGCAAAATATTAACTGAAATCTTGATGGTACAGATAAATAAAAGAAATAAAAAAGCAGAGATGCGGAATATTTTGCACAGATTTTTAGAATAAGGGTACTAGTTGATGTTAGATGCAAGGCTCAGGTTTTGACAGTAATTAGTAAACTAATCTTCAAAGAAACCATGAGCCTTCAGGCTCAATGAAATCTCAGGCATGTGATCTCATGGTATGAGATCTGGAATTCAAAGCCCCCGCATAGCCTCTCCAAAAATAATAAAATTATGCCATGAGACATTACTAATGATTTTCCAAAAATAGGAGATCAAATGAAACACAAATTTCATTCAGAGCAGGGGCAGATCTACATGTTACAATGGGGTGTCAACTGACACCCCCTCCCAAAAAAGAAAAAAAAGAAAAAAAAAACTTTATAAGTCTTTCCTTTTTGCCCCTTTAAAAAAAATTATCAGCTGCAACCTCAAATCCCAATAACTGTTAATATTTTGGAGCCTACTCTAGACCTAAATTTTCAACTTCCACAAAGTGACAACTAACAAATTCAAAGAACAAAAGATATTTTCAACTTCTACATTTTTTTGAATTTTTATGACCTGTCAAATGAAAAATGTGATAACTTATGAATTATGCAATTTTTTTTCTTTTATAGTATTAGTCTATTACAATACTGACACCCCAAATATAAAATCCTGGATCTGCCCCTGATTCAAAGCCCCCAACAGGCAGCTCAGCTGGCATGACCAAGAGCTCAGTATCAAAAGATCCCAGGTTTGAGTCTCGGTATTGGGGAATGGGTTGTGCATCCAGGTTTTTCATGGCCATGCAGAGGGACTAAGCGGGTTCTCGTATTATGAAGTGCCCAATTTCTCCTTTAAGAAATGTGCAAGTGTAAGCATTTGATATAGGCAACATGAATCTCAATTCACCAAAGCTCAAAAACATGATTTAGAAGCTAGATATGCAGATTTTTAAGTACTTCAATGAAGTCATTTTAGGCTTCCTTGTGATACCATCAAACACCTTCCTCCCACACTAACTCAAGATCCATTCAAGTCAAAAATGTATTTGCAAACTATCTCTTTATTCTACATCAGGGTTGGATTTGTAATCAGCCATTTGTATCACATCAGGGTCCATTTGGAAAAAAGTTGATAAAACTAGAATGATAATTATGGGTCCACTTTGGGAATATACCTTCTAGAAATACCGTTATAACCATAATCGCAATTATCATAGAACATCGTGTTATTACCTTGAAACTAGAGAATATTTTCTATGATACACAAACATACTCTCTCCCAAGAAGACACTTTAATAACTAGTGAACACAATAACAACTACACTTTTTTTTTTATTGAGTAAATAGAGAGGATATACTAATAAAGCTTGAAAAATGATGCAACAAAGTACACATGAAGTATACAATAGTAACCAAAAAGGCAAGCAAGAGAAATAAAAGAAGAGCAAATACCAACCACACACACACCAATCAAACCCCTACACCCTAAAGACGAAGCCAAAATAAAAAACAAACCTGAGCATTTCTGCTGTCAACAACCCACAACCAAGCTGAGAAAGATTTTGGCATTACATATATATACATGCATTGTAATACAAGTATTTTGAAATGAAAAGCTGGGATTTTTCTTTCATTCTTCTGTTTCAACATTTATCAAATGCGAGTTCCGGAAAAGACCCGCCCCATTGCCATCTCTCTCTATATATATATATATATGTGAAATGAGAGAAGAAAAGAGCGCTTTTCTTTATTGAATTGATAAAAAGAACAGTACAAGTCCTACCTCCTTATATACATCAGGGGGACATAAAAAATAAAAAAATAAAGTACAAAAATGAAGGAAAATATTGTACAAGGAAGGGAATAAACCAAAGAATCTTCTAAGAATATCCTCTGATTCACAACCACTTTCAGTGACGTATTGATCATATGCACCAGCTTTGCTCTCATCTTGAATCCTGGACCTCGGAGAGACTTAGTGTAAATGTCTTCTAGTTGATCGCTCGAGGTTAATGGCCCAGTAGTCACGCATCCTGAGGCAATCTTCTCTCAAATAAAGTGACAGTCCACTTCAATATGTTTGGTCCTCTCATGAAAGACTGGGTTGAAAGCAATGTGTAGGGCTGCTTGGTTATCACACACAAGCGTCATTTGTCCAACCTTCTCAAATCTTAGCTCTTGAAGAGGTACGTTGAAGTAAATATGAGTTGAGTTCTTAAAATGTGGCAATCTGAAGCTGGCCTAGATCGGCCACGCGTCTTGTTTTAACTGCTTCTTACAGGATATTAAGTTTGCCTCGATAAATAAACAATATCACGAGTGGAGCGTACGTCTGCGGGCAGACTTACCTGATGCGCATCACAATATCAGGACCTCATTTTCATATAACACCCCGGCGGTGTTCCTTTAATATAACGGAGGATCACAGTCCACTGACATCCAGTGGTACATTTGCGCCGGTAATCTACTGAGATTCAACTAACTACGCTCTTAGGAAAGGAAATGTCAGGTCGGGTGAGTGGTGGTAGTTAGGTCTCCCCACTAGTCGCCCGATATCTCCACGAGATCACGTAGTAGCTCCTATCTCTCTGTGGAAGGGCGTATAGGAGATGAGTAAGCTAGAAACCCGGTGTTAGTAGGCGGGCGACGAGTATAAACTTGCAATGGTCGAGGTGGAGTAGTCGAATGAACAGATGAGGTATCCAAGACGGGATAAAGAATGGGTAAAGATATGACATCAGAATTAGGAGGGTGGGTTGTAGGAAACATATAAGAGTTCTCAAAAAATGTGACATCGGCAGAGACAAAGTATCAAAGTGTATCAGGAGAGCAGCAACGATAACCTCGTTGAAGCCGGGAATAACCAAGGAAGACACACTTCATGGCTTTAGCTGAAAGCTTGTCTTGTCCAGGAGTAAGAATATGGACAAAACAAACACAATCAAAGACACGAGGGTTAAGGCAAAAGAAAGGTTGGTTTGGAAAAAGAATGGAATGAGGGATTTTATCAAGTAAGACAGATGATGGCATATGATTAATCAAATAACAAGCAGCTAAGATAGCATATCCCCAAAAATGTTGAAGAACCTTATGATGAAGTAGAAGAGTGCGAGCAGTTTCAACTAAATGACGGTTCTTATGCTCGACCACTCCGTTACAGTGAGAGTTGCAGCCTGAAGGGTGATGAAGAACCTCGGTGAGGACATAAAAAGGATAATGATGCAGAAAGATATTGTGGCGTTGCTCAGCCGTGGAATCTAATTGAAGTATTAAATTGAGTTTGAACTTCAGCATGGAACTTCTAGAAAATAGAGAATAACTTGGCTCGATTTTCATTAAAGTAGCAAATGCAATAGGAATAATCATCTATAAAAGTAATAGCATGAACTCGAGTGAGCTGGTCTAGGAAGGATTTGAACATCAGTATAAACCGAGCTCGAAGGGACTTTGCTCAGACCCAGTCTAGCGCTGAGAGATAGACGAGAAACCATCTTTCCAATTTGTGATACTCATTCAAGAATAAACTAGAAAAGCGAGGCGATTATAGAAACTTGAAATATTCGGTTATTGGCGACTATGAATAAGGAGAGAAGTATCCATGGAAATACAAGTCGTGGAAGATGAAGAAATTTGAGATGAAGAGGCCACAAAACTCATGTCCTATACTAATCGTCCTCCTGTGCTCAGTCTTGTGATGTGATAGAGTGTCTGGAAAAGTAATCAAACAATTAAGGTCACGAGTCAACTTATTGATAGAAATCGGATTAAAAGGCAATCGAGGAACACAAGGGCTGATAAAGTGGAAGGAAGAGGGACATGCTAGAGCAGAGTTCCTTTAGCCGCTGGTTTTGAGATCCATTAACTAAAGTAATCATGGGTAAAGGTGATGTCAATAGTAAGGAAGAGAAAAAAGATCTTTATTAGGAAAGGTGAGTGAGCTCCCAGGCCAGAAATCCATGGACAGGATGAATGTGAAGGCAAGCGGAGGAATTCTGGGGTCTAGACTGACGAATGAAATGGATGAAGATTTGGCTACCTAAGTGAGGTAAATGTACTCCTTATACTCGTTGGGCGTAAGAATAACTCCAAGAGGTGTGGATGAGCTCCTTTAGCTGACCATAAGTGAAAACCAACAAAATCAAGCCCAGATAAACAGAGAAAACAAAGTATATAACAACACATTACGAAGGTGAGAGAAGAGGGCGTAGGCAATGGGCAAAACAAGAAGATGGAGGCTTCAAATGGAAGAACCAGGGAGCTACGAAGCTTTGTCAGCAGGAGAGGACCGAGTGGGGCGGGAGAGTGGTGTGAAGGGTCTCCCTCACGCAGCGCCACCCGCTTGCCTTGGCGTGTGGTGGCCCTACCCATGAGGAAGAGAAACGTGCATGGGTTACCTTGTACTAGAGATTTTTCCTCAACGCCCAGGTGAATGAACAGTGATTCTAAAGGTGCGGTGTGGCTAGAAGCAATGTCGCGAGAAGAAAATTTTCCGGCACCCGAGGTGTCCCGATGGCGGCGGATTCCCGGAGATGATGGTAGGGTGGTCGGAGTGCAACCACTAGACAGGTTGTTGGATTTGGAATCGTAGCAAAACCCTAACCCGAGCCTTCCATGGCTATGATACCATGTGAAATGGGGAGAAGAAAGATATTTTCTTTATTGAATTGATAGAAAACGTCTGGTCTCACCTGCCCATATCTTGTCGTGGAACGTAAAAGGAAATAAATAAAGTACAAAAAGGAAGGAAAATATTGTACAAGAAAGGAAGGGAATAAACCAGAGAATATCCTCTGATTCTCAACAATATACATGCTAGGATTTTCTTCTATTTTTGTTAATTAATTCACAGCTAGAATAAAGGATGTAAGAAGTAAACTCCTGAAGAAACCACCTTACCCTTCTTCCCACCATGCCACCGTTGAAACATAGGAAAAATTAAATTCCACAAAACTGAAAAGTAACAGGTAGCAGTTGCAGGTTGAAGAACTAACTTGGTCTTGATATAAGGTGAATACGAGAGCGAGGTCCATCAAACTTCCAGTTATCTTCATCCAAGGATTTAACTTCCTTGTTAAGTGCAGCCATCAAATCAGATTTCAGAACTGTAATGCAGAAACCAGCATAGTCTTTGGTCATTAACAAAAGAAGGTGTTTACCTGTAACTATAGTAGTTTCCGCCTTAAAAAAATTGGTACATCTAAATAGCAGGCGTATTAAGTACTAAAATGAAAAAAAAAAAAACTTCCATAAGCATAAACAATAATGCATTATTGTTTTAATTTTTATACAAACAATAATGCATACTGAATTATTAAACAACTGCCACAAAAAAAGGCAATCTGCCTGCAAACATGTTTCATTCCTTTTTCTAATATAATTGTACTCTTAGATATCCAATACACAGTGGTTATAAGTCATGCGATACATCATAAGAATTCTCATTTAGAAAGGCCACAAACTTTCCACGATTGTCTTCTTTATCTCTATTCGCTGTTCAACACTTTTCCATGTTTGTTTTCCTCTTAAAAGAACCCCATCCTTAGTTACACTTCATTCCTTAACAAAATCATTAATTGAAGGCTTGAACTCCCTCTCTCTCTCTCCCTCAAACCTTTTTTAATCTAGTTCTCTTGGGTTATGTATCAGCGATACATCATTGACATCAACAATAGATCTCACATATTTCCTAATAGACCACATTTTTTGGAATATTTATCACTTATTGACCAATCAATAGACTGAAAAACCCTCTAATCTACTTCTCTTTGGCATGTGATAGACCATTGAAATATCAGAGATACATCCACACATCTCTTTGGAGAACATAATTTTCAGACATATTTTTCAGTACATTGACTAATCAACTTATTGAAATTATTTTTTTACCAATATAGATAACATGCTAAAAAAAGAAGAAGAAGAAGAAGAATTTTAGCAGTGTTTGTGTCTTTGGAACATTGATACCAAAAAAAGCCAGTGAAATATCATTGAAACTTTAATATCTCTGTACTTGCTTGTAATGAACCTCCTCTAAGAAACTTACTACAAACACACTTTAATGACCATTTATCAAACACAATATATACAACACAAGTGTAGACCTGGGACCTAATCATGATAAAAGAAAATTCTAGCAGGACACAAAGCAGCAAGTGTTGGCTAACGTAATTACAAGATTGATAGCAATCATTCTTTTCAAGGAACTCAAACCCAAATACTAATCATGCTTCTCTCAACCCATCGGTTGGAGAGCAAGTACATGGAGAACCACACACTTACCTTGGTACTAGAGAGATGAGAAATGCCTTTTGGCATTAAAAATGTTGGGAAAATCGAGTTAGTTTTCCCAAATTACTACTTGTCACTGACTCACTATTCACATGAATAGAACTCTGAACATGAATAGTAACTCTACAACGAAATAGCCCTACAAATCTCAATTTACAAAATATAATAACAGGGTAGTTGGTGTGACGTATGAACAAATAACAAGAAAAAGAATTTGGCAAATTTTGCCCACGGCCTCGAGCACTCAAATCACTTCACTATCAAAAGAGACGAGCCTAGAACAATGCCTTTTTAACCCTTGGATCCAACTTAGGTTCCTTTACATGATAATAAACAGTGGGAAGCAAACATATGTAAAGTATCATAATAATTTGCCCATTTACTAGACCATACCTCCAAAGGTGTTTTGCCTTTGAGTGCAGTTGATGGTAGAAGACTAATGAGATGGCATGCTTAAGTCATAGCCCCAACCCAAAACTGTGCCCAAATCAGTATTGGACAACATACACCAAACTTTCTCCAACAAGGTTTGGTGGTGTTTAGCCACCCATATATGTTGTGGTGTATCTCTAATTGTGAAGTGTCAAGAGATATCATCCTCCTTACATACATAAAAAATTGGATCGCTTTTATATTTAGTACCATTATCTAATCGAAGTACTTTAATCTTCCTCCCAGTTTGATTCTCCATCATTTTCTTCCGCACAAGAAATTTTCTAACCACCTCATCTTTGGTTCTCATAGTATACACCCAAACTCGTTTGGAAAAGTCATCAACAAATGTAAGAAAGTAATGTTTACCTCCCAAGGAAGCCATCTTGGTTGGTCCACATACATCTATGTGAATGTAATTCATTATACCTTCAATGTCTTAGTTCTTATCTTGAACCATCCTTTTTTGCTTTTCTAGAACACATTCTTTCACTTAAGGCCTCAGTTGCAGGATCTTTGGACCTTTCAATATTTCTTGCTTTGCTAAAGTTTGCAAGGACTTTTCTCTAACATGTCCAAGTTTCATATGCCCATAAGCAGACATCTTTTTATTCTTTAATGCGCCTCGATGTGCGACTATTGTTTTACCTATTTATTGACAAACATACAACTTATTTTTCATGATACCTTTCATCACCACAAGTGCTCCTGAAACAACTTTTAGAATCCCGTTATCATGTGATGGTGAAATCATTTGTTCCTAGGTTCCAAAAGATGTGATTCCTTTTCACGACTTGAATGTACAGGCATCTATCAACACCTTAGTTGAACCATTATGATTCTTCAAATATATTGAGCCTATCCCAGCTACCTTGCAAGGATGGTTGTTGGCTAGGTACACAACTCCACCATCAATTTCTTCAAAATTGAAAAACCACTCTTTTTAGCTACACATGCTTTAGATGTAGCCTTCCCTTTCTTTTTCTGCAGCTTTGGACAGTCTCTCTTCCAATGCCCTTTCTCATAACAAAAGGCACATTCATCTTTTGAAACATTGCCTTTTTAATTAGGAATACCTCTATCATAGTTCAGGCACGAACCACGACCTCACAGCAGTGTGACTTCACATATGGAACTCTTAAGTTCTAGCTTATCTTTCTTTACGTCTCGTTGAGGCCAGCGGTGGTCTTTAGCAGAAGGTAATGATCTTTCCAGGTCAACATACTAACAACAAGATGTTCAAATTCATCCAGGAGAGAAGCTAATAATATCAAAGCCTTGTCAGCATCATTAATTTTCTCATCTAGATTCAATAAATCAATTACTATGAATCAAATCGAGTGATATGATCATACTCCTTGGTGGTACACGGTAAATGGAGCGTGACCTTCATTATCACTACAACTCTGTCAATCTTACTGCAGATTTGTCTTTGGTTCTTCCGGAAACACATGAAAGTCTCTCATAACAGGATACTTCTCCTTGGAGAACCTAAGCAGATCATAAAACACATGAATGATTGATTTTCACACATCTGCTCTTTATTCATTAATATCATCTGGCTTCTTTTCTTCTAGTGCAAGATCAAGATCTTGTAGGTATAGCATATCCAACACCTCACATTGCCACAATTTGAAATTATTGGTGCCGTCAAACTTCTACACGTCAAAGTTTGCATTTGCCACCATCATCCTTAATGATGATGATGCTAATGTTGTAGTAGATGTCCTTGCATTGAATTTTCCTGCAATTGCTTCTTTCAATCAAAATATTTTGTTACCACCAAATTTCAAAAACCAAGAACAAATCTTCGGCTCTGATACCAATTGTTGGGAAAATTGAGTTACTTTTCCGAAATTACTACTTGACACTATTCACAATAATAGTACTTCAAACGTGAATGGTAACTTCACTTACAAATAACCTGATGACTCTCAGTTTACAAAATATAATAACTAGATAGTTGGTGATGATAGATGGATAAATAACAAAAAGAAAAAGAACACCAAAAAATTATGAGATTCGAAAAATTTTGCCTACGTCCTCGAACACTCAAATCACTCCACTATCAAAAGCGATGAGAAAATTACAACTTGGGTAAGTGACCCACAAATGGGAGAATGTATATTCTCTATCCAAATACCTACAAATAGAGATTACAAATGTTCCAAAGTAGAACTAAAAAGGCACTCCAAGACCCCAAAACTCTCACCAGAGGAGATCTCAAATTTGGGATGCTTTAAATCTGAGGCCAAAAAGCCTCCATTTATAGGCAATTCGAGACATGTGAATGGGTGTTGATTTTTCAAAAAATAATGGCACCAATGAGCCACCAAAAAATGTGTCCCTCATTTTTTACGATGGAGCCACAAAAGAAGAAAAAAAAATTGAACCACCACAAGAAGAAAATTAAGCCAACAATATTGACCTTCAAAAAATAATGTAGGGCAACCCCTGAACGCTAGAGGCTTATGGATATTTTGTAAAAGGAGGGAGAGAGTGATGTTATGTGATAAGGATAGAAGCTTGAAAATAGAGTAAGTAGGAGATCCCTCCAGAAAATACCCAAAAAAGAGGAATAAGATTACATACTAAATACCCTGTAAAAAAGATTAGAGAGATACTAACTAAGCAATCCCAGTTTTTCCAAGACAAGAAAACTCATAGAAATAAGGTTTTTTTTCTTTCCTTTTTTTTTAAATTCAAAAAATCTCCATTTGATTTGGCAAAATGGACCTTATAAACCCGCAATGATATCTTAAAAACATAGCTGTAAATTTATCTCTAAAAACCTGCAATACTCTGGAGACATGTAAATGGAACATCATATAAAACGTTGGAAATGAAAAAAAAGGAAAACCCTGTATCCCTCTTCTAGGTTTCTGGGAAAATAATTGAGGAAAATACGAGTAAATAAGTTCTCGAATGCCATTTGCTATATTCTTTTATAATTTCAAAAAATGTAATCTCGCCTCAATTAAAGAAACGGGTTATTTGCTCAATTCTAAAGCATAACAAGACCAAGAACAGGAAAATTTGCAAATTGCCACCTTTTACTAATTTTCTTAGCAGACAAACACCAAAACAATGATCCCAACACTAAGACTACAGAATCTAAATACACAATTCATAAAAAAATTACAACCCAGAGAGATCACAGAGCAACTAAAAAAACCCAGAAACCCAAAATTAAAGATATGCATATAAATAGTTCAACAAATCGAAGTGTGAGAAGAACTGACCGAGTAAGGCCTCCTCCTTTCGATCGTGGATGGGAATAAGGTCAGCAGGCAAATGAAAATCTTCGGATGTCAAAGAAGCGGTATTACTACTTCCTCCTCCTACCACAGCCGCGACTGACATTGCAGAGTGAGCTGGTGATGTACTATTCATCGCAGTTCCTTTCTATGAAGAGAAATTGCGAAGTTTCAAAGAATGTTGCAAATGGCCATCTCATTAGTTTCAACAGTTTAAGGGTTGTTTGTTATCATTTTTCGAATTGAGAAATTCGGTTTTTTTTTTTAATATTTGGTAAAATAAAAGTTTATTTTTTCTTTTTGACAGCAAAATAAACGTTTATTTTAAATTTTAAATATTTTTAAAATTAATCTATGTATCCTAATATTTTGTTTTTAATTATTCAGTATTTGCATATCTTAATACAATTTTCACAAACAATTTCCTAACGGTAGTAAAATATTATAAGTTTTATTATTTTTTTTAGTTTTCCTTATTTTCAACTTTTTTTTCATGAGATAACTTGTAAAAAATCTGTTTTTCTTCATTTTTAACTAGTTTTAATTTATGTGTTAAAAAATTGCAATTATTTCTATTCATCCAATTATATTAACAAAAATTTTTTTTTTTTTAAATAGATAAATTTATTGATTTAAATTAGCAATAACTTTAAATCAAAAAAGTCAAAAACTTTAACGGATGACGCAACATCCAAGTTAACCGTCAACAACATGATTATCCGTTGCAATAAGTCATCAAAAAACAAAACACGCCACAATAAGTCAAAGACAGAAATAAATAAAAACAAACCCAAATCAATTTTAAAAAACCACTTTATTGGAAAAAAGAATTTAGGCAAAAAATTACCGCTCCTTTCTAATGAACAATGGCATGAGAGAAGTGAGGAAATAATTTTAAATTTTTTAAGAAAGCCATTTTTCTCATATTTAATTTATTATGGAATAAAAATAAAAACATAATTAAAATGAATGATAAATTTATATAGTTAAAATTATTTAACCTTTAAATATTAAATAAATAAATATACTAGTAAATTAGTATTATTTTTTACAGCTCTAATAAATTATACTTATTAACTTTCAATTTAATTTTCCATTTTCCTTATACTTTTTTCTTTATACTTTTTTTATACACATTTTCTAAAACCAGGCATACCATAATGCTTTCTTTCCATTTCACATTTTTTTGACCAAACAGAACTTCTTTTTTTTGCATACATAGGATGTCCAAATTAACTGAACTAATCCCACGGGACCCTAAAGTTAAGCACCTAATAAAATCTCTAATGGGCCAGAGGGGACCTTAACTGTTGACCAAATGTTAAAGGTTAAGGGGATCAAACATGTTTTGAGAACATATTTGATTTCTTGTTCTTGCACATCCAAATGAAATTTTACAAATTGTTAACAGACATATTCTGATAAATCATTTACAAAATCCCTTCATTGGGGGAATATGAATGTACTTCAATTTCAACTCACCCCTGTTGCATGCATGAGCATCTTTTATCTTTTGACACAGTAACTTCCTATCAAATAATTCTCCAAAACTGCTGTTTTTTATATTGATGGTTTTTCCAAAGGATCATCTCCAGTAGAGTCTGCTTACTTTGTCATCTTTGTCATCTTTGTTCATTTGGCATCTTCTTCCCTGCTATTTCCAGTTCTTGTTCTGCTACTCGTAATCGCTGGCCGGCCGGTTACTCCAGAGCAAAATCCTGTATATTTGATTCATCTACCAGTCAGTCATGAACACAGTGTTATGGGAACTTGAGGCTATGTTTGGGCTCATGGAAAATGCTAGGAAAAGAAATTTGAAAGGAAAAATTGAAGGAATAAGAAATAATAAGGAAAGGAATATAAAACTTTTCTCTTGTTTGGTTAGGTATGAATATTTCAAAGAAAAATAAGAAATTTTTTGATAAGTACACAATTTTGTCCCACGCCTGATCCCTCCCCCTTCCTTATGCCCACTCTAGCCCTTAACTATCGAGCTAGGCCTTATTGGCAAAAGAGATCTATTTTATATTTTCTTCCCTTTTCACAAATTTAATAATTCTCTCTTATTTTATATTTTAAAGGAATACAAAAATATTATATCTATACATACACGCATTATTGAGAACCCAATATTATATAGATATAGTTAAAACACCTTTTCCCTTCTCTTTCTCTCTTATTTTCCTCATTAATTTTCAAGGAAAGTAGTAAGGAAAAATATTACAATATTTTCCTTGCTATTTTTCTTTATATTTTTCCCCTCGTACTTTCCATGTCATTCAAACTTGGAAAAATGATTTTCCACAATTTTTTTTTTCCTTTCCCAAGCATTTTTGGGGAACCAAACATAGTCATATACTGCTTGGAATACCTGAGGTTAAGGCCTGCCATTAGGAACTAATTGGTCATGGCTGCCACCAAGAGACAAGAGATCCATCCTTCTCTTACAAAGTCAATCATCTGTTCCAGATAGAATTGACAAACAATCATATAGATAAACTGGAAGGGTATAAAATAAACGCGAAAGAAAAAAGAGGGTATTGAATATGAATGAACCTTGTTGCAAGAAATGTCGAGAAGTATCCCAACCTAGAGCTTTATCAAATCCTCCAACCAACCAGTTGCAGGATTGCAAATCAAAAGCCAAGACTCGTAGGCTGATCCCGCCCTCTGTTTGGATGAAGTAACCTTAATTCCAGATGGTCATACAAAAACGTCCAGTGATCGGGCCCTCACTTTACAACTCATGGATTTGTTGTTAATTACCAGTTGATGTTTTCAAATGGGTGTGTGGATGATTCTCCAACAACGTACTCGTTCAAGGGGCAGGAACTTTACCAAACTCATCTCCTTTGATAGACGTCTCTTCAACTTGAACCCAATGGATATCCTGCTCAAATTTGAAAAACTTCAAACCATAAATATTAACGATAATCACCAAAAAAATTTAAGAAACATAACATTCTAGACTCTCAAAATAGGCAGTGATAAAGGAGGGAGAATAACAAACATAAGAACAACCAGACATTTACATAGCACTTTTTTAAAATTGCATACAAGTTATACCATAGAGGGAACTTAACATAACACTTATTGTTCTTCTTAGAAACATTCTCACAGAAACAAAAAATCATTTGTCTATCAAAAAAAGAGGAGTTCCATAATTCATCTAAACAGAGAGAATTTTGTCACTTTTGAAGGAGAATATAATATTGCAAAATGCAGACTAATGTGATTTCAACAGAACATTATGCTTGCTCAATCTATTTTTTTCTTGATAAAAGGTTGATCAGATATCCAAAAAGAATCAAGCAAACAGCAGTGTACTTTTTTCTTTTTCCCTATTTCCTTTTTCTGATAGGCAACAAGTAAGCATCAGTGTTCTCTATTATTCAATTCACACTATGAATTCAATCTTGCTCAACCAAAATGCATAAGTCCAATTTTCATGTGTCTCTCCGAAGTCTCTGCCAGGATATTCTGAGGCACTAAACGAACCTTTAATCAGTTGGGACACTAATGGGCCCTTATCAAATCTAGATAACTGAGGAAGTGACCTCCTGTTTAATTATTTATAACAGGTGTTTAAAATCCATTTTTAACAAGCTAGATTTTTAGTATATACTGCACAGTGAGATAATCCAGTTCTTCCCATAATCAAGTTAAACTCCTCGTATAGACGCATCCACTGATACCTTAACTAGAGGAGACAAAAAGGACACAAACCACTCAACATGCACACACACCGACACATGCACGCACACACCAAAGTTACAAACACACAAGCACCAAAAAGGGGAAAACCCCAAAACTCCTAGTGATCAGTTAGTATAGGAACTTCAAAATAAGTGCAGTGCTGACATATATAGTTGTCCAATCACTGGATCCACAATAAATGGAACTTAAATGTTTTAATAGAAAAAATAAACAGACATAATATGGAGCAACACATGGATAAGATAGCTCTCAAAACACATGGATAATTTTCTGTGCATAACAAGCATGAGAGTGAAAAAGAATTTCAAGGTCAACTTGGCCAAGTACACATTAACTTATTCAAGTGGCATGTGCATGACAACCTACAATGAAGCCAAGAGTTACTGAAAAGAATTCTTTTTTGGGTAGGCAAAAGAACAATTTATTTAAAACACCAATCAAGAAGAGAGCAGAACACAGTGCACAGGAACCATGCAGAGGTTGTAGAAGGATGAGAAATTGGTAAAGGGAACGCAATAGTGGGACCCTGCACAACCCAAAAAGTCAAACATGGATGAGCATTTTGCTCTGATACAAATCTGGACAAAAGAGAGAATGTTAATTTGGTAAGACGCATCTAATTTTAAGAATAGAGGGTATATTTGATTTTACAAGAAAAAATAAAGGCTTTTTTCGCCTCTAGGTTTAGAAATTAAAAATAGGGATACACTTAATTGTATATAGCATAGTTAATTCAAATTTTCATTATGATTTTTACTCAGCCAATTTTTTCTTTTAAGCTTCTGCCCTGATTAAATAGTGGTTCACAGAACCTGTCACAAGGAAATCACAAGTTCATCAAGATTATAAGGAGAAAGTGCTGGATTGAAGTTCAGAATCTCGAATGTAACCAAAATTGAAGACTCTAGCAAATGAGATAGAATTTGCTGAATGTGAGCTTCTGTGTCAATATATATAGTATTTTAAAAATGAGGAAGAATTGAGACATTATACCGAACAACATGTAAAAATCTAAAAGTTGAAGTGCACTATATATATTATTATAATGATACCAGCAGTGCAAGAAAAGATGTATCAGATACACCCTCTTTATCATTAGCCAGCGTTGCAGAAAGCAAAAACCTTATCAAACTATATAGGGAAACCTCAATTAAAGAGCACAAATTCTTCTTGTCTGCAAGTGAATAAGATGTACATGAGGACATCTCTTCAGTAGCTCAAAAGGCCAATTCAGCCTCGTACATAGAAGCTGTCAATCAAAGTTCTATGGCTGAATTATGGGCACTGTAACATTCTCAGCTATCTCGCCTAGAAGGCCAAGAGAGATTACGAACTCTCTGTTGAAACCTTCAATGACCTTGCGATAGCCTGCCATATGTTTAGGCCAATATGTCTGTTTCATCTCATCAAAAGTTTAATTACTTATCATCAGGCCAGCAGCACAGCAATGGACATCCATTCCTGTAGGTAGTGAAATTGGGCCTTTGTGTGGCACCAGTATCTCTTAGTATAAGACATTTGTCAACTTTACCTGCCTTTCCAAATCCATCTATCATGGCAGTATAAGTTACAACATTTGGATGACACCCCTTTTCTTCCATCATTGACATAAGCTTATAAGCCTCATCTGTCTTCCCAACTTTACAAAGGCCATCAATCATCTCCGTATAGATAATAACATTGGGAGCACAAGAATTTTCTAGCATTCTGGATAAAACTTTTAATACAAGATCCAACCGTTTATCTTTGAACAACCTGTCAATTAGAGAGCTATAAGTATACACATTTGGACTATACCCACGTTCTAACATCTTGGTGAACACCATTTGTGCTTCATCTAATTTTCCAACCTTACAAAATCCATCAATAAGAGCATCGTAAACAATATGGTTTGGCTCACAATCCTTCCACTATTGCTGGCATCCAATAAATCATAGCTTCTTTATTGTATTTGCACAAACCATCCCATAAAGCTCCATAAGTGAAAGTGTTTGGTCCTCTTACATGTTTGTTTGTCGTCAATCTTGATATCTCCACATCTGGGGATGTCTGTTCCTCAGAACTATTGCATATATCTGGCAAACCTTACCTGGTTGCCCAGCTTTACAGTGACCATCAATCAGGGCAGTATAGGTGACAATATTGGGAATGCAACCCTCAGATAGCATCATCTCAAAGAGCTCATTTGCACTGGAGATCTTCCTGCATAAGGTAAGCGCATAAGGCGGTATAAATTACCACTTGGGAAACAGTCATACCATTTCAATCAGCCATTTGAGCCTGTTCAATAAGGCCCGCTTTACAAAAGTTATCAATTAAAACTGTGTATGTGAAGACATCTGGAACAACGTGATTACTTTTCATTTCTCCGAACAATAGGAAAGCCTTTTCTACCTTGGATGCATTACAAAGAAAGTGATACTTTTCAGTATGTGCTGGTATAATTTGAAACCTTTACTCATCATTTTCACATAAAGATATGCCTTATACTTTAAATAAACTTTCCAGCCCACAGAGACACATGCCAAAATTGCTGACATTAAACATTGTTTGTGCTTTGGCAATCGAGCAGCTTCATATAGCACTTATTATTCTGCATATCAGGACTAGGTAACTTATAACATATATTCTTTAAGTGTACATTATAAACCACATAACCTGGCTGGCAGCCACAATCTGCCATTTTCTTGAGCAACTTATAGGCGTAAGAGTAGTCTCCTGATCTGCAATAAGCATGAACAAGAGAATTAAATATCCTACGACTTGGATAACAACCCTCTGTAATCATCATACTAAGAATCCTCTTACACCTACCGAGCTGTCTTTTTCTCAAACACCCACAAAGCAAAATTCTATAAGTCACAACATTAGGAATGCATGAACTCGACCGCATCCTACTCAAGAAATCCATAGCTTCTTCAAAAAGTGAAGCTTCACACAACCCCGATATCATTTGTGTATAAATCACCGTATCAAGTTTAAATTCTTCCTTCTCAATCAGTGCGAGCGCATCCCTCCATCTCCCGGCTTTGCACAGAGAATGCACAAAGCAACCCAGTGTATACCCATCCATTTTAAAACCAGAACCGGACATTTCTCTGTGAACCAAATTAGCTGTGTCTAACCTATCTGCCTCTACGAATACTCTAACCAAAGCATTATAAGTCAATCTTGAGGGCTTGTATCCAAAGTCCTTAAGCCTCCCTAACTCCTCCAATGCCAAATTCCATTGCCCATTTCTGCAACACCTCCGAATCATAACATTAAGCAACTTCCCGAGTATTTCCTTATCATCATCTCTAATTTCTCGGAGAAACTTTTCTGATGTTTTACCATTATGACACATTGTGCGCACAACAATGCATGTCGGCAGGCCCGATGGCAGGCATACCGATCACCTGCAGATACGAAGAATTTGACACCATTTCAGTTTTCTGAGACTCAGTATCAGGCCACAAGGCTTGTTCATTTCTCCTATTGCTATGAAGAGACTTATGGGTTGTTTGACTAAATCCACCAATACTCTAATACCATTAAGATCAAAACCCAGCATCTGATTGAGACCAGCCTGTCAGACGCCGATTGTTCACTCAGTCATGATTGTCAAGACAAGCCAACTAAAGAGTCCCACTGGAACGAAGAAGCTCCATAATGAAAGGACCACCCATGGGCATAGGGACACTGAAATCGGGATCGACCAAACCGTGGAGATTATCCTCGGAAGAAGAGGAGCAGAGGAATCTACTGATGGTAGAATTTCTGAGAGGTTTAGAAGCAAAGAAGTGGTATGTGATTGGGATTGAGTTAAAAAGCAAAATCCTAAAACCCCTTTGACACATTGCCTAATAAGAATTAGGGTTTAAGGAGACGAAGAGAAGAATGGTAAGCAATGAGAGTGGTGGCCCGGGGTTTTAGATTTTCTCATGGTTCATCAGACTGGCTAGGAAGTGAAAACCAGGAATACGAACTCAGACCACTTTGCGATATCATTTAAAAAAAAAAGTTTTTAGTTTCTTTTTTCTGCTATCATCAAGACAGATATGAGTATTGGTTGCAGAATTAGGAAATACGTAAGCGTTGGATTAAAGAAATTTTTAGCTGTCAAAGTGGAATATGAAAATTTTGATGTATTGTCTTTTTAGTTTTTCGTTTTCGAAAATGGTTTTGTCTTTGAATTTGGTTGAAACTAAAGCCAGAAAATCGTTTGGCAATTTCTTGAAAATAGGATTAATAAAAAGCAAATGAAAATGCATGTTTTAAAATGTAGGTTCTTGTCCAGCGATAAGGTGTTTTTGTGGCGCGATGAAAGAGAAAATCGAAGTGGAAGAGGAAGAAAATAAGAAAATAGTCAGCAAATCATTGATTTTGGTTTTATCAATCTGACAAATCGATCTTTTAGTTTGGTCAGCAAGGAAAGCTTGATACATGCTGGAGTTTTAAAAGTTATTTACTCTGAAATCAGTGAAATAGTGATTAGTTTTACTGTTTAAATTTTGTTTTTAATGTAATTAAATGTGCATGTTTATTGTTTTGAAAAAAGTTTGAGATAGAAAAGCGTAAATTTTCTCTCTTTCCTGCTAAACAGGGGTCCTAAAACTCTTTATTTTTGTTTTTTGAATTTAGTATTTTATATATTATCAGCGTTTTCTAAATCAAGAAAAAACTGGGAAATAATGTATTACATTTTCTTTTTCCACTTTTTCAGCAAAAAATACATTTTCAAAAATATTATAAGCAGTCATATTTTCTATGTTTTTGTTCAAATATTTTTCATTTCTTATCTTAATTTATGTCTTGCCAACTAAGATGATTATTTTGTAAAAAAGTACCATCAAAATCATTTCAAGTGTAGTGACAATTTCAATTTTTGGTTTTTAAAAGATCTTTTAATCAAACTACCCAATTAAAAAGGGGTAAAGATTAAAAATTTTATCATGTTGGCCTTGAATAGAAAAAGAATGATAAATTACATTTATAATTAAAATTAAATACAAATTTATGAAATTCTAATTCATATCATGATAGTTGATATGTGATTGAAGAAAATATTGTGTAATAACTAATAAATTTAAAGAAATATTTAAAAATAATTTATTAATTTCAAAATAATTTTTATTTCTTCCTAATTTTCAATTCTATTTTTCTTCCCATTTTTAAGAAATAACAAAGATTAACTAAGTGCCTCATCAAGGTTTGTGTAGACTTTTTTTTTCCGAGATGTGCAAATCATTGATATTTTCAATTTATCGTTTGTTTCAGCATCTAACAAGGTGACAATGAGTACAAGTTTTTTGGTTTTGTCGTCCATAGAGAGGATGAAATTATTTAAATCTGTTGAGAAGTAAAGAAAAGTTTTCAAAAGATCTTATCCCATATGAAAACGGACCAAGTGCTGTTGATTTATATAAATATTTTATAAAACTACAATCTCTTTACAAAAATGAGGGGCCTCATTATTCTTTCACTGCATAATGAAATGGAGCAGCGATTTAAGTTAATCGATGGATTTGCTACGTGTGCGTGGTACTACGAGACACCCAGTTTTGCTCATTGATTTTTTATTATTTAAAACTCAAAATGGTCCCAACGGTTTCTCCAATTCAAAACAGCCATTTCGAATTCAAATTCTAACAGCTTCATTTGAATTAATTCACTTTATTTTACATTGATTTCAAAGTCTTTTTTAATCGTAAAAGCAAATATTATAAATATAGGAAAAGATCTCCAGTGTACATGGCATTGATTTTCAGTCTTAATGGCCAACAGTCATAATTTCGAATCACAAACCAATGATTTTCCTATAAATTGAGACGGGTCCTGGTGTTGAAACATAGAAATTTTCATCAATTCTTCCTCCCTCTCGTTTCTCCCTGTTGTTCATGTTCCCGATAATCATTTAAAGAATTGTTGCATCCTAGGGAATAAAATTTCTAAGGACAGTGTTCTGAAAACACGCTTCAGTTAAATTTTATTTTCTACAAACTGCCATCCATTTTACAGGTACACCATCAGTTTCGAACCTAACAACCAACGATCTCGAAATTCCTGCACCTGCTCTCTTTTTCTTCTATTGTCTTCGTCGTCGATTCCAACCCTACACACAGCCAACAACCCAGAAAAATTATGCAACATGCACTAACAACATTAAGTGTAATTGGGGTATTAACATGTTCGGGTTTTTCTTTCCAAACTCGAGACAATTTTGAGATGGGTTTGAGTATTGTTATATGTTGTCCCGTACCCGCCTTTGATTATATTTAAAAAATAATTTTTTAAACGATTTTATTGTATATTTTAATATAAATAATAATAAAAAAATATTTTTTAATAAAATAATTTATAATATTTTATTTTTATGAAACATATTAATTTTAATATAATAAAATAAAAACTAAAAATAAAAGTTAAATAGAACAAGTATGGGAATTTTTTTAAACTCACTGACCGCAGGTTTAATTTTTTAGACAGACAGATATGAGAAATGATTTAAATAAATTGAGCGGGTTGGAATGGGGAAAGTGCCATATACTTTACCTAATCCTATTGTTTGGTTTTCAATTAATCATCATTTAGAAAATTTATAGATTTTTTGTTATGACCCTGAGTCCCACATCGCCAGAGTTACGAACTAATCTTGGTTATAACCATTTTGAACCCTCACATAGTATGAAGCTTTGGGGGAGTTCTACCTAAGTGGTTGTAACTATGGTATTGGGCGAGTTTAATTTCATAGGGATGACTCGTCCGAATTGTGAAGAGCTTACTACCCATGGGATCGCATGAAAGTCACCGGTAGTGCAGTGACATTTTGGTTTTTGAAAGAGGGATGGATTGATATGGCCAAGCTTACAGTCTATCACCAAGTTAAGCTTGGCCTTGTGATTATAACCATTTGGGCTCACTCCCACTTGATGGCCCAGGCGACTTGAAGGGTGGAGTTGCCTCCCAAATGGATCATAACAGTGGTATCGGAGCGGTTCATTCCTTGGGATGGCCCTCGTCCCAAAATTATGAGAGGGTTGTTTGTTACCATATCTGATTTTAGGGTTGTATAAATTTGGGACTCTATCGTTAATTTGTATATAATGTCTTCCTTATCATGATGCTAAGGCCCAGGAATCTATATGAATCTTCAGTGAGAATCATGTATGGTGCTAAAGACTACAGAATTTATGTATAGATGCTAAAGACTAGGAATCTACCATGTATAGATGCTAAAGGCCCAGGAATTTGAGAGGCCTTCATATGTGGCGGACGGATGGAAGTCAAATTAACTTTTCCAAGAAAAACCTCTCTTCGTATTTTTTACATTATCTAGATTTTGACATGGTATCAAGCCAGGTTAGCACTACTTTTTACAGTACCCGTTGAGATAAATTTTTTTCTTGGCTTTGTGGGTTTCTCTTGTTCGACGCACTCTGGGTTTCCATCTTAGTGGTGTTCTCTTGTTCTCAGCATCATCTGCGCACTCTGGTCGGTTCTTGCTCTTATTTCCAGTGCCTTTTTTTCAGTTGTGGCTTTTGGCAATTTATAATTTTCGGTGTTTGGTCCATCATGTCATCGGATAAGTTGGAAGCATTCCTTATTCGGTTTCTTGAGTAAAAGTATTGTTTAGGAGTTAGATTTAAATTATTTATCAAAGGAAAAGAGAAATGTGGGGTCATATTGAGTGGGAGTGTTCCCATGCCTCAAGTGCAGGGCTTTGTCTAAGTGGGAAATTCTTTGATGCTTTCTGGTTATGACTTGGCTCCTTAGCTCGGTTAGTCTACTTGTTCTCAATTTGAGGTCTTATAAAACTACTATTGTTATGTGGTTATCTTAACGGTTTCAGTAAAGACATTTCTGCTAAACGATTTCATTTGGAGTATGAGATGACTAATTTCCACACAAATGATCTCTCTATTGAGAATGTTTTGGTTTTCCAAACTCTTTGGGTTGACTATTGCGACATTGTTTATGCTAATGTTCCATACATCTCTGGCATCAGGAAGTGCATGCCACGTGGCAAGATCAATTCTTGATGATTCACGACGACTTTGAAATTGCACGTTCTAATATGATGAGCGGTCATCATGTCCATCACGGATCTTGTTTGAGTAGAACCTAACCGTGAGGAGCAGCGTATCGTTACTCGGTGCCATAGAACATCGAGCTCTGCGTTAGTGCACTGTTTCTACGGCTTATGCGGCCTGGGGGAGACATACGGGGTTGAGACATGCGTGTTGTTCAGTGCTTTAGTTGTAAAGCTTTGGCCATATTGCCGGGATTATCTGAAGTTCCGCAACTCTGCGAAGCGAGGTCATATCATCTAAAGCGTCTGTTAACTAAAGGCAGTCTTGCTTATGCGTAGCGCACCCCACTACTAGGCGGGTGTGCGTATTATCCACGAGAATTTCCGGTAGATTCATATAGTTAAGTACATCCTTAATGACGGCTTGAATTAGTATACGTCTGCATATAAAAATTTTTTCTTTCTTTTTCTCAACTTAAGTTTGATAAAAATATTAGCGTGATAAACCACAAATGACATATTCTTTAACGATATAGATCTATTCCAAATCCTGTATACACACTTACATTTCCAAATATGGCAGCAAACCAACCTAACACATTTTCCATAAATACTATATTACATACATATGCTTCCATTATACAAAGTCAGAAAGTATATTCTTACAAAATAATGTGAAATCTGGCGCTTGCACAAATGTGGGAGAAGTCTAATGCATAAAGTCAGGTGCTTGTTTCTGAAAAATAGTTTTATTAAAAATAATGAGCTAAACGTGCTCGGTGGTGTATACTTTATAAAATGTTTGCTTTTCTGAAAACATCCTCAAAAAATTATGAACTCTCTTTTAAAATTATTTTCAAATGTGCTTTAAAGTTTCTAAAACTTTACGTACTTTAACTAACTTTTCAAAGTTTATTAAGTTTTATAATGCTTGCTGTTTGCTTTGCTTTGCTTTTTAAAAACATAAAACTTTTCTTAATTCTCTTAGCTTGTTTTGCTCATGGCACAACTTTAGGGTTTATATTTTATAAACTAGCCTCTTGCTTTAAAAATGTATAAAGCATTTCTCAAATCTCACTTACTTTCAAAGGTTTAAACTTTCATAATCTGGGAGCTTAGGCTCGACCATGCTTTTAAAATAAAGCGGGGCCTAGGCTCGACCAGTTTGCAAAATCGCCACGGGGTTTGGAACCAGTGCAGCTCAGTTTTAAATAAAGCAGAGTGTATCAATCGTTTCTTTTAAATCTCCTCCCAGGGCACAGGCTCAGCGCATAAAATCTCTCATGAACCCCAGGCTCAGCCGTGCTCTAGTGGTTAATTTTCAAGCTGTATAAACGTCTTTATAAATCGTAGTGTGTGGAGCCTTTCACCTTTGCTATACCCTAGTGAACCGCGGGAGCACGGGCATCGGCCAGGTGCCGGTGGAAGGACGTAATCCGCATCACCTAGGTGGAAGGGCTGGGCACACTTCAGCTCCACCTTTTAGGTAAATATGGTGGAATTGAACTGGGTGCCAATCCTTTGCGTAATTTAGTTAAATTTCTTAACGTATATCTTTCAGGTGTGATCACGGTCTCTTTAAATGCCATGATGTGACTAAGTTCTTGGCCAGAGTGGCCCAAATGCATGTATGATATCCTAACTCCTTGTGCACATACAGGGGAAATACCTCTGATCGGTTTGCTTGCTTAGAACTAGGGATTTTAGTTAGGTCTGTTTTCACAAATATTCTTTTGCTTGCTTGCTTGCGTGCTTGAAAAACGGTTTAATAATTCAAAATCATTTGTTTACTTGCTTGCTTGCTAAAAAAAATGGTTTTACAATTCAAAACCATTAAATACCAATGTAAAGCAGTTTATAATAATAATACGCTGTAATTTATTTGAGAAAATAGATTTAGAACACTCAACTTTCTCTTGACTAAACTTGGCGCAGATTAAAACTTTCCATGTGCTTTTAGCCTACGCTCGAGCAAATACGGCGAAATATTATCTCTAAATTATAGCGTAAGCTTAACGTCTTTCCCTAGCACTTATTCATACTTTCAGCGAATATCGTCGGGAAGCGGCGAGCGCTACGTTTTCATCGAGTTCAATCTTGTTTGCGAACCTCTCTTAATCATTAATAGGGTTTATACTAACAGTGTGAATTTAGGCTTAAATCGCCAAAAAACCTACACAATATAGGCATTTAGGCACACAATCTTGGTACACACCTACGACTGTCTGCATTATATATTTACGTCCTGATGAGGTGCTGCAGAGTGCGGCTTGGACTGTGCCCAGATACGGAGTTAACTACGTTGGGGTGTACGTCTGACCACAGCCACTGTATCTTAGGTACAACCTCGGAAGTTGCCCATGCAAATGTTTCTTTGCAGCACAGTACTTAAATGCCCATCTGAAACACATAATCCTTATCTGCAAGCCGGGCGCGTGAGTCTCCAAGCAACCGCGCTTGGGTTGGTTGGAGACCTCATACCACCCAAAACCTAGGTGAAAATCCAGAAGCTCTCATGAATTTAACCAGTCCGCAATTCTTTATAAAACCATATAAATATGATGATTCCATGTTTATTTCTAGGTGGGTTTTACCCACAAAACCTCAACAAATCAAGGGTTTGGGTGATCTTCCCACAAAACCCTAGACAAAGGAAGACAGTGCAAGCGAAAACTAGGAATGATACCCTTGATCCCAGATGAAAGCATGCCTTTTTGATCTTAACCTTTTTCTCCTCCTTATTTCCTCTTCTTCCTCTTCTTTTCACCACTTCTCCTCCTCTCTACGTTTGCCCAACTTTTTGTGAGACAAAAAATGAGACTTTGGTTTGTCTCATGTCTCCTTTTAAAATCCCATTTGACTTAATTATTATTGGTCTTAATATCTAAGTTGCAAATCCAAACTCTTGGAATTTTTATTATGACTATCTCTCTTGATTTTATGATTTCATGCTCCTTATAACTGATTAAATTTTATCTTAGTTCTAGTACCACAATTAGGTTAATAGAGTATAATTGTATTTTAAATCGTATATGGCTAAAAATATTACAAGCACTTATTGCTCATGTCTGGCACACTACGGTATCGTATCTTTATGCAGCTCTCGAGACAGGGGATTTTTGTGGGTGGCCGCTCTGCCATTAGTAGGGGGGTGGGGGTGTGTCGAGGAGTAATTATCGAGCAAGAAACATACAAACAACACAGGAATTGAGGAGATATGATACACCACGACAAGATTATTACTCAGACATAAGTATTAGCAACCATGCATGTTCAAATTCAGAAATCTCTGTCACATGTAGTGATTCAAAGTATTAAATAGCAGTTGATATTTCTATTAAATACGACACTATATCGAGGAGAGGGACGTGGGTCGTCCTAGGAGTCATTCCAATGACGGTTTAGGCGTCTGCGATTTTGAGAGGGACGGGCTACGTAGTTAGTTCCACTCTGCCCTCTATGAATCGACTCACGCGTGGTCGAATTTGGGCCAGCATCCCCAGGCGCGAGAGGAGCTCAAGTGCAGAGTTGTTCACGTTAGAAGCGGGTGGCACAGATTACCCTGAGATAGTAGCCGCGCTGGCTGTCAACGATCGCGCCTCGGCGCCACAGAGGTTATTGAAGGCAGTCGATAGAGAGTACGTAAGGGCGCTGCCATATGACAAAGAAGTATTAATCCGGCGCCGGGTTATGGCTAGGACCGAAAGTAAATAAGAAGGTTTATGGAGTTATGGGGTGCACTCTGGAGCAAAGAGTCTTGTTTTCCGCTTCGATGGAAGACAGGGCTAAGGATTGGTGGGATGCCGTGGATAGGAGGTATCCAGATGGCATATCATGGGACCAATTCCAGCAAAAGTTCACTGATAGGTTCTTTCCTCAGAGCCATAAGGATTCAAAAATTGAGGACTAAGGTGATTTCTTTAGTTAAAGTCTTATGGAAAAATCATGAGAGGGAGGCAAATACTGTGAGCCAGCTACTCGATGCGCCCGTCGCACTCCTGCACTATTTTCCTAATGAGGTATTTTCCTTTCCTTTGAATTTAGATTTTTCATTTCGAGGACGAAATGTTCTAAGGAGGGAGGATTTTGTAACACCCCGTTCCGAGAGAGTGTACAGTACATGATACTGTAGGGGTGTATATGAGCACTAAGTGCCATTGTAATATTTTTGGGAGTTGTTATTAAGGATGAAAATATGAAATGATAATTTATGGAACCGGAATTGTGGTACTAGAACGAGGATAAAATTTTAATTGCCATAAGGGATATGAAAATCATAAAATGAGTAGAGATGGGCCATAATAAAAATTCCAAGAGTTGATTTGCAATTTTTGAGATATTAAGGACTTAATAATAATTAAGTCAAAAATGGGATTATAAAAGGAGACATGAGACAAACCAAAGTCTCATTTTTGTCTCACAAAAGCTAGGGCAAACGTGGGAGAGGAGGAGAAGGGTGAAAGGAATATAAGCAGGTTAAGGAGGAAGAAGGCTAAGATCAAAAGGCATGCTTTCATCTCGATCAAGGTATTTTGGGATTCCTAGGTTTTGGTTTGAGAATCGTTCCTCCTTTGTCTAGTATTTTCATAAGATCACCTAAACCCTTGATTTGTTGGAGGTTTCAGGAGAAACCCCACCGGGGTAAAATAAACATGAAATCATCATATTTATATGGTTTTATAAAGAATTGGTGGACCTGGGTTAAATTCATGAGAGTTCTCGGATTTTCACTCTGTGGTTTTAAGTAGAGGTCCAAATCACCAATTCAAGTCATTAATAAGTTGTTTTTAGATGAATTCCATGTCGGGTTTTTGAGGTATTAAGGATTATGTAAGTCAGATGAAGAGATTTGGTACCAAAAGGGCAAAGAAACACTTCAAGTACTGCGTACGCACTGCAGATAGGTGTTGTATCGCACGGCAATAATTCCCACAGGTTAACCCAGATAGTACAGTCCAAGCCAGACTCTAAGACATTCCCAATTGGGAGTCAAACCTCGTGCATTCCAGACAGCGGTGTACCTAGCATGTGTGTGCCCAAAATGCCCGTAATGTTGTATTTTTGTATAATTGCTTAAATTCACACCGATCGCATGTAGAACCTTACTAAATAATTGTAAGGCTCAAATAAAGACAACTCATTTAAAACGAAGCGCACTGGCCGCCTCAATATTCACAGTGTGACTAAGTCTAGAAAGTAATGCTTAAAATTCGCGCGACACAGAGGAGATTAATATTATGTTCGTCGACTGCTTCGAGTGTGTAGGCTAAAAGCAACTATGGAAAATTTTGAATCAGGCTCGGAAGCTAAGAAGCGTAAGAATGGTTTAAACCTATTTTTCTCAAATACTAGTGTATTATTATTATAAACTGTTTTACACTGGTATATTAATGGTTTTGAATTAGTAAACCATTTTTCAAGCAAGTAAGCAAATGGTTTTTGAATTAGTAAACCATTTTTCAAGCAAGCAAGCAAGTAAGCAAATGGTTTTTGAATTATTAAACCATGTTTCAAGTAAGCAAGCAAGCAATGGTTTTAAATTGTAAAACCATATTTCAAAGAGCAAGTAAGCAAGCAAGCAAGCAAAAGAATATTTGTGAAAACATGCCTAATTAAAATCCCTACTTAAGCAAGCAACCTACGAGGTATTCCGCACGTGCACAAGGGAGTTAGGATATCATACATGCATTTTAGCTACTTGGGCCTAAGAAACTTAGGTCACGATCATGGCATTTAAAAGAGACCGTGGCACGATCAAGTATATAAGGTTAAGAACTCTAACTAAATTCATATGGTGATGGAGACCCAGTCAATTCCATCATATTTACCTAAAAAGGCGGAGTGAAGCGTGTTTCAGCCGCTCCACCTGCGCGGATGCGGACAGTCCTTCCACCTAAGACCTGGCCGATGCCCCCTTGCTCACTAGGGTACGCCAGCTGTGAAAGACCTCTAGTGGTTGCTAATTTATAAAGACGCGATACGCTTTGAAAAATCAACCACTGGGCGCACTCCAGTTGAGCCCAGTTCGTGAAGATTTTAATGCACCTGGCCGTTCTGCGCCCCAGAGATGGTAAGCAAACCCGCTGGAGCACAAGCTCCCGCTTTTATTTCAAACGAGTTTGCCTGTGCCCCGTGGTGATTTGGCAAAACGGCCGAGCCTGTAGTTCCGCTTTATTTAAAGCATGCTAATGAGCCTGTGCTCCCGTATTTATAAAAAGTTTTAGAAACTTTTGAAAGTAAGAGATTTGAGAAATGTTTTATACATTTTTAAAGCAAGAGGTTTATAACAAGTTTTATAAACTTTTAAAGCAAGCAAGGTAAAGCAAGCAAGCAAGAGAATTGAGAAAAGTTTTATAAGCTTTTAAAGAAAAGCAAAGCAAATCAAGCAAGCAATCATTAAAAGTTTTATAAACTTTTAAAAGCAAGCAAGTATAGAAAGTTTTAGAAACTTTAAAGCAAGACTTCTGGAAAATACCTTGTAAAAGAGAGTTTTGGCAGCTTCAGACGCTTTCTTAAAAGCCAAACATTTTATAAAGCATACATCTATCTAGTCATTGAGTCATTATTTTTGTGTTTTAAAATCATTTTCTAGTACGCACTCTGACACTGAGCAACATTAGGATTCTCTTGACATTTGTGCTAGTGCTGTAATTAAGAATATTTTGTAAGGAAATACTTTGAATTTGTATATTGGAACATATGTAGGTACATAGTGTTGTTTTGTGGAAATGTGTTAGGTTGCTGGTTGCCATATTTGGAATAGTGTAATTTGTGTATACAGGATTTGGAATATGTCCTATAGACAGTTGTTCCGCTGCCGAGATTTTTATCAAATCATAAGTAAAAGAAAAGAAAAAAATTTTATACGAGGTTTAAGCAAGCACACGGCCGTCAAGTAGTGGATGTCTAGTCGTTAGAGAATTACGATTTCAAGTGAGTCTACAAGACACCCGCCCGTTAGTAGCGGGTGCGCTATATCATGCCCCACTAACGCCTCTAGTTCTCACAGATTGCCCGTCGCCTCACCTGTTGTTCCTCTTCCTGCTCCTACAGCCTTAGCAAACCCGCCCACACTCACTCCTGAAATGGTACAACATATGATCCATTCTTTTTCTTTATCGCTGGCTCTCGTAATCATATAAAGTTTCTTCTAAGCCATGGTATTTTGACTCCGGGCTTCTAACCATATGACTAATAATTGGCTGCTCCTCTTTCCAATATCGTAAATTATGATGGAAATCTAAAATTAACACGATGGCGCCTCTCGCCAATCGCGTTGTTAGTGATCTTTCCTCTTCCTTAACTAATGTTTTTATGTTCCTAACCTCTCCACAAATCTTATTTCTATTGGTCAATTGGTTGATAACAATTGTAATGTCCATTTCTCCCGCTCGTCAGGTTGTGCAGATCAAGTGTCGTGTGGCGCATGACGCGGCGCCTAAAGTGGGACGACTCTTCCTCTTCATGTTCTCCTTCCACTTTTGTTCCTAGTTTTCCTTTACTTTCATTTGCATAATGTTGTTGGTTCTAGCAATAAGATGTGGCATAGACGTCTAGGCCACCCAAACTCTGATGTCCTTCTTACTTTGTTTAATTCTGGATTATTGGGAAATAAAGCATGTTCTTCTATTGATCTTTCTTTTGATTGTACATCATGCAAACTTGGCAAAAGTAAAGTTCTACCTTTTCCTCATCATGCATCTCGTATCTCAATGTTTCGAGCTTATTCATAGTGATGTTCGGGGATTGCACCCGTTGTTTCTCATGCGCATTACAAGTACTTTGTGTTACTTTCATTGATGACTTTGATAAGCTTTACTTGGTTTACTTCCTCGGGCTGAGGTGAAGTTTTAGTTTTTAAATTTCTTGCACTCATGGGGAACTGGTCCTCATGACATCGGTCTTGCGCTCTTATTAAAACGATAGATACATGTCTAATGAGTTTGAGTTTTCTTCCAAGCGAAAGGATCATCTCTCGGCGTTCTTGTCTTGACCACCATCAAAAGCGATGTTCTTGAGAGCCTTTTCTTCTTGATATCGTAGAACTCTTTCTTGAATCATCTCTTCCTCCACACTGGTTTTTGGTGTAAGCTCTTTCTATTGCGAGTTCATTTGATCAATAACCCCACCCTCCCTCCTACGACAAATCATGTTTCTCCTTCTCTAGGATTGTTTGATCCATTCTCTTTATTAGATCTTACATTACATTTATTTATTAATTTTGTTTTTGTGCATCTCCCTCCTCCATGAAGAAGCAATAAACTTCTTGCTCAGTCTGTTCTAGTGTGTTTTCCTTGATTATCTCAGTATCTCATACAAGGTTATGTTTGTTACGATCCCCCATGCTTCGTATCAGGTTTCGAATGTGATGTTCTTTTAAAAATCGATATTTCTTTCCATCTCATGTTCATTGTCATCTACATCGTATCCTCTTCTTTGTCTTTTCTGAATCTCTACTGATTGTGAGCGGTTCAAACTGTGGTTTTGTGTATGAGAAGGCGTGAAATTCGACATGAGTCTGATTCCCTTCTTTGCTGCCCTCCCTTGAATCTTGAAGCTTGGCTGATCTGCTCTGGCACCACCACTCTTAGTTGGTCTCATTATCTCGACCCCCAATTGGTATGGTTTTACTTCTCTCATCTCTTATTGGCTAGCATCACGCTGTTCCATTCCCTCTTGTTACAAACGGGTGTGGAACAGCAGTGTTGTAGTGTTGTGAGAACTTCAACGCCCCAGGAGACCACTTGGGATATTCCTCCTTGCTCCTCCCTGGGTCAAACCTATTGGGAGTAAATGGGTTTTTAAACATTCATTTGATGGTTCTTTGGATCGATCTGGCCGCCTTGTAGCTCTGGTAACAGCAGAGTGCCTGGGGTTAGTTATGAGAGACATTTGCCCTATTGCCCAATGACCACGGTTCAGACCATCTTAGCTATTGTTGCTTCTTGATCGTGGCGACCCATCCGAATGGATGTGAAGAATGCGCTTTCTTGTGTGGTGATCTCGGGAGGAGATTTACATAAACTTCATCTGGTATGACTACTTCTTCTCCTCATGATGTTTTTGTAAGCAGGGCGTTCTGCCGTATGGTCTGAAACCGATACCAGTAGCTTAGTTTTAGAAGTTTAGCGGTACACTTCTTTCTTAGTTTTACCTGAAAGTCAATATGATTCTTCTCTCTTCCTTCACATCTCATCAGTATAGTTATTCTGTGGTTTATGTGGATGATATGTGCGTGTAGCGTGGTTTGATTACTAAACGGCTTAGCGGTTACATGCCACATTCCCATATGAAGATCTTGGCCGGCTCACATACTTCTTAGGATTGGAAGTTCATTGCTCCCGATCCCATAGTCTTTGTAGTGAACCGACATAAGTATATTCAAAGATCTTATCACTTTGGTGGTTTGGAGGACACTTCTTCTATTGATATCTATGGAGTGAAATGTCAAATCTGGCAGGAAGATGAAGGACCTTACGGAAGACACCATCTCTATCGGGGCTTGGTTGGGGTCTTATCTGCTGACCCTTCTGGGCTTTGATATCTCATGTGTTGTTCATCCCAGATTGAGTCAGTTGCTCTTCTTCACCTCGTATGTCATCTTCTTCTTATTTGCGCATCATTTGACCGTTATCTTAGGATCACCTTCTGATAGGTTGTTTTTTCCTACCAAACACCTCTTCAACTGTTGCTATAGTGATGATCTTGGAGTTAGGTGGGTGTCGGGATACCGTCGATCTCTATAAGGTTGGTGTGTGGTTTGGATGATGCATTAGTGTTGGAGATGTAAGAAACAAGATCGTGTTTCTGAAATCCTCTCTTGTGGTAACAGTGCCATGTCTTGCTTCATTACGAAATTGTATGGCTACGTGGTCTCCTTGGGAACTGGTTCCTCAGACTACTTCTACTCCTCTTCTTAGATCAACACTAGTACTATTCACGTACCTGCAATCCCGTTTCCATGAGCAGCACGAAGCACATTGAAGTTGATTGTATTCTATTGGCCCTTTGAAGTCGGGTGATATCTCTTCCTCATATCTCTTCGGTCTCAGAGTGGTGTGTCTTCATGGCTCTAACTCGACAATAGCATCAATTCTTGTTGGCAAATTGTGACTAACCTGACATCAATTTGAGGGATGTTACATATACAATTTTAGGAGTTTATCTACAATTTGGGACTCTATCATTGGTTGTATATATTATCTTACCATGTAGTCTAAGACTGGAGACTCTCTATGTATAGGTCTACTAAGAATAGGAATATAAGTATAGATGCATAGAACTTAGGAATTTATGTATGAATGCTAAGAGACTGGAATCTACCATATGTATAGATGCTAAAGTAGAATTGAGGAAACTATATGTATGTGAATGGATGGAATCAAGAGCAACTTTTCCAAGAAAAACCTCTCTTAGTATTTTTACGTTATCCCTGAGTATTTTGACGCATTGTTACCCGTAGGGTCGGAGTCACCCGGCCAGGACGTGGGTTCTCAAAGATGTAGATGGATTGTTATGACATTTAAGGTCACATCAAGGTGCAAACGATCTTGTGATTTATAACCATTTGAACTCCTTCCCCTTGATAGTTAGCTTTTAAGGGTAAGTTCTACCCGACCCAAATGGTTGTAACATTTTTAGCACATGGAGGATTAAAAGTTTCCCCTTGCAGTCATCCATTAAAGTCAATGATAGCCTACATATTTTCTTCTACTTCCCATGTCTTTCCTTGTTTACTCTTTACATCCTCCAAAGACATAAAGTTATTTCTATGACCCACAGCACAAATAGGGGCGGATCTAGCTTAGGTCCGGGAAGAGTGTTCTAATATGACTCATATTTGAGAGAAACAAAACATATATGTATGGATGAAAAGAGGCAAATGTCAAAGTAGAGCCAGGGTATATGGGTATTTTTATAATTTTATCATACTCAGGGATATTATAAATACCCTCCTCCTATGCAACTGCCATTCCCATGGATATACGACGCCTTCTTGAACATGTAAATGAAATGCCCCGGAAATTGTTCGATAGCTGAAGCTCATTGACGGTTGCAATGTTGCATTACTATAGTTAAATAGGATATTCAATATAGGAAAAACTGTATATGAAAATAGCCTGCAACTCATAAATTCAACCCCATTTTTTAGAAACATCAACAAGATCATTTCGTGGATTATATGATAAAGTCTTTCTTGAGAGAGAGGGGAAAGTATGTAAGAAAAAGTAGAAAGGCTGGTAATTTACAATATATTATGTTATGATGTTAACTTGGTGATGTGTGAGAATTGAAATGGTTTAGCGAGAAGTTGCGGAAGTTGTGAAGCTGGATCTTTAGTGCGAGGATGCGTGTAGATGAGAGAAATGAAGCCCCGGTTTCTTTGTTGGTGAAATCCTTTGAGATTACAGTGAAGGTGAAGGTAAAAAAACAAAATTCTTTATTTGAGCAGTGGGGAAGCATCATGGGGTTAAGCCGGAGTAGAGGGGTTATTCAACCTTTTGAAGGGTGTCGAAGAGTCTTTACGCCTCTACCCCAGTTAGTAGGTCCTTAGTATGGAGGGAGAATGGAAGATTCTTGACTAGTAGTGAGAGACAAGATGGAAGATACTTTTCTGACCGACTAAGGTGTTGAGAAAAAAACAATTTTCCAAAAGGAAGGGGTTTTAGGAGTAGGCGTTGGCGAGGAGAAATTAGGCTGGGTCTTAAAACTAAGGAAAATTTATGAACCTCATTAAATGATCTTGACAAAGGAAGGGAAGGAGAGGAATGGTCCCAGTACAGCTAAAGCTCCTTTTGGGACATTATGTCGATAAGGCAAAAAAGGGAAGAAAGAAAGCTGTATAATTGAATGTGCGGTTTGGGGATCACTGGAGGTGTGGCTCCCGGGAAGAGGCGCTAGACTACTGCTGATGTGTTTGATCGGAAGTGGAGAAGACAAAAAGCGGAGCCTATTCAGTAGCGGAGAAGGAAATGGTTGAGGTTGGGTTAGAGAAGCCTGGAGGCTTAATGAGGGTTTGAGGGTTGCCACCTGGCAGAGGCATCTCTTATTCCTGGAGTTTGAATCGCTAGAGGAGGCGAAGTGGGTCCTTGAGTTGGGGAGAAGAAATTTCAGAGGAGGGGTCTTACAGCTGGAGCGATGGAATTCAGACTCTGGATGTATTAGGCGTAAAGGTTCAGCGCAAGAAGAATGGGTTAGAGTGGTAGGGCTCCCACTCCACCTGTGGAAAACGGAGATCCTAAAGAAAATAGGTGATGCTTGTGGAGGATTTTTAGCCATAGACAAAGTTCTGAGTTGAATGGAATGAAGTGGGCAGAATTTTGATAAAGGCGTCGGGTTAAGCCTCGGCAATCTCTTGCTCCGACATTTTGGAAGACTCGAGAATCGTTGCCGAACCGGATCATGGTAGGAGGTCCCTCCATGGGTAGTCGATGTCTATCATGCGTGCGTTTTGCTGAGTCCAAGGAAGAAGATGAGCGGCTGCAGCGGAGATGAGTGTTATCATCACGAACACTGTGATGTCGAGGCGAAGGGGATGGCGGGGGTCGCGTTGGGGACGGCGGGTCTTAGCCGGCGAAGTGAATTAGTCTGAGGCGTAGCGTTTATTAAAGCGTAGAGGAGGAGATCCTTGGGGATTGAAGCGATTGAAAAGTGGATCAAGCGGTTGGGGTGACTGATCCGGCGGTTGCTTTACTAATGATGGTGTATAAATGGGTTAAAGGCTCAAACTTTTGGGCCAAAGTGGATCTTGTTGAAGGCCTAAAACACAAAAAGTTCCCAAGGGGTTGAAAGAGAAAGAAATCGTGATGGATCAGATAAGAGTCGTAGGGTATGGACAGTGGGCAGTTTTGATAAGGCCAAAACGATGGCAAAGCCAAAAAGGCCCCACAAAAACAAGACCAAGGGGTCGGCAATGGGCTTGGTTGTACCATAGGCCCAAGGTTTAAATTGTTCTAAAAAAGTTAAGCAGTGTGAAGATGAGGCGTGAAGAGCTGGCGAGAAGGGCTCATCACACTTAGACCCTCTGGTTGATCCTGCTTGGATCTATCTTGGCGAGCTTATGGATGTCTGAAGAGGCCGGGTTGATGGATTATGTTGCGATTTGAGTTGAAGGAGATGATGGGGTACATGGAGGTGTCTTCGGATCGTCCATTATTGGTTTATTCGTGCCAAGGGCCCACAGAAAAAGGATCTCCGACTGGTCAAGCTCTAAACCTAGTGGAACAAGGTTTGAGTTCCCAAGCAGGAAGTATGAGGATCTGCCAGAGTTGCACTAGCTCGGTATGAAAGGGTGTCTTCATCCATTGTTCTGCTTCTCCCTCACCTTTCTGTTTTTGGTGACCCACACTTTCTAGGGGTCCTGCCGGCTTTGAAAAAGAATTACCACGGGCACTGAGAGATGATGGGATGTAGAAGCCGTTAAAGTGGTGTCGGTGGCGGCACGGTATAGAATGGGGAGAAGACATTCGAGGCTCTGTGAGATCTTGATTTGAGACAGAGGAGGGTCATGAGTCCCGAGTGAGGAGGGCCCCCAGAGACACGTTAGGAGTGTTTTGGGTTATGATAATTGGGAAGGCAATTGTCTAGTTAGTCGAGTGAGTTTCTATGGATCCCCAGCCGGTGGGTTATGTGAGGAGATATTGCTGGGTTATTCCACGTAAAATGAGGTGTCCGACGGTAACAAAGGGCATTCTCTGAGTCGAGAAGTGAGGGAGTTAAGAAAGTTGGAATGCACTATAAACTATAGTGGGAAGGGCCCAACAGGGGGAAGAGAGATGGGGGCTAAGTTAAAGCTTTTTAGTGGAATGTTAGAGGCGAACAATCGGTTTCAAGAGTGTCATCGAGAGAGAAATTTTATTGGTCTCGAGAGGGTGGATTTGGTCCAAGAAACCAGATTCCAAAGAGATGTACGTGGTGAGGCTGAAGTCTGGGGTGGGTAGGTGGGTGAATTGGAAGGTTGTGGGCGGGAGGAGCTGAGGGGGTATTCTTGTTTGGGATAAGAAAAGCTGCAGGTGATGGAGGTTAGACTTGGTCGTTTTACATTTACGTGCATATTTAAATATGGAGGATGGGTTCGGGTGGGCCTTCACTTTGGGTTTAGAACTTGATTGGAGAGGAGCAAATCGGAGTGTTTTTGGGGAGGGTGGGGTCAGGTGAAAGGGTTAGGAGGGCCTTGGTGCATTGGTGGAATTCATATGGTCCTTTCCCTGACGAGAGAAAAGAAAGGAACAAGAGCCTACCGCCTCTATGAGCGTTTCTCATAGGATTATGGAATGAGTTTGACTTAATCTTCACTTTGCAAGGGACCTTTTACGGAGGTCTCAATGTCCGATGTATGTCCCATTGGATAAATTTTGTTAACAGTGATTAGGAAAGGTGTAGATTCGATAATACATTCAGCGATACTCTCAGAGACGGTCTTCGACCATTGCCTGTTTGTTGACGGTGAAGGGATTAATTAGGACCGTTGCCCTTAGTTTTGTGATCATGGTTGAAATTTGATGGCTTTGGGACCTTCTGGAGAATTTTGGTGTGGCTGTCTTCTGGATCCTTGGTTTGTTTTGGCCTCAAGTAAAGGCCTGAAGGCCACCCAGGGTTTGGGAATAAAGGTTTTAAATGAGTTGATTCTAGAGGAAGACCTTAAGCAAATCTCTTTTGGGATGGCTTGGAAAGGAAGAGCCCTGTCCTTGGAAGAAGCGAGAGAGAAGGAAAAGTGGGGGAGTTTAAAGGAAGTGGGTGGTTGGAAGGTCTCGGAGCAAATCCGAGCACCAGTTGAAGAGGATAGCCTGCAGATTCTTTCCCATAATGCCAACTCCATGGGCATCGGCCGGAGCATCGATATCAATAATGGTAGAAGATGTCGAGAACACAGGATTAAAGTCACAGTTGTAGTGTCTTCAGTCATAGGCCTCGATGGCGGTGTATTAGCCTCTTACTGGATCTGATGGAAAGCCGGACTAAGTGGTTGGGCGATGACTTCTAGTGGAAGAAATGACTGGAGGAGAGTCATAAACAATGCAAGACCAATGGGGTGAGCCAGACCAGATGGTTTCACTTTATTTTGGTCTTAGTTGTGATTGCTTGAAAGATGAGGTTTTGGATTTGAAATTCTTCGAACCTGACAGGTTTATTAAAAATCAGATATTAAGATCTTAGTTCCCGAGGAAGGTACCCGAATCTACAAGAGTTTAGAGACCATCAGTTTAGTGGGAGTTGTATAAAATATTATCGAAAGTGTTGTGATACCTATTAAAGTTAGCTAAGTTTGATTATTTCCTAGTCATAAAATCTGCGTTTGTAGAAGAGCCAGATCTTATCTGTTAACAATAGCTAATGAAGCGAGTGGGTCTATTAAGAAAAGGAAAAAGAAAGGGATTCTTTGTAAGTGAAGCTGCGATCACGTCGGATCAGTTCACTTGGGATTATGAAGGGGAATGGGGTTGTTTCTGATAGTTGGTTGGATTAACTGGTGCGCATCTCCAGAAACTGTTTTGTTAAGTTGTGGCTCTTGGGGTTCTTGGGGGCTCAGAGGCTGAGAGACCTCTTTTCCCCACTACTTTTGTTATCGAAATGGAAAGCCACAGTGCAATAATAACCCAAGCATGTAGTGGAAAACGTTTCTCTGATTCTGAGGTTTCGGAGTAGAGATGGAGGGGATATTATTATATCTACATTATTTTTATCTTATTACTATCATATACCTTGGCTTAGCTTCAAGCGACTAATGTATTTGAGATGAACTTCACAGTGTTGACTTTAACGAAGGTCATTGAATAAAAGTGTGATTATCCCTGCAGGTGGAGTGACCGATGTGGAGGTGTTAGCGGCCCGGAGCTTGTTTGTGGGGTTGATCTCCTCAGCGTGGTCTTCGCCAGGCGCCTCTGGAGCTTTAGGGTTTGGGATTCCACTGCTCGAGCCCCAGACGGAGTTGGCAACAGAAAAAGCAGTGTCATATATCTCGAGGGGAGGATCACCTCTATTCGAATTTTCTGTCTAGCCTTCCCATTACTTTTCTTTCTTTGTTTAGGAAATGCCCAAGATTGTTTGTTCAAAATGGAAGATTGAAGGAACTCTTTGGGGTGGTGGTAATCTAGAGAGAAAACCTCACTTCGTCAACTGGAAAACAGTTTGCCTAAAAAAAAGGTATGGGGGTCTTGGGGTGAAGTCTTTCAGATAGATATATTTGTTTTTATCAAGTCGTGTAGTTTGTAATGGAGAGATTCACTTTGGCTCATTGTTGATCGGCCACCAATTTGGGGAGAGTGATGGGAGAGTACAGTTCTGTAATGACATTAGGAGGTTATGGCACCTAGTTATGAAGACATAAAAAGAATAGCTGCCTTTCTCAAACCACTACTCTTTGTGGGCAATAATTGATGGGGTTTCAGGAAAGGATCTTGTCAGGTGGGACGAGAAACGTTGATAATGCCTTCCACTCCCATTGTTGGTTTATCACAAGATGCAAGGGTGGCCGTCTTTGGGGACTCTTCAAGGGATGATAGGGTTTTGATCCTGTATCTTTCTAGAACTCTTACAATGATTGGGAGACGAGTGGTGAAGGGACACTTACTTATTAAAAGAATTAGGACCTTTCAGAGGATATGTATTTTAAAGGGACCAGGCTGATGGTTTCTCAATTGGAAGAAACTCATCTCTCTTGAGAAAGCTGACCCACTTCTCTCTCTGTTTCCTTGGCACTTTCCTTTGAACCCAATACAGTTTCCCACAGTGGGTTTGTTGCTTGGAAGCTTCACAGACAGGTCTTACTCTTGTGCGATCAGAAAAGAACCATAACCATGGTGTTTTTTATGTGAAGAAGATAGGAAACAATAGACCATTTGCTTATATATTGTTGAGAGCTAAGATGTTGTATATGCCACCCCAGCCATTATCTGGATTATAACTGGGTTCCACATTGTGGCCCGCCGCGCTTATAACGGGTTCTTCATCCCTTCTATTGTGAGAGTATGAGGTGGAAAAAGCGGAAAAGTGTTTGGTGGCGGCCCCTCTTTGTTATTCTGAGCGTTGGAATGAAGGAGCAGGCGGCACTTTGAGATGACCTCTTTTGGATAAATCTCTTTGTTCTGCCAGTGGGCTAGAGTTGTAGTGTTGATAACTTGGTATTTGGTGAGTTTCTAACCTGGTTGAGAAGATATAGGTGAGAGTGGTGAGTCATTCTTCCCTTTTATTTTTCCTCTTGTGTACTTTTTGGGAGCTTTGTGCTGTTTTTAATATATATTATGCTTTTCTTACAGTAAAAAATGGTCTTTGCGAAAGATAAATGATAATCATATCAGTTTCCATTTTTTTCATATAGCAAACACCAACTAGCATTATTATCTATTCACTGATGAATATATGTATCAATCTGAATAATAGTCTTTCCATCTCTAAGAATCACTAAAAATCAATCAGAGTATTCCATAAACATGATTTATTTGTATTTAATGCATTGGATCAATAACAAGAAAATTGTACTATGCAGCTAGAAAAATTTACCTATTCAGATATCAGAGTTGTCCACAAAAAGTATCTTCTCTGGATGGAAAGGCCCATACTCGCTGTGTAGAATTTTGCTTTTCCATCTCATTCTGTCTGTAATACCTTTTACTTTCACAATGATGTCAACGTGATCTCTGATTATAGCAGCCCCTTCAGGCGAAGAATTCGGTACATCTCAAAAGAATATCAAGAATGTCACATCTGTATGAAGCACAACAATTGAAGTTTTATGATCAGATTTCTTTGTTGGTGTTTATATAATGAGAAGGAGAGCTTAGTACTAGAGAAACTGCAGAAAAATTTAAGGTGAACAATGGCTCTAGTGAAATGAGTACAGTTTTTTTGCAAGGAAAGTTTATCGAATTCTCTTCTTGGTTTAAGAAAGAATCAGCTAAATGGTTTTACTTCAGAACCAATTGAAAGTTCAAACCTTAGAAAATCCTAGACCATCGAAATCTTTCAAGGCTGTTAGTAACTTTAATCCGGCAGTTCACATCTCCAGTTCTGAATCGAGTACATGTTATCAAATTTGAACAAAAGGGTCCATTAACAAATAAAAAGTTCCATATGAAAATAGGTCTCTAGAAATTTAGGAAGAAGGATACTTCCATGAAAATACTTGCTTTCTGTAGGCCCTCACCCAGAAGTTTCCCAAAATAGCTTCTCTTTTTTAGAAGAAAATGGGCAAGAGGATGACTAAAGGTGAATATCATTATTGAAATAGCATGAAGTGAAAACTTACTTGTCCATGTACATGCTAAAGACCCCATGAGCATGTATCAAGTCATAAGTTCGAGGATATGTTGAGAAGGCCTCACACCTGCAGGCAAGTATTGATGTACTCTCAATATTTTCACCCACCGAAACAAGTAGAAGAAGGAATAAATCATTTTCAAACTCAATTTAATTCATATATTGACAATGTTAAAGGTATGATATTCGTATTAAACCCAAAGCCTACAAGCTTGAGATTTTAAGAGAGTTGGTCGTTTAACAGACAGCAACAGCCACAAAGTACTTCAAAAGGTGAAAGTATTCAGTCCTTTGTAAACTGGAAGAATACGTGAAACAAGTCTTACCAGTTCATGTAAGTCCCTATCAGGCCACGCTCATAGATAATCCCGAGAGTATTGTTTTGTGCATCAAAAGGGACAACATTCATAACCCAAGCTGGTAGTTTAGATATTGCAGCTGCAAAACCACCTATGTCTGCATTCATGTCCATAATGTTTCTATATCTACCTGCACCAAGAGATTTGAGAACACTTCCGTAGTATGAAATTCTTTTTGTCCATATTTTATTGTCTTTGTAAAAGGTATCGACATTGGCTCTTCTATTGACCCCATCTTCAATCCTGGGTGGAGCAGTATTCAACCTTTTAGGCCATTTCGCAAGTACACCTCCAGATATTTTGCGAATGTCTGTCACTTTTGGAAGACGAGTAATGCATGGATCCATCTCCCTATACCTGTTGATGAATTCATAAAAAAAAAATAGAAAAAAAAAACCCAAGAAGATTAATTATGAAACATCAAGCTTTTAATCTGCATACACAATTCATACTCATTAAATAAGGAGGATAATGAACCCTGGAAATGGTGCTATGTGCTCAGTGGAGAATCTACTATTATGGAATGAAGAATCTCACCAACCGGCATCAGCATCAGTTTCAGCACAGAAACGAGGAGACTTCCAAGCCTTTAACTTTTGGGTGCAGTGGATGTGATTAGTGGGCTTTCTCCATACTGCAATTGGTCCCCTTTCTGCAATCTTTTTCCAGCAGAGTCGCCTCGCGAGATCTTCTAAATTGATTTGCTCCTGTTTCAACTCCCCAGTCGTTCTCTCCCAACCCTTGTAGCTAGACTTCCAACTTATTGGTGGCCCAGACAGTACCCAGTAGCCACCAGGACGCAAAACTCGGTCAATTTCCATCAGATACACTCCATCTAGACATTTTATGAAAAAAGGAAGTTAAGATGATATGATTGCAAAAATTGATAAAATGTCTGTGTACTGAGAGGAGCATTTGGACATCTCATAGATAAGAAACAACTCCATTTTTACTTGGTAATGAGACAATATATCATTCTATTCTGCTATGAGTTACTCCTTACTGAACAACTCAGCTACAGAGAAATAAACATGTTTTAAACATTTTGTTTTTACGATAGTCTAATAAACACCATCAAATTCAAGATTCGAGTATTGAGTACCATAAGCCGTCCATGGAACAAGGCATCTGGAGCAGTGTGCCATATCAAAAGATCTGGACGGGTATGGTAATCTGTAGGTGCTTAGAATACCATGCATGGCTGGAAGTCCTCTTTCCAAGGCAAACTGTACTTGAGCTTCGTGTAGATCCGCTGGTGCAATTGACATTGTCAAGATGTTATAATCCATTAGAGAGGCTCCAAAGCTTGCAACCTGAGGACAACGTAAAAAAATTCCTTACTTTTTTGTTCAACTCAAATTAAGAGAATATCAAAATTCCAGGTTACCCATCATTGAACTCAAAGCAAGAGCATGCCCAAATTTCCCCATTAAACACTGATTGCATATAACTCAACAACTCAGGACCATACACCACTGGCTAGAAGAGATCTCTTTTAAAGTTTTAACAATGAACCTATCCTCCATCAGGTGGTAAATTTTTAATTTTGGTAGGATTTGTTCTTGTTTGGCCTTACTCTATCGACCAAAGGAAAAAAGATCAAAAGACTGTATCTAGGCGTTGAAGATTTACTTAGGTTATACATGAGCTTTTGCAAGTGCAATTAGATAAAATTAATAGAAAAGTTTCAAACCACATCTACAAGACAAAGTCATCTTGCGACATTACTTTTTAAGTTCCATCTCAGGGACATCATATAACAAAGTGAAACAGATTTGAAGAGATAACTTAACATTCATTATGGAGGTATATTACACGAATCAACTGAATTATGCGTCTTGTTATCTTGCTTCTTGTCCGAGAATCAAGATATCTGAATGCATGAAGTTATGATAAGAAACATGAACCAGTATCAAGTAAAGCAACAAATTCAGTAAAGTTAACAACCATGGGAACAGAGGTTACATTAAACACACAAGACGAAATCAACTTTCATTTCTGTTTCTTTTGATTTCTTTTTCTTGTAGTTTCTTTTTCTTTTGACCCTTATCCTAACTATGATTTCAAACCCCACAAACAGGTTCTATCTCATCCAAAAGGACCAAATTCAACAGCACAACTTTATCTCTTATCATCACAAGAAGCAGGAATTTTGGTCAATTTGTTTGCATCTACCATGAATGCCAGGAAGAGCGGATATTGAGGCGGTTGCCTAAGGCTTATTATTAAGATGGCGATGTCGGTGTGTTGTGTTGTTGAAATAATTGCATAACACAAAATTAAAGTTGATGTGGACTGTTGAATTATTTCACATAAAAGTAGCTTCTCCCCTTTCTTCATTTGTAGAATTCTCTAAGGCCCTATTCACATTGACTTTCCACAGAGCCAAACAGGGGCCAAATTGGAGAAGGATCAATGAAAAACCTAGATCATACTGCCCCTTGGAGACTAACAATAAAACATCGTTTGAATTCGCTAACTTTTACCGATTCAATTTCTGAATGCCATTTGCCAAATTTAAGGTAAAATTCAGAACAAAGAAAACTAAGATTACCCACAGAAACACAGCATCTATCAGTATAGGACACATGAAATTTATATTATAATCCACTGAAACTGTACAAAGAGGGGGAAATATATTATAATCTAAAGGACACATGAAAAATGTTCAGAGAATATGTGATGCTGTTTCCTTAAAGACCCCACCCAAGGAAAAAATAATTCCTGAAAATGGGGTCAGATTTTTTTTTTTTTTTTTTTTTTATGGATAATCAGAGCAAGATATTTCATAAAAGAAGGTAAAAGGTGCCCTAGGGAATATACAGGACGTAAACAGAGGATGGGGTCAGATTGGTAAAAAGAATTTTCCAAAATTAATTAATTTATCATATTTAACAATGGAAGATGAAAAACCCTTTATAAAACCATAACCACTAACAGTGGCCATGTTTGATAAAACTGATATTTAAGTAGTGAAGGTCTTCACAGCCAAATTCAAATACCCAGATCAAGCTATGATGTTAATGTTGAGTTCTGAATTTTTATCAAAGATCAAACAAGAAAACTCAGTCCAAACAAGAACATAAAATCAAACTCACCCCACATCCAACATCAAGAGCTGTTCTTATGTTCCCAGACATTAATGGCACTACCCGCCTAATCTGATCCACATATTCCTTCGCCCCCTTCGGAAACGATGTCCCGCCGCCCGGAAAAACCAGGCGATCGCCTTCCACCAGGACCCAATTCTGGGATTTCTTGTAAACAGACAACTTCGGGAACGGCACGTTACTGAACCATGCGTATTCTCTGCTTTCCGGCCATGGAAACGGCCGCCTGTACCGGTTCGGCCGAGGCACCAAGCACTGCAAGGCCTGGTGCCGCCCCGGACAATGCCGCTCCTGGTGGAAAAACTTGGTCGTTTTGAATTGCTTCGCCCTCGCAGGGTCTTGACATGGGCAGTAGTGGGTGAAATTGGCGGGGCAGAAATCAAAGAAACCCCCATTTTTTGAGCTTTCTGGGGGGAGGGGGAGGATGTGGTGAGCTTCAAAGTCTAGAACCAGAGAAGGAAGACTAGGAGTTGAGGCATTTGAGAGGAAACACTTAAGTGGGTGGGGCTGGATTGTGGAGATTGTTGAATTGGGGTTACTGTAAGAGCCAAGAAAATAGCAGACACAGCTAGCAATGGCGATGAAGAAGACCTTGAGTAAAGGTCTCTTGATGAGGCTTACAGTGGGTGGTGGGTGTTGCTGTGTAGCCATTGACGAGCTTTAGACACTGCAAAAAGTTGCAGTAGCCTATGAAAATGTGGAGTACGGATGACTATCCTCTGTTTCTGTCTTTTCTCTTGTTGCCCTCTTTCTTCCTCATCCCTTTAGCAAGAAGGAACAAATTTTCCTGTCTGCAACCTGCAAGAAGTTTTACTATTATTAACCTTTTTCCCCCCTTATTAAAGCTTGAATTTCAATCTAATGTGTCAGCCAAAAGGACTAGTGATTATCTCTTGTGGGCATGGGAGAGAGAATTTGGGGATGAGGCTGAGACGAAGAGAGGTAGAAAATCCAAAGAGAAAGTTGGTGTGTACTGAGAACTCACAGCCACAAGTAGTTTTCCCACTTAGAGAAAGGATTCCACCATTTCTATCTTTATCTTGGTAGAAACAATCATGGAGGCAGTTGTTACTAGTTGTAGTGGGTAGAAATTTTTTGGTGTCAAAGTTGCAGACACACCTAACATTCCCCAATTTCATCCACTTTGTGAATTGACCAATTTTAGCTCCTCATTATTTGTTTTAGAAATTTTTTTTTTTTTTTTTCAGATCATGTTTTGTACCTGAATCACAGTATGGTTAGGAACTTAATTGCCCTTTTTATGATTACAAAAACAAAAGAAAAAGGATTTTCTTATTTTGTACGTGTAAATGATTGTGTTCTTTTTATGATTAGGAGGATCCTAAATTTTTTTTAAACTTTTTAATGAGAGGAATTTGTTTTCATATTTTAAAATAATTTTTATATGTTTTTAAGTTATAAGAAAATTCAATATATTGATTTTTTTTTTTTAATTATGTTTACATGTATTATAGGGGAGGTAAGGTAGAGGGAACTCAAGAGAACCTAATGCATAAAAAATGTATCAATGAGTAAAAAATTAATAACGGACTATACCGTCTAGAAGATTTCATCTCGTCTAACTTTAAACGACCAATTTAAAGGAATTGGATGCACAAACTTAGCAGAATCGTCTACCTCCAAGCGCCGCTCGACACGTGTAGGATTCGTCTTACACCTAAATCATTCATCCTTTAAACTTATTTGGATACATGTTTCGGACAAAAAGAGAATAACCGTTCCACGATCCCTATAATGATTTCAGCGATGGACAAATAAAAATAAGACATCCGTGAAAAAAGTTTATAAAAGGAAAGCTAATGAGAAACCTTAGACAATTAGAGTAGTAAATGTATTACATTATGTTTCAAGCGTACTATATTATATTTGAGTGTTTGTTACATTAAGAAAGAAAGTGTTAGTTGTCAAAAAATAAAAAATAAAGTGTTAAATTGTTGAATCGATTTCATGTTAGATGAATTTTCTACTCAATGATACATTTTTTATGCATTAGATTGTCTTGAGTTCCCTTTTTTAGCTTAGCCCCTATAATGCATGTAAACATAGTTTTTATTTATTTATATCTTAATATAAATAAAATATTACAAAATAAATAATCTAATATTTAACACTATTGAGTAATATTTAGTTTTAAGTTTTATTTACGATTAGTAAAAGAATAAACAATACATACATCTCATTTATTTGTATTTAAGTTTCATATATTTATAATATTGTTTAATGATTTAAATTTGATCATATATATCAATTTGAGTTATAATATTTTACTTTTCTATTTATATTATTCTTAATTAATAACCTTTAAAATTATTTTTCATAGTATATTTAATCATGTTTTATATTCTTTTATCTTATATGTGAGGGGTTACCAATTTGATAAATCCTTAGAAAATTATTTGTGTATTTGTGGACATATTCATAGTTGCATTGGAAAAATTAAATCACTTTGCATACAACTTTTGTATTTTATTTTAAATTTGTTAGGGTTTTTTTTTTTTTTTAATGGAGAAATTTGTTAGAATGGGCATTACATTTACAATATTAACATTATGATATTTTATATTATATATATATATATATATATATATATACTTACCATGAACTATGTCTAATGTTATAAAGCAACATTCAAAATAAAATTAAGTAATAATATGAATTCACAATAATTTATGTTTTTATTTTTTATAAAAATTAGTTACTAAATATATATATTTTAAAAAACTCAGAAATTTTGGTATAGAACGACGTCGTTTTGAAGTCACAGTTCGGGCGGAAAATTGACGAAAAGGAAACCGACGTCGTCTTGAGAGAAGAAAGAGAGATCGTTACGAGGGAAAGGAATTTGGAGACTCCCGCCAAAAAAGACGAGAGAAAGGAAATGGGAGAAAGCAGCAAGACGAAGAACACAATCATCTCGGCGTCTTCTTTCCTCAGATCTGTATGCTACTGCTCTATCATCTTCTTCTTCCTTCTTCTTCCTCTTCTTAATAATAATTATTAGATTTCATCTCTGGTTTCTGCATGTGTTTCCCGACAGGTGACTTTGCACGACTGGTGGCTTCTTAAGACAAACACCAGCCGCTTGGCCGTTGGAGGTTTCGCTACTCGAGAGTAACTATAATATTCCCCATTTCCATTTTTTTTTCTCCTATTTCAGTTTTCTTCTTCTTTTTTCAATTTCTTGAATAAATGGGAGTATTTGGACTCATTTCAGAACATAGGGTTTCTGCATTTGGGAGAATTAGGGCTCAAATCAAACGCTCTACAATTCTCTATTCCTACTGCCCTTGCTGTTTTCTTTTAATTCATTTTTAATTGAAATCTCATTGCCTTTTTCTAAAGTTACCTCTTTTCATGCATTAAAATTTCAAATGCATTTGTTACTTTTCGTTGAATGGAAAGCTGCAGAAGAATTTGAAGAAAAAAGTGTCAAAAATGTTTTCCAATTATTTAACATGTTTATTTTGATGGGGACAGCGAAGCCTAGTCATCGAAGCTTTCGACTTGGCCCAGTGCATACAAACCCAATCCCAAATTAGACTCCAATTTCAATCAATGGTTTGGGTACTATTGAGCTTGAAGTTTTGGAAGTGAAATTAAATGCCATGCAACAAATCCTAAGAAATCTGTTTCATGGTAGAAGTATGATTTCCAAATCTCATATACTGGAATTCCTCATGTAAACAAATCATTCAATTGTATTCTCCAATAGGAACAAGAAACTAAAAGACTGACAGGAAAAGGAATCCCATTTTGATTGCTGTTTTGGTTCACATTTCCTATCTGGATTCAGTAGTTTCGTCCTGGTAGAAGGCACGAAAAATACATTACTATGTTTCGCTTTCTGCAATTTTTTTATTCTTTTATTGGGTGTTTGATCACATATGTTCATTGCTACAAATGATTATGGTCATGTATGATTTATGCTGTTTCTTCAGTCATGTTAATTGTTTATCTGGTCCCATCACATTCCTCTCTGACCAGATGCTTGGAATGAGGATCCATCCTTATAATCAATCTCTTGTTCTTATCTTTTATAACTTTTTCTTTTTGCCCCTGGTATTCAATAACTATAGCTAACTAATTATAGCTTCTTCAATGTTTCAGTATTATCTTCCTTCATTGCAAGTTAAGAGATATAATGTTTTATCATTAAAATGAGTTCAATGATTTTCACCCTGTAGGCGACAAGGAATAAGAGTTTTCTGTTCTGGAGCAATTGCAAAGAGACATGATGCCACAACACTTGAAACAGCAGATGGCATAACTATTACCATTGTTGGTTTCTTAAATAAGTCTCGCACTCATCAAAATGGCTTCCCACCTGAGGTATGTAAGTCCCTTCCATTTACATTAAATGTAATATCCTTCCCAACTTCACAATTTTGATTTGAGTCAACATTGTTCCTTCTTAAATATCAATTTTATTTTTTTAAACAACAATAAAAGTATGATACTACTGCTTGCTTTTTTTTTGTTTTTTAACTTAACGCCGAATAACTTTTTCGCCTTAATAAGCAACAAGACTTAATAAGACTAAGTATTGTCTGCTTGCTTTTTAACATTGCGTGAATGAATACGCATCTCTCTTCCTTGTTGGGCAAGGATGGTGTTTTCTGTTTTGGGAGATGACTTTATTTTTGAATAGAAAAAGCCAAATATTATGGTTTTTTCTATTCAGATTTTTAGAAATTAAAGAATAATTTCGCTTTAAAGCTTAAAAACAACAGATCGAACAATGAAAGTTATTTAGGCCCTGCTTAGTAGGTAGAGTAAATTTTGCTTTCTATTCAAACTTCTTCTTTTCAAAACAAGGAAAACATTAGTTACTAAAGAATAGACAAAGTTCAAATTTGAAAACAAAGAAAATGAATTCACTATTTTCAACATTTTATATACGAATCGAAACCGTTTCTGTTGAAGCCTGCTTTTCAATTAAATCGAAACAAGGATTTTATTTTCAATGATTTGAGAATTCTCATTTTCAAGAAAATGGTTTTACAAAACGGATTTTCTTATTCTTATTTTCAATCAAATTCAAGTACGAAACGTATTTTCTAAAAATCGAAAAACTAAAAGATTGTAATACATCAAAATTTCATTCTAACACGAACAAAAATTCTCGTGAATCAATGCCACGCCTTATACTTTCAACAAAAGCCAAAACAAATTACATTCCAAGATATTATTTTATTCAAGTATCCCCCTTTCCTAAATAACGAAAACTAGAGATGTGCTTATAAGAAATTGATTTTGCACATATGCTACCAAAATATCCAACAGATGCCAAATGTAACAGATAAATAATTAATGGAAGTAATAAATCCATGAAGTTATTTAGGATATAATGCCCATAAAAATGAAATGAAAAGAAAAGAAAAGAAAAAGGATAGGAATGCACACCTATGACTGAGTGATTCTTTTATGGAAGTTCTGTTAATAAAGGTTACATCCTTTTATATTTTAAACAAGCTTCAAAACTTTACACTGACCTGGATAGGTTTGCAAACATTTCCTGTTTGGATTTCCGTATCATTGGGAGGGGTTTGCGGTTCAATGTTTTGGTGGAGAATCTACTAAAAGTGGTGTTCCAACAAGAACTTCTGGTTTTGAAGAGTTCAACTCACCTTCAACTGATAGCGTGAACAATCTACTGCCTGCATCTTTGGATGAGCTCCCAGTGACAAGGGTTCGTGATCTTTTAATGTCCACTCTTGGAGATTCAACACTAACAAATGGTCTTTTTAGTGATATACTGGGTAGATTATCAAACCTTTCAGACATGAAAGGTAACAACAGCCCAACTTCTGCAGATACTGAATGGGATAGAACGCCAAGTAATCAGGTTGAGAAGTTCAAAGATGACAATAGCATCTTGGATGCATCAGATATGAGAAGTGAAGAATATAAGAACAATGTTCGTCAATCTAGTAGGGTTATGAATGACTTTTCCCCAAGTAGAGGTGTTTTGACGAGAAGCATGACAAGGTCGAAGAGCTTAAAAAACCAGCTGGAAGGGAATCTCTCATCAAGCAGCACTTACAAGAGGCAAAAGACTCGGGAGGATTCTGGTTCTGATTTGGTTAAAAGTTATCAAACATAAGATGGAAAAAGTTGAGCAGGAGTGAACAAGATAATCCCATGGATATTAGAAAAGAAGAATGTGAGAAAGATTTTCGTCAATCAAAATTGGGTATGCATGCCCTTTCCCCAGATAGGGGTGTCGCCACAAGAAGCATGATGACTAGATTGATGAATGTCAGAAACAGCCCCATAAGAATATCTCTCATGAAACTCCTGGTGATCTGTGTTTTCTTCATCAGAGGCCATTGAAGACCAATATGGAGGGAGGGATGGTAACTAGAGAAAGTAGTTCAACAAGAGTAGTACAGCAAACCCCTGAAAGATCTGCAGTGCAGAAGATCAAGGAATGATCTGAAGAAACAAAAGATATGATCCGTAAGGTGCACATGTGCAAGTACTACCAAAACTAGAAAATGAAATGAATGAGTATCAACACACTTGGAGCCTGGAAAGTGATTCTAAGTTAAGACCTAGAACAGCTTTATCTTTAATGAAACAAATGAGTATTGATGCATTTGAAAGTTTTTTTTAGAAAAAAAAAGAGAAGATTTTTCTTCGAATGATGTTATATTGTATTTTCCTCTGCCTCTATTGTTGCTTTACAATATGTATTATGCTTGCTTATTCGTGACATTAACTTCCATGTGCAAACTACTTCAAGCCCCAATTTTGGTTCTGTTTTCACAGTAGTAGAAATGGAGTTTTAGACGGAAATAGTTTTTTTGAAAAAAAAAATTATTAAATTAGTTTGGAAACCGAATTAGCACGAAAGAAATGCAGAATGTCAAGTATCATGACAACAGAACGAATTCATAAACGTTAAACGTCATGGTTCATGACAGCGATTTTACGCTTTAATATAATAAGTTTCAATATTTGAAGCTCAATCAGCTTGGCCTACGAGACAAATGACTTTCGACATTTTTGTAGTTCTAATCACGTCGTTTTCATGAACAATGGAGACTAAAAATTTCATATTTCCAATCATTGCATCATAAATACGCAGATACGCACTATTTTACTGGACAACGGCATTACGTGCGTGATTATTTCGACAATTAATTTGATTTCAAATTAATTTAATAATTTTTTTCAAAAATTATTTTCGTCTAAAATCAGAGCAAAAAGACTTTGAACCTCCTAATCATGTTTCCGGGTTGCCTCCGATGATTTTAACTTGTTCAAACTGTTCTTCACAATACATCTTTGGTTTAAGGTATTGTCAAAGTTGTTCAGCTTGTCTGGTCTGTGACATTGATGGTAGTTTAGAGGCCCTTGCTTTAGAATAAATTGTTAAGATAAGCATAAGCATTTTGCATGATGAGAATTTTCACCTCCACCCCCCTATTCTTATTTTGCCACAATCTAAGTTCTTTTGTTATTTTTTTTAACAGTCAAACACCTTTAGTTACATTGTAGCAAAGTGTCTCTGGGACTCGAACCCCGACCCCTCCCTTACCTATGCTATGCCCGTGACTATTTAAACATTGAAGGCTCTACCACTCGAGCTATTAATTTATTTCAGTATATTTTACATCAATGGAGAATTTGCTGGTGAATTTCTCAGAAGTATAAGCTTGTAGAACAACAATATTCGACATGAACCCACTAGAAGTTGAGCCCTGGAAAGAATATAGGGAGGAAAAACCAACTTCAACATGAATTTTTTTTTTTTGAAACAAACTTCAACATGAACTTAGGAGCACACGAACGCTCTTGCTTTGACACAAGGTAAGATTCCAGTGAACAGCTTTTGCTGCTCCACAACCCCCATATACACACTTTAATGGTTGAGCCAACTATCAAAAATATATTACAACTAGCTTTTCTTTAATAATACAAACATAGAGAACACGATTTACCTTGTCAAGAAAAATAACGACTTTTGAATTTTACAACTTATTCCCTTGATTGTTATGAATGCTAACATGGGGTTATAATGGGATTAATGGGTAAAATCATGGTGTTAAGGCTAAGAATCTATGAACTGTCTGTCTACCTTTGAGTTGCTTCAAAAACCTGACAGAAATTTTTGGTCCAATGAACTGTTTCACTGTTATGTATACTTGTTTTCCTGTTGATTGTGAGTACTTGAAATTGGAGGCGGCTGCAAGGAGGAAAAAACAACTCAGAATGAGCAACAGTTGCAAAAAGCTAGCACAAAAAGATACATAAGGCATGTTTGGTTCCTGTTTTTGAAAACAGTTGTTGAGAACAATTTTTGAAAACACAAAACATTTTTGTGTTTTCTAAAACTGTTATTGTTCTCTAAATTTAATGTTTTTTGTGTTCTCTATATTTTTCAGAACAAAAAAAAAAAAAAATTGGGAATCAAACATGTTCTTGTTTTTGAGAACAGAAAACAGTTTTTAAAAACATGAAGCAAACAGGCCCTTAGTAATAACATGAGGATGCACCAGTCCAAGAGCTTCTGCTGCACTTCTATGACACTCTTCTTCACCAGACACTGCAAGAACCATATTCATCAGAAATTCCCTCTGTTCATATCTCAACTGTTTCTCGAGGCCTCGAGCCACCATCTCCATCTCAGGCTGCAAAGGCCATTTATCATAAGATATCATCAAGATGTTTAACTATTTGCCTCAACCAGAAAATTGCTTGCATCAAAGAACTAAATCCTAAAAACCAGATGAAAATTAACCGGAAGATCACACTAAGGAGGCATCTATTACAACCTCCTTGCTAAGTTAATATCAAAGAGTGCTCATGAAATATCATTTCGATGCACATAGTGATCAATTCAGAAGTGGACATAATCTCCTAAAAGTTTCTAGCAGTTTGGGATAACAGTAAAGTATTAGTGATGACGACCAAAACAATAACAATCATAATAGACATAAAACTATTTATCTTATAAGATCATTAGATTTTTCAGAAGGTACAAGAATGGTTGGAAAAAAAGGTTCATTAATTTTCTCAAATAACTAAAAGAGGCATCTTTGGTATCAGTTATAGCTCTAAAACAACAAACTGGACAAATGAGGAAGACCAGAATGAGAGTAGTTGGAGGAAAAGAACAGGAAGAAAAAGAAATATGAGTCATGGTCGGATAAAAAGTGAAAAGAACTCCAGCAGTTAATTTTGAAAAAGAGGATCACATACAGAGGACTCTTCAGGAGGAAATATCTGGTGAATGAGACATATCTTTGACAGTTCCACCACAGCCTCTGAATGCCTGCCTTGCATTTCTAAAGCCTGAATCAAAACAGCATATGGTACAAGCATTTATGCAGAGCCTAAAATCATCAAAATCACTAAAACAAAGAAATGGAAAAAGATGAATAAGTTAAGATTTTTATTCAAGATTCAATATAGGGAAACATTTGAGTTGCATTTTCTCAAACTCACTTTATAGATTGCGTTTGTTTCCTCTAAGCAATGTCTTACTATGTATTCTACACATTTTACCACAATTGCCACTTTGATAAGACCTACCCCTCCACTTGCTTCCCAGAAAGAATGATGATAGGTAAATGATTTAAATGGCACAAGGGGAAAATTTGTGGGAGATTCTAAATAACAATAGGGAGAAGTTCAACACTGCAAGAATTTCAGGACTATGTTGGTGTGCATATGTATGTAACATGACTTCTCATGGCAAACAACAGTGGTAGTATAGCCCACATGATACAATCCTCAGAATGAGAGGCAAAAAATTACCCAGCTTTGTAAAAAACGAGAACGAGTCCGTGCAGCTACAGATGCAGAAACAATTGTAGCTGCACGAGTGTTTTCAAGCCCAAGATTATCTGCAAGTCCAGCAATGAATTGCCGAGGATCCTCACCATCAATCTCAACAGGCATAGAGTCACCTGAAGCCCTGTGAAATTCCTTAATAAGTTACAAATGGATGAGAAAAATATATTTCTATAATCCAATTACTCAATGCCCTATAAATTCAGTTTCACCAAGCTATATTTAGTGACATATCTTCAGTGTCCTAGAATTTGATTAAATTTTTTTTTTGATAAGTAATTTAAAACTATAAAAGTATATTGAAGAAGACGCTAAACTAGCAGCCCAAAGCGTACAAGAAGAATTTGATTAATCATTTTTGGATTCATATAAATGAAAATCTAACTGTACTTTTACAGTCATCTGTCGGCTGCTTTGTAGAGTTAACACAGGTACATAACTAAAATCATTAACTGCAAACAAACAAGGATCCATTATGGAATCCTAAAAAATGCATACCTGCAGCAAATGTTTAGAACAAACTCAACAGATGTACGATAGAAGGAATCCCGTGCATTCGCTGTGTCAATGGATGCCCTTGCTCCAGATGTCCTGCATATTCGACGCAACTGCATGCCCACAGAAGCAAAAAATAATATATTGCATTATTAAAGGATTGGCTAATGCAAACACAAAAACTGTATACTGCAATTGCTCAAAGAAAAGTAGTTCTAATATTAAACATGAATCAACTCTTTCAACTTGGCAGTGCATGCAAAGAAAAGTGAGAAGTTTTTTTATGCATAAGATATATTCCTAATTCATTTTTCTAAGTGAAGTATGTTTCAGCAGAAGTTACACACTACATTGAAGAGAAAAGTTAGACTATTTCCTACTTAGGCATTGCCTGAGAGGTGAGAAAAATACAACATCAAATAAAAAACATAGTGAATACAAGTGTTTCCTACAGGCAAACTAAATTTGCTTCAACCATAATAAATTTATAAAGTTTTTGGATCTTCAACTCAACAATGCACCAAAAGAAAACAGTTAAAGAGAAATTATGCATCATAACACCAAGTGAAGTTATCTACATATTAAAAATGTGATAGGATGCAAAAACCACTGACTTGAATCATATCATCTTCCAATATGTCCTTTCCGCTCATTCTATTGGCCATGATCTCTGGAAATCAAGTTGATGAATTGTGATTTGAGGAGTAAAGCATTAGTATAACACTTCAAAAATTTGAGGGTTGTGCATTGTTACCTACAACAAACACAAGGTCCAGCAATAAAACCATATGTTAAATTATTAAGAATATAAACATAAAACAAAACAACAAAAAGGAAAAAATAAACAAAGAAAAAGGAATCAGAGAGCAATACTCATGAAAAAGCCATATGCATCTATTTTAGGTGTATTGGCGATGTTTGATGGGGATGAATCCCCAAGACCTCCTAAACAAAGGAATGAAAGGAAATAAACCCAAATTATTCTATCAAGAATATTAGATAATTTTTCAGTTCTCGAAAGTTATGGTTCACTGGTAGTTGGTATTTGAGTTTCAGTTCAAATATGGGAAGGTTTTTGTCTGGACATTTCTCCTTAAAAAGAAGTTTCTATCTTTTAAAAGACAGAACAAACTCAACTCCTTGGATCTTATCCAACTAGCAAAACTTGTGCCCCTCTCTAGAATTTTTCCTTTAAACCTGCCCCTGACCTTCTCAACTGAGATTTCAGAAGACTTCAAATCCACACCAAAGTGACCAAACCAAGGTTTCAATCCCCTCAATTGTCCATTTTATTGATTGTTTAATCCATGACATATGATGTCAGAAGCAATAACCATATGAAGACCATATCAAATAGATATATACCTAAGAAAATGCCACCAATATGACCAATCAGTTTAACATGGCCGACCTATTACAAATCACCTAAAAAGGTCAACAATCCCAGCACAACCCCTCAAAAATCCTAGGCAGATTACAAGGGTGGTGCCCTGCACCTTTTCCAGGGAGTTGTTAATGGTTTTATGGTTTGTGAAGCTGGGAAAATAGCTTAAAGGCTTCTAGATGGAGAATATTTAAGGGTCAGTGGTCATAGTTCAATGCTAAAGATTGCTGAAATTCCAAAAAGACAGCCTGAAATTTCAACTCAGGAGCTACATTAATACTTTAGGGGTTTTTTTAAGGCTTAAAGATGGAAGGAAGACAAGGTTTTATGAAACAAAGGATTTACATTATAAAAAGAAAGAAAGCAGTTACAATTGTTGAAACACCAATCATAGCAGTTGTATGAATTGAGGAAAAGAAGGGAGGAAAAAAAGTAAGGGAATGATCTAATCTTGAAGGTATTCCTTCCTTCTCACATTAGATTCATTCATGGCAAGGAAACCAACAAGACACCCCACATTCCCCGAAATTTCAACAGCCCACAGTTGATTTTGGGAGATTTAAGGAGTATAATTGCTAAGTGTGTTTTCTGCAGCATTTGATCACCTAAAGGAATTTATTTTTCCACTTGAGGAACTTCCTATCCTTCTCCTTCTTTTACGTTTTTCGCATTCTTTTTACAGCCATTAGTCCTCTGTCTTCTTCTTCCGATGTTGAACACGTTCCTTGCTTCTCCTTTGTCTTTACAAATTTTGGGAGTTTGCATGCCAGGCACGATGCCTCACCAATGGGCGACATGCACTAAATGACAGTGCTATGTTGCTTCACCCCATACAAATCATAAACTGACGCAAGCCAATATGGTTGATTAAGATCAAGTTCACAATCACCACACTAAGAGGAATGTAGATGGCATTTGGGTTAAACTTGTAATGGGGACTCCGCCATGAACAAAAAAAAAGTGCCTCAACAATTAAGGCAGTCAGGGGGTTAAAGAACTTTAAAATACTCCATTAGGAGATAGCAATAACACTAGGTTCAAACAATCCACTCCTTTGGAAATGCCTTACGAAATTACCTGGCCATTGAAGGGTCAACTTCAGGCACCATGGGATAAGTCACGCAAGCTGGTCCGGACAATCACGGTTATCAAAAAAGAAAAATGCCTTAGGATATTAATAGAGGTAAGCATATAAAAATTCTTCATCATCTAAAGCAATATCAACTTTTTGCTCGTTTCCAAAGATTTCTTGTTCTTCTTGTATTTATTATTTAATGAATGAAGATGTTTTTGATTCCGATTAAACAAAGTGATAATCAAATGGAATCCAGTCCAGACAATTAAGTAAATTTTGACTGCAAATAAGAACTTTAGGATTAAATTCAGCAATACAGAACAAACGTAACGAAATTCTCTAAAGCCACAGCAACAACATAAGAAGCACACATTTTTCTGCAAGGAACAAGTAATGCACAACAACAGCTGACCTCGAATTAATCTGTTAGCCTCCCTCTGATACTCCTGCTTGTCAATCAGCTCAAGCGGCGGCGGTAGCTTCACCGGCCACCACTTTGGCAATCTCTTCTCCGTTTGACTCCTCCCACGACTCCAATCATCACCATACACCCCCGTCCCAGACACCACCGAAAGCGGACTTTCCAACACTCTAGAATGATTTCTCATCCTCCACTGGCTCTCCTCTGCTCTCCCCACCACCACCTCCTTTCCTCCCAAACTCCGGTCCCGCCGCACCACCACATCCCGGCCCGCCCCAAACCCAAATCCACGCCGAAGCCTCAACCCTAACCCCACCAAAACCCTAAAACCAAAAACAGCCACTAAGCTGCACAAAACGAAACCCCCCACGAAATGCAGCGTGGAAGGGTGGCAGGATATCACGACGCTCCCGGTAGCACGATCGACGGAGACGAGCGTGCGGAGGTCGTCGATGGCGTCGGCGCCGGAGGAGACAACGCCGCTGAAGAGGGTTCGAGCTCGATGGGAAAGGCGGTCGATATCAATGACAATTTGGAGCTTGGAGTCAGGAGAAACTTGGGAAGGATTACTGTAGGTGAGAGGATGGTAATGGTGGGGCTTCTTGAGGGCATTACGACGTCGTATCGAGGAAGAGATTGGAGGAAGAAGACGATGGGGGACATTGGAGGAGAGTCGTGGAGAATTTGTGAGGATGTGAACGGAATTCATCACATGGGAAAGGAAAGGAATGAGAAATGGAGTCGTCTACAGCCTCCTGAACAAATGAATGGCTTCTTTCAGTTGTTCTTCAATGAATCAGAATAAGACGTTTTGTATTTTTGTGATTTTTTTTTTCATTTTTTCAAAGTAAAACAAGCAAAAGACATTGTTTTCTTCAATGAATAAATGATGTTCAAGACTGAATTATTGAAGATTAGATAACTAATGGTAAAGCAGGATGGGATTTTCGCTTTGGCTGGCGGTAAGGAATGATTCGAAGAGGAGCATGAGAAAAGAAATTAACGGAATTTTTTTTCCTTTTTAACTTTTTTTTTTTACTTATTTTATCTTCAATATTTTTTTAGGAGAAAAATAATTTCATTGATTTAGCAATACATAGATAGAATCAAAATAGTTAAAAAACATAAATAATTAAAACGTATGTTATCAAAGATAATAAATCGACCAAAAGTATAATATACTGATAATCGGAAAGATACATATTTGAGACACATTACTATCGCGACTATAATATTCCAGTAACCCACCCTACAACACATATCGACGATAATTTATTCGATTTATTATCTCCCGATCATATACTTTACTCATTTAAATTCCAGTGCTCCAACTCCTGATCGAGCTTTCGCCTTGAGCCGAACGAGTTAAAGCTAAGCTCTACTAGAGCCCATTTGCTTGCTTCGGCCGCGGCTCATTTTAAAGCCGGTCAGCGGCCCTGCCTCCCGTAGCTCCACCCAAAAGCCAATCCTGCTCGGCCCTAGGCTTTACCCATCCCAGGCTTGCCCATAATCTCGCCTTTTAGGCCCACCTTGATAAGCCCACCCCATATTCCTATGTTATTTTTGTAAATACATTATGTAACTTTATTTATAATATGTATTTTGTTAAATGTTTATTATATGTGCAAAATATGTGCATAATTTACACGATTAAATTCTTGGTTAGTTATGAAAAATGGTTAAAATTAAAAATACGATTTTAATTATTGCTTGTCGTTGGTCCGCCAAGCCTCCACCTCATATAGCGCACTCCTCGCCAGTCGAGGGCGTTAAAAATATAACGCGCTACTTCGCCCCGCTGGACCAATCAACTCGTGGCCAATAGGCTTGGCTCAAACATGGTCTGGCCTTATTTCTTTGGGTAGGACAACCTTGCCCATTGGAGACCTTATCTGAATCACCTAAACACAAATAAAGTATCACGATGACGAAAACCAAAATTTTCAGAGCTTAGCACGGCACGATACCCGCCGCACGCACGATAACAACTACGCGCACGAAGCGACACATTACGAAAAACAAATAAAAAAACAAATATCTATGTGTATCAACCACTTTGGCCTATATAAAAAGATGTAAATGTATTTAAATGAGTGATTTCATGTCTAGAATAACAAAAAAATCAACATTCCTTGCTTAAAGAAAAAAGGTTAACAAAGAAAAAAATGAGGTTAGGATTCCTTTAGATATCTTTTAAGTATAATATTGAGTTATTCACTTAGTCGTGGGATGATAGTTATTCACTTTGCAAATCATATTTTAGTATTTTGTTTTTACAAAAATTCAAACTTAGAACTTTCCATCGTCCCTCCAACCCTTTACCATCTACGCCAAGTCTCAAGTGCTATCATCAATAACTTCAAAAAGTATATTTTTATTAGCACATTGGTGAGAATATAATGAGGGTAAAACTAGAGTTTTAGATTAAAATACTATTTTTTTTAAAAAAAAATTATAAAAATTGTCATGCCCCGATTCCCGGTCCGACCCGATTGACGGATCCGAACCAAGTTTGGGGTGCGAGACTATATACTGGGACTCTTTACTCTTTTTTCAAAGCCGAACCCAGACCGCGGTTACGACCCACATCCTATAAATGTAATCAAAATATCATATACATATCGTGCTAACTACCACCTGAGCTGGCCCATCAAATCTATACACATAAGTACCGAGTCCCATTTACAAATACAAAAACCGTTTTATTATATTTTTTACAATTCGTATCACGTAACCTACTACAGCTGCAAGGAACCCCTAGTGTGCCGGCTCAAACGTATGCTAAGCTTTCGAACATATTCTCGTACCTACACCTGACAGAACCCGTGCTGCTTTCTTACGCCTAGTGGGAAACATATGTCTTATGTGCAGCTACAAGCACATTTAAAGCATAAACAATAACAAATCATCGATTTCATACATTCATATAACGTAATTAATACATATACTTGTTATCATATAACACCACAAGCACGTCTATCCCTTATAAGGCAAACTTACGCTTGTTCAAATCTCTCGTATGTGATACACTCGAACTTATACTTGTACTTATAAACAAAACTTATACTTACTCTGGGTCTACACTTATAGCGACTTATTCTTATTCGTGATCTTTATACTACACAGTTTATTCTTATTCGATCTTTATACTTATAGTATTCGATTCTACTACATAATATCCCGTAGTAGACATACTTATTCATTCCTGTGTGATACCTGCATCGGATCTTATACCTATACGCACGAGGTACTGTGTCCCTCATACTCATGCTTCTTTCTATCTCTTATACTCTGTTCAAATCTCCCGTAGAGCTGCAAGAGGCCTTACGCCATACGCATACTTATACACGTGATCGGTACTTATATCTATCTCGTACCTCCCATGCACCGACATAACTTACGTTTTTATACGTATAAGCATTCTTGCGGTGACGAAAGCTTATACTCATAAATTTCAGGTTCATACTTATACTACCTTATATTACACTTGTTTTAAAGATTCAGTAGGTAAATACTGGCTGTAGACACTTCGAACGTATACCGTATCATGAATTTATCCTTATTCAAGTACCGTAGTTATTTACAAAACTTATACTCGGTACTTTCGTAGCTTATACTCTTGTACTACGAAGCATACCCCTGGCCTACGAACTTATACTTATATTAACGAACTTATTCTTGCATTTCTCGTGATCCATAATTTCAGGTCATGAACTTATACATGTATTTCCTCAGATTCATCTGTCTTACGAGCATATACTGTCCTACTGAGATCTTATACTTATGTTACAGCTTATTCTTGTATTTCGATCTTATTCTCAGATACACACACACTAACACAATCTCAGACTTCCTGATCTTATACGGAGCTATTCCCAGACAAAAGTACCGTAGGTACTACATGATTCCTATACTAAGTACCCATAGTACCATCGGACTTTATACTTACATTACAGAACTTATACTTATTTCACTAATACTAAGTACTGCAGGTACCATTAACTTATACTTATTTTACCAATACTAAGTACCTCAGAAATTACGTAATCCATACTTCCTCTATTATCGATACTAAGACTGCAGGGAATTACCATTGTAGATTTTACTGTACAAAAGTACTGTGATAAATTATAGAACAGATACAGAGGTACCCGTAGGTACTTTCTCGTGATCTTTACCATATTCATTTCTTTACTCTTATTCTTGGTCTGTGAGTCTTATCATATAATCATTGATCACAAAATCAAGAATACTAGTATCGAGAAGGACACAAGACAATAAGTATCCGCTGGTATAAGATAAGATCGAGGTGTCAGAGACAGCAGAGTGCCGGCACCGACAGAGAGGTTGCCAGATCTAATCAGAGAGTACCAAAGTACTAATCGTGAGAGTACCTACTAATGCCTTAAGCATCTGGCTGAGTGCCATCGCATTAATCCGCGTAGGAGGACCGGTATCACTAAACAGAGAGTACCGAGATAACGCGCCAAGACGGGGCCAGAACGCTGCCGCACTAATCGCAGAGACGTAAGACTAAACAGAGAGCATCAAGTACTAATGTGCCGGTTACGCCGAAAGTGCCGTGCTTCGCCCAATAATCGTCTTATATGGCTTCTACACGTTATAAGTGATAAATAGACCATATGTAATATATTTTTATTCGTACGTAATAATTAGGGCATTCTTAGCCACATTATAAAGTTCATGGTATATTACCTTTCTTACAAGCTCATGTTCAGTTTCGCTTCATTTTCGTGCTTCATATCATATTCATGTTTCATGAATGATATCTATACATATTTCATTTTTATATTTTTTCCTTATTTCATGCCTATTACATATGACATTTCATATACTGTATAATACGACGCCTATGCGTATTCACACATCATTCAGATCTTGTCTCCTCTACGAATCTATTTTACTTAAATCGATGGGATAAATCATTCCAATTGAATCATCCAAACAAAAGTTATGATGATTATGTCAAACTAGTCAATTTACCGATATTACATTGTGAACAAATCAATTACTTATTTTTTTCAGGATATTTAACTTCACACCGACCCTGGTTCTTTGTATTTATTCAGTTTCATATGCTAAGGTTCTCCTCCAACTGAATCACCCAAATTCCAGCTAATCGTAATCCCAAGATACGTTCAACAACCCGAACTACTTCATGATCAAAACCGCTGTGTAAATTACCGGAATATACCTCACTGAGTGAATTGGGGCCACCTGTAGCCGACCAAGGCAACTAGTTCAGATAAGCCTGCTTTCCTCAAGTCTACTTAACTAAAACTTGAATCACCTTTCAAATCGATAAGAAATGACCAAGTTATGGTCAAAAATACGAACACCGGTCGTAGTAAACACTACCCGGCATTCCCATGCCAACTATGACCTATACCTAGCATGTTCTGGGCTCGGGAGAGCCGTTCAAGACTGTCACCAAGACCCGTGACGGTACAGTTATAAATTACCTTAAATGGTGGAATTCACCATTCTTCATGCACTTTCTCCCAATTTTCTTCTCTTCATCAAAACTAACATGGAATCCCTCTAAACAACTCCACCAACACCTTTAATTAGCCAAAGAATCCAAGGATTCATACCCAAGTTCACTAAACTTTACAAAACCTTGGAATTGTAAAGGATTCCATGTCTAATTATTAACAACTAGGGATTTTCAACCAAACTTCCCTTAAATCTAGTGTTAGGATGTATTCCTAACAAAACCCTAGAAAAGGGAACCAAATTAATGTCCAAATGAAACCCTAGCAATCCATACCCAAGTAATTCTTGTACCAAAATCATGCTAGAAGCCATAATTTCCATACAAAAGTCATGTATCCATACCTTGACTTTGCTTCTTTTTCTTCCTCTTCTTCTCCTTCCTTTTCCTCTTCTTCCCCGTTCTTTCTTTTTTTTTCTTGCTATGGGAGACCAAAATAACTCATTTTTATCTCCAAACCCCTATTAATATGAAAGTTTCCTTTAGTTGCATTATAGTCCTCCAACTCTTGACTATTTGGATTTCAAATTCCCATTATTTTATTTTGGCCTCTATTCTCATCAACTATGACTTTTAAGCCTCCTTTTTACAAATTACCATATTGTCCTTAAGTCTTATACAAATTTCGGGTATCTAAATTTCCATTTTTCGCATTTAACTTACAAAAATTCAATTTATGCTTACAAAATACCCTAAACATGCTCTAAAACGAATTAGGTATATTTTCGTGGCGTTATAAAATAAGGTTTGTATTTCAAACTATTATTCAATTTAGCGTTGTCGACCATATGTTTGGCGCTTGGCAATGTTGTCGCCCCGAATAAAGGGCTTCATCAATTTTTTAAAAGCCATTGTCGTTGTTAATTGTCTTGAACATCGGTTTCATCTTTTTTGAAAGCAATTGTTGTTGTCCTGAACAACATTATATATTTTTCTATTATGGTTTTTTTCCTTTTTTTGGTATACGTTTATTAATTTAATCCACATCCCCTCCAATTGCTTTCAAAAAGATGAAGTCGTTGTTCAGGACAATGACAATGACTTTCAAAAAATTGATGATATTGTTCAACACAGCGGCATTTGTCAAGTTATCGCCTACGTGGCCCAAACGCATTAGATTGGGCAATAGTTTCAAATACAAACTATTTTTATAATTTTTTTTTAAAAAAAATAGTATTTTAATCCAATACTCGTAAAACTATTAATCAAACTAAATATTCACATGCCTTTTTAAGCATGAGGCATTGTTTTATTTAATTTTTTCCTTATAAACCCATGGTTAATATTATTGGCTTGGTGTGAGTTAAATAAAGCTTGATATATTTAATATTGATTTTTATATATTAAATACAATTATCGTTGGTGATATTGATTTGGGATCAATTACTTCATGTGCACTAAAACTATTGTCACTATTGGTGATTTCTTGCTCAAGTAACATACACAACTATAAGTTTGTTTTTTTTTGTTTTGTTTTGTTTTGTTTTTTTTTTTAATATGAAAAAAGACTACGAATAAGGAAACTTACACATAGGATTGAACGATAACCGACAGTAATCTTCAAAACCAAATTTTATAACGTCCTTAGGAAAATCTGATCACAAAATATTAGAATTAGTATTATAGATATTTTTTTTAGCTAAACAATATGTTGTTTAATTGGCTTCTTTATAGATATGGTCACACTTGTAAATATTTAGATCTTGAGAAAGTCTCAAAATATACTCAATTAGAAGAATAATTGAACTAGGTGAACCACTTCTTCTATTATAACAATCTATAATTACTTTGGAATTTCCTTCAATCTCCAAGTTTGTAAACCCATTGTAAATTGCAACTAGAAAGTCATCTCTCAAAGCTACATATTCTGCAATAATAATCGAAGCATTGTCTAAATGTCTATTTCCTACTATTTTAATATTTCCATTGGAGTCTCTAATGACTCAACCTGAAGTACTTATATTATTAATTCTGGAACCATCAAAATTTAATTTGAATATCCCATTAATTGGAGGAATCCATCGAATCCATATTTCAACTTAAAAAGGGATAAAATGCCCTTCGTTGCTAAGATGAGTGTCACTAATAAACTCATGGAGATTTTGAAATGTTGATGTAGCTTTCTCAATAGCGTGAAAGGAGTTGGGTTTGATTTTCCTAAAAAACACCTGATTCCTATGGGTCCATATGCACCAAAGGATAGTTGCAATTTTTTCCATTGGTTGTTTAAAAATTTGCAATAGGTTTTATAGCTTTTGTAAACTGATTCAAGTCAAGAAAGGAAATTACCCTCATAGAAGAGAAGAGTGAGACAATTATATTTAATACGATCCTAGATTCCTTGGGCAAAAGGGCACAGTTTGAAAACATGGTCGCTATTTTCACTATTTTGCTTACAAATATAGCAAGTATTTGTAATTTCTAACAATCTAGCAATTAGAAAATCACAAGTGGGGAGAGCTTCTCTAATAGTCAACCAAAGGAAAAATTTTATTTTCGGAAATAAGTTTAAATTCTAGATCCAATTTAAAATTTTATGTTAGAAACCCAAAAGTTATTTACAAAACTAACTTTTTTTTTTTTTTTGACTTATATTCACTTTGTATATCATAGTAATATGCTCTTTCACAAATATGACCTCACTAAAACTTGAACCCTAGACCCTTTCCCTCCTTATGCCAATTTAAGCTCTTAACAACTTGAGATAAGTCTTGGCAAGTAATTTCTTTTTTTAAAATTCTAAAAAGATGTACAAAAAATACTATTTCGGATAAAAATATCTATGAGGATATAATTATAACTAATATAATTAGAACCGGGGATTTGTTATAATTGGGGATTGGACAAAATGCTCCGAGGATTTAATTATCATGTGAGAGATTTATGTTTAAACTTTCCAAGGCATTTTGTGTCAAAGGATAGCATTTTCAATGTTACTTTTGCAACAAGTCATTATTGTAAATGTTTTTGGGATTTATCTACTTTTAATCCAATTTTTCATACTTATTTTTACGAGTTTTGGATATATTTAGTTTTTTTTTTAATTATTAAAATTATTTGAAAATGAAAATAATGCTCAAATTAGTGCGTGAACGGTAATATCGCAATCAATAACTATCACATTGATTTTTTTTTTTTTTAAGTCAATACTACAGTCAGTGACTGCGATATTAACTTAAATTTTTTTTTAATGTCATAATCAGTAACTGTGATATTACTGTTCACGCACTAGTATGAACATTATTTTCATTTCCAAACTATTTTAATAATTTTTTTAGAAAAACCTAAATACGTCCAAAGCTCTATTTTTGTACACTAAACTGGAAATTACCGACATGGGTTATGAAATTTGATAACCTTCACACTATAACCAACTATGACAAGGTTTTCTTAAAACAAAACACTAAAAACATATTTTCTGTGCATACCCAAAAACACAAGCATGATCGTTCATTATAAGTTTAGTGTTACAGACTTATTGTGTGCGTGCCCGTGACCGTAGCAAAAGAACTTAATGAAGATCAAGTGTGCTGACGAGTTTGAAAGGAATGGTGTGAGAATGCTCTAGAGGTGCGTGCAAATAGATTATGGATGATGCTTCTTCGGAGTTAAAACATGTCGATCTGGTTAAGTTTGAGGAGCTTGTCGCTAATTTGAAACTTGACTATGAAGAAATGTGTTGACTTAACCCTATACAAATTGGTCGAGAACTAGAAACCACTCTCCTAATGAGCCCGAGGTAGGGCGAAACCAGTGAACATGGGTTAGTCTCATGAAAGTGTCTATATGAGACTGCAACACGTGCTGCACCATTGCTTCAATGAGTAGGCCCGTTACATTATGCTCAATAATTTTATTACTTTTTCTTTCATTTGTAGTCTAAATCTTATTCATGAATTTAAATAGCAATTTGTATACTTAAACAAAAACTTTTTTCGTAAAAGCTGAATTCCCTTCTCTATGTTTCTAATTTTTTGCATATAAAATTATGTTTCAAAAATGGCCTTTGTTCCTAGTTCATGTGATAATGCATTCAATGTTTGAATAGACAAGACATAAAGAAAGGAGGATCCCGGGTTCAAATTCCAATGAAACAGTTTACTATATTATGAGTAAAGTGTTTAACTATAAAAAAGATGGCCTTTGTTCATGGTAGCCATCCCTTGAATCAAAATTTTAATTTATCCTGCGAGAGATTTGATTGTGTTTGCCAAAAATCAAACATCTGTTCTCCATATGAGAGAAAGGCTCATGGTAACCACATGACAGTATACTTGTAAAAGTACAAGGTTCCCCACTCAAACATCAAAACTGTGATCCATTATAAAAAATAATTCTCCAAAAATATGACATTCGGATATAAGAAAAAAAAAAGAGAAAAAAAATGGAAAATATTTATCCACTAACTGGTCTAAGATAAAGAATACATTTACCCAAACTAACACAACATTTGATAAAGAATACAAATTCTTTTTCCCCCACATTGCTATTTTTCTCTTTCTAAACCTCTTCCACCAGAGACCAGGTTGGTCACCAGCATCTATCTATACTCCCAGATTTCACAAAAGGGTTCTCTATAAACCAAATGTTGGAATCCCAAGAAGCAGGATAGTTATCGGAGAAAATGGAAAAGAATTTAATTTCACTTTAGATTTTTATTTTATTTGACTGATTCTGAGAGCTGGCTTATCTCATGTACTGTTGTCCCTGACAAGTCCAGCCAAAAGAATACTCTGAAGAAATTACCTGGAGGAACAAAAGTTATAAATGATATATAAGCTTCCTGCATCTTCACAGGTATGAGAAAGAAAATAGCTCATGGAGGGGGAAAAAGAACAAAAAAAAAAAAAAAAACTTTAAAAAGGCCGAGTAATATCATACAACATAGAAGAGAGGATAAAGGATGCTTCCGTATTTGATAGCATTTGAAATGATATTTATTTATATATATTATTTTGATATGTTTTGCATGCTACACCTCTTTCTGAATCTAAATAATTACACTTCTGGAACAGATTCAATATCGTTTTCTAATCTGATGTTTTAAGTATAAGCATTCAAATATGGAATATTAACTTGGTTTGAATGTCATCCATATAGAGAGAGAGATCCAAGATGATGTGCTCCATTGGACCCAAGCTGGGTAGCAAAAGCACAGGTGTCAGTTGGAGGCTGAGGCTTTTAGATGTTTGATTTTTGGTATTGCAGTACTATTTTCATTTATTTTTTAGATTAGCTCTGGAAAGTATTTTGCTTCCTCAATGACCAATATTTTAAACTGATTTTCAAGATATGGGGCTAGAACAGATGAATGAAAGATACTAAAACCATCAACAAAACAAAAAAGATTCAGTAACATACCACCAAGTGACTTTAGGTGGGAAGAAGTGGTTGTCTCTCATCAGATCCTACGTGATGAGTAGCCTGGAAAAGGTAGCAAATTAGGAAGGAAAAACTATCAGTTTCCATGGGGGGAGGGGGCATCTACAAAATGAAGAGACCAAATAATCCCACTTTCTTTAAGGAAAGAAAAAAAGAAAGGGAAAAAAGAACTTACTTCCTCATTTGCTCCCGCTGCCATATTTATGAAAGATGAATCCTTCAACCTGAGAAGGAAATCATATATTTATAATTAAATGGAGGAATGTATAATTACTCAGATTTTGAAGAAAACAACTACCAAGAAAGCTACAGGCAGCAGTGCCTACATAGAAGCTTATTTACATCGACCAACCATCATAAGTATAAGAAATAACCAGTTCACAAAGGAAGTCATTAAAGGACTTATATCCATTGACATTCACAGCTTTATAAATGTTCAAAAATAAAATTTATCATTAGTTTGTGCGACACCAACTTAAAATCAGGCTCATTTGCATATTCTAGCGAGGACATTTTCTTGTATTGTGCTTAAGCGTACAAGATGAGAGATAATTGCATACTCTCCATCTTAATTTACCCAGCAAGAAAGAATTAAGCACAAGCAAGGAGGGGTTTCTCTGTACTCCCTACTGAAGTGAGCATCTCAATAAAACTATCCTCTAGAATAGAGAAATATCAAGAAATAAGTAGGAGCAATAATACACCTGTGGTCATCCTGGATGTCCATTAGCTCCAGCTTCCCATTTTGTTCCTCGTCTTTGACTTTCGAAAGTGGTGAAAAGAACTGAAAAGAAAAAGGAAGCATGGGGATGGGTGGCAGAACAAAATGGTAAACGATAAAAAAGAAGAAGATTTCTGCTCTGTGGGTACCTGGTGCATAGAGATAAACACAATAGAAATTCCTAAAATAAAGTTAATGGTCAGTGTGTGACCAAACAAGGCAGCAGATGCTATGCCTGTAAAGATGGTGGCAACAGTTGATGAATACTTCTTCAAAATTGTATCTGAACACAACAAATGAAGCATGTAAGTATTAAAGCTCAAAACAAATTGTTGTGTGCTTGAGCATAAAGCAGAAGATGGTAATCAGATAACACTAAATAATTTTGATTATTTCCCAAAACATTACAAATTATGTTCTAAAATGGATTAAACCATAAACAGGTTTGCATGAGACCCCAAGCCAAGACACTAGGAGTGAGAAACAAAGTTTGAAAGATTATGAACAAACTAACCAGCATATTTAAAGAAAAAGGATGACAAAATTCCCTGTGCTGCATTGTTAAATATCAGAAGCATGGTAGCCCTTGAATGTCCTTGCAGGATGTCAAAGCTACTGGGACCTGAAACAATCAAGATAATAATTTTATCAGGTCTGTACAGTTCTTGGTTTGAATTGAAACATCCCATAACAGATAAAAATAAAAATAAAACCATTTTCTGAGCGTTACTGTGGATAATCATCAGAAATTTAATGGGCCTCCCACATCTTATAAAGGCATTTAAAGCCACAATCCATCATCAATGGACCAAAGAAGAAAATGGATGCCATCACACCTCAACTAGTGCCATGTTCCAGAATTTCAGAAAATTCAAGCAATGGAATTTTTTTCATATATGTTCATTTTGATGGTTAATATTTAGCTTTCTTCCTTTACTGATCAAAAAGACATTTAGCATTCCTCTTTCTCCTGATGGATTTCCATATAGAGTGTACAAATAAAACCTTATTTCAAATTCAAAGAGGCATCCATATGCCCTTACTATTCCATCTAACTTGCAAATAAAGCAACCAACTGGGATTGGTGCAAAGAAGAAAGCTGCTACCTGACATGTGCTCAATGGAATTAGAAATGGATTGTATGTAAACAAATTTGTGTGACAACTGAACCAAACATGATAAAATTTAAGACATAACAACAACCAAACCAATGATAATAGTACAACTACCGGAGACTGTATTCTCACTAAAACACTTACTAATATCACAGCAAACCATGGCCATCATCATCATCATTATCTTTTATAAGAATAAATCAAAACCATTATCTCCTATATATTGCCAACTTCCAAGCATGATTGAGAAATAGACATTCATGTCAATTACCTTTGAAAATGGCAGTTCCCACAATTCCAAGAAAGTTAAATATAGCACCATACCCATATAAAAATAAGTTCTGCAAAAAAACCAAACAATTGTACGTCAAATTCAGAGGTTACATAACTTGCTGCTGAAAGTTGCAGTCTCTTCCCATCCCCAAACCCAATTTATTCAAGCTAAAACTTCTACCTCAAGAAATCATTAAAAAAAATGAAAATGTAGAAGGGAATTTTATAATTTATATCTAGAGAATGCTGAAGCCCCTAAATCATTCATCATTGATCAGCTCCTAAGTCATCCATCATTGATCATGCATTGGATCAATGCCTTCAGATCCATTAACTGAACCACTAGGACGGAATCACAAGCTCCAATGGACAGAACCTTCATAAAATCTGATAATATCTTTCCTTTCAGATGGCCACAAAATATGACTAATAATAATTATAAGAAGAAGAAGAAGAAGTAGAAGAACCTTACTTTTTTTTTCCTTTTTTTCCCTATATCCTTGATAGAAAAGTCTCATTCGTTTTTTTTCATTTATCCCTACTCTTTATAAGGAAAATATCAAAACAGTTAATATCTTAAGCCGAATAGGAGTATCTGGCAAGCATTTTACAACCATGCTCTTGTCACGTCATGTTGACATGAGTATGATGAGTGAAGGCAAAGACTCAAGGTACCAAAATTTATGCACAAGTACCCGAATGCACCCAGAAAGCTCCAAAGTGTAGTTCTCCCCAGATAAATCACAAACACAATGACAATCAGAACAAAAAAATGTTTTAATATATGCCAAAGGATAGTTTTTAACATCATGGAAATTACAAAAAGAGGTCATCTGAATTACACATATCGACACAAAAAGAAGAAGAAGAAGAAATAATTACGAAATCCCAGTTAGTGCTATTGATCACCTGAAGATAAATGCTTGTATCATATTGACTCTTCAGCGCATACTCATTATAGACTGAGGCCAAAGACGGAATAGTTACCTGGCATAAAATTATGTCAGTTTCCACTATAAACAGTAACTAAAGACTCATTTCAATCCAAGATGCTGAAATAACCACCAGTTCAATAGTTTAATGCTATCTTAGGAATAACAGACAACCACTTACAAAGATTAACGTATAAATATATGCAACAGTAGCCAGTGGAATGCCTAAAGCAGTGCTACCCTCAGGTAGAGAACGCATCTGATTAACACTAATCCCAATGAGCAACAGAGCCAGAGCTTCCCACTATAACAAGATAATGAATCAGCATCACACAAACCATGGAATAAATAAAGCTTAAGAAAAGTTGTTCCTGTGATCATCAAAAGAATTCACATCAAATAGTTCTCTATTATGGAACTAACCTGAATCACGGAAAACCGACGTCTCATAATTATCCTCAACAAAATAGCAATGACCAAAACCTGCATGTTCATGAAATTTAAGATTAGACTGTAAGCTAAGTAATGACCACAATGTGATACCAATTTCTGTCTTCAATACAACAGTATACAACCACATGCCAACACTTCTTAGGGTGTTGGCATTTACATTACAGTTCATTGTCTTTCAAGTGTAACGATGTATATGCATCAAACATTAACACTGACTGTGGTGACCTTTGGAATGTCCATGAATAATAGTTTGAAAATTAAGGGAGATTATGACACTGTGCCCCTGGGGCCTGGCTCAACTGGCCAGGGGTTGGTATGGGGAATTGGGGATGTGGGTGGTTTCGAGTTTGAGTCCCAGTGGGGAGAAAATATCTATCAATAAAGAAAAGAGGTAATAAAACAGTTAAAGCAGCAAAAATTTTAAAATCTTTCACCACTAGGGCTTGACAAGGGCAAGCCTTTCTATAGGTGGCAATTAGAATGCTTGAACTATATTCAATACAGATGCAACTCGACAGTTCTGAAACTTTATCAAGTACAGACGACCATTGCCTTTTGTTTAAACGGAAACTTATATTAATTTTTCTAAAACCATCACCCAGAATCCATCCTGAATATGAACATCAGCTCTTATCAAAGCTTCAAGAAAACAAGAAACCCAGGGAATATATATAGACATACACACAGATGGCTTGGAAGGGTAAAAGTGAGAACATTTACATGGAAATGTAAGTCTAGGTTCAAAAACTAATGAATATACAGGCACAAAATTACACCCTTCCATATGATCACAAAATAATGTGGAAACAAATAAACCCCCCCAAAAAAAAAAGATAAAAAAAGAACCTTATAACTACTTTAACCAATGCACTTTTATATATAAAAGTTAAAGATGTGATTACAAAGTTATCATGATTTGAAAATCCAAGATAGTAGGAAACAACAAAATACCTTCAGATTGCTAAGCATCTTCACAGTTGCGGGATTAAAATAAAGCTGCACAGGAAGTACTTAAAATTAAATCATTTGATCAAATATTTAGCATCCCAATATCAATGAGAGTCAACTTCCAATAAGAAAATGGCTCAGTGAACTTTTGAATGATAAACCAGCAGAAATATAAATGCATAAATGTCTGTGAGAACAGGGTGATGGACCTTACCGTTAGCTTAATGACAGGCAACTAGTAATTTGCACAACATAAATGTTATACATGATACCATTTTCACTAAATCAATAACTAGTCTATAGAGACTGTCATCAATTATGAAAATATTAAAGAACAATTTATTGTGAAAAAAATAAATATCAAACATAATTGTACTGTATAAATAGAATAAAGGGAAAAGAGAGTAGAGAAGAGAAAAATGAGAGAGAGAGAGAGTAACACTCTTCTCCAGATTTGGAAGAAGCAGAATAACATTAAAAATCTTCTCCTGACTTGAGACTGGGTTAATATGTTTTTTATTCAACATATGAAGCTGAAATTTTCTTTAAAGAAGTTGCACACTTACATGAATGACCTACGACTACTTTTTCTTTAGATCTACAAGCTACTCTTGTTGAAGATTATGGAAGCTGTTGAATACCAAACACAATCTCGCATCATTTTTCTAACCACAAACAGACAGGCCAAGATGAGGTTAATCCAAGGTAGGGTGATCTCTGCTTTGCAAGTAGTTGCCCATGTTACTACTTGGAAATAAATACTTGGTAAGCTATGATAATCCGATGAACAAACTATCCCCTCTATGACTGTTATGGGTTAAACAAGGCAAACAACAATTCCAGTTCCATTACCGACAGAAGGAAAACCATGTGAAGAGACAGAAGGCTCTGCTAGTTAGAAAAGGGGGATCCGTGATGATTTACAATGAAAAATTCACATTTGATAATGAAAATTACAAGAACAAGCTGATGTTCATGCTTCACTAAATTTATAGACATTGACAGTAATGGATTATATGCAAGCTAAGCACTTACAAATCAATGTGAATTTATAGTCTTATAACTTATTTTGTATTAATTACTCAACTTGACAAAGTATTCTCCATGCCAACCATTCGGAGGTAGCCAATGATTCTATCTTGCCATTGGCCAATTCACATGCCATTCTTTTTTGTTCTTTGTCACTATTTCAATTCATGTCCAGCCTTCCTAGCAACAGCATCAAGTAGTACAATTACATTTGAAGAAAAATCATAAAAGAGCGTATTTTATGTGATAAGACATTCTCCTAACTAACTAATATCCTCTGAGTGAACAGTTTCCATTCAGCAGTAGACATTCTATAGGAGATCTACACTTTAAATCTCAATCTCTAACTTAGAGTAAGCTTCTAGCAAAGCAACCAAAAAAAGCCTTCAAGCTAATCCCAGACATGCTGGCATGGCCACAGGCTCAAATTGCTGAATCACAAACCAAGAGCCACCCTTACAATTCAATACTGCACACTGTATTTTACAAGTACATCACAAGCTAATAATATGCAAAAAGGGCTTTAAAAGGAATTTTACCTGCATTATGAACTTCAGGTAGTTATTGATAGCATATAGAAATGCTGGAACAGCAAGAAGCACATTATTGCGAGCTGCCTGCAGAAAAAGAAAAAAGAAAAAAAATATCACTGGGATTAAAGGCCATCATTTGCAGACCAAATTATAAATTTGGAAGGAACTTAACCCGCAATTTATACAGCATAAAACTCATAAAAGAAATCATGTTGTACCCTCTCATATACATGATACACCCCCTAAAGCCCAAATCCTATGTTTATGTAACTAATCAGATTTTATGAAGTACCAATGTTGGACATGGCACAAGGTGAGGGTTAAATATCTAAAGTATCTCCTAGTCACAAGTGCGACAAACAGTTGTTTCTGATGAAGAAAAAGGAAATAAATTCCCAACTAATAGTAAGTAGCCATAGGCAAAATGAGAAAGGAAATAATATATTTATTCTGCCCAGGATGCTGAGATGCTGGGATTAAACAGATTTTATACCCAGATAGACACCAACACTCGACAGCTATACCAGGGTCCCTCTAGATAGCCGAAGCCTACACTTGAGATGTAGAGTGGGGGAAGGATACAGCTATTCAGCATGTAGCTTTTTTTTTAAGGCTACATGCTGACTACCTACATTTCCTCCAGTCTATATCAGCAGGTAGAAAGCAAGACAAAACTAGCGTGTACAAACCAATGAATTGCTTTTCTCAATGAATATTTTTTTATCAGTATTTCTCTCAATGAATATGATCATCAAAATTATCTAATGTGGTTAACACACCTTCAAATGATAACCCTTTCAGTTCCATAGGTGTCTGTCTCCTACATCTAGCCCATCAAGATTTATAGAAGTAGGTAAAAGCATACTAAATTTTGTACATCACCAAAATGATATTCATATCAGAAAAGTACAGTGTTATGCACCAACAGGCAAACCAGACTTAGGGATCCTTGTTTTTAATAAGCATCATCTTATTGGATATTAGCTGAAAAGACCTTTTAACATGACAACAAAGCACTACCATTGGTCCATGCCAATCAAAGACATTACAGACATTTGCTGACAATCAAATATTAGATACAGGAGTAGTAGCGTTAGTAAGGAACCTGCACAAATGTGGAAACTGAGAGAAGCGGCTTCTCTCCAACTTTCTGACTCCTAGCCTGCGAATTACCACAACCTCAACAAGATTAAACCTAGCTTATGCTTGTCAGAAATATAACACCAAATATAAAATACAGTTAATTCTCAATAGTCACCAAAATTCAAAACTTTTTTATATGCCAAACATAGTAAAATACTAAGTGTATGCAATAGTGTGTCTGTGTGAGCATGGGAATGGGTGGTTGGAAAGGCATGTGCCCGGATCATAGTTGTTAAAGGCATGCAATAGGCGTGCTAAGGCCAAGCTGCAGCCATACCTTGGTTCTCAAAATGCTACTCAACTCACTTCCATTCTACTTTAACAATGCACTAAAACCTCCATTGCAAGGCAGAGCCCACAAGCTAAGGAAAGATATGATACAATTCATTCTGCTCCCTTCAGTTAAGGATATTTTAGTTAGACGGTCAAGGAAAAGTCATATATACCTGAAGCAAAAGCATAACAATTGCAAATAGAACCTTTGCAAGCTCAGTCAAAAAGTTAACACTAATTGGGCTAAACTTGAATTTTCCATCCACCTTGGACATAAACACCAAAACAGGCTGCATAAATAAAATGTCAAATCATTAATATCACCTTTGATTGATAACAATAAATAAATAAATAACAATATGTATCACACAATACACAAGATAATGTTTCACACAGAAAATGAAAATTTTCCATATGGGGATGGTGTGTTATGCTATATACCACAAAACTAAAGAGACAATATCAATATGAAACATTAGCACAGTTAGACAATATCGATATAAAACACAAGCACAGATCGATTATTCTATTTAAAATCTTATTTTCTACATATAACATAATAATAAATAAATGAAAAACAAAGAGGCTCTTTGCTTCTAGTACATCCCCAGAAAAAGCAGCTACAATCTCCACCAAGTTTTCCAGTGTTATATATATATATATATATAGACACACACACACCAAAGAAGCTTCTCCTTGCTCCCCTCTCTCTCTCTCTCTACAGACACAAGAGATGCATTCCATACATACTATAATTTGGAGCTCAATTGTAAATTTATTCTTCTTACTGATTAATAAGTTTACAGTATGGAGAATTGCACAACTGGTACAAATCTTGACTGATGATTGCACTGTGTTTAAAATTTTGATGACTTTATTTATATGTTTGTTTATTTTCTATAACCAAGGAAACTTCCATGGTCAAGCCCTTTTGACTCTCCACAAGGATCCAAATCTTGAGGTGCTAACCATGCTTACCACAACCAACACAAAGTAATCCAACGCATTCAACCAGCACTGGCCACTGGGAACCAAACCCAAGACCATGAGTTTCTACCACACACCGAGAATTCAGCCCTAACCACTCAAAAAGGATTTTTCGCTCTTTAAGTACTACAGAAGAAATACACTTTCCCCCTGAACACCAAATATTCATCATATAAGTAGATGAGTATTTCACAGTTTCTTCCAAATGTCTCTATTAATTCTAATACACTAGAGCACACAAATGTCTCTATTAATTCCAAAATTTCAGTAAAATTTCATGGTTTTTTTCCAACTGCCATCATTTTTTAAATTCATATTTCCATCAATCTTTCACACTATCAGACCCTAATTATCCCCATCAGTAGAGATAGGGGCAAGATTCACATAAAATAACAAGTCTTCCCATTCCTTCCTTGATGGTAGTCTTTACATTTTCCTCTTCCACACAGTACAAAACAAATCTCACATCAAAATATTTGGATTCACTGGGATGTTTTAATTGCAGCGTTCAATAAAAGGTTTTTAATGGTCTTTAAGAACATATGTTCATAATACTAAAAAAACAGGTATGATTAGGTATAAACCTATATACACCCTGAATTATAATTTTATTTTTCTTATTTATTTAAAAGGTCAATCAAATAGACAGTGACATGGGTGACCTTCCTAGGAAACTCTAAATCATAAGTAAAATTCAACTTGGTAGATGACAACTTGACTCCTTGCCATGAGCTTTAAAGACCATAATTTGAATGAAACCAAGGGGGAAACTAAAATGCAAATAATGCATGTGGTGCAAATCAAAGTTTTCCTAAATTTCCTCTTATCCAGAAATTTGATCAAAGAATCAAGCAGAACTTGAAAGAAAATCACCTGTAAACCAACTAGGATACAATCACCAACAACCAAAAAGACATTGAGAGCACGATGCTTTGATGATATCTTGCTCCTGTGCCGATCGTAAGCCCTTGAGACAGTTTTAGTACTTGGGGATACCAATCTAGAATGGCAGACGCTGCATTCTATCATCCCGTTATTCATTAGTTTACCCCTCAACCAGCTGCAGCTCTATAAAATAAGTTGGATCTACAAAAAAGGATAGCCAATTGAAACGTGAAAACCATATGAGAACTGTTCATCTCACAAAAGTCATACATAACTACAGACCATAACCTTCTTTCTGTGAAACAAGGTAAGCTGAATATGATAAATTCGTAAACCAGCTATAATTCTCATAGATTAAACATAATTACCAAAAAAAGCACCATAAGATATTAGCACACATCCCTCGGTTTGGTTTCTGAGAGAAATTAGGAAAAGAAAAGATAACAGAACTTTGACTCTCATGGTTTATTGTCATTGGGGCTGTCCAATCCAAAAATGAAAAAAGAAAAACAAATAAACAAACACAAACGCCTAAGCTAAGTGTAGTATTACAGATAGCCAATCTAGATTTTTTAATTCTTAGGTGCCATATATCGAAAAAACAATTTTGTTTTCCTCTCTTTCCCCCGAAACCAAAGGCAGCTACAAGCCTACACTGCCATAGATTAAGCACACTACCAATGCAAAAAACCTATTTGGTTCACGAGAAATTTGAGGAAAAAGAAAGAAAAACTAAACTAAACTAAACTTTAGAATTTCGTGTTTTACAACAAAAGTCACTCCAAGGAAGCAAGGCAGTCATATTAGTACGAAACAAATGAAGATTTCCATTATCACAACTGCCAAAGACCTAAATTCCAATATTCAAAACTTCAATTCCTCTCTCTTCTCCTACATTCTCCAACAACTAAACCAACGACCAAATCCAATATAAAGCTCAACGCACAACAAAGAACAACTCACAGAACAAACACAGTTCAACCAGATCTCCTCCTCAAAACTACCAAATTCAAGTCATACACACTCATCAACCAAACTATGACAAACATGGAGATCCAGATCCTACAACTCTAAGAACAAGATCAAGCTGCCGAAACTAACCTCACAGAATTTTCAAATTAATCATCTCATCCAATCAATCAAAAACAGCATTAAATAAATCGAAAAACAGGAAACGAATCTTACCTGATCGATCCCGGAACACGCAGGAGAGTTTCACCGCATGCGGTGGATTTCCCGGCCAGATCCGCAGGTCCGGCAACCGGAAACCACAACTGAAATCAAAATTTAAGGAATTGCACAGAGATTTGTAGGGAACGAAATCGGAGTTGGTGAAAAGAGAGAAAAACAGAGAAGAAAGTGATGCGAGGAATATGCAGAGGCACCAAACGAGAGCTTTACGGGCTATGTTTTTAAAAGCCTCCTCCAACTCTCTCTGTCTCTCTCTCTCTCTCCACTTTCTCTCTCCTTTTTCCATTTTGGATCGGTTATATTTCCATTTTGCTTCGGTTTCACAACACCCAGTCGGTTTCATTCCCTCTATCCTATTTACGTCACGGACCAATGAGACACCGACTTTCTGTGGAAAGCAAAGGAGTCAAACTTAGCTGGGTGAGCTACTGCGGGTGATTCAATCTTGTGCTGCGTTTTAGGTTTTTTTCATTCACGTCACAGCCCAATGAGATGCAGCGCTTGCGTGGAAAACACAAGGTCAACCCCGAAAGGTGACGCACCGCGGGTGACCGAATTCCGGGGTTTCTCGCTCTTATTTCTACTTTGCTTCGACTTCACAACACACCCTACGTACTGTTCTTTTTTATTTGCATACATCACAGTCCAGTAACATATCGTTTTTGTACGGAAGGCGTTGGTCAAAGATTTGTGGGTGACTCACAGCCGATGATTCTATCACTAGGTTTATTTTTCATTTTTTTCAGGTTAGCTGTATCTTTCGCTGGAGCCAGTAGGGAGTCGGAACTAGGGAGGAAAGTTAAGGTGAGGCTGAATTAATTATTTTATTCCGATAATACCCTTGGATTGAGTCTGTTGTTTCCTAAAATGCCCTGTATCTTTAATAAATACGCTATCTTAATGGGTCGTACAATATAATAATGGAAAATGAAAAACACAGACATTTACTATTTCGCATTTTTTTTACATGAAAAATCTAAAATTTAAAATTCAAATTAAATAAAAATGTATTATATTAAGATAATAAATAAATATAAGAATAGTTGCCGCTTTGAAAAAAGAATAAAGAATTATAAATTATCATTTAATTAAATATAAATATTTATTTTTTCTCTTAAAAACATTCCTAGTCTTGAGGGGATTGTCTTTTTCTACTTTTGTTGAAAGCAATTTGCTTTCAAATTTCATACTCTTTTTTTTTTTCATGATTTATTGCTAAATTTTTTTAAAAAATTTAGCTTTTTAATTGCCTTATCTATTGAAGGAAAAAACACTAAATTTTCAATCCTTTAAAATAAGAACAAGAAAAAACCATGCTATTGAAGCACTCATAATTCTTTCTTGCCCTAATTGAACAAAAGCACATGTGTTTTTAACAATTTATTTTCTCATAATTTAGATAACAATTAAAATATTGATTTTTTTTATTTCTCAAAATTGATAAAAATTAAAATATTTATTCTTTATCTATTGGTAGATAGGACAATTATTTCATTTAAAAATTAGTTTTCTCTAAATCTAGATAAAATGTTTATTTTTTATTGATAATATATAAATTTAATGTGTACAACGATATATTTTTTTGGTATTTTATTTTTAAAAATTAACCTTAAAACTAAATTGTTTATCATACTATTTTTATTTTTATTTCTTATAAATACGTTTTAACATTTTTTATAAATATATTAAAATGCCCAAGATGATAAAGTTAAATAACCATCATATAGATAAATATTAAATTAAACTATTTTTTAATACATTAAGACATTAGTTCATGATGCTTAGCTCACGTAATATAAGAGTACACAACGTTGAAAAAACACATGTCCGGGGAGGGGTCAGTGTTTAGATGTCAAACAAAAACATTAAGATATTAATATGATAATATATATATATATATATATATATAATTATACTTAATACTATTAATCTTTACTAACAAAATAATGAAGCGGTTCAAGGCGCTCCATCAGATAAAACCACACGGAACCCACTCCGTACCTGCAATCCTCTCGCCTCGGGATCCCTTGAGACCCCAACCGGCCATCTCACCGCATATGAAAAATTTGTTATGAGAAAATACGCAAAGTATATATTTATCCCTGAATTTCCTAATTTCTAAATCATTTATTTGAAAGAATAATCTTTAATAAAGAAAAACATATATTATCCCTTAAAAGGATAATCTTGACACGAAAAATGTATCTTATCCTTATAAAAGGATAATCCTTTAATAAGGAAACATATATTATTCCTAAAATAAAAACGAGATTCGGGGAACCGAACCTCATAAATCGGTACATCCCCACGCAAAAGCGACGTGAATTCCAACTATCTCAACATCCTTCTTCTTCCTCTCCATATTGCCACTTAATCACGGAGAGGCTACGACCCACCGCCGTCGGACGCCTCAGTTCACATCAAGCGCACCCGATGCCCCGCCGGATCGACTTAACAAAATTGGTTCTTACATCGCCCCGCTTGTGGAATCAACAAAAGTTTCGCCAACGACAAGTAGTATTTCTGGCTCCACGATCATTCCAAGAGTCTCGCTACTAGAGCTCTGGCCGACTCTATTCCACATTTGATTCGTCTGGCAGTCATTGCATGTCATGGCAAACCTAATGACCCAGTCGCTAGAAGATCAATTTTTCCATTGGCGTTAGGGCATGGAGAGAAAGCAAAAGAGGGAAACAAACATGAAAGACTTAAAGAGTTGCAAAGTTTTGTCAAGGCTCAACTAGTCAATGACCGCATCAGACGGAGAAAGCCGAACCCGGAAGAGATATTTTCAATAAAGCTTTTAAAGCATTCTATCAATCTTTGCATTGTACCTCATTTAAAAGTTCTGATGGCTAAAGAAAATGACCTATCCTACCAAAGATAGATGACATCTAACCCGTCAACATTAAAAAGTCCGGATGGCGCAAGAAATGACCCTGGCTCCGTACCGACATGCATAACATCTAATCTGGCTCCACTTAAAAGTCCTGGATGGCACAAGAAATAACCTGTCGCCCAGAAGACAACTTTTAGCCGATCAACTTAAAAGTCCGGATGGCGCAGTAAAATGACCTGTTCGTCCTGGTAAATATAACTTCTAGCCGGTCAACTTAAAAGTCCAAATGGCGCAGTAAAATTACCTGTCTGGCCCGGTAAAGATAACTCATAGCCGATCAACTTAAAAGTCCGGATGGTGCAGTAAATGACCTATCTCGCCCAGTATAGATAACATCTAACAGGTCAACATTAAAAGCTCTGATGGTGCAAAGAAAACGACCGTCTCACTCAGAAAGATAACTCTACAATAACTTAAAAGTCCTGATGGTGCAAGAATGACTGGTCTCTGGCCTGGTGAAAGAGCAATCTTATAGCCGATCAACTTAAAAGTCCGGATGACGAAGTAAAATGACCTATCCGGCCCAATATAGATAACATATAACTAGTCAACATTAAAAGCTCCTGACGGCGCAAAGAAAATGACACATGTCCTACCGTATGACAACATCTAACCGGGGCCCCTTAAGCCCTGATGGTGCGCGAATGATTTATCCTATCAAAGATAGCAATATCTAATCGTCCACTTGAAAGCCAGATAGGGCTAATGTTCTATCTCCGCCGGCATTAAGCACGCCTACCGACTGCATTAAAGTCCAGATGGTGCCAATGTTCTATCCCATTCTAAGATGGCTACCAACTAGCCCAATACAGTCCAGATGGCGCTATTGTCATTCACCAAAGATGGTGTGGATGCCTAGCTAGTTCATTGTTCGAAATGTCCTATCCGACCCAGTATGGTTGATGCCCGACTTCCGCTCTACGCCGTCTGCACTCCCACGTCGACTGGCTCCTGCCGCCGACACTTAATGCCGCACTCGCCCAAGCCGCTCAACTTAATGCCGACTTCCGCTTTAAGCCGTCCGACACTTCCTTAATGCTGTGACTCGCCCCATGTCGCTTCGCACATCCTTAATACCGCACTTGTGGCTCTAAGCCGTCCGCACTTTCTTCAAAGACCGTGACTTGTATTCGGTCAGTCCGGACACTTTCTTAATGCCATCAAGCTCCGGGCCGTCTGACACTTCTTTAATGCCGTACTTATGGTTCTGGGTCATCCGACACTCTTAACGCCGCACTCCACTCTAAGTCACCCTGCACTTCTAAAAGCCGCATGACACTTCCACTTACTCGCCTAAGCCCACCCCGACACTTTCACGGCGCATCGCTTGGGCCGCCCCGACACTCCAAAGACTGTGACTGTGGTTTCTAAGGCCTCGCGGCACTTTTAAAAGACTGTGACTTTAGATTCCTACTAATAAGCATATGTTTAAACACAACAATGGCTCTCAAGATGTGCATTCTTTCTTCACCACTGGGGGCACCAGAGTCTTATTCTCAAAGGAAACCGGATCAGCCGACGAAGCTAACTAAGGCCCTTCAATGATTCGCTTGAGGTTCTCGAGCCGACTCCGCCGGGGAAGAGCTACCCGAGATTGAATTCAAAAAGATCAAGAAGAACAAATGTTCACCCCCAACGACCTCTCCCGCAAACTGACGGCATGACTCCGGGGCCATGTAAGGAAAGTGGGCCGGAGCCTAACTCCCCGCTAGTTTTTGACATGCAGTGAGTTTCATTGCGCTTCTTCGGAAGTGATTCTGAGCCACCACTCGATGTTGAGAAGATGCGTTTGTTACACGCGGCTTTATATCCAAACACACGCTCAATGCACGATTAATTCTCCTACCCTTCAACTTTCTCCACTAAGGTTTAGTGCCGACCAAAATTTGTGGTTCCCTCGGTTCGTTTAAAAACAGAAACAAAAACATGAAGGAAGCAAACTCGTTAAAGGCAAACAAATGATTAGAAGCGATCCGGAGCCCAACGATAATGTCAGGTCCAGACGCACTCGACTTCACCAGCTCGAGGATAATGGACAATCAGTTCTAGGAACGATCCCGCTCCGGCGTGGTACCTGACGGAGGACCCCGACTAACTCAACTCAGAGAACAATCGCATCAAAAATGATGATGACGTGAGAAGAATGAAGTTTTGTTATTGTTAAAAATGGGAAAACAGAGGCAACAACCTGTGAAGTGTTCCACGAACGCATGCTCTGCTCGAAAAAGGTGCGAGTCCAAGCAAAGTGTCTCGTTTCGATGAGGGACACATCTTTTCATTCATTTAAGGAATTTGTGGATACCAAATTCCCAACAATCCCCCACATGAATAAAAAGTTCTGATATCAATACTCCCGTGTATGCATGAGATGCAAAGTGCGATTATTCCATGAGAAAACGTTGCATCGGGACAAGTAGTCTAAGATTTGAACTTTCCTTAGTGAAGCCTATCTGACTTACTTCCTACAATCAAGACTCGATGTCTTTGAACCGTCGACCCTTCGGTGCTTCTCTCCAGACAACAGAAATCACACAACCATTTAACAAAACTGCTCGCCTCACCGTTGTGTTCATTTCTGCCATGAACACCGCCTCGGTCTCACGAGTGTTTGTAGAATTCTACTTTGCAATTTCACGTGCGGCCCTCACTTCACACTCACAGGTATTTATGAACATATAGTTTCATAATCATTAAGCTTTGCTTAACCTTCACATATTATCATCAGTTTCTTATCCTGAATGGGTAAAACAAATTAGACAAGATTTCACACCGGTCTTCTCATAACTTAAAGGTCCCTTTGGAACCTAGATCCGGTCTCCAAATTCACTAGGTAGGTGTCCGCTACATGACTTGTTTAGAGGCTCAAACCCATTCCTTGATAGCTTTTGCAATCATCTTTTCTAGTTGTGCCTTTGTCAATGGATCCGCAATATTATCTTTTTGACTTTACATAGTCAATGGTGATAATCACTCAGAAAGAAGTTGTCTTACTGTCATGTCTTCGACGTATAATGAGACTTACCATTACATGACATTCCTTGTTCTTCCATTGCCGCTGACTATCACAATGTGTACATACAATGCAATCGGTTTAGGCCAATTAGGAATATCTTCCACAGGCTCCTAAGCCACTCCTGCTTCTTTCACCGCTTTATCCAAAGCAATAAATTCCGATTCCATGGTGGATCGACAATACAAGTTTGTTTGGATAGATTTCCAAGACACTCGTCTCACCAAGTGTGGAATATGCACCACTTGAGCCGATTTTGTGTCTCAAGTGTTTAAGTATCCAATTTGCATCACAAGATCTTCAAGTACCGCCGATATTCTCGTGTAATGTAGCATAATTCAGTATGCTTTAAGTAGCCCAATAAACGCTTTCATAGCTTCAATGATTTTCATTTGACTAACCAGAATTGACTTAGCTTGCTAACCGCACAAGCTATGTCCTACTCTACATAGCTCATGACATACATTAAACTCCGTTTAGTACAGCATACTCATTTTGAAGCTATTTTCACCAAGATTCTGCAAAGATGTAAATTAACATCTATCTGAGTCTTTATCGGGTATTAATATCAGATTCTTACTCAAGAATCGCCAATATAATGGGATTGTGATAAAGCTAATCCTCCGTGTGTTCTATGAATTTTGGACCCTAAAATAACATCGACCCTCCATATCTTTTCATTTTCAAATTTACTTGCAAGCAAGCTTTTGATTTTCTTAATAGTCTCACCATCACGTCGTTATAAGCATATCGTCTACATATATAGACATAAATGGCAAAGCAATTCGAGTTTGCTTAACATATACACATTTATCGCACTCATTAATCTTGAAACCATTACAACATGACTTTGTAGAATTTACATGCCATTGTCTTCTTACATTGCTTTCAATCCATAGAGTGACTTGGATAAGCCGACATACTTTCTGCCTTATCCCTAACAATGAACCTTCCACTGGTTTCCAATATATTTTTCTTCCAAATACTGTTTAGTTGCCATTTTTCACATCCATTTGATGGATTTCACGCTATACACTCAGCTGCTATAAAGAATTAGTATCCTTATGATGTAATTTAAAGTAACAAAAGAAATGGCATCAAAATAATCAAGACCTTTCAAGAGCAGATTGATAGATTCTTTTCTACTACATAACTATCATTATAAATTTGAGGTACCAATAGACCAAACCCGACTTCCTATTAGATCATCGGGATAAACTTCAAAGAAATAAAACAAAAGATATGGGTCATTACTGTGTTTGGCAAGATTGTCATTATTTCAAGATATCTCAAAATATAACATGCAACAGATCAAATCATCTACATGTGAACAGAATTGCAAAGTAATAGCCATGAAAGGATCTGCTTGTGATGGACCATATTCTAACAAACTATTTATGATTAGCTGCTAAAAAAGTGAGCAAACAAAGAACAAATACAAGTCCCGCTTTGAATTCATATAAATCACACACTCCGCATAATAACCAAACTTCAATCTGCCATGGAACATCGAAATATAGGCACTCTAAAGGCTACATACTTCAACAAGATATTCAAAACCATATTCATCTCTAAAAGTATGGACATTATCTTAGCATTCTAATAGAAGAGATTAACTTCAATTTCAATAAATGGAAGACCTCAAGAAAATATAGGAAAACTAATCCTCTAACATCGTAAACGAAACATCAAGTAAAGGCGTAAAAATTATCTTTTGAATACAACTGCAAAGACAAACTTGTTAACACACAGTAAAAACTAAACAATATTTTTTTTTTTTTTAAATCCTAACAAAGAAGACACAAAATCAAAACCTCAGACAGATTGAATCTGGTTTCAGAAAAATCAAACCTGTATTTTTTTAACTTAAAAATCAAACCTCAAGATACGCAAAAACACAAAATCAAACCAGATAAGATTTAATCTGTCAAAAACAACCCATGACATTTTTCAACAAAATCAAACTGATACGTAAACAAAAATTGTTCTTAAATCAGATCGGTCTAGAGCTGTAAACTCAGACAAAGACATTTGTTATCTAATAATGTGAGAAATGAAGACCGTAATAAAGACTTACGCTCACTTTAAAATCAGAACACTCGAAACTGGTAATACTGTAACGGGAAAATACAAAAACAAATATTTAATCAACAGAATAAATATTTTAATGTAAAACGCAATGTAATCGCTTCGAAACGCTTATATCAACGTATCTCAGCGGTAAAGTACACAAACATTTTAATGTAAAACGAATGCACGTAAACGAAACAAAAAACCAAAATTCGCCTTAAGATTGTGAAGTTCTGCTTCGTTTAAAATCGTAAACAAAACATGAAGGGAAGCAAACTCGCAAAGGTGCAAACAAATGATTAGAAGCGTATCCAGCCTCAACGATAACGCCTGGCCCTCTACACGACTCACCCTCAACTTGTAACCGGTGATACCGGACAATCGCCTTCCTGCGATAGAACGACCTCGCTCCGGCACGGACGGAAAGACCCGAATTTAACTCAACTCGTAACAATCGCACCAAAAATGATGATGACGTGAGAATAGTTTTCATATTGTTAAAATGGGAAAAACAGATATAATAATCTCGAAGGTTCCACGCAACGCATGTCGGTTCAGTGCTGCAGGCGAAACTGGGCTAAAGTGTCCGCTCGATGAGGGACACATCTTTTCATCTTCATTTAAGGAATTCAGATACAAATTCCCAACAAAATTTTCCCGATCGTTAAGTACCAACCTTCAAATGGAAAAAGGGGCATCAGGGGTACCTACATGGCTTCTTTGTGCCTAGACTCACCGGTCCAACAGTCTGCACTCCACTGCTCATCAGGCCGGCCCGTGCAGCCCACCCGCCCGGCCCGCCTCATGGCCGCCGCGCGACCTAATCGTAGATTAAAACCATTACGGAACCCACCCGTACCTGCAGCCTTATAACCCATCCGGGATCCCGAGACCCCCAATCGCCATCTCACCGCATATGCAGAAATTCCATACGGCAAAATACGCAAAATAGACATTTTATCCACTTCCTAATTTCTAACCATTTATTTGGAAGAATAACTTAATGCTGAAAATGTGTGATATTATCCCTAAAAGGATAATCCGATAAGCGAAAAACATATCTTATTCCATAAAAGATAATCCTTAATGCTTAAAAACATATATTATTCTTAAAATAAAAAGGAGATTTGGGAACCGAACCTCATAAATTGGGAAGATCCCCACGTAGTACTGCATTCCAACTATCTCAACTCCTCCTTCTTCTTCCTTCCATATTGTCGACTTAATCATCTGAGAGAGGCGACCGACCACCGTCGCCTGACGCCCTTTGGCAGTTCATTGCACACTGATGCCCCTGAGGATCGTACAAACAAAATTGGTTCTTACAATAGAGAGCTATAAAAACAATGTACGTATATAACGGTGATAGCTAGTGCTAATAGCTACTTGTTGTTTTTACAATAACTTTGAGTAAGTGGTAGAGATGGAATGAAATTAAGCTAATGATGAGACATGGAGTAGACCCATATTTAGGCTTAGATGAGATAGGAAGCCTAAGTCCAATGAGGATTTTTTTATTATTATTAGTTATTTATTTAATCGTACTTTTTTTAGGATTTATCTGTTAGGGTTTTTATGATTTATTTGTTATGATTTTTGGGATTTATGATGGAATCTTATCTCAGCAGTGATTTTTATTTATCTTATTTCTTTTTTATCGATGCCTATAAATAGCTGGCTTTATGTTAATGTTGCAGAGACTTGAGTATGATATTGAAACTTTGAGAATCTGCTTCCGCGATTTTATTCATTTTCTTTCAATTTTATTATTTTTTATAGCCGAGCTACATCAGCTAAGAAGCAGTCAAAATTCAGCTCAATACCGACAAATACATAAGTATAAACCATGCAAATACATAAGCAAAAAGCCAAGTGAGATTATAGAATTTTGTTGGAGAAAAATAAAGTAAGACCACATCATGCATAGGTCAAAATTTTTTTTTTCCTATCTATAACCTTAAACTTTGTTCACATTTTATTTGATTTCAGTTTCCCTTATTTTCATCAAACCAAAAATATTAATAAAAACTAAAGTACAATCAAATTGGTTTTTAAATAATTAGATATCCATTATTATTATTATTATTATTATTATTATTATGATATCATATATTAATAATTTTGTCGCACAATTTATTAAATATATAATTTGTAATAAATAAAATTAATTATAATATTTAAGTTTTTCATCTTCGTTTTTCATTTCTATGTCAATATATATAAATCATACATAAAAATTCATTTGGAAATAGAATTTATTTTGAGTTATGATTTTATCATATTAAATAACTAAAAAAAATTAATATCAAATTAAAAATAAATTTTGAATCCGTATAACAAATAAATTAAATAAATTTTTATTTAAAATATTTATCTTTGTATAAAATAATTAAGGATGAAATTTAATTTAAAAACGATAAACTTAATGATAGAATTATTGAATAAAAATATTTTCTCAGAGTTATAAAATAATTTGTAACATAAATATTTTATAAAAATAGAAGTTTGTTTGAGAATTTAAAACTTTTTAATATATATATTTTGAAAACATAATTTGTATGTTTGTTGCTTTTAATTAGTTTCTATGCTTAGAGCCTTAGATAATTAATGACATAAATAAAAAGAAAGTTTTTTTTGAAATAAAATAAAAAGAAAGTTAAAAATATATAATCTAAAAACATCATTTTATTAGTAGAAAATATAAAATAAAATTTCCATTATCAAACAATATTTTTCTATTTTTATTTTTAAGAATAAAATATTATTTAAAACAATTATCAAATAGGTAATACTAATTATAAGAAAAAATGTGAAACTAATGAATTTAACTATCCCTTAACAACCAAAATCTTCACTATGTATTTCTTTTTTTTTATCATAAACCTTTTTCCATATAACCAATTTCTTAAAAAAAATTGTGTAAATAAAGAGAGAACGATAAAAATGAAAAATATAATATTTTTACAAAAGCGTTTAAAAAAAAAACTTCGATTTATAGCTTTTTTCCTTCTTTTTTAAGTGTTTTTACTAAGCATCATAGAATAACTTATTTGGGGTGAATCCTCAACCAAGTAGACCTAAGTGTTTTTTCAAAATAATTGTCCTATGTACCTTTAACAGTGTTAAGTGAAATTATCTAGAGGTTTTCTTTCTTTTCTTTTTTTCATAATAATATTATAATTCTATAATAATAATTTCAAGTAACATATTCCAGAGATATAATTGCAAATTATCTCAAGATAAATGGGAAATGTCCTTTTGTTCACGTGATATAAGGCTTATTGGCAATACCAATGGCAAGGAAAATTTTTCCAAAACAATGAAAATTAATTTTTTTTCCTTTTTTGTCTTTCTTATTTTGGAATATTCCATCAAGAGCACAACTACGGTCATGAAAAGGAAATTAATTTGTAGTTACTGGTTAAATAATTCAAAAAAATAATCATTTATCTTAAATTTATTGGATTGAAGTATTGAACTATATTTTGATCTTATAAATCTGGAAGAAACTATTAGGGCATAAACATTCCGATATAACAGTGTAAAAACGAAAATTTTCCTTTACATTATCTTCACGAAACCTTTAAAATAAATAAATATTTGTTAATAAAAAACATTTTTACTTAATATAATAATTAGAAAAAATATAAAATCATCAATTTTCTAATTGTTTATTGCAACTAAATATAATTGAGGTTGAAAGATCTCAAAACGACAAATGAGCCCCACTCACTACTGTTTAAAATCTAACTCTAAATCTAGGCTAAGTGGAAAAGAAACACTCGAAGAAGTATATAAAAAATATAATGGTATTTCACATTTTAAATATACTTTCATATAATATTAACAGAGCCGTCCCTCTCCCTCCTTTTCTATATCTTGTTCTCTTTTACCCATTTTTCTTGAGTAAAGAGGAGTGATTTTTTTTTTTGGTCATTCTTTGTCTCCGCATATCTTTCTTTTATTTTCTTACTCAATAAAATGGTTTTTTACAAATATTTAAGTTTTCTCTTGTTTTTTGTGTTGTCATCGTTTCATTGCGACGTTTGGTTTATCGCCCTCTTATCACAACGTTTGGTTTATCATCGTTTTATTGCGTCGTTTGATTTGTTATCGGCTTGTTACGACGTGATGTTTTTTATCATCTTGTTGTGGAGCTTTATTTGTGTGGAAGTGAGTCAGACAAATAAAACGGATTCGATCAGTCGAAGATATCATATCATGGTCGTTAGTATATTGAAGAACCAGAATTGTAGACATTCTAATAATTATATTATCAAATTTGTAGGCTTTATGCCAATTTATTATTCTATAAACCTGAATATTGTTTAATCATTTATGGTTTTTAGCAATTTGTAAATTGGATCTATTGCAAGTTTGACAGGGCTAGTCCTGATATTTTCAGGACCTAGGGCGAAGTAACAAACTAAAGGCCCATAATGTATATAATTACAGTTCAAGTGTACGAAAAAAAAAATTGGCTTGTAAATGATAGTTTTCATTAGACTTATCAAATAACATATCCTTTACAATCTAAATAAAAACATAGAATTTTAGATTAAGCATACAAATTTTCATAAAAAACATTATCTTTGAGCATTTCTAGATGAAAAATCATTGATAATAGTGTCAACATCAATATTTTCGAATATATTATTCTCAATACATAAAATTTCTAGATCATTCAACATTTCTTATGACATTGACGACCTCAAGTAAGATTTCAATAATTTTAACTTTAAAAAACTTTTTCGGGCCGGATGCCATACACCCAGATTGCTAATACGTGATTTGCAAAGAATCAAAACATTCGATAACACTCTGCGCTTTGACCAACTCGAGAATTTCATGGTGATATTAACATATTTGGTAAAATCATTTGCAACACTCATTTCGTAAAAAGTCATCTCAGACAACATCCGACAAATTATTACGGTAAAAATAATCTAAATTCTATCGCAAGATTCTCTTAATTCATTATCATACAAACAACTTCAACTTTTTGAATCAAATAAGAATCCGAAAATATTTTCAAATATCTTTAATTGCTCAAATCCATCTTACAAAGAAGAAATTGTTATATCCACAACAATCAAGAAATAATTAACTTTAATGACTCCTCAGCTGATTGTATTTCTTCATCATTATCATTCTTATCAAATTTTTTTTTCCTAAAAACACAACATTTTTTCGGAAGTAGTGGCTCTATATTCATATCAAATGCAAGGCTTTTGGCAATATTTATGTTGGATTCAAACCCTTCGTTTCTATATTTTTCAAAAAACAACATTACACCTTCTAATTCCTTTGTTGTAGTGTCAATGTACATAGATTTAGATTGAAACTTCTTACTAGGGGTGTAACCGAGCCGAGTATTAGGCAGGCTAGGCTCGGCTCGGCTCGGTTTTAAAGGAGTAGGCTTGAGCCAATTCACGAGTCTATTTACGAGCTATCGAGCCGAGTTTGAAGGTGCTCGGGCTCGGCTCGTTTAACTTAATAAACAAGTTCAAGCGAGCTTCTAAATGAAACTCAATATTCAATTCCCTTACTTGCCATTTTTCAACTAAAATATCCCTATCTTTATTGTCGAGATTACCACAATTTCTAGGATTATAAATATCCAAATGAGAGACTAGGTGTTCATCAATACCTACATCTTCAATATTGGATGCATTTGGTACATTATCATGGTCATTCAAATTAGTAGTATCTTCATTGATATGATTTGACACATTATCATGATCATTCAATTTAGTAGAGTCCTCATTGATATGATTTTCATTAGATTGTTTAAGATTATCTACTCTCAATCTCTCATAAGGCTTTTCTACTCTTTTAACAACAAATTTGTCAATAGCTCAATTTTGTGATTCTACTATCTCCTCTATTCGTTTTTTTTTCTTTTTTCACTATCGGATAAATGTTTTTTAGGCAACATCATATGAAAAAGTTATTAATGTAGAAAAAAACAATAGCACCTGGAATATGGAAAGAGGCTCAGGCTAAGCGGCTTGTATTTAAATGAATTTTGAGTTTTGAATTCTAAATCCGCAATGACTAAAAATAATTGAACAATTTACATCATGATTGATAATAGTTTCAATTTATAAAATCTATATAAAAAATATCCCATAAACTAACAATCCAAATAAATAAATAAATAATGAGAAATTAAAAAAACGAAAATAATCAAGAAGATTGAGGTTCCAAAAATTCCATTAACGGATTCTGTATTTAGACTCATTTATCTATCTTTTGTCTACACAACAAATAGTGAGTATACAATATTGAATGTTCACTCATTTTTCTATATGTTTAACATAAATATCATGTTTCAAGTTTTCAAACAAAATCACCAACTAAAAAAACAAACCCAACAACAATCAAAACTTAAACATAATCACAAGCAAGTCCTTGAAACCAACTTGAGTTCTCTTCTTACTCATAAAGCAAGTGGAATGTAAACAATGCTGAAGGCATCTTTTTAGGGCACTTAAAACTAATTATATAAGTGTTTTCTAGTTCCTTAATTCTCTTTAAAACTTCAAAGGATTTCAAATTTTTTTTTGTCAAAGTCATAACTTTTAATCTACATGATCCCTTCAAGTAACATTTGCTTCAAGTACTAAATCAATCCTTACTGGATTTCTCTTCGCACCCCCTCGCATAAAAACTCACACTGTGAACATCCCCAAATTATACTGAAAAGCTTTTATAACATGTTTTGTATAATAAAAGTAACGTATATTTTTCCGAAATAAAATAACGCTAAAATAAAATAAGCAAAACTAATTAATACAAAAGTCAAGGGTAAATTGCAACTGTCAATTAGCGACCCAAACGACATAATAAAGATTATGCCAAAGTAGGAAACTGTAAAGTTTTCAAAGAATGGTGACACTTTTGTAATTGAGGAAAGTGGAGGGATGAAAGTACAAATCATGGAAACGTTAATTAGTTAAAGAATAATAATAATACATTATCAGAATCGTTCAGGGAACCTAAAATTCTTGTATCTCTGATGACTAAACGAACTACGCCGCTAATCTGCCTCGGTCTAGTGACCTTAAAAGTTTCTCATGGAATTTCGAGACGCTGGATTATTTTACCATTTTCCGTATGATAAGTCGCCAAATGACTTTTCACTGATGAGATTTTTACGAAAATCTCGTGCTCAAGAACGATTCAGCTAAGTTCATTTAAACAAAGTGAATCGAAAAATAAAAAAATTTGGGATAAAAACGAACCCGAATGAGGTAATATGAATTATGCATCCAAATAATAATAATAATAATAATAATAATAATAATAAAATAAGAATAAAACAAAAAAAAGATAAAATCAAATGGACAGAAGAAGACGTGAGAAAGAGAGCGTGAGGAGAGAGAAATCTTAGAGAGAGAAATTTATTCCTAAGATCTACTGGGAATCGATCATAGATTTTGCCTGAGTAGAAGGCAAGTTAGTCTACGCAACAGAGCTACGCATATGCACCAAAATTCGGCGCCACTGCAAACTCAAGACGATGAAATTCTTCCTACTTGGGTTATTTCATCCCAAAGGTCATTTAATGGCTCGAGATTTTCAGAGGCCGTGAAAACTATAAAACTAAATTCCAAAATTCGACCGACTCTAGAATTTGCAGAATTCGTGACTATTTTCGTGATAACCGGCTAAATTTCTGGATCATAACGCTTCGCTGAAATTTACGATTGTTTTGACAGTCCGTGACAGATTTTCGAACTATATCTGTTCTTACTCTATAAAGCTCCTTTCGAAGCTCGGGACACTACAAAAATGTACCGATGAATGACGATTTTAGTTGCCGGATTTTATCCGCTACAATTTAACGACGATTAGCGAATTTACAACCAACTTAGCTGACCATTTACCTACTGATAATATCCGCGCCAAAATAAGGCTGTGGAAGTTACCGAGCTATTGTGGGATAGCGACGATTATCGGGCCCCGTCGCATTAGCGACGATTATCGGGCTCACGCTATAAAACTTTTTATTTTAGCTAAAAAATTATGTTGGGAATCAAGGACGATTCTTAAGGTTACTGCTAATTTAGCGACTGGGACATCGCCTGGCCACATGGAACTTTCGCATTTTAGCTAAAAATTATGTCGGGAACTTTCTCAAGAATTTAGCGATCATTTAGCAGCCGTCGCTTAATTTAGCGACTAATGATTCTATTACCGCTACTAATTTAGCTACTTTATTTCTCCTTAGTGTCACACCAATTTAGCGATCGATTAGTGCCGTCACTAATTTAGCGACTGATTCTTAGTGTTTTCGTTAATTTAGCGACGGATTATCAGCCTGGCCGCTATGGAACTTTCAAGATTAGCTAAAAAATTACGCAGAACTTTCAAGAATTTTAGCGACGGATGAAGCCGCCGCTAATTTAGCGACGGATTCTTATTACCGTCGCTAATTTAGCGACGGATTCTTAGTGCCGTCACTAATTTAGCGACGGATTCTTAGTGCCGTCGCTAATTTAGCGACGGATTATCAGTTCCGTCGCTATGGAACTTTCAGTATTTTAGCTATGGAACCCCCTTAATCTTGTCCCACATCGGATAGAGATAAAAATCGAGGGTTCTTTGGTTTACACTACAAAAAACAACCGATTTAGCGATGGATTTTAGCGACGGATTATATCCGTTAGAAATTATTACCCGAACCAACTTAGCGATCGACACGATCGATAATATTCGCCGCCAAAATAAGGCGAAGTTGGCGATATTAGATAGCGACGATTATCGCTCACAAGAGATACGACGGATTTACCGACGATAATACTCGCTTCAAGAAATTAAGGCGAAGTCGGGTCGACGACAGTAGCGACGATTATCGCCTGCCAGCACAGCTTACTAATATCGCTTCCGCCGCTATAGAACTTTCGCATTTTAGCTAAAAATGAATCCGCCGCTAAATTTAGCAAATGTTTAGCTATTTATATTATTAAGAATATTGCTTGATTCAAGAATAGCATGATAAATGTTCGATAATTAACAGTTTTAAAAAACTATTTTAGCTTATATATTAATATTAATTTTCTCATGGTTATAATTATTTTTTCCTTACAATTAATGAACTTTAATAAAAGAATTTAAAAAATATTATTTATTGAATTAATCATTTAAAATTTGGTTGCTAACTTTGTTTTTGTTACAACGGAAGCAACTTTATGCTAACTTTTGTGTAATGTATTATAATAGTTAGTAGCTTTTTTTTTGTGAAACAATTATTTATAAAATAATAATTATATATTATAATAAATATGAAAATAATAACAATAAAACATATATAAAATAAATAGAAAAGTATTACTAAAAATAAAATTTTATTACAAAAATGTAAAATTCTTTCTATAGACCATATTATTTATATTTACAAAATATAAATAGAAATACTATAAGATGCCATAGATCATATTTATATTTTTAATATAGCTTTGATATCATTACTTTCTACCAAAACAATGCCCCGTTTATTTTAGACTATCAACCACGTCAAGCTGAGCTTCCCTAAGTCACTTTATTTTATTTTTGCAATCCCAAGTCACTTTAACTTCAAACCTAAAACCTGCTTCCTTCGCTTGCACAAAGAGCTCAAATTCCCTGCCGCTCCAATCCAATGTAATTGCCGCCCATCACTGCCGGCCATCATCGCCCCACCGCTATCCATCACCGCCATTCAATCACCGGCCACAAGAACACCACCACCATTTTCTTCGCTTTGCTAAAAAGTCTCGCGGTTTTGGCTTGCAAAACTCATGCGCTAACAAATCGCAGCGACCAATTTTGATTGTTACCGAATCGCGGGATGTCTCGACTGGCTACGCTTGACGACGATTATTGCAGAGGTCGTTTCTTCTTCTTTGATATAATCTCCGCTTTTGACTGGCTTTCAGATTGTAGCACTGCAAATTCCACTTCTCGAATAAGGCAAAATCGCACTTCATTACAAATTGCATCTTAAAAATTGCATCAATTATCTAGATCTCTGGATGATTTAAACGGACGCACCGTTGGAATTGTCTCACGAATCTAGTTAGCACGTAAAATTTCTATTTTCCAGACACCGAGTCGACACGCCGAGGCATCGCCGCACCGTGAAAGATTTCCACGCCACGAAAGTCACATATAACACGCATCATGTGCCATAAGTTGTATGAGCAGAGAAATGATTAAAACGAATCCACCGGCGAAGGCCAAATATCAAATTCGTAAAAGAGGACGAATGGTCATTGTAGATTTGATTAAGTCACAAGAGTGATCGAAATAGGGAATAGTCTTTCTTCTCATGTCAAATGAGAAAACGCGCGTGAGAGGCTTTTCATTCGAGATGTGCGGCGCTTACTGAAGAATGGCTTTGCAGATTATTGGCTTCTTCTAAGACATCCCGAGCAATCTGGATCGCCGATTGAACGGAGTGTTAAGGTGAAACGCTCTACGCTGTTGAGCCACGCTGTGACCCCGATTTGTGAGAGTTTTAACAAACTCCAAGAGGCAGGATTTTCTCCTACTGGGTTTTTACCTCATTTGCCGCTTTTACTAACGTCTTCACAATTATACCATGAGCTGCCGACTCCGGGCCCCAAAACACGTGGACCGAATTATTAAATTTTTTAGAAACTTGAGAGAGGTCGCTTTCGCATTACCCCACAGTAATGCTTTTGGGTTGATATTGTGTTGATTTCTATGTATATAAATTTGTGCTTTGGTATGTATAGGGGCCTAAATGTTTAGAAATCCTGTCTACTAAGTGAACTGATGTTTTATGATTTTCTCAGAATAGTGTATTTAGGTTTCACTATTCCCCTAATAGTGTTCTAAAAATATATATTTTTGTGAAAATATTTGTTGGTCGAAAGTGATTTAAATTAAATTACTGTGGTATGATCATTCACCTCAAGTGAGCTTAATTTTTGATGTGAATTAATTAATTTACATGACATGATTGTGTGAATTATTGTTTTGTAAATATATGCATGTTTATATATTTACACGCTAATTGCATCAGAGCGATTTCTGAGATACACGCATTCCATACAGACCGAACATCCTAGGACTTTAGGAGTTAGTGTACGAGATGGGCCCAGAGGAAAATGGTTCTGAGGGTAGCCTTAAAATTATTAAGTGATCGGAGGGTAGTTCAAACTTAAAAATATCAATCGGGCTTCGAGTGGCCTAATTGATATTCATCGGAGGGTAGTCCATTGAACAATTTATATATCAATCGCCGGAGCGACCCAATTGGATATATATATGATCTGAGGGTTGTCCACTATTAAAACTAATATTCACAATATGCCAGCGAAATATGAGATAGCCTGAGGACTCCTGATCCAGCTGGCTGTCATGGTGACATTCAAGTAGGATCATGCATTTGCTTGAATGTGTTTAATTTGGAACATTGCACTGCACTTAGGTGGTGAGTAGCCCACTTAGGACGATTCTCCTATCGAAGCTACCACCCCGTCAGGATCCCCTTTTACAGTACAGGAGAAAGTGCGAGGAGACGGCCATTCTAGAGGTCGAAGGCTAGAAGAAAGTTCTAAATGGTGGCTTTGTTGATGCTTTACATGTATTAGAACTCCTTAAGTTTAATATACGACATGATAAGAAGAATTTATTAACTTCAAACTATCGATATAATGTGGATATGCATATTTAGCATCATATGGGCCCAAGTGGCCATATTGACATATATTGTATTATATCGGGATCGTTTTTATTGCGCGATGAGGCTGATGTATTTGCAGAGCTCCCCGTACAAAAGGAGACTCGCCCAATTTTCTGGCGGCGTCTGCAACCCGACTCCACTTGTATTCCGCGTCGACTGGTAGTCAACCGACCCCGAAGCCAAGGCCACAAATTAGTATTGTGAACCTAGGTATACGCTACCTAGGCTTGAGGGGATTCGGGGCTTAGGCCATAGTCTTATAGTGTAAGGACATCACCACTAGGTGTGGTTCGCTGCCGAGTTTAGGTATGAGACACTTAGGTGAATCACGACAAAACTAGGACACTACATGCACGTGTTTTTGGTTGCTTTGTGTGATTTGATGAAATGTTGTATGAATGTTTAATGAATGGTATGTGTGTACCATGTTATGAGTTGTGAAACTTTGTGTGCTTAGTGATTAGCACATAGAAAACTGGGGAGTTTTACAAAGGAGTAAATCGAAGAATAAAATAAAAGAATAAATTTTTAGAAATTTATTTGGTTTATTGAGTAATGAAATGAAATCGTAATAAATTTTACTTGGTTAGTGTTAGATCAGGAAGTTTTGAGAAAATTCTTGGGACAACATGGTCTTAAAAAAATAAAAATAAAATAAATTTTATAAATTTATTTGGTCATGAGATGAAGAAAATACTTTTCGCGTTTCATGTTGTAAACCGAAGAAGATTGAATAAAATAATTTTTATAAATATCAAGTTGTATGTATGCAAGTTGGTTAGGCTAATGATCAAAGGAGTAGCGTAAAAGAAAAAAAAAAAAAAAAATTTGTAGCGCGTAAACCGGATCGAGGAGCTGGTGTCGCGACATCCTTTGCGTCGCGACCTACCGAGGTAGGACCGAGCCTGGGTTGGCGGAGGTCGCGACTGTGAGCGTGGTGTCGCTAATTCGGCCCGCTTGTTAGAGGGAAACAAGGCCATTTACATGAATTTGATGTCGCTGGCTACGGGTGGCAAGTAATGAAGTAGCTTGATGTCGCGACATCATTGGCGAGGTCGCATACGGGTGGCGCGGGTTAGTTAGAGCGGATGTCGCGACATCATTTTGATGTCGCTGGCTACCGGCCGCGTGCGAGAAGCAGCCGCCACTCCCCGCCTCGAGGTCGCGACTTGAATGTCTCGGCGGTGTCGCGACACCAATTTGATGTCGCCGATACTGGGCTAGCTTCCGTGAGGTCGCGATTCTGAATTGGCGTCGCCGACCGCTCAGGGGTAGGTCATCGGGCGCAACGCGACAAGTGCGTACTACGCGCGGGCTGATCGCCGCGCCTCGCCGCTGCGACATGGGCGCGACAGTTTGTTGTGGCGCGTGGCAAGAATGTCACTATTATTAGCAATCAAGGCGCCGTGAGTGTGGCGCGACTGGCTACGGGTGTAAGATCGGTGCACCTGCACCTGAAGTAGACAAAGGCATCGGTTTAGGGTCAATGCTTGGACACTGCTCAAGAAAGACCGCTCATGTGGCAAAAAAAAAAAAAAAAAAAAAGAGTACAAAATTTTGAAAATTTTCAGGGTGATTTAGTATATGAAATATTCATATTGCATTTACTATAAACATTGGACGAGTGTGTTAATTTTTTTTTCTATGTGTGAATAGTATCTGAGGTCGTGGTTAGCGTCTCGTAGATACTCATGGAATTCTAAACTTAAAATTAGATAAAATTTTCAAGAAAATAAACTTTTCAAAATGAAATTTCTAAAATAAATTTTTGTTGAAAACAATATTTAAAAAAAAATTTTATTTAAAAAAGATTCGGATACGCTTTCAACGTCCGTGATTTAGATGGAAACAATAATGGGGTTTGTGTGTTTTGAGTGTGACATTCTAAGTTTATAAATGGGTTGGGTTAGGAGGTTTGAAGTGGGTAAATGGCTGATCACCCAAGACCCAACCATTTTTAGATTCTTCCTCAGACAACTTGCATTTTTTTTTTTTTGGCAAATATTCGACAACTTGACATTTGATTAATTGAATGCGGTACATAGTGTGGTGACCAACAGTTACTAATGTAGTCCTATCTTTATGGATTGATTATTACCAGTGGGATTTGAATTTTGAATTCAAAAAACGGTGCTCTCGTAGTAGCCTCGAAATTAAAAAGAGAGACCTGCTTAAAGGGAATGTCACCAAGCTCAAAACAACAATGTCTCCGTTGGGATTAAATTCTTTTTTTTTTTTTCGATTAAATTTTGATTTTCTTTTAGATTATGGATTTATCCATCTATAACGTGATTTTGATTTTCTTTTTAAATTATGAATTTATCCATGTTTAGAAAATGAGACCGTGATCGACAGCGGGATTGATTTCATCTGATGAAAGATGGTGCTTTTAACTATGAGTTCGGTCAGCATTGAGGGATTCATTAATTTTTTCACTCGAGTCACCTTAATTCGATGGACCCGGAAAGAGATTCTGTCCATAATCATCGTAGCGTCGAATCGTAAATTTTCAAGAGGCTGACATCGAGATATCATCTAGCAAAGTATGGATTGTCCGTGACTATTATATTTCTCTGGTATCTACATGGTGAGCCTATCGCGGAAGATAATCGGGAACTCGATGTCACCAATGAAGTCGCTAGACGGATTTGTCAATCCTCAACCATACAATGCTTTTGATACAATGCTAATTGATGCTGTCCGCCCTTCCTTTAATCCTAATGACATTGAAGAGGACCTAACTCCAACAACTAAGAAAATTATTTGAAATGTCAAAGCAATGATCAAAGAGATCTCGCCTCGGCACAGATATCATTCAAAGTTATCTCACATAAGGAGATTGTTGAACATTAAATCCAACACCATTTATCCGAACGTGCTTATGATGATATTTAATAATTGATGTCCGGAGTTACTACCATCTATTAATGATGATTGGAGAAGCCATAAAGACCAAAAAATTAGCGTTCAGGTTTGGGTCTACCCGCTGAAAAGATTCATTGTTGCATTAATGGTTGCATGATATATCGTAATAGTATAGCTAATCCTGCAAGTTGCAAGTTTTGTCACCATCCCCGCTTTCAGAGATCAATGCGTGATCTCATAAGCGTAAAACAAATGTTCCTTATAAAAAATGTACTACTGCTCGACACAGAGATTGTTTGCATCTAATGCCATGCCCAAAGATATGAGGTGGCATACAGCATGTGGTCTAAGATGGTGTTGCTGGCCATCACCGTATCGCTTGGAACATTTCCAATCAAACTCATCCCGACATTTGCAACCGAAAGTCAAAATGTTCGATCGGGTTCTTCCACCGATGGCTTTAATCCATTTGGTCAATCCTATTAATCAATATTCTTCTGGCGGTCGCTATATTGACGCCATACAATTGCCCCATGGATGCATGAGATGAATATATGTTTTTATCTATAATTGTGCCAGGGCCAAAGAATCCAAAGGGAAAATTGGATGTTTTCTTACAACCTTTAATTGCAGAGTTGAAAACATTGTGGGAGGTGGGTGTATGTACATATGACATTTCGAGGAAGCAGAATTTTCAAATGAAGGCTGCTCTAATGTGGACAATTAGTGATTTTCCCGCATACCAATGTCATTTCGATGGAGTACCGCAGTGGAAGCTTGTCATTCCTCATCGCATGGAAGATTCAAGATGCATTTACATTGAGTAAAGGGCAAGCATCGTGGTTTGACAATCATCGCAAGTTCTACTAAGACATCATCACTCAAGGAATAAAAATTCTTTTCTTGAAGGGTAAACAAAGGAGAAAAGCTTTGCACCACATGTCCGACCTGGGGGAGTAAAATATTAGAGCAAATCGAGCAATTAGGTTGAAGAAAGTGTTTAAACCGATGCCGAGTCCACTAATGCTCGTATTTTCAAGAGTTGCGAATGTGGATGGAAGAAAGAAGCATCTTTTGGGATTTCACTTTATTGGAGCACAACCTCATTCGACATAATCTAGATGTCATGCATATTGAAAAAAATGTCTTGATAATGTCTTCACACTCGTTATGAATGTCAAGGAAAAACAAAAGACAATGCAAAAGTCTAGGGTCGACTTAAAAGAGTTTGTCGACGTAGCAGAGTTGCACCAAAATGAGAGCTGAATATGCAAATATCCAAAAGCTACTTATACTTGGATAAGTCGAGGAAAATTTTTGTGCGAATGGTTGAAAGAACTGACATTTCCTCGACGTATGCCTTGAACATGGCAAGATGTGTTGATATGAATAAGCTCAAATTATTTGGCATGAAAAGCCATGATTGCCATGTGTTTATGCAAAGGCTAATTCCAATAGCATTTCGTGAACTATTGCCAGAGAATGTGTGGTCATCTGACAGAAACAGTAACTTTTTTTGAAGATCTACATCACAAAGTAGAATAACAGAGAAGACATGAGGCTACTTGAAGATGAAATTCCTCAAGTATTATCCGCAGGCTCGAGGCGTATATTATCTAAGTTTTTTTGATTTGTATGGAGCATCTCCCCATCCATTTCCCGTATGAAGCAAGGATAGCAGGTCCTGTTCAATACCGATGGATGTACCCTTTTGAGAGGTTAGCACCAAAAATAAATCATATGAATTTGATATATGTCAATCCAATTTAAAATGACTTCGAAGGTTGAAAAATAATGTGCGCAATAAAGCAAAAGTTGAAGGTTCTATATGCAATGCATATTTGGTTGAGGAGACATCTTCATTTTGTGCTCATTATTTCTGGAAAGCCATATGTCGCTACAAGACATCAAGAGTGCCACGAAATCTAATTGTCGTTGATAGAGATGAAACTCAAGAACATGAGGGGATGCTTTCCATTTTTAAGCATGGGGGTAGAGCATTTGGCAAGGAAAAATTTCGATATCTTACTCCTGATGAATATCATGCAGCTCGCACGTATATTCTATTGAATTGTGAAGTAAAGCCCTATATTGAGTAAGTATCTGAATTTCTTAAAGAAATGATTGAAAACTAATTTATATATGCAAAATGTTTATGTAATTGCTAAACTAATGGTCATTTGCTATAGACTATTTGTGGCTAGATTAAGAGAACATCAAACCATATGTCATAGCTGGGTTGATGCTAAACTTGATAAAGACTTTGCATCTTGGTTCGAGGTAATATGAGTAATAAAATTCAACTATATATATATATATATATTGTTGGATTTAGTTACCCATAATTCTTATAACTTTCAATTTTTCTATAGGCTCATGACCGATTTCGAATATCTTCAAATAATTCATAAATGACCTTGCAAAGGACCTTACGAGGTGTTAAGACGCTCTCGGATATTATGTGAATGGATATAAGTTTCATACTGGACATGGATCAAACAAAGCAACCATGAATAGTGGAGGTGCATAAAGGTTCCACTTAGTGCAACAGACCGATTCTTTTATGGTCAACTAATGGAGGTTTTACGCTTGGAATACCTCGTATTACCATCAAGAGAGTCATATTATTCAATTGTCGCTGGTTTGATCCGACACTACATAGGTACAAGAAGTCACCCTGAGTATAAGCTTGTTGGATGTGGGAACCACACGAGAAGATCCAATATATATGAACCATTTGGCTCGCAGCAAGCAATGTGTCTATTATGACCCATCCAAGGCCAAGGAAAAACATGTGTAATTGGTGGAAATATTGCAAGATAAAGCCCGGGGTCGGAAGTAGCCGAGATATCAGTGTTTTGCTATCAAATGCAGGAGCATTTCAAGAGGATGTCATCAAAACCATTATATTGATATTATTAAAGCAGACAAAGAACCTCAATCACAGTTGACTACAAGCTTGTCCTTTTCAGAGACATTGATGATATAGGAATCCTGAAGAAAATGAGTATGGAACCAGGTTGTCGATGAAGAATATGAAGAATTAGATGATGATGATAATGTGACCAATATTGAAGATTGATGCCTTTATATTATCATGATCTATGAATATTTATATTATTGCTTTCTAACTACTAGTATTTTTTCAGATATGTATGTACTTTATAGTAGTCATTTTCATTATATAAATGTGTTGTTTTGTAATTATGTTCATCAAGGTATGAGAGGTGGCTTATCCAACAAGGAGCAAGAAGCAATTCCCCGTGTGCTCCAAAGGAACCGAACCATTCCGCACTAAATTGGCCCTACTCTTCAAGCACCGCCCCACCAAATATAGGTTCGACACCACCTTCAATGTGAGAACTTATCACCACCTTCCCTACGTGATCGATCTCGAGTCTTACCGCATCAGCACCAAACGGTCATCAACTACATGTGGTACCACACTTCCGAGAAGAATATAGGAAACAACGGATAGGAGACCACGTACGCTTAAAATGTCATTATTATGCAACTTATTGTTTATCTAAGGCTGCTTTATTACAAGATAATTTATTTTCATATGAGATTTAACATTCAATATTCTTTTGTAATTTTTGTAATATATTTCTTCCAAGTGCTTCAACTGACATTACTAAGATTTTCAAGCATAGACTAGAAAAGCGAGGGTGCAACATGGAGGCTGTGAAGTCCCAATACCATGAGTCTTTATCGGGATCGAATTCTACGTGGTTTCATATGTACTTGTTCTCTTGTTATAAACTATAACTATTATAATGGGTAGCATTTTGAATCCTTTCAACTTACATTGCTTGAGATAGCACAAAGACAAATTCTGTGGTATCACATGTACATCTAAATCTAGATGATGACTAGAACTTAAAAAAAAAAATTCTAATACCAATCTAAATTATCTTTTTCTTTTCTCGAGACCAATTTCAGGGACGCATTTATTCGTGATATATCTTTCTTCTTTTTTCTTTTTTCGTAGTAGTCTTTTTCTCTTATATAGTGTAACTTAATCTTTTTCCCCGTTATTTATTTCTTTTATCTGTTTTTTGTTGCTCAAAATTTGTTGCCCAAAAGATTTGGTTTGTGATTTCCACCTATGGCAAAAGGTTTTCTAGAAAGAAAGCAAAAAAGAAAAAAGATATCTATGATGGTTTTCTGCCGGGGATCGACAGGAATGCATGGAGGAAAAGCTAGTTGTTGGTAATGAATACAGTTTTTTTTTGTGTGCACTGCTTTTGGTGAAGTTTTCTTTGTTTTGTTTGTCTACCCGAAAATCGACTCATATATATTATTATCGTTATGGAAGGGAAATGAGAATGTGAACAGCTAGATGAGATCGAGAAATTATACCATCGGGATGATGTGGGATGTTTTTAGTGCATATAAACTGATGGAATGGCTTAGATGGACCGTCAGGCAGCCGAGTCTCCTTAGGTCATGGAGGATTTAATGATTTACCTTGCTATTAACTTCAGATCCTAATAGATAAATATAGGTTTTTTTTACTTAGATACGCCAGATGTAGAACTTTAAATTAATTCTAATTTAATTTACATCTAAACACTTGATGGCTAATGTGGAAACTCAATATAAAATTGTATTCAAATTAGAAAAAGGAATTCAACTAATACTAACTGAATAATACTAAATCAAACTACTTGATTATTTTTTTAAATTTAGGATCGTGTTACTCTAAAATTCTATTCTCGATGATTACAGTATTTTTGTAAAGAAAATAAATTATATAATTCATCAAAATTTAAATAATAAATTAGATTGAAGGTTTATTGGTAATTGTTTTTTAAAATAGTTTTAAAAAATTCTGTTTGAGAACTCATGCTAGAGGAAAGAAAAATTGTTTAATAACCTAAAATGTTATATATAAATGGAGCAAAAAGAGAACCATTCGTCTGAGAGTGTTGGAGATTTATGTCAGATATTGGCATATGATGACGCCTTCATCTTTACATTAGACAAGAAGGATATTCATGCCTTTGCTCGTAGAGTGTTGCAAAGATTCAAGGTATGTATTGTCTTCTCGCTTTTTGTTTCATTAAGAATTTGCAAGATCGATGTGCAACTACTACCGTATGTGGCTTAAGATCATTCAAACTTGTTAATATTGTGTTATTTCAAAATCACATTTGTAAAACTACCATCGTATGTGGTTATGCATTTTTATTTGATGAAATATATTTTTTTTCTGTAAAGCATGTACTGGAGCGATTCAAATGATGCATTAGTCAAGATAACGCTTATAAAGGCAGTGAAAGCGATATGGGGATTGGCAGCAAGATGCGAATCGAAGGAAAAAGAAGAACATATACCAAGGATGTATGGGAAAGTCGTATGTGTTATCGTGGAGTACTCCTCGAATATAAAAAGAACGTGAACAATGCCGCTAAAAATCGCGTACGTAAAAGGGAGGACTGCACTCGTCTTTCCACACATATGTACCTAGATCCACAATTCAACATTGTATTGCTTTGCAAGAATTTTAAGAATATTTTTTTAATAACATTTCCTCATCATCTTATTCGAATCCAATTAATTTTGATAATTAATTTTTGCAGGAAAAGGAATCAAAATCACCCACGCCACTCAAGTGTTCAAGAAGATGCACACCAAAAGATGGTGCCGACAAAAGATCTAAAGATATCAATGTAAGATTTCAATTTTGCTTTATTAAAATAACTCAACAATTATTCTAAATAATTATTAATTTTATAATGAATTAAATATAGATGTCAGAACCATGGCTGCTTCTCGCTTCGGGCCCGAGGGAGGATTCAACCTGAGCTCGTGGAGGTTAACATGAGCCGCTTATCTACAAGCGTTGGAGGTGAGAAAAAGAGGCGAGTGTATGGCTCGTTTCCCAGCGCCCATTTACTCCGAGACTCTCGCAGCCTCTACCACTTCAAGGCTATGATTTTACATTCATGAACGCCACACAATCCAGTGAATGAAGTGGTTGGGTAGAGGGTGAGAGAGGTTCAAGAACTTCAACTCAAAAAATGAATGAAGATGTAGATTGTATAAAGCATAAATTAGAACAAAGAATTTCAACAAAAGATGGAGCAGTTTGAACGTATGTTTAACGCATGTCTCAATCCAACGTCATGATCCAGATCCACTAATCCAGCTTTCAACTCTACAATCCATCTCTAGGTCGTGATCATGATCTTTAGATTGTGGTTAGTTTTTTGGATGACGACGAACCAGTTATTGTAAGGAGCTTTTGAATGGTTAAAATATACCACTGCCAGTTATTTGTATTGCTTTTATTTCAATAATGTATTAAATTAATATTGTTTTCCAATGAATGTGTTAAGATTATATTTAATTATTTAAAATAAAATATATTGCAAAGAATTTAAAATTAATATAAAGAAAATTTAAATAAAAATGGTTTGAAGACGGAACACCTCGCCGCTAAAATAACTCGGCAAGCGTACAAGAACTGCCACGATCGCAAAACTCGTCATATATTGGAGACTCGATAATTTCTGGGTCGCTAAATTTAGCGACGATTTGAAAATGACTGACAAGTATTTTAGCGACGGATTGAAATTCGCTTCGCTAATAATAGCGACTGATTGTTGCATTATATTTATTTTGCGATTTAAATAATATCCACGCAAGTTTAAATATTTGAAAAATTCATTCCGTCGCAACATAAATAGATCGATTTAGATTATCATTATTAGCGACAAAATTAAAATTGCCATAAGTTTAGCGACTTAGCGTTTTCTCAATCGCCGCTAAGCTGCTGTTTAGCCTACCTAAAATTTCACCACGCCATGTTTAGCGACGATTTCAGATTACATCTATTTTATTTTGACGGAAAATTTGAGTACCGCCGCTAATTTATGAACCATTGAAAATTAGTCGCTAAATTTAGCTGTTTTTACTCATCATTTTTTCTGTTGCAAACCCGCCACAAAGGATTTTTATGACGATTTTTAATTTACCACTAAGAAAACTGGCCGCAGCAATACACCTTGTAGAGTGGAGAATCCATCCAACATGATAGCCTTAATGAAATTGAATTAGTAAATAACTTATACATACATGGTAACCATAGTTATTCAGTGCATATAATAGATATGAAAATGCAAAATATACAAATAAATGATTGTAAATATCGTGATATGATTACCTGATATTAAATAATTATTCAGAATATATATAGGCATCGAATATAACATAATAAACACTACTCGCTAGAACCCTGGTAGAGACAGATGGGCATGCCTATTAGGGGAAAAACAAGCTCTAACATACCGATCAAATGCCCCGCTTGGGCCACATAATACTGCATTCTAGATGGTCATTATCTCGCACAATGATAACAACGCCTTTCGGGCTCCTATGAGAGATACTTCAATAAGTTTCAATAATGATAATACGTTTCAATTTTCATAGATCAACGTTTTACACAAAGAGTATAACTAGCCCTTATAGTTTCCTTTGGTCCACTTTCTAAGGTTTATGGTACATGAAACATAAAAGAAAATACGTATATGCAAATAAAATGTATAATATATGATGATATAGAAGCATAGCATTGCTATGCAATGATAGTATACAGTTAACAAGAAGTAAAGTACAAGATGACATAAAAAGTATATGAAATATGATAAGAAATGAAACTTGTTATGAAAAAGCATATATAAGAGAAATGATAAGTATATATAAACATATGTGTTATATATGCATTTAGAAGAAGTGTGGTGATCTTAGTAGAGGTCAGTCTATATCAGATGACCTCACCACAAAGCTTAGCAAGGGTGTTTTCATCCCGTAGGAAAAGACAAGAGGAAACTAGAGTGGCAAGACAACCATATCAGTAAATAAAGGCCACATCACTAAAGCCCACCGAAGACCTTTTGGTCTTTATTCTTGTATATGTACTTTTGTTTATTGTAAAATAATGTAAATATTGTACTTTAACACTTTATGCTACGGAGCTTATATATATTTTGTAACTGGCCGCTATTGCATTATAATACATGTTAAATGTTGAACACAGGTTAATGAAAAAGCTTAAAGTTCTAAGTTTAGAGTAATTTAGTAAACAGAGCAAATCTTGACAGTTCTGATCCGTCAACGGCCTGGATGGAGAAGGTGCGGCACTTCAAGTGGTATCGTGAGCCCTCAATCAAGGCATAATTCCTCCCACTTCTTCTCGTATATGATTAACTCCATTTTATTATTGATTACATATGAAACTTTTGACATATAAGAAATAGATATATAACGAAGACTGAAAACAGGGAAAATACGGAAAAGAGAGTTCCAATGGTATTACTATCACATATTTGCTTAGACAGTTGTGATTTTCAAAGAACTTGAAGGGAAACAAAATAGAGAGAAAGAATGGAATCATAGAAAAAAATGGAACAAAAAAAGAAGAAAAAAGAATAAAAGGATTTTAAGGCTTATGGAAATATTTTGCATGCTTCTTTAAACTCATTTTAACAATATTTTCCTTTTCTAATTAAAGATTAAATATTTTAAAAAGGCATAAGTTTCTAATTTGATTTTCATTATATTTGATTTTCTTTCTCATTTTTCATAATAAATCAAACGTTTAAAAAAAAGATACTTGTTCATAACAATTTTTTCCTTTCTCGAACCAAATATATAGTAAGTTCTTAGGTTATGTCATGATAGAAAAATATTTACAAATAAAAATATAATTCTTATAATTTAACCATTTTTCTTGAAACCTTAACTATTTGTTTTTCCTTTACATGCCAAACACAAGTACTTTAGTCAGCCATAAAATAGAAAAAACACTATTTCCCTACAATTCAGACAATTAAAAATGGTAGATCTTGACCAAACATGAATATGTAGAAACACAAATTTATCTTCTCAAAGGGTCGTACTAGTTTAAATAGACCAACCACACTTGTTTCACGAGATTAGCCTATGTTCACATGAGGGATTAGATAATAAAATATTTTGAATGGAAAACAAGGCTAAGGAAAATTCAAAGGACTCCCTTTTGCCGACGGTTGATTTTCAAAGAAATATGCAAAAGATATTTTGAAGGGCAAAAATTTCCATCAATGTGACGAAATTTCTAGAAAATTTCGATTTGAAGAGAAATTTTGACAAAAAATGTACAAATTTAGATGAGATGATGATTTTTCGGTGAAATTTTACAGAAAGATCCACCGAAATGATGGATATTTCCATTTGAAGAATGGAAGAAAAATAGGAAGGAAAATTGAAAAAAATGAAGAAAAATAGGGAAAAAAAAGCTGACTTGAGTTTGAAGGACTGGTCGGAATCCGAGGAGTTGTCGTCGCTGGAGGCGCTAGTGGCGTTTAAGCCGCAAAAGAAAGGCTGGGGCTCGAAATGTGTAAGAGGCAAAGCCGGCGGGAAGGAAGAAAGAAGAGGGAAAAAAAGAAAAAAAAAGTGTGCTACTCCGGTTATCCCCTTGTCAATTTTCTTTTTCCAATTATAGGCCACTTTTTCATATGAATTTTTTTTCACATGGGCCTTGGGTAGGTGGCCCTCCTGTCCTTGCTCAGGGCCGGACTTGAAGTTTGAATCAATAAGATTATTTTTCCTTTAAAAGAAATATTAACGATAACCATGACGAATAGTTTAGTTGATCGGACATTGGGTTTACTTCTTAGATATTTATCCGATCGTTAACTTCAAGGTTCTATGAGATTAGTGGAGGTGAGTGAAACTGATTCAGACACCCAACTATCAAAAAATATTGAGAATGTAGATTCACAAAATTTTTTAAACTAATATCAAGTTTTTTGTTTTTTGTTTTAAACTAAATAACTAGTTTGGTTAAATTAATTCCAACCTTTCTTAAAGTGAATATCATAATCATGGATGCGGAAGAAGATAATAATTTTTTTTTTTTTGATGAAAGAAGATTATCGATCAAAAAACTTACAAAGATGATTGGAAAAAAAACCACAATAATCATGAAAACTTATATTTGTAACATCTTTAGGGAAATTAGACCACCAAACATTATAATCTAAACTGCTAAGCCCTTTTTTTGCAAGAAAGTTAGCAGTTATGTTACTTCTTTGTAAACATGACAACAAACATAAATATTTAAGCCCTGCGCCAAATTCCAAATATCCTCAATTAATAACAAAATAGAACTAAGAATATTAATTCTTTTATTATAACAATTTATCACTATTTTTGAGTCACCTTCAATCTCTAAATTCAAAAAACCTTTTCTCTTGGTAGCTAACATACCATATCTTAAAGCCATACATTCAATAATAATAATTGAGGAATTACCAATATGTATACAAGAAACCATTTTAATAATACCATTAGAATCTCTAATAACCCATCCTCAAGTACTACTATTTTTGCAAAACCCAGGAAAAAATTTAATTTTTCTGAAAAATGGCAAAAATAATAAAATTGCCAGAATGGTTCAGGGAAGCCTGAGAAATTCTCTACATCTCGGATGACGAAACAAATTTCACTGTTGGATTCATCTTGCAAAATCTAGTTACCCATAAAGATTTAGTCGAATTATGAGATAGTCGGATTTTCGTGATTTCTTTGGGTGGATGGTTATTCAGTGACCTCGGAGACGAGATTTTCACGAGAATCTCAGGAGTTAGGAAATAACTCAAGCTAAGTTCATTTAAAATAAATTGTCAGTAGAATGGATCCGAATGAGATCATGACGTGGCGCCATGAGGGCCACACACTTAACTTAAGTTAAGTTAAAAGAAACAAAAAGAAAGAAAGTAGGAAAAAGAGAGAAAACTATATATGAGAGAGGAGAGAGGAAAAGGGCTTTACCTTATCTCATGATCTACTGAGATCGGTAGTTGTCTTCGTAACAGGCCAAGGTTTGGAAGTCGAGTATTGTTCGTGAGGGCTACTGTGGATCACCGAAACTCCACGCTTCGCCGAGGCTCGTGGTGTGAGGCCTAGGAAGTCAAAAGCTTCGGTTCGGTAAGTGTCCACTCGACTTCACCCGGCGTTGCTCACGCTCCAAGAGGTAGGGATTCTTCCTACTTTGGTTTATTTTCCATTCTAGGGGCTGTTTGGTTGAGTTTTAATGCCTTAAGAGGCTGTTTGGCAAATTAATGGGTTATGAGAATAGTGCCTTGTTTTGACCCTATATTATGTCTAGTTTTTGGGGCTGAATTTCGGTTAAAAAATGGAGAATTTGGACTAGTATCCTTCTAGGAAATTGTATCCTTATCTGAGAACTTGATGTTAGGCTTTTGAATCACCCAAATTGGACCCAACTTGCTATATCCAGTTTCAGACTGCTCCAAGCCGTCTCGCTGGGCCGAACCTATTGTCCAGTTTTTGGGACTGATTTTTTACCGAAAAGTGAGAATTTGGACTAGCATCCTTCAAGTAATTTAGATTCTATTTGAGAAATTGATGTTAGGTTTTTTGAATCACCCAAATCAGACCTCTATAACCTCGCTATGGTCCCGCTTTCCTAGACTCTGATGCAAACATCGCTTAATGATTTCAGGTCCAGATTTTCGCCACAATCAGATATGATCAGAGCATATCATTGCTTGAATCGAGATATACTTGAATAAATCAGGTGAAGTCAAATTGTGTTCTAATGGTTTGGTTTATATGCTTTATGAATAAGTCGTCATATTTGGTTCACGCAAAGAAGTTGCGGATATGTCTTGTCACAATCTCTACAGTGTTGATGGATGTCGCTAATTTAGTAAAGTAGGACTCAGGATGTCAATGTATGCGCATTGATATGATGACATGAATCAGATGATATATTTGGAATTCAGATGCTTTATATAAATGTCCAAATGATGCATGGGTAATTATGATGAGTAGGCATGCACATATAGCACCATCAGAGTTATGTAGCAGAGGCGAATGAGCAATGGCATGATTGACAGATATGCACTAGACATCACATGACATGTGTGAGTGCATGGTAGAGATCACACTATGTTCGTATTCCGACAGCTGTCGTGGGTACATGGTTGATCGACACTTCGTGCTCGTGTTCGACAGGGGCTTCCTAGAACATGGGACAAATCGCCCAAAATGAGTTCTGTTTAAAAAAATGAAAATATGTGTTTGAGTATAGCAAGTTTGCAGATCCCTTTGTGCGAAAAGACCCATTCGCGTTAGGACATGATCACCCACAAGGAAGACAAAGAAATGTTTTAAAGGTGGGCGTAAGGCCCCACGTATGTAAACCCGTAAACTGCGGCCCAAATGCATAAACACACGAAACTGGGAAATGTGTTGATATCGAGTAGAACTCATTCAATGGATTTTTTTTTTTTTAAAAACAAAAATCTTTTGTTTTGAAAATGGCCATCGATGGAACAAAAATTACTAGCTTGGTTTTCACACTTGGCATATGTACATGTGAGGGGAGTTGGTGAGGACTCTGACATGCGATAGGTGAGTCATGACTTTCATCCATGGCATGCGTATTATTCGAGTGAATGTATGTTTTTACTAATACGGGAAATGGCGGTATGCGCAATTTAGCGGGGAGTAACCCTCGTAGAATTATTCTCACGCGTATCGCTTCATCTCCGTCAGACCCTTTAGGTATAGGGAGTGTAGTAGAGATGACGCTCACTCGAGACCGTGATTTGAAGGAAGCCATGATGTGGCTTTGATAAATATTTTTGTAAACTATATTAGAACAAGCAGTTTTAATATATGTTTTGTATAAGAGCGTTGTAATAAACTCTTATGAACTGTGATATAATCAGAGTACTTGTGGATATGAATGGGATGGACCCCTGTAATATTACTACTGGCTGAGACTTCTGATGAGCTTAATGGGCTATACTATTATATTGTGTTTGTATGTTGGGTAGAGCTCCCCAAACAAAGGAGACTCTGCCCAATTTTTGTGAAAATATGGATTTCGATAAATGAAACACAATAGCGTGGTGTCGAGTCACCCAAAATCCATAGGAATTCCGCGGCCGACTGCTGTCACCCGGATGCTCCTGAAATCGGGCCACTTTGGAACTCTAACCATCAAAATTTAATTTGAACCTATTATTAATTGGGGGGATCCAATGAATCCATTTTTTCACTGTTTGAGAGACATTATGTCCTTCATTCTGAAGACCAGGGTAAAAAATATACTCTTAAAGGTTTTGGAATATTAAAGTGGCTTTCTCAATGACGAGAAAGGGGTTTGGTTTCATCTTCTTAAAGACAAGATGATTTCTATGATTCAAAACATTCCACATAATTATGCCAATTTTTTCCATAGGGTGATTGAACAAGTTGCAATTTGTTTTATAGTTTTTATAAACTAGTTCCAACTTGTGAATGGAAGTCTTCTATAAAAGAGGGTTAGGACAATTATATTTGATCCGATCCCCAAAATACTGGGTGAATAAAGGACATTTTTTTAAATACATGACTGATATTTTTCAATATTATGATCAAGATAAATAACACCTATTTGGAATTTCCAGCCTTCCAGCAAATTTAAAATCACAAGTAGAAGGCATTTAATAGTCCAGCGAAAGGAAAATTTTTATTTTTTTTTGCAAGAGTTTTAATTTCCAAATCCAATTCAAATAGCCTTTGGACTGTGGATTTAGTCAAAAGCCCTTCCCATTGCCCTAAGTTGCTGACCTAAGATTAAAATTACCATCACGAGAATAACCCCAGATAATCTTATTATCTATGGGAGAGAAATGAATGAAAATAGCTTTGATGTCTGCTAAAACATTGGAAGGGAGAAAAGAAACAATAGATCGGAGATTCCATTCCTTGGTTTCCTGGTTTATAAACTCATGAACTTTAGCATCTCTATTGATAAAATGCAAATTGTTTTCATCCACAAATGCAATTAGAGGGGTCATATTGTCTATCCAGAAGCAGACTTTTCTACCATCTCTTATGCGCCATTTTAAACTAGCTCCTATATATTTTCTATGATTTATAACTTCTTTCCAAACAACGGAATCTCTTTCTTTTTTTTGGTATGTTAAAGAAATTGTTTCCTTTAACATATTTATCCCTCATTATTCTTGCCCACAAACTATCCTTATCTGTGAGTATTCTCATCCTACTTGGGCTTATTGTAGCGTTGTTAAAGATCTTCATTCCTTCTTATTCCTAGTCCTTCAAACTCTAGGGCCTTACATACCTCATCCCATACCAAAGAAACCCCTGCCTTTAAAACCTTTGTTCGGGGCCTATAAGAATCTCCTATTAATTTTATCAGATCCTCATTATTACTTTTGTAAGTTTAAAATAGTTCATGACATGAAGAGGAGAACTCAAATTAAATTTTTATTAAAACCATTACTTTACCAAATTTCGAGAAATCGTGCTTTCTAGGATTCTAACTCCTTTTGGGATTTAAGAACCACTTCAGCAAAAGAGTTTCTATTAACTCTACCTTGAACCAATGGGCATCCAAGATATTAATTACTAATGTCACAAAGTAGGGATGCTATGGGCCCTCCTTAACGCCCTTGTAGTTCCTTGAATATTGTTAGATATTTGAATTGTAGGCTTATGAAAATTCACAAGTTGACCAGATAAAGCACAAAACTTTTGTAGGATTCTGTTAATGTTATTGCATGCATTTTGAGAAGCTTTAGCAAATATGATACGGTCATCTGCAAACATGAGAAGCCGAATCTTAGGTCCACTACGATGAGTAGGAATTCCCATGTGATTTTTAGGGTTCTCGACCTGTTTCACCAGCTCCTTACCTACAAACTCAACACTGATAATAAAAATATAAGGCAATAACGAATCACCTTGTCTAATACCTCTTAAAGGATAGAGTGTGAATTTGATTATGAGTGTAGAAGAAAGTTTCAATACCATAATTGTCATAATAATCATTACCAAAATTCCAAGCACAAGAAACCCACATCACATCACCAATTGTGGGGGAAAGTCAAGTGCTGCAATAAATCTCCCAAAAAATAATCAAGAAGATAATTAATGTGACATTTAGAGTGTATTGATCATGTATTTGTCTTACACCCATGAGTTGGAAAATAAAAAATTAATTCATTTTTATAGACAGTGAAAGAAAAAAAAAATCATTGTCTTTCATGGATATAAAAAAAACTATAATTTATTGATTTTAAATTTATTTTCTTATATTATTTTTTTTTTTCAAGATTTCTTTTTAGAAATTAAACACAACTTTAAGATCTTACTGTATTTTTATAAATTATATTTTTTGATATTACATCTCGATTAATTCCATTGGATTATGAAGTTAACGATCGGTTAAAACCTCATAATTATAACCTTCCGATTATCATTGAGAGCAAACCCAAGGCCCGACCAACTGAGTTACCCATTAGGGTCATATTTTCATAAATAATTTGTATTCATTTATATAAACTAGGAAGTGTACACATGTGTTTGCACCCAAATTAAAATTTGGTATAATCCATAAATTGTATTTAGGCTTGAGCCCAAGCCCACGAGTAAAAATCCAAGAGAGATGGACTTAGATCCATTTGAGTAAGCCCATATAAAAGTCTAGGAGTATTTCTGAAAATTTTAAAATTTTTCTAAAGTCTAACAAGACTTTTTCTCAAAGTTAGAACATGGCAAGAACATGTGGGTGGTGGAAAAAACTTGGGGAGAAAACCTCCCTAAAGGAGATGTGGGTAGTTACTTGATTTTTGTGAGGAAGTGAGGAAGTGGAGAAAAGTGAGGAAGTGGAGAACTTGGACAGTTATTCAAAGACTCCTATAGAAAGAGGAGAGCTCTCACAAGGAAGGGACCAACAACCGATCAATCAACAACAATGAATCTTATCTAGCAGTTTAGTCATTCCAGTAGAATTTTTCAAGCTTATTTTATTTTTGTAGTACTTTGTCATTTTATTTTTCCTAGTGAACTACAACAACTTCTCTAGCAATTTCTACAACATTCCTTCATTTCATTTTTCCTAGTGAAATACAACAATTTCTCAAGCAATTCCTTTAGCTTTCATTTTATTTTCTTCAGTTTATTTATTGTGGCATTTTTACTTAGATTATGGGGAACTGTCAAGGGAACTAAAGAACCTAATTTTTTGTATGATCAGAAGTTTGATTTTCAACGCAATAATAGTTTGGAAACACTTTAATTTCCTAGCACGTTCGCGCACAATCCTAATTGTCATTATGTATGTTGAAGTGAAATTCCAAAAAATCACCAGCAACGTGTTAATATACTTGACACAATATAATAATAATAATAATAATAATTAATGGATTAGACATAAATAATTAAGTTTTGAATTAAACATACAACCAAATTGAAAAAAATTGAAGGATGTGAAATATAAATAGAATTACAATTTTACTTTAAAAAAAATAAAATTACACTTTTCCACAACAAACTTATGATAGCATGATTATTTTTGTAAAAATTTCTTCCGTTAAAAAATAAATAGCACCTTAATCATTATAACATTTGCTAAAATTTGATTTAAACATGTTAATTTCTTTTGTAATAAATTTGTGAGTTTTTAATCAATTATTTAAGATATTATTGTTTTGCCACTTTTTTTCTCTTTTTATTTTTTTGTTTGAATAGAGATAAATTTATCAATACAATCGATAGAAACACACATAGAATCAAAAGTGCTAAAAACTTTAGAGGATAACGCAACATCCAAGTTAATAGGAAAAGTGATCGATTCAAGGCCTACACATTTGGTCATCCAAAAATGCCTAAAATACCTAAGATTGAAGATTTGTAGCATACCGATGAACAAGATTTGATTTGAAGTGTGACGCCCAAATCCCGGGGGTCCGTTGACTACCCGTCAACCCGCGGAAACACCGAACGCCGAGCACCGACATCTTCACGTAAAATCGGGCGTAGCCCTTTGTACGGGAGCTCTACCTCTTAGTACACACTTGTCCCAACACATCCAACTAATTACATAGTAATTCAAATGAGAGTAAATAATGGCCACTGGGCCCCCGTATCATCACTCAACCAATATATCCCAAATTAAATACATATCTCATGGATCAAGAGTTGATAATTCACTCTTATACAAGCATATATCAAAATTCTAGAATCTAATACATGTATACATAATAAAACCAAAGCCATAACCCGACTTTCTTCTAAAGTGGCCTCTATGATGAGCCGTCTCCTCGTGCGCTCCCTGTACCTGAAAATAATATCCCTCGACAGGGTGAGCTAATGCTCGTGAGCTGAATCACCCTAATCGCTTACTTCCACCTAAGTCGCGACATGCAGAATGCCCAATGAAAACATACATTCAAGTAAAATGCGTTGATCCACTTGAATGTCTACCATAAACTCATACCCCAGTCCTTATCACTCCCCTTCACACTTGCCTAGGCCACGTATGAGAAACATTATTTTTTCAAAACAAAGATATTTGCTTATATTTGCTGACAACTGATATAAGTAGTGGACCGACCGATGTTCTATTTAGGATTAACCCTCTGATGTATATCAATTGGGCCGACGATTGATATTTTATATGGACTATCCGAATTATTATTATTTAGTCAACTCCGAAACCATTCTCTCAAGAATCACCTCATGCACTCACTCCTATCACTCTAGGGCGCCCTAAATAAGATACGAACGACGACGCCAATTCCAATATTACAATTATATAACACATGTAAATATATAATAACGCATATATTCACATAATTTAAATCACACAAACATGTCATGTAATTTCACACCATTACACCAAAAATTACCACTCGCTAATTATCGCACGAAAGCAATTCAATTTGAATTACTCAACTAAACATTATTATTTCACAAAAAATTATTTTGTAACGATCTATTCTCGGGGAATGTTGAAACCTGTTACTGCTTATGCTCACGACCACATTACATTTTTCACACAATTCAAGCCATTTCCGGCCTCATACTATCAATACAAGATTTATTTCATAAATTTTATGAAATAAACATCCGGGGCTCCCTACACAACTACGATCAGGTATTTGGGCTCCATAAATTTCACCAATCATCGATTCACTTTGTGAACCCGAATTTCACGGCCATTTTCGGCCCTATACACATCACAATACAATTTATTCAACAATTTCCAACTCAAACACCCAAAACAGTCCGTGCAGTGTCACTCTGACCCAAATGATTTAAAAAGGGGGTTCCATGGATTTTCGGTCCCAAGTTTTGGGATCGATCAAACGGCCGTTCAAGGCCTCAAACTTAACCTCAGAACATTATAAAACACTTAAATAAAAGCAGTAAACCTAAAGTGATTTACTTAAAACCTCTACCTCACGGAGTTTGTCAAAACCCACAAACCGTACCTACGCTGCCCTCACCAAAGGCAGTAATGCGCCTTTCCTTCCTCGGTCCCGACGATTCGACGATCGATCACTATGAAATCTGGTATAAGTGACTTTTACTCTCTCTATAAAACCACCATTTCTCACCTTCCGTATCTCCCCTATTCTATTTTCACGTTTTGCTTTTTTAAGATACGACACTATTCTCTTTTTGCCTTTTTCCTCATTTAAACAAATTTAATAACGCCATTTTGTCCCAGTTTAAACGATTTTCGACATTTTGGAGCACTATCCCAAGCCATCCATTTCTATCATCTCTCTACTACGCAACATGTATAACATGCGACATTTATACGCGACTTGGCCACATCTCAAGTCGTTTTCTCAAGACTAAACTCGACGCTCAAAACGCCAGAATTCCGACCGTCCCTGACCACGAAATTTGACGTATAGCCTATATTTCACAAGACGATTCCAACTAAACTGCTTCACCATCCGAGATCTAGAGAATAAATTCCCAAAATTTTTAACGAAATTACGACATTTTACCTTTTTCCAAAAATCACTTCTAGCCTATACGGAAGACTTTGGTTCGATTGAACTTTACCATCTAAATTGCCAACGCGGAAACCCCACGGGGTTAGTTTCATCCGCGACATACTATCACGCAAATGTTTCGAGATAAAGACACAACACAAGCTAATGACAAAACACGTCGCAAATTATGAGCGACACAAAATACGCTGCAATGTCGACGAAAAAAAGCCAAAAACAAATGAAAAACAGCCAAGAAACTCGATCTGCATGGAAAGAAACCACTTTATTTAAACGAAACTCCTGACATGGAGAAGAAAAACGACAGAGGGAGTGATTTCAGCAAAAAGTTACCAAAATCAACGACATTCTCTAACGAACAAAGACCTAAAAGAGATAACAAGAGATGTGGCTGGATTTCCAAATTTTCCTCTTTATTATAAGCAAATGTTAATTAATTATATAAGTAAATGTATAACAAATTGTTATACATGTTCTTTTTTTCTTTTTTTCTTTTTGAAAAAGGCCTTTGGTAACGATAACATAAAGACTCTTTCTTTTGTTAAAATTTTATTTTACAAATGTTGGTAATTGATGCCGCCCATGATGCAAGTAATAGCAGTTAAGATTTAAGGAGTTCATTTTTGTAACTGCACAACAGTTGCAAAAACCAACTGAATGAAAGGTCACGTTTGCCAAGACACGACTATAAGATAATGAAACCAAAAAAAAAGAGGATGCAGTTTTTTATTTTCATTTTCAATTATCTCTCAACGGTGATATTTAGATCGTGCATAGAGGACATTTTCTAATTTATGATTTTGTTATGATCGAAGCCGGTGATTTAACCTAATTGATCCACCTTTTGCATACTTCATTCGCTTAAACGAAACCCGGTGAAGCCCGCGAATCCTTATATTTCATGCATTTAAATACTGAGACAGAAGAATTCGTTGTTTTCGCTATATATTGATATGATTTGAGTATGACTGAACAATTTTGGGCTTCCAAAAAACCCCGATTTTCACAAAATTCAAGTCAATTCAATGCTTTTCTTTTCTCTTTTGTACATGTATTAGAATACATTGAATTAAAAGGGTGAAAGCGTACCAGAGAGAAATATTAAAAGTTTTGGCCCAGAAAAAAAAGAAAAAAAGTAAAAGGTGCTACCCAGAAACTTAGACCTTTTTGTATGCTTAGCTGATATGATAACCATTCCAAAATTTTGGATTTATGTGGATTGGATTTAAATGCATGTACCATAATAATATAATAAAAGGAAAAGAAAACTGTTATGGACTCCACGATTGAGTAATGACAATGGCTATATGTTTGTGAAATTTATGTATTTTTGTTAAAAACGATTTATATTATGCATGATTGCTCCTTTGAAGTGACCCAAGTATTTTTTCCTTGATTTGTAATAGGAAAAATGAGGGGACCATTAATGATAAAGGTACCAAGGGGTATCTTCACTGTAGCACAAAGGCGACGAGCAATGGAGAAGATGTCTACATTGCGTCGTTATCAAATGAGAGGGGGAGAAGATGTGATAACCTTGATTAAAAATGTGAACATATTAATGGAAAATGTTATACATGCTGGTTTTTTTATGAATGAAGCCAAAAGGGTTAACATGTTACGCATAAAGTTGAGTAAGTCATTATCATTCCTTCTCATGGAACAAATGGTCTAGAGAAAAGGTTAAAACATACGCTGACGTAGTGCGAATGTTTGTAAGAGAATACATGACTGCAAAGGCCATGAGAGAACTTGAGTGTACTCGATTAGCCCTAATGTCCGTGATCAAGATGGTATTTTTTTGGAAATGCCATGGATCCAAAAAGCTATTGCAAGAGTACTCGCATAGGTGGAAGAGACTATATCTAAAAGAGTTAGGTTCCGCATGTGGGGATATCGTAAGAAATGGCAATAGATTAATGTTAGAAACAATATGTAAATACTTTTATGTATTTTTTATTTTGAATATTATGCAAGTTTGTATTTTTTTGAACAATTTATTTTTTGTAATATTTATGATGTTGGCATAATATATAATTTTCGTTTGTTTGTTCATATATGATTACATATTTGAAACATTTGATTGAGTGAGAGTTCTTATGAGAAAAAGGAAAATGATTGATAAAAATAATAATTAAATAAAATGCATAAGAACGATAAATTTTATATCTATGAAACTAAATTAATGATAATTGAATTTTTGGATTATGAACGATGATTAGGAACATGGTGAACTTTTGACTTCATGCCATAAGTTAGATTTTCATTAATTGTGTTCGCATTCATGCAAAATAAATGTGTGTTGTGTGGGGCTTTTAAATAGTACATTGTCTCTTTGTAGAAGTTGTGACTGCATTTATACTTTGAGATGACATCAAAAAGCATCATTGCTGACCTCAATAAGGGCGACCGTATTAACGGCGAGAACTTCCATATTTAACCAATATGTTCTAGAGGAACAAGAGGTTCTGGAGTCTATTAACCATATGTTGGATGACCCTGGTGAGGGAACTTCAACTCAAAGATAGGCGTGCCGCCAGCTTACTGCATTGGAAGAAAGGCATGCCACGTGGCATATCGGCAGCCTAATGACGATGAACTTGCTTATGAACGCCAAGGAATGGCTAACATCACGGTTGTGGAAAGCCCCGAATGAGAAATTAAACCATCAGGCTAAGCTGAGATAACTAAGAATTAAGTTTGACACATACAAGATGCCCCCTAATCATACTGTGAAACAACATTTGAGAGAGATGTCTAAGATGATAAGTGGAGCTGTCTGGCCAGTCACATCTCACCGAGGAGCAAAGAAGTGCAAGCGCGGATCCTCGTTCCTACCGTGATCCTGGGAACACATGAAAGTGAACCAGACTCACAATGAAAGCATTAAGGCTTTCGACGATGTTGCTCATCATGTTGAGCTAGAGGATGAGCAGCTTGGTGCTGCTAAAATCCAAGGACAAGCTTTTGTGGTTGAGTCAAATTCACAAAAGGCTTCAAGTTTGAAGAAAAAGGGATTATGGAAGAAGAACAAGAAAGATAAGGATTTTGGACCTAAACCTAAGAGAAATAAGAAAAAGGGTAAGCAATCTAGAAAGAAGAGGGATATGGGCAAAGTTAAGTGTTACAATTGTGAAAAGATGGGCCATTTTTCTCGTGATTGCTCTAAGCCCAAAAAGGTAACACCAATTCCAACTTCTTTACACATGGTTTGTGTGTCGAGCACTATTTTACTTACTGAGTCATATCCTTTGTGGATTGTAGATTCAGGAGCGACCGACCATGTAGCCAGAGACCGAGGAGCATTTGTGGAGTATCGTCGGATCCCTACTGGCTCAAAGTGGATATATGTAGGAAATAACTTTGTAGTAGAAGTTAAAGGTATTGGCATGTGCAAGTTGGATTTGCGTGGTGGTCGTACCTTGTTCCTGCATGACGTCCTATTTGCTTTGGAGATTCGACGAAATCTAATCTCTATAGTTTCTCTAGTAGGATTAGGTTATAGTTTGCATTTTAAAAGTACTGGATTTGTTATTAAGTGTAACATCCCAAAAATGGCATTTTCGTTTTATTATTTTACTTTATAACATTTTCTTCTATTATAAATTTATTTTATTTATTCGATATTTTATTAGTTTTAAGTGATAAAAATAGATGTTTTTAAAGTGATAAAAATAGAGGTTTTTAAAGTGAGAATTCGCATAGTGGATTAGTGCACCCCAAATTAAGGCCTAGTAGTTTGATGATATGTTTATGGTATAACATAAGTTAAATTTGAATTTTTTCGGAATTTAAATGCTAAGTGAAAAAAATAAAAATAAACCTGGATTTAATACAAGAGTCAAGGTTAAATTGGTAAAATGTCAAAATGAGGACCCAAAGGTCATAAATGAAGAAGAGTATATGCTAACGTAAATGCGATAAGTTATACAAATGAAATTGAAATGAAGGGCTTTAATGCAAAAATGCGAAAAGAAAACCAAAAAGAGATAGTCAAACAAGGCCTTGTAATGGATGAGAGGATAAGACCCAAAATTGGTCTTAGAATGGGTATTTTCACATTTTGGTTTTGGGAGAGCATAGGGCTATGGTGCTTGTGGGGGATGAAGCCAAATTTGGTTTGATTTACTCCATTTTGTTCAAGGTTCTATGTGATCAAGAAAGGAAAGAAGAAGGAAGAAGAGAAAGCCGAAGCGGCATTAAGAAGATCAAGGTTTGAACCTCCTAACTCCCTCTTTGATCGTATTTGGGTTTGGTAAAACCCTATTTTTGTATATATATGTTTGAGTTGAGTTCACACTTTTTGCTTGATTACATTTTTTAGTTTTGAGAGATTTTTCAGAGCAAATAAATGTCGGTATTTTTGAAAGTAGGTTGGCCAAAATTTTCAAAACCTATGTTTTTGTTTTGGCCATAACTGGGTCATTACTCATCCAAATTGAGTGATTCAAATTTCTAGGGTGGTAACTAAACTTCTAGGGAAAAAACAAATTCGAAATAAGCCAGATTCAAAATCGGGACTCCATTGGATTAAAAATTTGTCAAAGTGAAGCCTGCTTTAGGCAAATTTTTCTCGTTTGGCATACGCTTTGGTGTTTGGGACAGCTTTGGTATTTAGGCTATGTTGAGTTTCCACTCATCAAAATGATGATCAAATTTCAAGTAAACTAGACTTCTGTGTGAGGTTTCCTGAAATAAGTGTATTCAAATTTGAAACCCATTCGTCAAAGTAAAGCTTTGTTTTTGGGAAAATTCTGGTTATGTTTTGAAAATAGAGTAGTCCCTGCTGTTTAACATATCTCTTTAGTTTCAAAGGTTTCGACCGACGCATTCCACTTCTCAATAAAATAGATTTATAAAGGAACAATGGATTTGAAGGAAGTTGGGTAAAATATGATTTATTTGTTCCCAGAAAATTTTACAAGTGAAGGTGTATTAGGTAGAAATCAACCTTAACCGAAAACACTAGGATGCACGATTGATATTTTTCTCTGTTTGTGATGGATTAGGGTCAGACGAAACCTCGAAAAGATCGAGATTCCAAGGATAAGAGTCGTGGAGGACAACCTTTTGGTTTGTTCTTCCTCATTTCTTCTTACAACTTTTGTATTTGATTTGTCAAAATCGAAATGATTTACATGGGAAAAACGCATGTGTGCTTTGTTTTTAACCATAAACAAATTTTTAAGTGATTGGGAAATTGATTGCAAATGGATTGCCAAGTGAAAATCGTATGAACATCAAAATGTGTTTATCGGGGGTATATATGTATATACAATATTGCAATTTACTACGATCAGGCATAATGCCCTTAAGAGAATGTTATCCGTCATATTTGACTAAAGATAGATTGGTATACCAATAAGGGTCAATGTAGTATACCGAAATGATTTATAAGTGGGCATACCCCAATCCGTAACCCAAATGAGACAAGATCGATAGTGTACACAAATGAATTTGTAAATAACTACTGTGCTGTTCTAAACGAGACTCCATCAGGTTAAATGTTTTATACCACCCTATGCCTTAGAGGACTGTGGTTGGTGATTTTGTTATCCTACGCGACCGAAAGTTTCTTAAGATTACAAAGGGCAAAATGATTAATAATTGTGTGGATTGTGTGAATTGAGTTGTGACAAGAATAATAACACATGAGAACATGAAAGATGAGAATTATTGTATTTATATATTTGAAACAAAATGAAAGTATGTTAAACTACTATAAAATAGTATATTTATAAATATTGCATGGATCACATGAGTAGTATGTTGAAAGGTTGTTTGGAAAATATGTTGAATGTTTTTATGGATAAGATGCATATAACAAAAAGTTAATTGTTGTGCATATATGTGGTATAATTGTTTGAAATGAGAATATAAATGCAAAGGTAGAACCACTACATGAAAAATTTAGCGTTGGTTTTTCATGTGCAAAAATTTGTAGATAGTGGCAAGTCCGAAGACCGATGAGCCTAGAGTCATTGTCAAATCATGCGGAGTATAAGTAAATGCTCCGCCTCATGCATACACCTCATTCCATGATATCATGTGACTATTTTGTATTGAAATCAAAAGATGTAAAGATCTTCATAAGAAGATTATATTTTTGAATTTTTTTTATCACGGAATGTACTTTACATTATGGATTTTCAAAGATAAGAAGTGAACTCTGAAAAATATTTTTGTAAATGATTTGGAAAGGGCATGGAAATGTCGTTTTGTATAAATATTGTATTAAAGTATAGTTATGGGCCCTCTTGAAAAGATATAATGCATGCTTCTTATATTAATGAATGTGAATAAGTAGTGATATCATATTCACATATATAAATATGATTAAATGGATATTAAATATCTTATAAAAAATGAGTATATGAAATGTGCTTTACAGATAAATGGATTTAGTAGTCCACGTCCCCGGGTCCGGTCCAGCCGTTGGGTCGAGTCGGGTCAGGGGGTGCGACATTAAGTATGGTACTGTTTATTATGGTTGTGGACATATTATTGATGGTTTTCTTGTACTAGATGTGAACATCGTAATTGTAATTGTTTTTCCTTAACTTCATATTCTAATACTAGTAGTGATGATGTAAGTGTTTGGCATGCTAGACTAGGGCATATTGGGAAAGATAGAATGGAAAGATTGGCTCGAGAGGGATTATTGGGCTATCTCACCAAAATCAATTTACCAATATGCAAACCTTGTTTAGTTGGAAAAGCAACTAGAAAACCATGTGAGAAGGGAAAACGAGTTGATTATCCATTGCAATTTATACATTCCAATATTTGTGGACTAATGAATGCGAGGGCGAGGCATGGAGCCTCATATTTTATTACATTTATAGATGACTTTACCCGCTATGGTCATGTTCATTTGATTTCATGGGTCCTAAGCTTTAGAATAAATGACTTTATCTCAAATAGATAGAGAGAATCACTAGAAAAGAAAGTAAAAATTTTAAGAACTGACCGTGGAAGGGAATATCTATTTGAACAGTTTAAGAAACTGTGTAATGATAAGGGAATACTAGGCAGTTAATTATTCAAAGTACACCGCAACAAAATGGTGTTGCTGAAAGAAGGAATAGAACCCTTTTAGATATGGTTAAGTCTATGATGGCCCAAGTAAATCTTCCAATTTCATAGTGGGGGGATGCTTTATTAACTGCTGTCTATATTCTTAACCGTGTGCCCTCTAAATCTGTTCCAACCACCCCATATGAACTATGGAATGGTAGGAAACCTGACCTAAGTTTTTTTACACCATGGTAAAGGCAAGCTGCTTATGTTCACACCTCTAATAAATATGGTAAGTTGGGTCCGAGAGGCAAGAAGAGTATCTTTATTAGGTACTTAGAGTACTTGAAAGGATATGTTTTCTTAGGTGAACAAGCAGATGGAATAGTGACTGAATTTGAGTCTTGTGATGCCACATTTATGGAAGACGTTTATCCAAGTAAGGGTGAAGTACGTAAAGAGGATATACTCTATGAGATGAAGGACCTAGACTTCACTAACATATGATCGGACGAGCCCGTTCTTCGCCCAAGCTCAACTAAAGGGGGGAGCAAAGTTCTATTACAAGTAGCAAGTGAACTTCCTCAACCTCATGAATCCAGTGGGAGTCAACCACGTTTAGAGGTTGTGGCAAAAATATCTCAACCTCTTGACCCAAGTGGGAGAGGTAAAAGGAAAATCTTTCCTTATTGATGTTTTGAAATCGAAGGGGAAGCTTTGATCATTACACTTGAGGATGATGAGGAACCTCGAACCATTTTTGAGGCTTTATCATGTCCTGTTAAGGAAAAATGGAGGAAAGCGATGGAAAAAGAAATGGAATCTGCGACACAATCGCGGGAACTATGATCGCCGCCACAGCTAAATTGGGAACAAATGGTTCTCAAAATCAAATGGAAGGCCTATGATCCACATATTATAAAAAGCTCGTCTTATAGCAAAAGGCTATACCTAATAAGAGGGTATAGACTTTGAAGAGACCTTTTCACCAGTGGTGAGGTTTACATCGATTCGCCTTATTCTAGCCATAGTTGCTCAATTGGACCTAGAGTTACATCAAATGGATGTCAAAACGTCATTTTTATATGGTTAGCTAGATAATATGGAACAAACTATAGGTTTCATTGTTAAAGGTCAAGAAGATAAAGTTTGCAAGTTGCGGAGAACATTATATGGCCTTAAACAAGCATCTAGATAGTGGAATTTGAGATTTCATCAAGCTGTAATCTCTGGCGACTAAAAATGATTTAAGAACACTTATTTATGTGAAATGGTCCAAAGAAATTTTTCATTTTGACACTGTTGATGATATTATTGGTTGGAAATGATAAGTAGTATCTATTATCCATTAAGGAATGGTTATCATCTAATTTTGAGATAAAGGATATGGGAGAGACAGATTTTATACTTGGAGTTAAAACTATAGGATCATTCAGCAAACTTAACACCACAAGAGGTGTACATTAAAAGATTCTCGAAATTTATCCAACATGTCAAGTTGTAATCCCATTGGACAATCCGGGAGCAGGAAAGGAGAATCCTTAAGTTTTGTTATGTGTCCCAAGACTTCTAAAGAGAAAGAAGCTATGTCACGAGTACCTTACTCCAGTGCAGTGGGTAGTTTGGTGTATGCCATGATGTGTACACGACTGTGTTACGTTATGTCTGGCCTAGTATGTCGATATCAGTCAAACCTTGATCCGACATTGAAGCAAAGTGAAAAGATCAGGTACTTTAAAAAGGCACTCAGATTATTGCCTTTGTTATCAAGGGCTGGATTTGTGCCTAAGAGGTTATGCATCGGGAGCAAGTAATTGGGAGACCGATGAGAGAAAATCAACATCTGGTTATGTATTCTTGCACAATAATAGCGCTATATCTTGGAGTAGCAAGAAACAAACCTGTATAGCTCTGTCCATGATGTAAGCGGAGTTCATAGCGTGTTCTGCTAGGGTACAAGAAGCCATTGAGCCAATACAATTCCTTGAGAATTAAGGATAATATGACCAAAGTGTACAATGACTATAAATTGTGGATAGTTTATCATATTGCATTTACAAAAGATCCTAAATAATTATAGTAAGAAAATTAAACATATTGATGTAAATTATAATTTTGTTAGAGACATTATTACACAAGAAAAAGTAAGAGTGCAATACATTTGTACGCATAATATGGTAGCTAATCCCTAACGGCCCATAGCTGGGGAGATGTTTCAGGATATGTGGAGGTCCTTTGGGTCATGTGAGAATTGATATAATGTACTATGTAATATTTGATATAAAAAAAAAGATCATTATGCCCAAGTGATTTTTTCACACACACACACACATATTGTGTACAAGGCACACAAATGAGATGAATATGTGTACATAGTAAACATGATGAGTATGTTTAATAGGCTCAAGATTGGACCTCTCACATAAGTAATCGCCTCCGACGCTAGAGAACGTAGAGATTAGAGACTTCAACCCCGCATTGCCGCCTCAATGTGAATCAATCTGAGGTCATTTTATGTATATAATCGAGTTGGATTTCCCCACTATCCATAAATGCCTATTGAATGCTAGACATAAATTCTCAATTAAGAGAGATGATTAGAGAATTTAAGTTGCATAATTATAGGTATCTAGACTTAAGTCTGTATGGTGTTGTTTATAAGATATAAAGGACATACACTCTCTGTGAAAGAGAAAGAACACCATAACATGTGATTCATACCACATGTGCGTATACGACCAATAAGGGAAGTGAGAGAATGGATCCCTGCTTGTTCACTGTGTGAGACCCTTAAGGTTAATAAAACCTTATATTGTACCCTTTTATGACTTTTGACTGTTTCTCAAGGTCTTATATTTAATGATTGCTACTTTAGCATGTTGCCAACGGTTATAAGAGATTCGACTTCATAAGTATGTCTAAGAAAGAAATTGAGTCAAGACTAAGAGTTTCAAGTGTGGAAGGAAGATTGTTTTTCTATTTACATCCAAGATATATTTATCGATCGACCAATTATCACCTCTATAAGAGAGAAGTGCATAATTGTGAATATATCAGATTATGAGATGTCAAGTATGCTCTTTAGCATAATTTTTTTTTAAGACACAGACTAAGATATTTAATGTATGTGATAGGGAATTAGTCTCGGGGTATAGCAAAGATGCTCTAGAATATTTTTAGAGGATTGAATCATGAGAAGCTTATGTAACCCTAACAAGCACATTGTTACTCCGTATACTTGTCGGGTTTATGGATTTATTTCGGTCAAGTATGGATACGGTTGAGAGAATTTAAGTCTATGTTGATCCCATCATGTGTGAGTGGGAGATGTTAGTAACTGATGCCGCCCATAATGCAAGTGGCGGCAGTTAAGATTTAAGGAGTTAATTTTTGTAATTGCACAACAGTTGCAAAAACCAACTGCATGAAAGGTCATGACTATAAGATAATGAAACAAAAAAAGAGGATCCAGCGACATTTCATGTTCACTATCTCTCGGGCGTGACATTTAGATCGTGGAATAGTGGACACTTTCTAATTTGAGATTTTGTTCCGATCGGCCGATGATTCAACCCACTCATCTCGTACGCTTTATTCGCTAAACGAAACTCAGAACTTCCAATAACTTATATTTTACAAATTTAACAACAAAGAATACTTAAAATTAAAATAAAATGATAAATTTCTCTGGTAACAAATTATTCAAGTATCGTAATATAAATAATAATGATATCAATTTTCCTTAATATGAAAATCATTATTTTTATTCAAGTGTTCGTATGCAATATGATTAAAAATGAAATAATAACCTATAAATATTATTTCAACTAAATCTAACTTATGGTTCTTTTCTTATACTTTTCTTCTAATATTATCTAATAATACAAAATATTTTATTTTTGATAAAAATAAGTTCAAGAAATATATAGAACATTATTATTTAAAAATCGGATTTCTTTGTTCGCTTATCATCCACATCGGTTATGAAGGTTAATAGACGCTTATAAGCCATGGCGAAAAACCCATCTCAAGGAGCCAAATTGGGATCGGTATGCCCAAGATCACCTAACACCTGTGACAAAGCCCCACAGTTAACAACAAGTCTGACCCATCGAGAAAAACTGGGTTGTCGCTCCTCCAACCCAAGGTTCGATGTGTGAGGAGATTGCGTTATCCCACACGGCCAAGGAAGGGGTCAGATGAGTTTATAAGTGTGAGGGAAAAACCTCATCTCATGAGCTAGCTTTTGGGCCTTGAGAAGGCCCAATATTACCTAACACTAGTATCAGAGCCTAGGTTAACAACAAGCTCCTAGCCCATCGAGAAACCGGGTCGTCATTCCGATGTGCGGCGGAGATTGTCGGGCTATCCCACACGGCTGCGGCATCGTGATGGGGTTTATAAGCGCGAGTAAAACCTCATCTCACGAGCCAAATTCGGGATTGTAATGCCCAAGATCACCGAACACTCGTGACGTGTTCGTGTTATCATCAGTTTCTCGCCCATCGAGAAACTGGGTTGTCGCTTCTCCGATCCAAGGCCCGATGTGTGAGAGGGAGATTGTCGGGCTATCCCTATACTCCAGAGTGGGCGGGTTGGTGATGAGTTTATAAGTGTGAGGAAAACCCATCGGGCCTCGGGCTGGAGGAGCGACAACCCGCTCCAGTGCCGAGACTTGTTGTTAACTCCAGGGCCTGATACTGCTTAGGGTGGATCTGAGACTTCAATCTAAAGCTGAATTTCATACGAGATTTATATTTTCCTCACACTTATAAACCCATCACCAACCCCTTCCACAACCTGATGTGAGATAACCCAACACTTTTGAGATGAATATGGAAGGTTAAAATGGATAAATCAATAATATTCATAGGTTTAATAGGTATATTAGTTTTTTTTTAATTAAAGGGGAGGGGGATACCCACCAACACAACTAGCTCTTACACGACACCGTCCTTGGCCAAAGAATTCCCAATTGGTCTTGCAATAATATTCGACTTATGCTTTGCGGGGGAGTTGGCCATCTCATGACTTCGGGGGTGGTAAGCTCCATCGAGAAATTTGTTAGAAAATTAGCTGCTTGGTTTCTTTCCCTGTAGATGTGTTGGAAGCTTACTGTCCAGTTAATCAATTTCTACTACCATGTGGCTTATTCTCCTATTCCATGCAATGTGCAGTCCATGCATTAGAGCCCATAGCTCAGCTTTAACTGCTAAGCATGTCCCAAATCGAGCTGAGATCCCACCTAACCATCTTCCCTCATGGTTGCGTAGTAACTTTCCCCCCCTCTCAGCTCTGGTTGCTGATTCTCTTGGAGCATCCATCAGTATTTAGTGTGATCCATCCTTGTCGCATTCTTAAGCTTTCCCCCATGTATAATGTTTTGGTTAGAGAACATTAAATTTACCTCTCTGGATTAGGTCTGCACCATTGCGGCTTTGGCCTCAGTGGTGTGATCTTTGTTTTGGAATGTAGCCTCGTTCCTCTAACGCTAAAGCCACCACAAGCATATTGCGAATGGTTTTTCTAGTCACAGTGAGCTTCCATCAGGTGGCCAGAATTTAAATTCCAGCAAAACCAATCTTTGAAGGGGAGGTGATGGGTGCCTCTCAAAATCTCACTATTAGCCATATGAGACCAAAACCGTATGCCGTTGGTGCAAGATCTAAAAACATGGTCAAGGTCTTCTGTTTTATCTGGGTAGCATTTGCAACAAGGGTTAGCCGTGAATCCTCTTCTAACTCTCATTATTTGTCATGAGGGACCAGCCAAAGGAATATGCGTATTCGAGGGACTTACAGTGTCCAGATCTGTTTCCATAAACCTGTAGTGTGTGGGGAGTTGGGCTGTGTAGCGAGGGTATAAACCGATCTCAATGTAAAAGTTCCAGTGGTTGCTGGCCCCCAACAAATGCCATCACTACGTTAGTTATGTCTTCTAATCAAAACTATCAATAGGTGTCCAATAATCTCCTCAACTTTCTTGTAAGACTCAGCCGAGGACAATGGTTGAAGTGCTAGGTTGAGGAGTGGGGTCTCACATAGCTACATGTCCCTCCAGAACAAGGTGTCCTCATCATTGTATACTTTGTTCCTTAACCCAGTTAAGATAATATGTGCTGCTACAACTATTCCTTGCCAGAGGTCGGAGGCTCCGTTTTTCTTTATTAACGTAGTTGGGTTAGGTTTTCCTCTGATATATTTTCCAGTTAGTACCTGGGTCCATAACTTCCTTTTTCTGAAATCAATCTCTCCCAATTTTGGCCATGAAGGCAAGGTTCATTTTGTGCATCATTTTTATTCCAAGGCCACCATGCTCTTTGATACGCTTGACGATGTCCTAGTTGACTAATTGAACATTCTTTCGTTCGTTTGAGTTTCCCCAAATGAAGTTTCTGATCAATTTATATATTTTGTTGTACAGAGCTGCCGGGACCATTGCTGACTGGATTGGATACTCGGGGATGGCTAATAATACTTATTGGGTCAGGACAGCTCTGCCCATTAAGGAGAGGTATTTCATCTTCCATCCTTCTAGCATTGCCCCTCTACGATCAAGAATTTGCTGAAAAGTCTCCACTTTTAAACAACCATGGATGGAAGGGGTACCCAAATATCTGCCAAGGTTTGTGGCAATGGGTATTCCGGACATGTTGGAAATTTATTAGGCCATTGCTTTCTCCACATTTTGAGAAAAAAAAAAATGCTGGACTTCTGTAAATTCACTTTTGGCCAGAACTGGAACATAATTGGTTCAGGCAATGCATTATGGTGCTTATCTGTGCTTTAAAGGCTTCGGGCAAAAAGAATGAGATCATCAACGAAAAAAAGGTGAGAAAGTTGTGGACCATTGCGTGACAGTTTGATGGGCTTCCAAGTTCCTGTTTCAATTGCCTGATGGATGATGTTTCCAACCTTTCAACGTAGAGAACAGATATGTATGGGGAAATTGCATCCCCTTGTCTGATGCCCCTGGAAGGTCTGAACCACTCTAGCCTCTTCCCATTCCAATGGATTGCTAATCTGGACGTTTCAATGCAGTGCATGAGATTTTGCACCCAAGTAGTTGGGAGCCCCGCTTTTACTAGAGTGTTTCGAATGAAATTTCAGAAGAGACGATCATATGCCTTTTCTAGGTTCACTTTGAGTAACATCCCTTTGCTAATTTTTTCTTCCTCGTTGAGTGAAGAACTTCCTGATAAATAACCACATTATCGGCTTGGAACAAAGCTACTTTGGTTTGGTGTGGTGTGGTCAATTTCCCCATTATCTTCTTCGTTCTATTGGTAAGAGTTTTAGTTATAACCGTTGGTAATATGGAGTGAATGACATTCATTGCAGATGAATGAAGTGCCATTTACTTAGCAGGAGTCCAACGTTTGGCTTGCTGAAGGTTAAGGGTTTCACCTTTATCCCTTTAAAAGTGAGGCTTCTCTTGTTTAGAAATATAATTTTCCTTTTGAGTTTGTTGTCTGAAAAAGAAAGAGGAAGGGTGAGTTTGGTTAGGTACCGGGTCCGAGAGCGTTGATCGTAATGATACTGATCAAGGTCAGCCGTCAGCAAGACTGCGCTAGCTTTCAGCGCCGCCGCATGCCGCTTTTATCCTCGAGACAGACGACATGATTTTCTTTGAGCATTGAAGGAGACGGCGAATATGTTTTAGGAGATCGCGGATCACGAGACTCTAATCCACCGCTTCGACGACATTATTTTCTAGAATTTGTTTTTTTCTTTCTTTGTTTTTTTTTTTGTATTTTTTCTCCTCCCTCATCTTTTGTTTCCTTGTAAGAAAATAAAGCTTCTAACAATAGCCTTATAAGTAACATTGTAGAGGCTAATTGGCCTGCGTTGAGATATATGGCTCTACGTGTGCCGTCTTGGGTATATATGAGCGTCAATAGGGTGTCATTGGATCCTTCCGGCAAGAGACCCGATTCTAGAATGTCAAGCACAAAGCTGCAAAGAGAGTCTCACATAATTTCCCAAGTATTCTGGTAGAAATTTGCATGGAGCCTATCAACCCCCAGGGTTTTGAAGGGGGACACGCCAAAGATTGTCTGTTTTATTTGAGAATGGTCTCCTTAGGAGTTGAAGCTGTGTCTTTGCTAAGTTTGGGAAGCCAATAGGGATTTGAGTGATAGGTCTGCAAGGGCCCTCCTCTTGGAACAGGTTTTTGAAAGATGCTTGCACAATGTGTTCTAGTGTGGTGGGGTCATTGGTCCAAACACCATTGTTGTCGTATCAATCCTGTTTCTGCTTTTCGTATCATTGTGGATGCATGGTAGAACTTGGTATTCCTGTCGCCAGACTTTATCGAGTCCTCCCGGGACTGTTGGTACCACAATAACTCTTCTTGGTTTAGAACAAGATTGAGTTCCTACCGAAGTTTCTTTTATAGTTTAGTAGGTGGTTATTGCATGTAGTGACTAGTTTGAGTTGGGTACCATTTAAACTTGCCCAGAGCCTTTGTTTCCTTTTGAATATATTGCCAAAACAGTCCTTGTTCCACTGCTGAAGTCGCATAGCTCGCTGTTCATTGTTTTTTGGAAGTTTAATCTTGGGATTCCATTGAGCTTTGATCAAGTTATGGAAGTCAGGGTGGGAGAGCCATGCTGCATGGAATCTGAAGAGGTATTCATGTTGAGACCGAGCAACACCATTAAAATTGATGTGGATGGGGGTGTGATCTGAAGTGAACTTGGGGATGTGGGTTACCGACGCATGTGGAAACCATTCTCGCCATTCTATATTGCAAAGAGCCCTGTCCAATCGGGCCCCTGTAAAGGTTGAAGTAGACTTGCCCCTAGTCCATGTAAATTTCGGTCTTGTGAAACCCATATCTATCGAGCCATCATCAAGTATCCATTCAGTGAATGCAGAACATCTTCGTTGGTCCTGGTTCCCTGATTTGAGACCTCATTTGAGTTGGAGACAGAGTTGAAGTCTCCCAGAATGAGCTAGGGATCAGATGAAGGCACGAGGTTCGGGTTTAAATCTTGCCAAAGGAATCTTCTCAAGGATGGGTTCGAGCTTCCGTATACTAACGAGAGGAGCCAAGGGTGGCTTCCCCGTACACTTACTTGCATGTGGATGAACTAGGGCTGTGTTCCCTCCAAAGAAGCCATATATATTCCACCACTAAAGCCGACTGCCTCCACCCTAAGCCAATAATCAAACCCTAGACGGTTACAAATCAGGTTAACTTGAGTTCCACTGATTCTGGTTTCTAAGAGGCCTAATATTCCACGTTTGTATATCTGAAGTACATCACTGACAGTTCGCATGAAGTTTTTTAGGATGTGCCATTGCAGTTCCAAACTAGCACGTCTAATGGGATGGGCAATCAATCTCGGGATGTATTTCCTTATTAAAACTGAGGGGGGATTGCCTGACCATCGTTGATGGAGGTGGTGTTGCGCGTCCTTTCCCTACTGTCTGACATAAATTCTCCTTCTGGACTCTTGGCTATTTTTTCTTTCAGAGGGTTGTGGTGTTGTTCAGTGAAGAGGATGTCCATACTCTGCATGTTTGCATTGGCTGCGTGGAATTTCACCTCTACCATCAATAGGGTGTCGCTAGGGCATTTATAACTTGACCCAGATAAGCCTCATTCACAGGTATTGAGCAATATTTCCTATCGCTTTTTTAGAACTTCCCTCTTGTATCATCAAACCGTCACCCATTAATACATTACCAACATTATTTGATTCCAAATTCAAAGTAATGCCTATTATACCTTCTTCAAATTCTACTAATTCACCCACCATTACTTCATTAAGACCATGAGCACAAACAATGTCATCACCTACTTGAAGTACGGTGCTAGTATTTAAAATCTTTACTTCTCTATTATATTCTTCAATGCAATCATGGATAATATTACTAATTTCGCCGGTTTGAAGAATATTTCTTAATTCTTTTTTGGAAAGAAAAAAAAAGGCGCCTACTAAGCAAGAACTAATAAGTTATTACTTATGTCTTTCATTGGCCCAAACATGCCAATATTAGCACTAATAGTACATAAATGTAATTCCTTATTCAAACAACTATTGAAAGTTCCTAGATAGTACATAAATGTAATTCCTTATTCAAACAACTATTGATAGTTCCTAGATATACACGGCATAGTATTTCCCTTTTAATTTCCTCTGTTTTGCTTGACCCAGATACAACCACATGTTCAATTTAGAGTTTTTCGACTACTACTTGATTGGGTCTCGGGTTAGGGTTCATTGGTTGTTAGGGTTGTGGTTGTTTTTGAAATTGGTTGTTAATTGTGGGATCGAGGGATGATGGTATGTGTTGGGAAGCTTCATGAGTCTTTCTTTATCTATTTTGGTATTATATTGTCTACTTTGGGCTTAAGTTATCATGGTTTTATTTTTAGGCTTTTTCCCTAAAAGACATGATGACAATTGGTTGTTAATTTTTTTTATAAAATTAGTTTTTAATCCAAATTAATGTCAAAAGAAGACAAGCCAATGGCATATATAATTAAGACGACAAATACCGCCGTTATTATCACGATAATCACTTTATTGTTATCGTTGCCATGATAATACAATTAAAATTTATTAAATATCGCCGTTTCGCTGCCAATCTGCATTTTCGAGATAAAATTCCCAAATGCTGCTTCGCGACAACAACGATATTTGAGCAAATCTAATCATTACTATCCACACAACGACATTTGCTCCTAAACGCATTATTTTGAGTATTAATTTGAATTCCAAATTAATTTTATAATTTTTTTTAAATAAAATATTTCAATCTAAAACTCTACTTTTTATACTATTTCTAAAAGGAGAAAAGACCTTTGGATGGTTGGAGTCTTTCACAAAAAAGAAAATCCTAAATTGTAAGGCTCTAAGGGCGCCAAGTGACAACATTTATGGGTCTATAATAATTGAAAGACAAGAATGACAAATGAAAAAAAATTATTGAGGGACTAAGTTGACGTCTGGACCATAATCAAGGGGTAAAGACGACCTTTAACCTATAGAAATTAAAATTAGATATTAACTTACTAGATATGTTAAATAAATTGATTTCATTTGGGTCATCGTCCTAGACCCCATATTGACAAACTCAGAATGTTGTCGCTGGGGTTTCACTTTGAATCCTTGTTGTAATGCATGCCCAGGGGAATATGAGGATTTAAACCACGTATTCCGTCTTTGCATTAAGGCCAAACCCATTTAGAGGCACTTTGTGGACGAAACACAACTGAGATCAACGTAGCCTTTATCCTTTAATGAGTGGATCGATGTCTTGGAACCTAAGAAAGAAGAATTCTTTAAACACAAACAGAAGTTTAGAGAGATAAATTCGCTATTTGCCTATGGTGGATATGTCATTGGAGAAACAATTTAAACTATTATTCCAGAGTTTGAAATTAGACACGAGGGCTAATTTAGAAGTGATGACTCGCTACTCCTTGACTATCAAATCAGAGGCTCGTGAGGGGGGAGCAAGGAGCCTACCGCACCAGATGGGTGGGCTGGTCCCCTCTACAGCAAGAGTGGATGACCCTTAACTCAGATGAGTGCGTCAAACAAGAGCCAAATGTTGCAGGTGGGGCAAAGTAAGAATTAAGGCTTCCTGCGGGCCCCACTCCTAAGATTCCCAAACATACGAACGCTTTTTATAATAAAATATAATTTTATTATATTTAATCCGCTTTTTATAATAAATATAATTTATTATATTAACTATTATTTATAATAAATATAATTCTATTATACGAACGCTATTCCTCGATGAATGGGTTTTGGGGCCGCTTTTCTCAGTTTTTTTTTCATACATTTTTGAGAATACAGAACAGTTAAAAGAAAAGCACTTTTTCTATTCTTTGCTTTTTTTCAAGCTCGTCAAGATTCAATTTCACGTCTCGATTCATCATACCACACACATCCTTAAGGCTCACTCCCGGGAGGATAGATTCTAAGACGGACACACAGATTGTCGACCAGAAGATTGACGCGTAGATTGGGTTGTCACAGGTCGTCATTGCAGATCCGATCACAGACGCTTGGCCAATATCGATCTGTACTACTGACTCTGATCCGCAAATCTACATGTAATTTTATTTAATATCGAATTCTAGATATACAGATTTTTAATCATATCATAGCATCCACGCCTAATCGCTAGCTGCTTCAATTGGTATCGTGAGCATGCTATGGATTAGATATGCGTGATTCAGGTATTCAATAATGCATGTAATTCTTTGATGTTGATTTAGTATATGGCAATTCCAGTTCTACGTATCGCTAGATCGCATGATTAGATCTCTGTTAATTTTATGATTTTTGTCTACGAACTGATGTATTATTTTAATGGTTTTGCCCTAGATCCATGGTGTATTTTTTGATTGTATTAATTCTTGGTTTGTAATGGGAGGCCGGTCATAAGATCGCCTTCCTGGTTTTATTTATTATTTACATTTTTTTTAATTAAAATACTTGTAATTTTACCAAATCCCTGTAAATCAGACACCCTTCATTATTCGAAATTTATAAGATCTGACACCATCTCTAACGTGACCACCGTGAAACGTTAGAGGAGGAGGAGACGCGGTCTGGACGGATTCATGCAAGGCTCAGGGGAACCACACGCGCCTACACGCGCCGGCAGCTCGCGGCCTCACTGGCGATAGCACAAGACAGGGCAAGGCGGAGTCAGTCAAGCGCCTACCCTACCGCTCGCGTGCAAGGTGGTTCTTCCCCGGGTCTGCTTTTTTGATTTGGTGACTATGACCTCAATAAAAAGGCAAGCAAGAACCTTAGGATATTTTGTAATGTTTCCAATTTGAATTTTTTAGGAAAACCATGGATTAGGTTATTTAATTAATGCTTGTGAATGGTTTAAATTATATGCTTATAAATATGTTTTATGTGATAACATACATATAGAATAGGTGGTGCCATATAAATTTGCATCAATGATATTACATGTGCATAATAATTATTATGATTCTATTATCTAGTTTAATAATTATTATGGAAAAATTATTTTATTTTTTTGAAATAATTTAGAAACCCCTATTATTTAAAAATATTGAATGGTGAAGGTTTTAATTAATTTAATTAATTTTAAACCTATGTTTCCATTGTGTCTAATAATAAAATGATCATGTGATGCCCCAACGGATAAACATGGTTGGATTTTATTGGATTAGACCTCAATTAAGTTTCAAAATTTTAATAAGATTGATCGGCCCAACGTCGGCAATCTTGGATATTAAAGATAATTTTGAAATTAAAACAATGGTTAAAAACATTCAAACTTAATTTAATTATTACCCTCCCAACGAGGCTATGATATTTTTATTAAGGCCCAAAGTTTTGAACAATTAGAGTGAAATGATTATGTATTATCTAGGAAAGCTCTGGTCAAGGCGCTGGATTTGGCAAATCGCTTGTGACTCCCCATCTTTCCCGGAACCAACTTAGTAGGATACTACACCATTTCATGATCAAATTTAGTTTGTTATAAATATCTTGCCCAACGTAGTGTTTATAATGGAAACCAATAATTGTTTACAATAAAATGTAAAATAGTTTTTGGGATTAACTAAATTTTAAGATTATGCTTTATTGTAAGATACGTTTTAATACTAGTGTGTATTTTTTTCAAAATGGCATCATTTAACCCACTTGCAATGATTTTGAGTCAAAAGCCTATGGATGGAAATAATTATACTGAATTCAAAACCAACCTGCATATCGTTTCCGATTTTGAAAAATCGGTTTGTCCTAACTAATACCAAAGCCCAATGAGTCCCGTGAAGACGCGACAAATGCATCGATAAGTCGAAAGACTATGAGAAGCTGGGACAAGGCAAATATAGTTCACTTGCTATATTCTTGGTGTTGCTAGTCATTGAAAGGAACCAGATATCTCATCTCGAGTGGGCAATGATCCAGACTCTCAGGTATCGAATATTACCAAATAACAAATTCTTTAAAAATGAATTTTGATTAAGAATTTATAATGAACGCCTGATGATGAGAATGTGAAGGATCGATGTAAAAAATGATGTCATCTCGATCAGGCGAAGTGTTGGGGATGAAGATGGGGCGAGGTCCCAAATTGATTTCATATTTGAATCCTACGATCGTTTTACTGGTTTAAGTTAATTATAATATGAGCGAAGATGGATCTAACTCCTACAGAGTTGAGTGAGCAGAAAAGTGCAGAAGGGCTTTGGGAAGTCATTGGTATTCATATGGCCAGGTTCTACTTTCAAGCCCAAGGAAACCTAAGATTAGGAAAAGAATGGAATAAACGAGGGATGGGCTTTGATTTTCCAAAATATATATACCAATGAAGGCGGTAACTCAAGTCATGAACGGAAGATCTGCTGGAAGCAGACCTTTGGGTTAGCAAAATAAGACATGGTGTTCAAATATGGTTGAAAACATTTAGTGGAGAATTATAATAATCAAATGAATCTGATGATTTCAGAGCCACTAACCATGTCTGTTCTTTTCTTTCATTAGTTCGAATAAATAAACGGAGACAGACAGGAAGGTTTTGAGGCTGGAAATGGAGAACATGTCTCCAGTTCAAACATTGGAACAAATAGTCTTTTCAATATGATAGGACTTTATATTATCATTTGTTTATATCTGGATTTAAAAGGAATTTAATTTTATTTGGTTGTTTATTTGAACAAAGGTTTATGATGGAATTTAATTCCTTTATTACAATAAGAAGTTCAGCAGTTATTTATGCAGAGTGATTTGATGAATGGTCTTTATTATTTTAAGTCCTATAATCATATGATGTTTTAATTACAAATTGTTGATAAGCATGATCACCTAGCCAAGAAAGGAAAGTTTCAAATGAAACATACCTTTGGCATTTGCGTGGAGTCATATTAATCCTAATGATTCATGGTTTAGTAAAGTGGGACTTAACTACCACAGACTTTGGACCTATACCCACGGTATGTAGATCTTGTTTGGAAGGTAAAATGACCAAAAGGCCCTTTAAAGCGAAGGATATCGCCTTGACCGGCCTGGCCCAGGTGAATTTTATCTTTGATGTGTGCGGACGATAAATGTCAAGCCAGAGGAGGGTATAGAGTATTTTGTCACCTTTACGGATGACTACTCAAGATATGGATATATTTACTAATGCGCCCGAAAGTGAAACTTTCACTGAAATTTCGAGTATAAGGGTGGCGAAGCAGTGGGACTCCATATCAAAGGCTTGAGTGCGTAGGAATTAGTGAATACCTGCGGAAGTTTAAGTCTTACTTGACCGAGAGGATAGTTTCACAACTATGGCACCAGTTCCCGGCAAAATGGAGTTGCGAGGAAAGAAGAAATGAACTCTTGAGGATATGGTGAGGTCAATGCTTGAGTTATTCTGTCTCTCTACCTATATCGTTTTAGGATATGCCATGAAAGCGCAATGTATCTTGATTAGTTCCTTCTAAAGCGGTTCCTAAGACACCCCACAGAATTGTGAAAGGCGCAACTGGATTTAATATCAGAATATGAGGGTGCTCACGCACATGTCTTAGAAAAGTCAATAAGTTGGAATCGTCTGAGAGTTTTGCATGTTTGTTGGCTACCACAAAGGAGCGAGAGGGTGGACTATTTTATAGTCAGCCGGATAAAAGGTTTATTGTGAGTACTCACGCAGCTTTTGGAGAAGACTATATAAGCAATTTCAAACCCAAGAGTAAAATAATTCTTGAGGGCTTGACTCATTTCGAAGAACAAACCCGAACCACCGGTGTCTTGGCCTCTAATACCGCGGTCCTATGCATGTTCAAAGAGGGAAAATGTGCGAAAGGTGGTTGCTCGCAATTAAGAACCGGTGGAACAAGATCAATACATGGAACCGGAACCGGAAGAGCCGGTACAAGAGGAACTAGTACCTTTACGAGGCTCGATGATGGACACAACGATGGAGCCGTCGTATTGATAGAGTAGGCGGAGCTTGCGAGATATGTCTTGCTAGGCGAGTCTTTACCAAGTTATTGCTATTGACAATGAAAGATGATCCCATCAATTACAAAGAAAGCCTTTGGAAGATGTGGATGTACGAGGTGATTCTTAAAAGCCATGGGCTAGTGAAATGAATCTATGTATTCCAGTGCGGTCTCTTGTAGAGGCACACCCGAGGGTAAAACCAATAGGGTGTAAGTGGATTTACAAGAAAAAGAGGATCGGTGGGAAGGTGGAAACCTTCAAAGCTAGATTGGTGGCAAAGGCTATACCCGAGAGGATAGATTATCAGAAGAAAACCTTTTAACATTAGCCATGCTTAAATCTATCGGATTCTTTTATTTGTGGCTTTGCTAGTCTCGATTACGAGATTTGGCGGATGGATGTCAAAGCGACTTTTTTAAATGGTCCAAATGAGGACATCTACATCAAACAACGAGAGGTTCAAGCTAAAAGCGAAGAACACATGGTATGCAAGTTCGCGAGGTCGTTATGGGCTTACTTGGCTATCGGATCATGGAACATCGGGTTTGATCAGGCCAGTACTTCTTTTGGTTTGAGAAAAATACGATGAACCTTGTATTTACAAAAGAATCAAACCTGAAGGTAGTTTCTAGTCCTTTACGTAGATGACATATTGTTAATCGGAAGCGACAAACAAGTGTTGTCGAGTGTAAGATTGGTTGCATAAACGGTTTGATATGAGACTTGGGAGAAGCCAGCTATATTCTTGGAGTCAAACTTATACGAGCAGGAAGAATAGTTTGTTTAGCCTTATCTCAAGCCTCTTATGATAAAATTCTTGTGAGGTTTAACATGGAAAATTCAAAAGGGGATCACTTGCGGCTGAAGCGTAGTCGTGCTCTAAGGAGCAATCACCAAAAACTCCTGACGAAGAGCGTATGGTAGGATACCTTATGCCGGTATGGTGTCTCATGTATGCCATGTTATGCCGGGCCCGGATATCTTGTTATGCGGAGTGGGAGTTGTAGGCCGTATCAATCGATCCGTTGAAGAACCTTGGATTGATCAAAGCATATACTTGGCTATCTAAGGAGAGCAAGAGATTATATGCTGGTATATTCCGGTGGGAGTTTAGAAACCATTGGTTTCTGATTTCGAACTTCAAGGGATATTGACTCGAAGTACCTCTCTGGTTATGTTTTATATGGTGGAGGTATCTGTTGGAGGAGTGTCATGAGCGTGTGTAGCGAGATTCCACCACAGTGAATCGCAACGCTTTGCCACGAGGCGGCTAAGGAAAGATTTGTGTGGTGGAAGAAGTTCATTATGGATCACGGGTGATACCCGGTCGCAGTCGGCCCATTGCCTTTCGCGCCTTGTGACAACGGTGGGGCCGTAGCACGATCAGGCAGGTATCACGAGCAAAAACATTGAAGTACCACTTGATCAGAGACATGTCGTTGGCGAGAGACCGGTGGTTTGTGTTACCAAAATAAGCGTCGAGAGGAGAGCCTAGCGGACCATTTGCAAAGAACCTGCACTTGTTGAAATTTTGAAGACATGTAGATTCTATGGGTGTTAGGAGATTACCAGACTTATTTTAGGACTAGTGGAAGTTTTTTTTATTTGACTTTTGTAGCGAAGACAAATAAAATTATTGTATTTACACTACGTGTTAATAAAATTTCAATGAGATTATTAATTTCACCTTGTGCACGCTAGTATTTTTATTATTAGGTCCAGTTATTTATGTATATGGTCATATATGGATCGTCCATGGAAGACATGATCATAAGTTCTCATAATTAATGAATAAGTCTGATTATTGAATAAAGTTGGAGCGCTTTATTTAGGCGCAATATTTTATGAAATGTCTGTCTTGGTTATTATAAAATGACCAGTGCGATTATATTTGCGTTGATAAGACCGAAGAAAGATTTGATTAAAGTTAAATTTACGTGAAATGAATTAAATCTCCAAGTGATGTTTGATTATTATTTTTTACCGATCACGAGTTTATTTTAAATAGGTAATTGAATAATTATCGGTCTTTGAATTGTCAATATGAGGCCCCTGCGGCCAATACCTAGATGATTTGGGAGCGTGATTGTTTTATTACCGATGACTATCGAAATAAACAAAATGGAAATGTATGAAATATCCTCTTGATATGTTCGGTACTTGGATGTAATGAAGTCATGGCAGTGCATTTGATCCATTAAATAATTATTGTGTGAGAAAATATAATCAATTAATTATCGATATTTTACAATGGAGGAAATTAATATATATATCAATATTATTAATTTTGGAGTTCAACTCTGGGCCTTTAGTGGAGTGGCACCGGATTAGATAATTGCTTCAATTATAAAGACCTTAATTAATAATGGCCAGATTTGGATCAAGGGCTAGGCTAGGGGAGGAAAGTGGCGGAGGCGTTTCATGCTCGATGGGCTATAGAGCCTTGAGTTGAGTTCACATGGTTTGAACTATGCTCAAGTTTGTACTTTCGAGGCTTAGTAGGAGATTGTTAGCAATTATGTGCTCTTAGGTCACTTAGTATTATAAATCTATGGTGGTTTTTTATAGTATTCATAATTTATTATGGGTTTTATAATATTCTGTTTATTTATATGACAGTTATTTATAATAAATATAATAATTTATTATATGAGCGATTATTCCTTGATCTTAGTAATGGGTTTTAAGGTTTATAACGGGTTTTTGTCACGAGAATGCGAGCAGAGAGAAAGAAAGAATTTTCATTAACTGGTTTTTTATACAAGTGTTAAGATTAGTTCTAGTCGATTAAATTGTGCCAGCACATCAATGCTGCTTACGAGGATAGATCTGGAAAGACGGGCCAAGTGCGAATTCTTTGATACATGGGTGTTGAATGGTGTAGATACGTTGGTTGCGTCTTTATTCTTTGTAGATCCCCGGCGGGTGTAGATTCTTGTTGGGTGGCGATCTGAAGTACGGTGGACAGGTGCAAAATCAGGTAATTTATTTAATATTGAATTTTAGATACGATTCATTTTAATCGTATTGTAGTCAGAAATCTTGCATTTGTGTGTTTTTTCCTTGGGTGAATCATACGCGAGACCGCATGAGGAGTCCCGATGGATTTCAGGTTTCTCCATAAAGATGGGGACCATGTTCCGTTGTGGAGGCTGAACTATGGGCTTTAATCCATGGTCTTCGACTAGCCTGACAAGCTGGTATTCATTCGACTTTTAGTGGTGGAAACTCACTCTTTGCTCATTCAGTCATGGATCGAAAACGAGGAATTAATTATGCAACGGGAACAAGCATCAAGCATGCCAACCTGCTAAATGAGTGCAAACAACTGCTCCGTCGGTCATGGATAGTCAATCTGACTCATGTCTTCAGAGATGGAAACCAGGCTACAGACCACCTAAGCAAATAAAGAAATGGAGTTATGCGATCTGGAACAAGTACTGGTCCAGGAGTACTCTTGGGCACTTGCCACAACAGGATATGAAAGGCATCTGCTGGCCCAGAAGAATTCTTTGTAATTCTTAACTTTTTTCCTTGGGTTTTTAATCCTCATTCAGATTAAAAAAAATGTGTCTAACTCAAGTGGCATGATGCTTACCATTCCAAATAAGTTGGGGCTTAAAGAGGGAGTGTTTGATTGGAGTTTCAATGATAATAATTTACTATCTTAAAACTACTACAATGTACTAAAAAAGAGAAGAAAAGATATGTTAAACAAAATTTTAATAAAAATTAAAATCAAATATTCACTTTCCGGAGTTTTGTACAGAAATATTGTAATTTAAAAAAAAATAAAATAAAATTCTTGTTCATTTTTAAATATTTCCCAAGTGAAACTATCTGTGATAGAACCTTAGAAGTTTGATTCCCCTTAAAGCGAAGCAACCGGGGCGGCGCATTGTTTAAGCGTAATTGTCGTCGGCCTTGTGTTGGTCAGTCTGGTCGTTAGTGACGTTATAGCCCAATTCCAAATGCGTCCTAGCAATGACAATTGGCTTGATTAAATTGGTCGGGCTAGGGTGTGCCTCGACTCCTTCTCCCCCTCGGCTTTCTTCCTTTTACCTACCCTAAGCGGAGTTGCTCAAAGATCCTGTGGCAGAGCTCCTCCTCTCCGAGTCGCCTCTGTCCTCATACCGTCCCCAGACTCAAGTGCGCTTTTAGCATATCATATATTCTTTTAAATGGGTGCCCTTTCTTACTTGAACTTGTTGGCTTCTTGGGTTCACATGTTTTGATTAAATTCTTGCTCAGTCCCATATTCATTGTATCTCCTGTTTTGTTGTCTTACATAATGGACATGGATTATAAATATAATTCAATTCTTAATAGGAGACACCAGGAAGACAACCATCTCAATCACCAAAATTTAGAATCCAATAGTCATCAAATCCCCTGTTACCCTACCGGAAAGTTCCTACTTGCCACAAAATCTACTAAAGTACTTATACGTATCCCATATTATTCAAAAAATTGCTTAAAGCGACAACCAACCAACCAACACATCTAAAAATTATCAAGGCGAACAGCGCCGAGAGTTTAACTATTCAAAAAAATTAAATAAAATCGAATTAAACCCTTTTAGAGAAGGCATACACCACGATTTTAATAGGCAGGTGCATGAAATTCTACTCTCTAAACTCCCTATTGATGTCCCCTTTCTTCCATATATTCTCAAACGGAGATAAGTAACAACGAAAAGCTTAAACATATAAGAATATCAATTGAAACCAACTATAAAAATTTAACAAAAAAAACAAAGGCATTTTAAGAATGAGACCTCAATTGCCACGAAAATCATCTTGTGTAAAATAGATTAAACTAAAAGAATAAAAATTAATAATATTAATTTCATACTACACAAAATTTGGATCTAACTTGAAATCTGTAATAAGACAGAAATTCCAAATTATGGAATAGGCCCGAATCGTAATTTGATTATAAAATTTGAAATTTGTTAAAAATCAGTAATTTATTACCAGATGCCGGATGTGAAATGCGATTCATGTTGGGACCGTCTCAAAATCCAGTTATGCGTAAAATTTCGTAATATTCAGAGACGGTCGGAGTCGGCGCGTTTTGACGTGGCGTTTAGGGTCTTAAGTAAAGCGATTTGATCTGGCCAGTATATGAAGTATTAAGTATCGCTTAAGTGGTATGAGTAGATAAATGATGAAATGGATGGTAGATGATGTGATCTGGTGAAAGAAGGAATTAATCAAATAAATTGGATTAAGTCACTAAAAGACGAAACTGTAAACAGTGACCTTCTTTAAGTTAAATAGGCAAAACGTGAAAGGGAAAACAGGGGAGGAATTGACAGTGAGTTGCGTTTGAGAGAAATTTTAGAGAGAAACCTTACAGGTGTGACGATAGTGAAGTCGTCTTGCAGGCGAAGGAAAGGCGTTACGGGCGGCTGCAGTGAACCGATTTTGTGATTTTGACAAACTCAGGTAGAAATTTACCACCTGCGGGTTTTTCTTCGCGTTTAAGTGTTTCTGTGTTGAGTTGAATGAGTCATTGAGGGCCGTTTGATCGGTCCCGAAAACTTGGGGCAGAATTGATAAAATTTTGAAAGAAAAATGGAAACGGCAGTAGTGCCCTCTCTTATTTGTTTTGGTGATTTAATTCTTCATCCAAGTGTTGTTAATGTATTATTTGATTGGATTGGGTAGGAAGTAGTAAGTGAAACGAGTTCACTAAGTGAGCAGAGGTTTGTATGATTTTAAGATAAATGCTTGAGGGTTTCACTATTCGAAATATTCTCAAAATATAATTTTGTGAAAACCATGTGTTTAGTAAGTGATTTAAATTAAATTTACTTTCGTGTTTGATCGATGTGATGAGTTAATTTTGATGTGATAAAATGTATAATTACATAACATGATTGTGTGATTTGGATTATGCGAGTATATTCATGTATATATATATTTGCATGTGATTAGGTATGTTAGGCCCAGCATGCATGCATTCCATATGCCTTTGGAACACCTGGGATTATAAATCGGAGTGAGTGCGTAGAGATGAAGTCTAGAGAAAATGGTTCGGAGGTAGGGTCTAAAAATATTAATTATCAGGGTAGTTCAAATTAAAATATCAATCGTCGGACTATTGATTGATATTCATCGGAGGGTGTCAAAACAAATAATATATCCCAATGCGTCGGGCCGTTGATATATATACATCGGAGGGTTGTCCTGAGCAAGCGAAATAGAAATTCTCATCTGAGGCTTAGGCGGAGTGTGAGGAGTCTGATGATGACTCGAGTCTACGAGTTGGTCGTAGACATTAGTAGGATCATGCATTTGCTTAAATGTGTGTTTAATAATTTGGAGTTCATTGCCTTTGCACTTAGATGGTGAGTAGCCCACTTGGGCGATTCCCTCTTGAGCATTAGCTCACCGTCGGGGATATTGTTTCTGGTGGGAGGCGCGTGCGAGGGACGACTCGTCACTAGGGATTGAAGTTAGAAGAAAGTCGAGTTGTGGAACTTTGGTTCTGAACAAACATGTATTAAAACTACGCCAGTTTGATATATGTTGTATAAGAGTAAAACATATTAACTCTTGTAAGCTATTGGGGTATATAGTTGGATTAAGCTAGTTGGTATGTATTTGAGTATTGTTTATGGGCCCAGTGGCCAGTATTGCTAAATGTGATTGGATATATTGGATATATTGCCTTTGTTTGGAACGGGACCATACGGGTTTGTATTTAGGTGGAGCTCCCCTTGCAAAGGAGACTCTGCCCGATTTTCTGAAGTGGTGTCGGGTAACTTAGACATCACACTGTATTCCATGGAGTTGGTGGTGTGGATTTTGAGTTTAGGGGCTTCACACACACCTAACTAAAAGAACAAATTATGCTGTGAGTGAGAGAAATTAATAAGCTACAGACCGCTATTTCAAAGCATAGGCCACCCGATATCCCATTTCTTGTTGGTAGGCCAATGTACATTGTCTTGTGACAAACACATCACACTTTTCTGTATTTTCCATTGGGACCCGTTAATTAATTATTTAATTAATGGGTCCTACAAATGATTAGTTGATTAGCCTTAAGTTTCTTAGGTCATAGGCCCCAGGTTTTTGTCCCTTGTGAATGACCATTGCTTCTTTGTTTTCTTAAACAACTCGATTTATTTTATTTTTTTGGTAACCTTGGATAATACGAAATATTTCATCAGTGTATATTTTTTAATAAGGAGCTATCCACTTGAACAAAGTGTTTATCGACTTCTAGCTAGAAAACCCTGACGAGCCACCTTTCTGCCTTGCAATAATTAAATCTGAGAGCCTCAAACTAGACACAGTTCATTGCAAAACATCGCCTGCTAGAACTACGTCCCCGAGGCTGGTGACCTAAATCTGACCGATTCTGAGAAACTAAAGTGAAATTATAATTTGACTTCTTTAACTCCCTCTCGAAGTAATGTTTCAATCTCACGGATTCACGAATTCAATTCCCTTTGTTTATGAGGACAAATTCGAACATACTTCATCAAGCCTAAACTAGCCCTCTGGCTCGGTTACGGTGGAAGCAGAGGAAAGTAAAAGAAACTTCTCTTACTCGAAGCAGGTTAGAAGTTCCTATTGTCGACATCCCATTGGTTTCTTTTCCTTTTTCTTCTCATTTTAATAACGGCGACAATTAAACCAACCTCAAAAAAGAAAAAAAAATTTATAAGTGAGGTTGTAATCACAAATCAGTTTTAAACCATAACCCTAACACCCCATTGCATGAAAGTTCTTGTAATTAAGAAATCCCAATTTAAGTTCCTTTTGTTTTCTGATATTTTCTCAAGATACAACTGAGAGCAACAAAATGTCTCAAAACACAAACTATATAAGATAGAACCAATCACCCAACTATATCATAAGAAAAAGACCGATTTAATAGAAACGGATACCATAAGACACATAAATCACTAACTCTCGATTTATGGCTTCTTATTCTCTAGAACACTGCAGATTTAAGTTCCTTTCCTGTCATATTTTCCCAGAAACAAAAGAAAGTGAGACCTTGATAAAACATCCAAACAACCAAACAACCATTAACCAAAGATACAAACTAAATAAATAAAACAAAGATAAAACAAATCAAAACATAGAGCTAGGTTGTATGAGTTCGTTAAGAAGGGCACCCATTTACAAAAAGAGAGAGGTAGGCGACGTTACTGAGTCGGGGGCGAGAAGGAGAGCAGGCGACCATGGAGAGGAGGCTGGTGGGACCAGACAATCGGAATGAGAGGAGAGAAGAAGAAGAGTGAGGGGGAGAAGAAAGCTAGGGAAAATAATGCCTGGCAGATTAATTTAATCAAACCAATTGCTTTGCGTTATTGTGGACGGCGTTGAATTAGTTATAATGTGGATTGTGAGCATTGACGTTTGAATTGAATTGAATCTGGCCCGGATTGTGGGCGACGACGATTAAGGTTAATTGGTACGTAGTTGGCGGTGGCTGACGGTATGTTAAATTTAAATGCGGAAGTCGTCGCGGTTCTTGCGACTTTAGTGGGAAGATGTCGTTAAAAGTTCTTGGCGTTAGTATTTCCGTACAAAACTCCACTTTCCGTCTTGGACATTAAAATTTCGGAATTGCATTGATTGGGTTACTGAAAAGTGAAAAGATATTCACTATTTTATTTACAGGGTGAAATATTTTTGAAATGACGTGTGCTACACGTGATACTTTCGCTTTCCAGGTTGAGAAAAATCAGGTGCTAGTTCATATCTTAAAAGTAAACCAGTCAGCAATCGGCGGAAATTCGATACTTTCTCGTATTCTCTGGAGGCAAACAGGATTTTGGCGTTGCTCCTTCAGGGTTTAGCCGATCAACCCTTCTAGGGTTTGTTAGCATCAAACTCAAGTAGGTATCGAAAATCGACAATCTTTCTTCTTCTTTTTCTCCCTAATTTTCGTTTCACGTTTTCTTTCTTTCTTTCTTTCTTTTTTTCCCTCTCGGGAGACAATCAAAATTAGGAATTCCTTCTTTAGATCAGTTAGCATCAAACGCAATTGATATCGAGAAAGCAAATCGATATCTTCCTTTAGCTTCGGATTGTTATTTATGGTTTGGCCGATAATCCTTTAATCAGTCATAAAAAAAACGCATTAATCCCTGTTTATTTTTCCTTTAAAGGTTTTTTTTCCGTTCTCTCTTGAGTACTCAAAATTTTCAGTGTTGTTCTTTGTTTTTTTTAAATTTTGCAGATAAACCTTCTGAGTTTAGGAACCATAAAATTCAATGTTCTTGCAATGGGGCTTGCATTGCTTTACCAGAAATTGCAAAAATTGTGGCCATTTTCAGCACTCACGTTTGATGATTTAAAGGCCTCAGATGCTCTAGTTAGGAAACTTCCGATTCCAGAAAACACCAAACAATTCGTGTTTGCTATCCGTGATCCAGAATCACAATCTGTGATTTACATACTCTCTACCCAGAATTTGTCGGAGCGGTCCGCCTCAGATGCGGACCACTTGATTAGGGCTATTGGGCCTGATGCAGTTGTGGCTCAGGTGGGGCAGTCTGTTGTAACTGATATTCAATGTGAAGAGGGCCAATTGGGGAATGATGTCAATGACCTAGTCCCTACATCAGCATTTGAAGTGATTAAGCGGTGTTTTCTTGATAAGATTAGTAAGGAGAATTATGAAAATGTGGCAGGCAGTTTGGTTCTTCGAGTAGTTTTTAAGTTGGTTTCATGGTCATTTTTGGCTGCAAGCAGGCAGCAGAGGAAAATAGGTTCATCATTCTTGACTGGTTGAGTCTCAGCTGTGAGGTGCTGAGTAATAGCAGTTTATCCTGAATCAGGAAACAATTTTCAGAGTTTAGCTGTGGGGCGAGTAGTTTTGATTTCACGAAAGATTGAGTAATATTTACTTCAATGGTTCCTAGGATGCTCATATGTTACGCAATGAAGCTGGGTCACGAATGGTTAAATTGTTGTCTTCGTATTTGGATTCATCAGTGTTGAAATCAATGAGTTCAAGTCGCTGTTTCAGATGTGGGATTAGGAGATTTTGTGCCAAGATCTGATTACGAGGTTCCACCATTTGCGCAGTCTGTTTACCCCTTACTTGAGGATTTGCATAATATTTTTGCTGATCTCCCTTCTATTGGAAGGGCTCTAGCTCAAGCACAGAAGATGCTTTCTGATGTGAACAGAGGAGAAATTGTAGATACCAAGCTCTTATCTGAAGCTTACACCTTTCGGATTGCAGTTGAGGGGCTGAGAATTGCTTTAAACAATGCTGCTCGTCTCCCCACTGACCAAATGCGCGATACAAACTTGGATGAGATTGAGTTTTCCGATCTTCCAGCTGAGGATAAGTCACATGCTCTATTGGCACAAGCCCTTCGGAGTCAGACCAAGAAATTCAAAACAATAGTGGCAATAGTGGATGCTAGTGGCTTAGCAGGTCTCAGGAAACACTGGAATACTCCTGTTCCTCTAGAGGTCAAGGATTTGGTTGGACAGCTTGTAAAAAGTTGTGAGTGTGATGAGAATGCCTCAAACCATACTGATAGAAGATGGTTATTTACTGATAAGCCAGTGGTGGCAGTTGGGGCTGGGGCAACAGCCGTTTTAGGAGCTTCATCTTTTTCAAAAGTTCTTCCAGCATCTACTTTTATGAAAGTTGTTTCCCTCAAAGTTCCTACTTCACTTAAGCTCATCCTTACCCAAACCCAGAAGGCATTTGCAATTGGCCTTGGTAAAACTGTTGGTCCAACAAAAATGGTAGTACCTAGTATTGCTAGCTCTGGAGCCAAAACAACTTCTGTCTTGAAAGCAACTGCTTCTGCGGAGAAAAATGGGCAGGCTTATGATGACCTCTGTTGGAAAAGACTGGCTTTTCAAACAATGGGTGCATATATTCTATGAAATAATGAGACGGAAGATCAGGCAGTTGGATTCTGGCATGGGCTACTAGTTTAGTATTGCAACTTGTTGGAGCTCACTTGCTATTATGGAGATGGAATTGAGTACTGTTGAGTCAGTCCCTGCAGCTCCCCTTCAATAGCTGTAACCAGGTGCGTGGTATCTAACTTGCCATCTCAGAGGCGAGTGATGCAGGCTGACAGCAATGAGATACAGAAATCTATAGAATCCCTAATGTACAGGTTGAAGAAAGTAAAGATTCAATAAAATAAGAATATCAGACTTCCCTTTGTTGTATATTCATTAATATCTTCCAGAAAGTGATATTGTTTGGATTATACTTAGTGAAAGTAATGTGATATTTCTTCTGTGCATATAAATTCTACAATATTGTTTTGTTTTGTGATGAGTGGTTGATTTTTTTTGGCTCTTTATGATAAGATATTTCATAGCTTCTATTCTGCCAAATCTTTTGGATGCTTGAGAGAAATTTTAGGATACTTTTCCCATGTTGATGATGGACTCTTCCATTCTTTTGAAGCAAGCTAACTTGATTCAAATTACAGAAAAATTGAAGAATGTATATTTTTGCTGATGGCGATGTTTCTAATTGTATTCATCTTGTACTATTTTGACCTTTTCTTCAAAGGGTAGCACAATTCTGAAGTACTTGTTTTCCTGAATAATGAAATCATGAACTGGAGTGATTCACTTTGTTTTGTTCAGGTGCCTCTTGTCCTCAACACCTCTGAAATTTTGGAGAAGGCCATGGATTATTTGAAGCTCAGTGCTATGGCACATTCCTTTTTTTTTTTTTTGGTTCTGATGACATTATTTACTAGACAGTGGTGCTGGAAACTACTGCAAATTCCATATCATTGTATAAAATAAAGCTTCCCACATTTTGAAGCTGACTCAAAAATCAACAGCCTGTGTTTTGTTTTGTCTGGTGACTGCTTCTATTACAATGGGGTATGGCACCTAAGACCAAATAAAATTTGTTGAAAGCTGCAAAATATTGAAGTTCTCTTTTACGTGGTTTTATCTTTATCGTAATTTAGATTTGATGAAATGACTGGCATCAAACTGTGAGTAGACAAGTGATATTCATTTGAATATCCAATTGCAAATGGTGATATCTACAAGGGAAGCTTCCTGGGATGAGCACCTCAAGTATGGTTAAGGATTTTGTGGATAAAACCAAGCAAGTAGTATTGGCTCTTACAATCTGGCCTTTGCTTATCCTAGGCGAGTATTTGGTGTTCAAGGTATGAATAATTTATACTTACTTGTTTTGGTAGGCATATTAGCTTAATTAATTTTAGTATTGACTGGTATTACCCATTACTTGTAAAGATAAGGATTGTCTTGCTATTCAATTTATGGATAATGTTACTTGAGTCTGAAATTTCCTGTCATTGGATCAGTTTTTGAGTGTTCAGTGAATTCACAAATTAAATATGTGTGAATTCACATTTTTCAACATGGTGTTTTGTAGTGCTGCTTTTTATCTAGCATTGAACATGATTATGGTGTAAATGTTTTTCAAGTCTTAACTAAAATACAGAGTTAGGTCTTTTCTGACTCAATCAATCATTCATCCATAAACTTTTGCATTACTTATGCTATATGCGAATATGAAAGAAAAGGCAAGAGCTCACACTTGTACCTGACAACTTTGACTGTAACAGAGACAGGTGGCAAACATACCAGTTTATTCTTATCACTGGTTTGTATCACATACATAATTTCAGTGTTATTTTAACTATCATCCACAACAGAGGTTGTGTTAACATTTTATTTGTCATCTAAATGCTAGGATGCATTTAGTGGTTTCGATCGTTGTGATTGTTCTGTTGCTTCCTTTTCTTTGCGTGTGCAATCTATGCCCATTTGGGAGATTCAATCCGACAACCTGGAGTTTGTAGCATGCTTTGGTTTATTGACATCAATGAGATTTTCCTTCTCTACTGTTAATTTCTGAATCACTACCTAAGGTTAATGGAACATGGGGGCTGTAGGTCACACTTGCATGGACATGACTTGCATGTGTGGTAAGTTGGAAACATTTGGCAGTTTTATGTAATTAATCATATTCGATCGAACATGTTTTATTCTTCTGGTGTCACCCCAATCGTGCCTCCTCCTAAAGCAGATTTTTAAGAGATGTAAGTAGTCTTCTTTAATAAATGGGTCAGATAATTTTGGATGGGAAATCACTCTAACCTAACTTTTATTCTGATTTTGAGCCTATGTTCCAAGGTTGATGCAATTAGGAGGTGGCTGAGAAGGAGAAGAGGAGGAGCAATTTCAATGAACCCTTATAGATTCAGCTTAATTATCTGACAATAAAGGATGAAAAAATAATGGAATTGAAAAAGAAGCATTATCAGCCTTCCTCGTAATAGGCCAGCTTAGCCTGTCCCCGTTTGTTCATTTAGTGACTTCTTGAAGAATGTGTTTTGTTTTCTAGGATGGCATGCTTCTCTTCTTTATGGCATGAACTCGTTTGATTCATATGTTTGAAATATCTCCTTAGTAATTTTGTCTTTCTCTCAAAATTGGTGCAGATTTGATCAAATCAGTTCCAGAATTGGGACTGTTCTATAGATAAGCCCTGATGGTGCTTTCACATCAAAGAGCCGTGGTTACTGGTTACCATAGAGGAGGATCTTCATCAAGTTATCAAACAAGTTAAACTAATGATTCTGTTTTCCAATCTTGGTGATCATGCCAATTCATCATCTTCTGGATAGGAACCTCAAAAGAGCATGTGGCAATATTGTAAGTTTCATCCTTTGTAACATCGAGCACTTATACTGGGTTCAAAATTTTGACTCAAAATTGATTACTAACAGTCCTAAGATTTAGGCTCATAAATTCCCCACTAAGGATTTTTCTGATTCTGATGGTAATATGTTCAATGCAAACTGAGTTTAAATACTGTTGCTACTGTCTCTCTAAAGACTACCATATTCTGCATAAAAATTTTGCTTGGCAAATATATGAGATGGTAGTTCCCGACCATGTATCTAAGATTTTTTATATGGTGAAAAATGGAGAGGAAAACATTATTTTAATTATTTTACTAGAAAATAATGAGATTATTTTTGTGGAAATGAGGCAAAATTTTTAAAAATGATTAGACTTGTGATTTTAATCAAATAAACCTTGTCTCTCTTCTCTGAAGGTGGAGAAGATTCTCCGAGTCTTTTATTTATTTCTTCGAATCAATGACTAAAATTTTCAAGTGAAGGGATTATTGAGAATGATTGAATGAAAGTAGCTAGGAATCCCAGTATGAGCCATAAACCACAGTCTTCCATGCTTGTCCAAAATTTTCATTCCAACTGAACAAAATACCAAGATGAAATAAACCATATTACTCCTTTCGTAAACCGTGGTCTTCCAGTTCCATGCTCGTCCAAATTATTCTCAAAGTCTTCATTCCAATTTTTTTTTAAAAGGCCAAGAAAAAATTCAAATGTAATATTCCTCTTGTTGGGTCAAGCCATACCATTACTACAATTTAAATCAATGATGTTTTATTTATGGCGCTTGTGAAAAAACGTCCTTGTCTATCCTTGAAATTTATACATCCTGAATCTATGACGTTTTTTAATGAAAAATATCAACACTCCCACATTCAAACCCATATGTACCGCCCGATGCCCATAGGAGACGAGATACCTCCATGGCTTCACTCTCCAAAACCCTAACCCTTAACTTTCATCCTACTACCAAACCACAATGATCCATCCAATGGCTCCTCTCCCCCTCAACCCTCTCTCTCAAGGCTTCTACCCGGCCTCCCTAAATGCTAGCCTTCCTAATTCAGAAAAATGGAGTCCCGCCTTCCATCCTCGACCTTAACCTGGGCCATCTGAACTGCCTTTGTAGCGTGGGATTCGGCTGAAACGGAGAAGATCATAGTAGATCACTACTGGACTCGAGAAGATCAAAGTAGAACATGATGAGTCGATGATGTGGGTAGAGTACAAGAAGATGCAGAGTACGCATATGGGTGCAAATGTGTAGCATTGCTGGGAAGCAGTCACTGTCGCTTGAAGAACAATCTATTTGTCGGCAAGCCCTTTCCTTTGATTCCAAGATCTGAAGACTCGTCTTTGATTGATTCTCTTCTCTCGCAAAAAAAGATTTAAGATCCCAAGTTAGCCGGCTACAAGGTCACCCCCTTTATTTTGTAATAGATTTTGCTTGAAAATTAGATCTATTTTATTTATAGTTTGCTGATATCATTTAGGTTCTACAACTAGAAGAAGATTTACAAGATAATATTCTTGTTGACGGGGATGCGTCTTCTTCTATTCTCCCTCGTGGTGCGTAGGGTGATTTGTTTTATTTCTATTTTACTTGATATATCTATCGAAAGAGTTATCCTTAAAGATTTCAGCTCGGCTTCTCTGTTTTGACTCTTTGAGGCTGTGCAAGATAAAGAATAACAGAGTTGATTTATCTATAATGGCTACTTTGGATCCAATTATTATGAGGCTGAGCCTGGTGTCTACCTTGATCAATAATTGGATCCAATTATTATGGATCCAATCCCTTACGGTGGTAGTTATGATTCTGTTTCCCGCCACCATGCCTTAACTTCTTACTCTTGATATGAATCCCATGCTGATCCTTTTGTCGGTGCTTATGATCCAACCATGAGTCGGCTGGTAATTTCTTACTTTGTCTCTATCAGCTGGTCGAAGCTGTTTGTGTATGGTCCTTTTCACTCCCAATCACAATCTCTTACAATAAGTCAGGGTACAATGAGCCAGATTTTGAAGAATATGATCCAACACCTTATGGCGGTGGGTATGATAATGACGAAACCTATGGCAAACCCCTTCCCCATCTGATGAAATATGCTATCCCCAAAATATGCTATCCCCAACATGAAGAAGAGACTTTTGAAGAAGAGCAAGGCCTCCGGGGTCTAGCCAGAGTGGAGAAACGGAGGGGAATTACTATGATGATTACTACCCTTGGGCCATCCTGAGGGTAACGGTGGAAGTGGACATACACATGTCTTATTCTTTGAGATAGCCAGTGGCATAGTCTCTCAGAACCACCTAATGCTAATCACTTCTTCCCCACTTGCCATCTCGGAATTTCAGTTTTGGCAGAGATGGAGGGGGGCATGAAGGTGTGTGTCTTTATATAGAGTACTAGAGACGTGGGGTTTGGGACTGTGACTTGGGCAGCTAGTAGCCATATACAAGATGCCAATGACTTAGAAAATTCTAAATATTTGATTATTTATTATAGCTACCCCCCACTTAGTCTCTGTCTTGATATTGGTGTATTGATCATAGCATTTGTCACTGATTTTGTTCTTTATCATATTTTAGTCATATGTCAATAATAAAACATTGAATAAGGATAGAAAAAGAGTGTTTTGAGACATAAAAGAAACACACAATCATATACCTGAACAATAATGAGCGGATTGAAGCTTATGATAATCCATCAGAGCAGGTTGTGCCTTTGGCTTTGTTTATTATTAATTTATGAAGTGTGATTATTTGAGCACAGAAGTTAGGGATAATGTATTTTAATTATAGGGAATGGGAACGATTTAGGAAAGTGACAAATGAGTGAATGAATTACTAATTACATACTTCCATTTGTGACATCTATCTCACTTTGCATTGATGACAAGTCTCATTTAGTCTCATAGATGTCTTCTTTTATGCCTATTTCTTTATTCTTTCAATTTTGCTTTTTTTTTCCATCCCCCATGTACACTGCTCTTTGCATTGGCCTTCCCTTTTTTTAGCCAATAAAATATTTTCTTAAGCAAAGGAAAATTCTGATGTTAGAATTTCTATAACTTTTAAATTGTTTTCAAAAGTGTCAAAGCCAAAAATTTTTATTGTGCCACAGCTTTTATGATTTCGCACCAAATTGATTGAAGTCTCTGTTTCCTAGCGTCTCTCTTTTAGTCCGTTATCTATTGAGTTAACCAGAGTGGTTTCCCTGGTGGTGATGAAGAGTAAGTCTTTCTGATAAAAAAAATGAAGAGGTTAGTCTTCCTTGTCATGTCCCTTCTCATTATGTTTCATCTCCTTACAGATTTAAATTGGATATCTTGTGAGCAAAATGAGTTAAATACAATCATTAATGCTACCAATAGACTATCAACATCACTGAACAAGTGAAACCTAAAACTTGTTATAATTTTAGGGATTGTCAATTTGATTCTTGTTATTGCTCTTGGAAAGATTGGTAAGAAATGATGAGATTGAACTTGGTTAGACATCCAGCCAGAAGCTATTATTAAGATCTTAATGCGTTTACACTGGAAACTTAAATATAAACAAAACAAGATATTAAACTAAATGTCTTTTTCTAATTCCCTGATAGGTTGAAGCATCAGAAAATGTGATTCTGGATTTCAAAGAGAGATTGAGTTATGCCACAGAAAATGCAGGAAATTGTGAGTTGTTCTCCTTCATTCTGGTACTTTCTTTTAACATAAAATATCTTTCTTAATATATATATATATATGTATGGTATATGTATATATTCCTGCAGTTCTTTCCATTTTTTATTCTTTGTTCTCAGGTTCTATATAAAAGTAGATGTGACAATCGACTAAATGAAATTATGAAAAGGGCACCTTCAAATAGTAGGGAGGTACTTATTAAGATGATAACCGTGTTTTTCCTCATTTATTGAGCTCAAACTTCGTGGAAGCTATGACAACAATTTTTAATTTTAGGTTGAGTTTGTGACTAAGAAATATGAAGAGAGGTATAAGCAAGTCTTCTGCCCTTGTTTGAACTCCTTTCCAAGTAGATAAACTTCTTCCTCCTGAAGAATTTGAGGAGGATTGGTTCTAAAAGGAGGTACACTATCAGAATCATGGTGCTGCCAACTCGTTGATCCATATGCTTTTGCTGGCAATGTTGTCATGTCCATATGATCTACATTAACCATGTGAGCCAATCTATGCTTTTCAACTTTGAGGATCATCGAATAGACTCTGCTAAGGGATGGTATCGGATCCAGCAAAAGTATTTGGTCTTTAGAATGACTATATTCTTCACTAAGTCCCATAAGAAACTGCATAACCTTCTGAGATTCTAACTGTCTTGCAGCATTCACATATACATGGTGGTATTGGCTGAAGGCAAGCATACTCATCCCACAATTTTCAGTTTAGAATAGTACTGTGTAATAGAGGTATTACCTACCTTGCGTGGTATTGTGGATCTCGTGTTGTAGCTGGTAGAGTAAAATTGCTGAGACTTACTCAGATTTCGTGATCTTCAAGTAAAATTGCTTTCCTACATGAACCAATGGCCTAGTCATGATTCAGCTGCATGTGCTCCTTAAATCCCAAAGTAATGTTACACTTAATGCTAATTTTTTTTTTACTCAGCAAAAAGACCAAAGCTAAACTGTCCGAATGACACAGAATTGTAAACATATGAGATTTGCTACAGGAGAGCCTATATTTCTTAAACTAGTTTTGTATAATCTGCTCTTATATTGGTCTATGACTCTATCCCTGCCTAAGCCAATTGTCTTTTTGCCTTGCATTAGTTTTAGAGGTTATTCTCTCTCATTTTCAATATTATTAAAATACTGCATCACCAAAGAGGCCAATTCTGGCCTCTAAGCTTGGCCTGGATCGTTGCCTTCATCGTTTGAGAATTTTGAGAATGCAGTCTAAAATCTGGATGCCAATCGATCCTACTTGTCAAAAAAAAAAGGATGCTAGCTAATCTTGGCTAATCAATGAAAACATTAAACACAGTCTTAGTAATAAATGTAATTATTCATTGAATTAACTTTATTTTCACGCTTGACTAGGAACATAAGGCTTTAAGTGGTGGTTTCGATGGGCTTAGTGCAGTCTCTCATAGGAAGATCCTTCATTACATACTAACAAATTGTATTTCTACTCATAGAATATATGAAAACTTGTTTTGAATATATACAAATGTAATTTTGGATTAATGGATAAATGACTTTTTTTTTTCCTTATCCATGACTTTGATATAGTTTTTTTCTTATCTTTTTGACTATCATATTATATGCAAATTTTCAATAACTATGAGATATTATATTAGGATTTATATTTAATAAAATTAATGCAAATATGATTTTAAATGGAAGAAAGATGATGACACTTGTAAAGAGTGTCAAGATTCTAACATAAGAACAATAAAAAATCAATAAATATATTAGATTGAAATATGATGATGTTTTAAACGAGCGTCAATGTTTCTAAAGATATATCATGACAGTCTAAACCATAATGCTTTAGGAAAACGTGATTGTAACTCTTCCATGATGCAATATCGGCTTCACTGGTTAGCTATTTCCTTCTAGTTGAATCCTTCGCCACAACCAAGACTTTCCCTTTGCATTCACACGTGGAGAAAAGTAAGTTGGACAAATGAAAATGCAATAATTGTTTAGATCATTGACTCGCCTTTTGATTCATAGCTAGGACCTACCCTTCGCATTCCTACATGGAGAAAAGTTGGACCAGTTTTACTGTGAGGAAAATGCAATAATTGTTTAAATCATTGACTTGCTTTTTGACTCATAGATAGGACTTATCCTTTGTATTTTCATACATTTTAACATTAAATGTATTATTAAAAATTAAATAATTAATAAAATTTTAATATATATGAAACTTTGATAGAAATATATATATTTTTACATATTTTAATAAACAAATATAAATATAGTATATGAATTTTGGTGTATAAATATATTTGGTGATGATGTTTGTTGCTTTGGTATTCTAACAATGATATTCTTGATATATTGTTGTTGTGAGCTTCTAATATTCTTGCTAGAGAAGAACTTGGAGTAACCTATTATTATCATTATTGAAATAGTAGAAGTTTAAGTGGTCTACGAGTCCTGTGATTTTTTACCCTTTTCATTCGGGGTGTTTTTTACGTAAAAATTATTATTTCATTATAGTTGATTTATTGTTGCTTGGTTGACTAGTTTGATTATTGAAAATGCAATGACTGTTTAAATCATTGAAAATGCAATGACTGTTTAAATCATTGACTCGCTTTTTGACTCACATGCAGCTAGGACTTACCCTTTGCAATCGAACCTGGAACTAGTATATTGCATCCTTAAAATTCTATCGAGTTTAGACAATTAAACTAAAAAGTAATAATTGTGTTTGAGGATTGGCTCAAGTAATGAATGAGTGGGATAGGCTTACGAAAGAAATTGAATCCTTATAAGAACAAGGTAGTGAATGGAAGTGTAAAAAAAAACACTTGTTAAATTTTGCAAAACTCATATGACTTTAAAGAGTTTCTTATCTGACATTGAATCCTACCTTGTCATAGCCAGGACTTTCCCTTTGCATTCACACATGGAGAAAAGTAAGTTGTACAAGTTTTAACGTGATGAAAATGCAATAATTGTTTAGGTCATTGACTGGCTTTTTCATTCATAGCTAGGACTTACCCTTGGCATTCATACATGGAGAAAAGTTGGACAAGTTTTAATGTGATGAAAGTGCAATAATTGTTTAGGTCATTGACTGGCTTTTTCTTTCATAGCTAGGACTTACCCTTGGCATTCATCTTTTTCATTCATAGCTAGGACTTACCCTTCGCAATTTCATACATTTTAACATTAAATGTATTATTAAAAATTAAATAATTAATTAAATTCAAATATAAATTTGAAGTTTTGATAGAAATATATATTTTTACATATTTTAATAAACAAATATAAATATAGTATATGAATTTAAAAAAAATTCAAAATTGATATTATCATTCCCTATACTTTTAAAATAATTTTGATAAGTAAATCATATTTATGTAAAAGTAAAATCTAAGTATCGGTTGATACCAATAAACCTTATAAAGCTATCAATTAAAACTAATTTAGAAGTTGACCAAGTCAACTTCTTTGTGAAGTATGCTATTATAAAAGGAGACTCCTCATCAAACAACAATGGCGCGATTGATTCCAGTTGAGTACTGCAGATTCCGATCATGGATCCTAAATTTTACAAGGCTGCAGCAGATGGTAACATCGATGCACTCCACCAGTTTGATGATATTCCTAACCAAGTAACCCCAAAAGGGAACACAGTCCTCCACATTGCAGCCCAATTTGGGCAAGCGGAGTTGGTTGATAAGATCCTGATCCAGTGGCCTTCTCCTTCATCATTGTTGCAGCAGCCCAATAAGAAAGGTGATACTCCGCTTCACCTTGCTGCCAGGGAAGGGCATTTGACGGCGGTGAAAATTCTCATTGCGGCCGCCAAACAGCTTCTAGGGGGTGCTGCAGATTGTAAGGTGATGCTGAGGATGACTAATGAGGAAGGAGACACAGCCTTGCACGAGGCGGTGAGATATCATCACTCTAAGGTGGTGAAGTTATTGATTGAAGAAGACACCGAGTTCTCCTATGGTGCTAATTCTGACGGCAACACTCCCTTTATAAGCAAAGGCTGACCGGGGATTCGTGAGACTCTGTGCAGGTGATCCTAGACAAATTCTCTTCACCAGCTCATGGTGGTATCAAGGGTCGAACGGCTTTGCATGCTGCCGTAATTCTCAATGACCAAGGTATGATCCGTCATTGTTTGAAAACACAAAGAACATCATTTTGGTATTATCTGAAAATTGTTTTTGTTATCCGAAATTGTTATTTTCTGTTCTTCGTGTTTTTTTTGTTTTTAAAAGAACAAGGGTTTTTCTTGTTTTTCAGAACAAAAAATAGTCTTCAAAAACTATAACCAAACATTTCTCCCTTAACCCTCTTAATTTTGATTGGATACTTTTATGGATGGTCAAAAAAAAAAACCAATATCGATAGGGCATAAAGAGAGAGGACCAAGAAAAAAATACGATGTTGATAAGGTAGAGTGAGCGAGAGGGGATCAATTTAATTATATCACAGATAGGTTGATGTGCATAGTTAATAAAAAAATCTATTTTTTTTTTATGATTTGATGCATAATAATTATTATTAATAGGAATATAACATGTTAACCATAAAATAATATTAACAAAATTTTCTCTATCTTGGTCTTTTTTTAGTATTAACAAGGAAGATACTGAAATGGAAGCCTGATTTGAGCAAAGAATTGGATGAAAATAGGTGGTCTCCCCTTCACTTTGCTGCATATGTGGGTTGTCATCCAACGATAGTCAAAGAATTGCTAGAGAAATCTGAGAGGTATGTTGTATATCTAGGTGTCTTATATGATAAAATTGAAAACAGGACAGCTCTACACATTGCAGCGAGCCGAGGCCATGTCGAGGTAGTGAAGGTGCTGGTCTCACACTTTCCAGATTGTTGCGAGAAAGTCGATGATCTTGGTAATAATGTTCTTCACTTATTTATGTCGGACGAGGAAACATTTCAAACTTCTCGTTTGCTAGGAATTCGCTGGTTATGGGTGAGAGGACTCATGAATGAGAAGAATGTTGAAGGAAAGACACCACTCCAGCTGTTCCACACTTCTGCTTCATCTAAATATAAAGACAATTTCGTACCTCCGAAAACCATATTCTCGGGCACGCTTGAATTCTTCAAAAGATTGACATTAGAAGTAAGTTCATCAACATTTCAAATTTCCTACCCATTGTTAGTTTTTCATTGAATATGTGTGGAAGCTTTAATCCACACAAAGATACATGTGTTTTTAATATTTTACTTTGATACTCTCATATTCGCGATAAGAGAAAAATATTTTCTTTATTAACTTCTAACACCCTATTTAGCTTTCACATTAATCTTGTTTCTATCTCATAACTTATTTCATCTTATAACCCAAAATATTAAATATTTATAGTGAGAGACTTCGTATTGCCTTTTTAATTGCTGGTCTTTATCTCATAAATTTTTCACCTTATAACCTTGAATATTTATTATGGTATACCTAACAAATTTCTGTTCTTGCATATATAGCGAAGTTTTTCTTATTCTACAATATCTTCTCATAATATAATATTACAATAATATAATATAACCCATCAAATAGAAAAAGAAATTGATACTAATTAGAAATTTGAGATATATTCTACTTTCAGAGAAGTACGCTAGGCTCCGTGGTTAGTATGAGATCGTCGAGTTCAGAGATCAAGAAAAGACAGTGGTACAGCATAGAAAGTGAAAAAATAATATCAGAAATGAAGAAAACTATGAAAAGTCATATGGTAGTTGCGGCACTGATAGCAACGGTAACCTTCGCCGCGGGATTCACATTACCTGGCGGTTACGTTCAAAGCGGGAGCAACAACCAGGGTATGGCAGTGCTGTCGACGCTCCCTACAAATGGCACAGACCGATACATGGCTTATGTAGCTAGGGCAAGTTTTGAAAGGTTTGTCGTCGGAGATAGCATAGCCATGTTACTTTCTATGTCGGCTATTGTTATTTATTTCATTGCGTCATTCCCTATAAAAGATATGAAGACCATCGGGAAATATTTATTATGGGGCAATTTGCTAACCGTGTCTGCAATGCTTGCAATGGTGTCTGCATTTCTGGATGGCCTGCAAGCTGTGCTATCTCCTTCGTTATTCCTTTACTCGATTAGCATCGTCACGCATTGGGCTAGTATTCTCATGTTTCTGACATTGACACCCGTCCCAAGGTGGATGTTGTTTCGTAAAGAAGACAAGTCTAACCCATCAATCGTTAAATTAGTTAATTATATTTTTTATTCCCTAGTATTCTCTGGATTCTGTTTCCTAACAGCCGTGTTTTCTAAGTAATTTTTACTAATTTATTTATTGGAATAAGACTTTCAGTTTTTCTTTTGTTTTTAATTAAGGTTTCCTAATTTTAACATGGTATCAAATCTAGGCTTCATGAGAAGGAATTTAATAACAAACACAGTTTTCATGGATCCAGCTTTTGGAGTGATAGTACAATTTTTGGCGTGATCGTATAATTGGTGTTTTGACGATTTCTCGACCTTGACTGTTTCTGCGTTTGATTGGTTTTCGCAATCGCTTTCTCTACACCCAAGATTGACCTTATTTATTTTGTTTCTTGATTATGAATACTAAAAGCTCAATATGTGAGTGTGAGGATCGGATGTGAGTTAATTATTCAGATTGAGTTATGTGATGAGAAATTTTCTTAAAGAAAAAAAATTGTTGGAAAATAATGTTACTGGAACTTGTGTAACACCTGAAAGTATTGATCAGAATTATGCTACTTAGTTGGATACATGAGAAGCAAACAATGCAAATATATCACTTGGATTAACAATTTTGTTGAGCATTCAATAGGTACACAATTGGCAAAGTATGAGACGACAAAAGAGGTTTGAGATCATCTGCAAAGGCTATATGTTCAATCAAATTTTACAAAGCATTATCAGTTGGAGATTGACATACGTACGAATGTTCTCACGACCATGTAGATCTTTTGGGATCAATGGGCTCTTATAAAATCGAATGAATTAAAGACATGTGATGCTTATATTGCTCGTAGAGAAGAACAAAGATTAGTTCAATTCTTGATGACTTATCGTAGTGATTTTGAAGGACTTAGGGGTTCAATTTTGCATCGTTCTCCACTTTCATCTGTTGACTCAGTTGTCATCGAGTCATTAACTGAAAAAAATACATCTTAAGTCACATTGTAAAAAGGGAATTCCTTTTGCTCCTAATCCTTCTATGTTGATAGTACCTTCTAATTAGCCGCCTTCTATTAATAATCAGAAAATTCGGGTAGTGGCCCATAGTTTGGTGGCCTCTGACCAGCTTTTCAGCAATGAGAACATCATTCTATGAAATACTGAGAAAGTGGAAGATCAGGCCATGGGCTACTTTTGGATGTAGTATTGCAACTTGCTCGGGGCTGCTTTGTATGGAGATGGAATTGAATATGCTGTTGAGTCGGTCCCTGCAGCTCCTTCAATAGCTAGATTGGATCGTGGTATCCAAAGTTTACACCAAACATCTCAGGCAGTGATGCAAACAGACAACAATAAGATACAGACATCTATAGAATCCCTAAGTACAGGTTGAAGAAAGTAAAGATTCAATAAAATAAGAATTTCAGATTTCCCTTTGATGTATATTCATTAATATCTTCCAGAAAGTGATGTTGTTTGGATTATACTTAGTGAAAGTACTGAGGTTTCTTCTGTGCATATAAATTCTACAATATTGTTTGGTTTTGTGATCAGTGGTGGATTTTTGTTGGCTCTTTATGATACGATATTTTATAGCTTCTAAATGCACATAAATCTTTTTGGATGCTTGAAAGAAATTTTAGGATACTTTTTCCCATGTTGATGATGGACTCTTCATTCTTTTAGGCAGAGCTAACTTTGATCCAAAATTATATAGAAAAATTGGAAGGGTCTTCATTTTTTGCTGATGTCGTATTTCTAAATGTATTCATCTTGTGTACTATTTTCTTACCTTTTTCTTCAAAATTCTTTTTTAATTCTGATACTTGTCTTTTTACTGAATAATAAATCATGAACTGGAAGTGATTCACTTGTTTGTTCCCCTTGCCTCTTGTCCCTCAACATACTCAGAATTTTTGGAGAAGGCCATGGATTGTTTGAAGCTCAATTAACTATATATGTGCATTCTTTTTTTTTTCTTTTGGTTCTAATGAGCAAATTATTTGCTAAGATAGTGATTACTGTAAGTGATTAAGGAAGTTATTGCGTGCAAATCTCATATCATTTGTTGTATGTAAAATACATTTTTTGGCAGACTCAAAATCCAATATAGCCTGTGTTTTTGTTTGTTTATGACTGCTTCTATAACAATGGGGGTATGGAACTAAGACCAAATAAAATTTGTATTGAAAACAAAGAATGTTGAAGTTCTCTTTTGCAGTGGTTTTGTCCCTATTGTAATTAGATTTGATGAAATGATTGGCATCAAAATGTGAGTAGACAAGTGATATTCATTTGAATATGCATTTGCAAATGGTGATATCTACAAGGGAAACTTCCTGGGATGAGCACCTCAAGTATGGTTAAGGATTTTGTGATAAAACCAAGCAAGTGGTATTGGCTCTCACAATCCGGCCTTTGCTTATCCTAAGGGTATTTGGTGTCTGCTGTATAGAATATTTTGTACTTAGATTTCCTACTTGTATTTGTAAGCATATTAGCTTAATTAATTTTAGTATCGACTAGTATCACCCATTAGTTGTAAAGATTTTCTTAGATTTTATACTTAGATTTTCTTCGCGTATGCGATCTATGCCCATTTAGAGAGGATATTCAATCCGACAATCTGGAGCATGTAGCATGCTGTGGTTTATTGACATCTAGAGTTTAAATTATGATCTATACCTATGGCTCATGGAACATGGGGGTGCTGTAGGTCACACATGCATGGACATGACTTGCATATGTGGAAAGTTGGAAACATTGGGCAATTTTATGCAATTAATCATATTTGATTGAACATATATTCTTCTGGTGTCACCCTAGTCGTGCCTCCTCCTAAAGCAGATTTTGAAGAGATGAAAGTAGCCTTCTCTAATAAATGGCTCAGATAATTTTTGATAGGGCAAAACACTCTAACCTAACTTTTATTCTGATTTTGAGCCTATGTTCCAAGGTTGATGCAATTAGGAGGTGGCTGAGAAGGAGATGAGGAGGAGCAATTTCAATGAACCCTTATAGATCCTGAAAGCTTAATTATCTGAGAATAAAAGGATGAAAAATAATGGAATTGAAAAGAAGCCCGTTATCAATCCTTCCTTGTAATAGGCCAGCTTCGCCTGTCCCCGTTTGTTCATTTAGCGACTTCTTGAAGAATGTGTTTTGTTTTCTAGGATGGCATGCTTCTCTTCTTTATGGCATAAACTCATTTGATCCATATGTTTGAAATTTCTCTCTTTAATAATTTTGTCTTTCTCTCAAAATTGGTGCAGATTTGATCAAATCAGTTTCAGAATTGGGACTGTTCTATAGATAAGCCCTGATGGCGCTTTCACATGAAAGAGCCTTGGTTACTGGTTACCATAGAGGAGGATCTTCATCAAGTTATCAAACAACTTAAACTAATGATTCTGTTTTCCAGTCTTGGTGATCATGCCAATTCATCATCTTCTGGATAGGAATCTCAAAAGAGCATGTGGCAATATTGTAAATTTCTATATCCTTTTGTAACATCGATTATTTTATACTGGGTTCAAAATTTAGACACAAAAATCGATTATTTTCTATCATGTCCTAAGATATAGGCTTATAATTCCCACTAATGATTTTTCTGATTCTGATGGTAATATGTTAAATGCAAACCGAGTTTAAATAATGTTGCTAATAAAGTCTCTAAAGATCACTATATTCCGTATAAAAATTTTGTTTGGCAAATATATATGAGATGGTAGTTCTTTAATATGTATCTAAGTTTTTTATATGGTGAAAAATGGAAAGGGAAACATTATTTTAAATTCTTTACAAGAAATAATGAGATAATTTTGTGGGAAATGAGGTGTAAATTTTAAAATGATTAGACTTGTGATTTTAATAAAATAAACCTTGTCTCTCTTCTCCGAAGGTGGGGAAGAATCTCCGAGTCTTTTATTTATTTCTTCGAATTAATGACTAAAATTTTCAAGTGAAGGGAATATTGAGAATGACTGAATGAGAAGTAGCTAGGAATCCCAGTATGACTTGTAAACCACGGTCTTCCATGCTCCCAAAATTTTCATTCCAACTGAACAAAATACCAAGATGAAATAAACCATAACACTCCTTTCGTAAACCATGGTCTTCCAGTTCCATGCTCGTCCAAATTATTCTCAAAGTCTTCATTCCAACTTTTTCAAAAGGCCAAGAAAAAATTCAAACATAATGTTGCTCTCGTCGGGTCAAGCCATACCACTACTACAAAAATTTAAATCAATGACGTTTTATTTATGACGCTTGTGAAAAAACGTCCTTGTCTATTCTTGAAATTTATACATCCCGAATCTATGATGTTTTTTAATGAAAAATTTCAACACTCCCACATTCAAGCCCATATGTATTGCCCGATACCCATAGGTGATAGGAGACGAGATACCTCCATGACTTCACTCTCCAAAACCCTAACTCTTAACTTTCATCCTGGCCATGAAACCACAATGATTCAACCATGGCTCCTCTCCCCCCAACCCTCTCTGTTGGCTCACCTGGCCCCTAAATGCTAGCCTTTCCTCGACCAGAAAATGGAGTCTCGCCCTTCCATCTCGAACCTTAACCTGGGTCATCTGAACTTCGTCTTTGTAGCGGTGGGATTCCCGAAGCGGGAAACGGAGAAGATCATAGTAGATCACTACTGGGACTCGGAGAAGATCAAAGTAGAACATGACAGAGTCGATGATGTGGGTAGAGTACAAGAAGATGCAGAGTACGTACAGGTGCAAATGTGTAGCATTGCTGGGAAGCAGTCGCTGTCGCTTGAAGAACAATCTATTTGTCGGCAAGCCCTTTCCTTTGATTCCAAGATCTGAAGACTCCGTTCCTTGATTGATTCTCTTCTCTGCAAAAAGATTTAAGATCCCAAGTTAGCCAACAAGGTCACCCCTTTATTTTGTATTGTGATTTTGCTTGAAAATTAGATCTATTTTATTTATAGTTTGGTTGATATCATTTAGGTTTTCTACAACTAGAAGAAGATTTACAGATAATATTCTTGTTGACGGGGATGCGTCTTCTATTCTCCCTGGTAGTGCGTAGGGTGATTTGTTTTATTTCTATTTTACTTGATATATCTATCGAAAGAGTTATCCTTAAAGATTTCAGCTCGTCTTCTCTGTTTTGACTCTTTGAGGCTGTGCAAGATAAAGAATAACAGAGTTGATTGATCTATAATGGCTTACTTTGGATCCAATTATTATGAGGCTGAGCCTGGTGTCTACCTTGATCAATAATTGGATCCAATTATTATGGATCCAATCCCTTACGGTGGAAGTTATGATTCTGTTTCCCGCCACCATGCCTTAACTTCTTACTCTTGATATGAATCCCATGCTGATCCTTTTGTCGGTGCTTAAGATCCAACCATGAGTCGGCTGGTAATTTCTTACTCTGTCTCTATCAGCTGGTCGAAGCTGTTTGTGTATGGTCCTTTTAACTCCCAATCACAATCTCTTACAATAAGACAGGGTACAATGAGCCAGATTTTGAAGAATATGATCCAACACCTTATAGCGGTGGGTATGATATTGACCAAACCTATGGCAAACCCATTCCCCATCTGATGAAATATGCTATCCCCAACATGAAGAATAGACTTTTGAAGAAGAGCAAGGCCTCCGGGGTCTAGCCAGAGTGGAGAAACGGAGGGGAATTACTATCATGATTACCACCTCAAGCATCCCGAGGTAATCTAAGTGGAAGCGGACATACACGCCTTATTCTTCGAGATAAACAGTGGCATAGTCTCTCAGAAACCACCTAATGCTAATCACTTCTTCCCCACTTGCCATCTCAATTTCAGTTTTTGGCAAGATGGAGGGGGCATGAAGGCGTGTGTCTTTATATAGAGTAATAGAGACGTGGGGTTTGGATTGTGACTTGCAGCTAGTAGCCATATACAAGATGCCAATGACTTCTTAGAAAATTCTAAATATTTGATTATTTATTATAGCCACTCCCCACTTAGTTCTCTCTCTGTCTTGATATTGGTGTATTTGATCATAGCATTTGTCACTGATTTTGTCTCTTTATCATATTTTACTCATATGTCAATCATAAAACATTGAATAAGGATAGAAAAAGAGTGTTTTGAGACATAAAAGAAACACAATCATATACCGAACAATAATGAGCGGGATTGGCTTATGATAACTATCAGAGCAGGCTAAAGCTTTGGCTTTGTTTATTATTAATTTATGAAGTGTGATTATTTGAGCACAGAAGTTAGGGATAATGTATTTTAATTATAGGAATGGGCACGATTTAGAAAGTGACAAATTGAGTGAATGGATTACTCAATTACATAATCTATTTGTGACATCTATTCACTTTGCATTGATGACAAGTCTCATTTAGTCTCATAGATGTCTTTCTTTTTTATGCCTATTTCTTTTATTCTTTTCAATTTTGCTTTTTTTTTTCATCCCCCATGTACACTGCTCTTTGCATTGGCCTTCCTTTTTTTTAGCCAATAAAATCTTTTCTTAAGCAAAGGAAAATTCTGATGTTAGAATTTCTATAACTTTTAAATTGTTTTCAAAAGTGTCAAAGCCAAAATTATTTATTGTGCCACAGCTTTTACGATTTCGCACCAAATTGATTGAAGTCTCTGTTTCCTAGCCTCTCTCTTTTAGTCCATTATCTATTGAGTTAACCAGAGTGGTTTCCCTGTTGGTGATGAAGAGTAAGTCTTTCTGATAAAAAAAATGAAGAGGTTAGTCTTCCCGTCATGTCCCTTCTCATTATGCTCATCCTTACAGATTTAAATTGATATCTTGTGAGCAAATGAGTTAAATACAATATTAATGCTACCAATATACCATCAATATCACTGAACGCGAAACTTAAAACTATTATAATTCTTAGGGATTGTCAATTTAATTCTTGTTATTGCTCTTGGAAAGATTGGTAAGAAATGATGAGATTGAACTTGGTTAGACATCCAACCAGAAGATATTATTAAGATCTTAATGCATTTACACTGAAACTTAAATATCAAAACAAGATATTAAACTAAATGTCTTTTTCTAATTCCCTGATAGGTTGAAGCATCAGAAAATGTGATTCTGGATTTCAAAGAGAGATTGAGTTATGCCACAGAAAATGCAGGAAATTGTGAGTTGTTCTCCTTCATTCTGGTACTTTCTTTTAACATGTGCAACATCTTTCTTGTAATATATATATATATATATATATATATATATATATATATATATATATATATATATATTCCTGCTGCTCCTTTCCATTTTTATTCTTTGTTCTCAGGTTCTATATAAAAGTAGATGTGGGTTCTATATGAAAGTAGATGTGACATCGACTAAATGAAATCACAAATAGGGCACCTTCAAATAAGAGGGAGGTACTTATTAAGATGATAACCGTGTTTTTCCTCATTTATTGAGCTCAAACTTCATGGAAGCTATGACAACAATTTTTAATTTTCGGTTGAGTTTGTGACTAAGAAATATGAAGAGAGGTATAAGCAAGTTGCTGGGATATCTCTAAACTAGCAACTGTTGATGTCAGATTTCATGATCTTCAAGTAAAATTGCTTTCCTACATGAACCAATGGCCTAGTCATGATTCAGCTGCATGTGCTCCTTAAATCCCAAAGTAATGTTACATTTAATGCTATTATTTTTTTACTCAGCAAAAAGACCAAAGCTAAACTGTCCAAATGACACAGAATTTTAAACATATGAGATTTGCTACAGGAGAGCCTCTATTTCTTAAACTAGGTTTGGATAATTCGTTTTATATTGGTCTATCTTCTATCCCTCGCCTAAGCCAATTGTCTTTTGCCTTTGCATTGGTTTTAGAGGTTCTTCTCTCTCATTTTCCATAGTATTAAAATACTGCATCACCAAAGAGGCCAATTCTGGCCTCTTTAAGCTTGGCCTGGATCGTTGGCTTCATCTTTTGAGAATTTTAGAATGCAGTCTAAAATCTGGATGCTACTTGTCAAAAAAATAATTGGATGCTAGCTAATCTTGGCTCATCACTGAAAACATTAAACTTAGTGTTAGTAATAAATGTAATTATTCATTGAACTAACTTTATTTCCACGCTTGAACGGGAACAGAAGGCCTCAAGTGATGGCTTTGATGGGCTTAGCGCACTCTCCCATATGAAGATCCTCTACTACATGTTGGGGTCCATTCCCATGGTGGTTACCCCACAATCGAGTGACAAAGCTATTAATGCCATAATTTGTGGTGGAGTTGACCTCTACAAATTGGAGGCACCTTTTTTTTTTTCTTTTTGCCATAAATCATGGCAAGTGCTCTTGTTTGTATCTTCAACGAATGCCTATAAATTGGCATTCTATGAAGAGAAGAAAATCATCCCAAAGTCTCCTACAATTCCTTTGTTTTGAATTCCCTTTTGAGAGCCAAGAGAGCTCAAGAAGGGAAGAGGGAAGAATGAGAGGGAGTGAGAATTGAGGGTGTTCTCTTTTGGGTATTTCCACACCGGGGAGAGTGTGAGTTTAGAGAGAAAAATATTCTGGGGAAGAGTTGTACCACTTTTGTGATAGTGAAGATTATTCGGAATTTGTCCCGTGGACGTAGCCCATGTCAAAGGGTGAACCACGTTAAATCGTGTGTTATTTATTTCCGCATTTATTTTCGTATGACACTATTCACGATCCCAAGACTATTCATACGTAACCCGGCCAACAAGTGGTATCGAGCTTGATTCTCTTAGTCTTAAGATGCTCGCAGTGGTCACAAGAATGGACCGACCTTCCACATCAGAAAAGATTTTTGAAATTATCAGAGCTTGTTCTCTTAGTCTTAGTATGCTCTGTGGTTGCGGCAGTTGACCGACCTTCCACATCAGAAAAGATTTTTTTTTGAGATTACTAGTGCTCTAGAATATCTCGTCATTGCAGGTGAAGAAAAGATGGCAAAATACGAGATTGAGAAGTTTGGTGGTAACAACAACTTTACCCTCTGGTAGAGACGGATGAAAGACCTGCTCATCCAGCAGAAGATTCACAAGGCATTATCTGGCAAGTCTAAGATGCCAGAAACCATGAAGGAAGCAGAATGGGAAGAAATGGACGAGACAGCCGCCAGTGCAATACGACTCAACCTTTCAGACGAAGTACTAAACAACATCAATGTGGAAGACTGCACTACTGCAGAAGAGATCTGGAAGAGACTGGAGGAATTGTATATGGCGAAGAACTTGTCAAACAAGTTATATTTAAAGAAGGAGTTGTACAGTCTGCGCATGTCAGAAAGTACAGATATGCTACAACATTTGAGTAAGTTCAATAGCCTTATCTCTCACCAAGGCGCTAAAGAACTTTACGACGAAGATAAGGCTATACTCTTATTGGCATCTCTACCTTCTTCATATGAAAATCTGATGACTACCCTGTTATATGGAAAGGACACTTTGAAATTTGAGCAGGTGTCAGGATCCTTGTTGTCTTACAATAAGACAAACAAAGTTGCAAGTAATGAGTCACAAGCACTGGTTACTGAAAACAGAGGTAGAAACAAAGGCAAAATGTCAAGGCCTCAGAATGACAAATCCAGAGGAAGGTCGAAATCAAGAGGCAAAGACTACGCTTGTTATCACTGTGGCAAACCAGGTCACATGAAGAAAAATTGTCGAGTATTGAAGCGTGAACAAGGAAACCAGAAGAAGGAAGAAAGTTGAAGAACACCACCAGCTCCGTCACATGCGCCGATAAGATGTTGCGCTTGTCGTTGAAGAATGCCTACATGTTGCGACCGTGATGATTGAATGGGTGGTTGATACTGCTGCGTCATACCATGCTACGCCAAATAGAGAATTGTTCAGCACATACAAAACAGGAGACTTTGGGTATGTAAAGATGGGAAACACCGCCAGCTCCAATATTGCAGGAATTGGAGATATTTGCATACAGACCAACGTAGGTTACCAGTTGATGCTGAAAGATGTGAGGCATGTTCCAGATTTACGCCTCAACCTGATGTCCGGAATCGCCTTAGATAAAGAAGGCTGCTGCTTCCAAAAATTATTTCAAGAATCCGTAGATGGAAACTCACCGTAGGAACTGGCTTTTGTTGTTGCAAGAGGAGTAGTTTGTTGTAATGCTGTACAAACCCTCTGCAAGATATGTAAAAATGGGTTGAATATAGTAGCGCATTCTCACCAAATTTGTAAGTACTGTGAGACTCTGGCCACATGAGTGAGTATGGTTACAAATTTTGGCAAAGAAGAACAACATTCCTTTGCCAAAGGTACAATACTGATCTCAGGATTACCGTTACTCGAAAGCAACATAGAGTTTCATTTAAGAAGAATCTATGCCAAGAAATCGTAAAATACTAGAACTTGTATATTCTAATGCTTCATGTCCTTATTAGGTGTAAAGTTTGGTGAGGACACAAGAGCCTGTAACCTTCATTGATGATGCTTCGAGAAAAACATGCAGTGTATTTGTTGAAGTCAAAAGACTGTGTGTTCTGCATCCTTTCAACAATTTCACGCCATGGTGAAAAGAAAAACCGGAAAGCCCTTGAAGTGCCTTCGTACAGATAACGGAGGTGAATACATTTCCCATGAATTCAAGGAATATTGCTCCAAACATGGGATTCGACATGAGAAGACAGTCCCAGGCACCCCTCAACACAATGGTGTAGTAGAAAGAATGAACCGCACCATCGTGGAGAAAGTCGATGCATAAGCCGAGAACCGCAGCTTCCGTTATTTTGGGAGCAAACAGAGCACGCTTTGTTACCTAATCAATGTAGTCCTTCGCCCCGCTTTCTGCTTGATGTCTCAGAAGGTATGGACATGCAAAGAAATTCTCTTATAACCATCTCGTTGCGTTCTAAAAGTGTAAAGCATTCATACATGTACCAAAGGAGCAGAGATCGAAGCTAGATGACAAAGCCTTACCTTGCATTTTCATTGGCTATGGAAACGAGGAGTTCGGCTACAAAGTTTGGGACCCAAAGACAAGGAAAGTTATCAGAAGCAGGGATGTTGTCTTTCATGAAGATCAGACAATGAAAGACTCTAACAAAGAAGAGCAGCGGTCAGAAAAAGTTACTATGAATGTAACTATCAATCCCCCCATACAATTCACAGGTGAAGAAGATGCTCAGAATGAGGGTGATATTCCAGAAGCAATACCTGATGATAGTGATGAAGAGAGCATACCGTCACAGGAGCATGATGATCAGGGGGAGCAGTCTCCAGGACAGGAGAATGAACAACCGCAGCTCAGAAGATCAAACCGTGAGCACAAGCCAAGTACCAGATATCCATCCTCAGAATATCTTTTGCTGACTGATGGGGGGGAGCCAGAGAGATTCCAAGAAGCACAAACTCATAAAGACAGGGGTAGCTGGATGAAAGCCATGCAAGAAGAGATGGAATCCCTCCAGAAGAACAATACTTATGAGCTCGTGAAATTACCCAAAGGTAGAAAAGCACTAAGGAACAAATGGGTGTACAAGCTGAAGAAAGATAGCAAAGGAAACCTGATGAAATACAAAGTTCGCTTAGTGGTGAAAGGCTTAATCCAGAAGAAAGGCATTGATTTCGATGAAATTTTCTCTCCCGTTGTAAAATTATCATCAATCAGGATCATCTTAGGGTTGGCAACTAATCAAGACCTCGAGATAGAGTAGTTAGATGTTAAAACTACATTTCTCCATGGTGATTTGGAAGAAGAGATTCACATGCAAAGAACTGTGGCTATTTTTTTGAAGACAAGAGGAAAGAAGACCTAGTCTGCAAATTAAAGAAAAAATCAGATGGGTCAAGAGTTCACCTAATAAATTCCATGCTAAGCTCGACTCATTCACGGTGTCATGGCACACAGTGCTGAACCCGGCAGTTATAATTCACTGTGTCTACTTCCAAACGATATCCCGTGAGAAGTTTATTATCCCATAGATGATATGTCAGAGGTTGGCCGTGATAGAGCTCAAATCAAGAATTCAGCGAAGACAATGAGTCCTTTGATATGAAGGATCTTGGCCCAGCCAAGCAAATCTTGGGGATGGAGATTACTCGTGACAGAAAAAATAGAAGACCTGTGGTCAAGCCAAGAAAGATATGTTGAACGGATTCTCAAAGGTTCAATATGAAAGAGGCTGCTTTGGCCACAACGCCTTGGTGGTCATTGCAAACTCAGCAAGAGTTCGTGTCCTTCAACAGAAGAAGAAAACAAGAAAATGGTTGTCATTCCATATTCGTCAGCAGTGGGAAGTCTCATGTATGCTATGGTTTGTACAAGACCAGACATCGCTCATGCAGTAGGAGTTGTGAGCAGATTTCTATCAAATCCTGGCAAACAACATTGGGAAGCAGTGAAGTGGATCTTCATATATCTGAGAAGAACTCAAACTGTTAAGTTTTCAAGAGGTAAATTAGCTTCGCCGCCATACGACGCAGAGATATGGTCGGGTGATCTTGATGGCGTAAAATCTACATCTCGGTTATTTGTTTATACTTTTGCGTGGGGAGCCGATCATGCCAATCCAAGTCGCAAAAATGTTGCTTTTATCCACAACTCCAAGTTCGAATATATACCGCCACCGGCCGGAAAAGAGATAGTATGGATAAAGACATTTTTCAAAGAACTGGGTATGCAACAAGATGAGTATGTGGTATATTGCGACAGTCAAAGTGCAATAGACTTGAGCAAGAATGCCACATATCACTCTAGAACAAAACATATTGAAGTCAGATATCACTGGATTCGTGATGCTACAGAAGGGAAACGATTCAAGTTGAAGAAGACCACAGACAAGAACGCAAATTAATATGATGCACAGTGTCATTCCAAAGGTAAGATGGAGTTTTGTTCTATGCTCGCTGGCATGGAATCCTGCTAAGGGCTTATGTGTCTTCCTCCTTCCGTTTTGGCATGGGTCTGGAGGGGGAGATTTGTTGGGGTCCATTCCCATGGTGGTTGGTCTTCCACAATTGGAGACAAAGCTTTATTAATGCCATAATTTGTGGTGGGTTGTCTCCCACAAATTGGAGGCACCTTTTTTTTTCTTTTTGCCATAAATCATGGCAAGTGCTCTTGTTTGTATCTTCAATGAATGCCTATAAATTGGCATTCTATGAAGAGAAGAAAATCATCCCAAAGTCTCCTACAATTCCTTTGTTTTGAATTCCCTTTTGAGAGCCAAGAGAGCTCAAGAAGGGAAGAGGGAAGAATGAGAGGGAGTGAGAATTGAGGGTGTTCTCTTTTGGGTATTTCCACACCGGGGAGAGTGTGAGTTTAGAGAGAAAAATATTCTGGGGAAGAGTTGTACCACTTTTGTGATAGTGAAGATTATTCGGAATTTGTCCCGTGGACGTAGCCCATGTCAAAGGGTGAACCACGTTAAATCAGGTGTTATTTAGTTTTCCGCATTTATTTTCTCGTATGACACTATTCACGTATCCGGTACTATTCATACGTGGAACCGGGGCCTAACACTACATACTGACAAATTGTATTTCCACTCATAGAATCTATAAAAACTTCTTGTGAATATATATAAATGTAATTTTGGATTAATGGATAAATGACTTTTTTTTTTCCTTATCCATATGAATTTGATATAGTTTTTTTCCTTATCTTTTTGACTTTCATATTATGTGCAAATTTTCAATAACTATGAGATATTATATTAGGATTTATAATTAATAAAATTAATGAAAATATGATTTTACATGTAAGAAAGATGATGACACTTGTAAAGAGTGTCAAGATTCTAACACAAGAACAATAAAAAATCAATAAGACTTATAAAAGTGTCATAGTAAATATATTAGATTGAAATATGGCGATGCTTCAAATGAGTTTTACTTCTAGTTGAATCCTTCACGACAACCAAGACTTTCCCTTTGCATTCACACGTGGAGAAAAGTAAGTTGGACAAATTTTAACGTGGTGAAAATGCAATAATTGTTTAGATAATTGACTCAGCCTTTTTATTCATAGCTAGGACCTTGCCCCTGGGAGAAAAGTTGGACAAGTTTTAATGTGATGATAATGCAATAATTGTTTAAATCATTGACTTGCTTTTTGACTCATAGATAGGACTTATCCATTCCATTTTCATACATTTTAACATTAAATGTATTATTAAAAATTAAATAACAAATAAAATTTTAATATATATGAAACTTTGATAGAAATATATATTTTACATATTTTGGAGCAAGAAATATAATATAGTATATGAATTTAAAAAAAAATTCAAAATTGATATTATTATTCCTTATATTTTTAAAATAATTTACGAAATATTTACGTAGTTATTCCATTCCATAACTTAAAATTCAAGACGATATGTTGGATACCGATAAACCTTATGTAAGATAAAATAAAAAAACTAATTTGTGGAAGGACCAAGTCAACTTGTTTGTAGTTATTACCATAAAAGAACTTCCCATATCAAACAACAATGGCACGATTGATTCCAGTTAAGTACTGCAGATTCCGATCATGGATCCTAAATTGTAGAAGGCTGCAGCGGATGGTAACATGGATGCACTCAACTGTTTGATGATATTCCTTACCAAGTAACCCCAAAAGGGAACACAGTCCTCCATATTGCATCCCAATTGGGCAAGCAGAGTTGGTTGATAAGATCCTGATCCAGTGGCCTTCTTTCATCATTGTTGCAAATAAGCTCCACAGCAGGATACCAGCTTCACCTTGCTGCCAGGGAAGGGCATTTGACGGCGGTGAAAAATCTGATCGCGACCGCCAAACAGCTTCTAGGGGGTGCTGCAGTTTGTAAGGTGATGCTGAGGAAGGAGACACAATTTTAGTTGGGGTCAGAAAAATCCACAACCACAGATGGTATATAGCAGCAAGTCTATTTGTGTCGCAGGTAAAAGGTGGTTCATTCAAATCTTATGGGTGCAGAAATTGATTAACGCAACTGTAGGAACACCTGTACTTGCAACTAATAATGGACCGCTACTATATACAACCTTATGAATGCATGCTCTTAAGCATCACACAAATTATCACTACATCGAAGCCACATGGGACTTCACCGTCGTCTTGATTAATTATACAATCAGTTGCTCCTAAGTCTCCTGAAACCCTCACGCTCAAGGACTAATTTTCTTCCATCACGCAAATCCTCAATCCATTATTCTTCTATATCGATTCAATTTTTTCTTTCTAATTCTCTTCTTCCCACCCTCACGTAGGTTTAGTTTCATCTTCTCGCTAAAGAGGGAAAATGAGAATTTAAAAGATAATTTCTAAATTTCCTTATAATTATACCATCCCTGATCGCATCTTACCCAAATTTCCTAGTCCCATATACTGATTCGCCGAATCGCCATCCGCAGGTTTTTTTTAATCCCATTGGTGATTTGATCCCTTTGCATTAATTTGACGTTTAAGAGTTTTCATGTCTCAGAGATCGCTTCTCGATTTCCGGGTTCATTGATGCGGAAATTAAAATTCTGAGCTTTCTACGGATTCGATAAGTTATTCTTGTGCTTTTTCATATATAAATCGTGGTTCTTCGAAAGTGAAATTCGCGACCCGAATGGATCTTTTACACTGCATTTCCAAGGAGATGCAATTTCGGCGGTTCAATTCGTTGATTCCTGTCAAGCAAACCCTAGCTCAAATGCCCGAGAAAGCCCGCTTAATCGGATGTTCTACACCGAGAACTGACGTATTAACGCTCTGCTAGATGAAACCCATTTTTCAGATTTCAAGATTTTCGATGAGAAGATGGAAAGATCCGAGGCTCCGGTTGTAAGATCATGGAATTCTAGAGGTTGGTTGAGATTTTCACTTGAGGATGAATATCTCAGGTTGTATGAATGATTAATATTTCTTCATTTCTTCTCCTATGTTTTATCATAGTTATTTTCGATTTTCCTCAAATTTTGGATGGAATGTTTAGAAATTTGGTATATTGAGATTCCCATCCGATACTGCTTATGCCGTAACACGAGATATGGTCTTCTTAGGCCAGGTCCTGCTCTTGCATCTCGTGGCAGAAACTGCTTCCATGCTTCCTAAGATGGTAATTCCGGTGTTGTTAGGATTTTAAGCTTGCAATATCTTACGAACTAGAACGGTTGAGAAAATAAAGTGAAACTAAACTATGTTGTGTTGACATCCGTAGACGCTCGGGCTAAGTTATTAAGTGTTCGTGATCACTCAACTTCATATTCTCAGGTGTATGCACTTCGTCGTTGATTAATCTTCTCACGAGATGTACCTCCTAGCCGATACTCGCATATATTTATCTCCAACTTCCGTAGTTGAGATGGTTTCTTCTCTTCTCGCTGGACTCCGGAGTTCTTAAAGTTCGGGAAGGACCTTCACCTTCGCTTGTTTCGATAAAAATTACACATATGTTTTTGGTGTAACTATGCATGCTGTCTCTCTTCCATTTAATTTGTACAGGCATGAGGTATGGCTTAATTAGTTGATGCTTCTTTTTCAAATTTCCATTTCTTCCGAATACCGTGACTGGACTCCGCACTTGGCATTAAACCGAACTAATAAAGCAAGAATGAGCCGAGAAACTCTTGCTATCATCTCTCGGGTCGAAAATTGAATCCTCGGCTTTGGTTGAAGGGGAATGGGAAGTTCTTGTTAGGAAGTTTCAACCATCCATAGCGTATCTCACTTATTTGTGAAATTATGCAAACTAGAGGTAAAGGATTGGCTCAAGACTGTCTACTTGTCTTTGTTTTTTTTGTATTTTCTCTAATTCTGCTTATTCGATGCCTTGGTAATGGATTATCTTTTGAAAAATTGATTTTGTCTCAATTCCATCATTCCTCGATGGCATTGGAAACTTATCGATGATAAAAGTTACCGTTATTACAAGAGACAAGTATTGATTTTGATGAAACCTAAAATTTCACTTATTACGCAAATGCTAAAATCAGATAATGAATAATTTGCTTCTTTTCATAGTTAAAATGCAGCATGGAATTAAATGCTAAGTTGAGCAACCCAAGTTCATGCACAACCTATAAGTGATTAAGCCCCCAAAACGTAAGCAACAACAAGCAAGGAAAGCAGAGAACAAAATTGAGACTGTAAAAAGGTCCCCCCAGTTCAGTTTCCATCATTATCAATGAAATCTAGGAAAAATGTCGTATCCATGCAATTTCATGATTCACATTGTAACAAGCTTCCAGTAAGCATCCATTTAGGCAGCTTCACTCCTCCATAAGTTCTTCTGTTGCTTTCCTTCCATAAACTCCAAGGTAAGCACAAATAGAAAGCTCCTCTTTCCGCTTTTCTCCAATCACTTCTCTTAGGAAATTCACCGTCATAGATAACCTTCGCCGTATAATGGTAAAGGACCCAACAATACTTGTGCCAAAGATGCATGCTGAAAATAATAGTCATCACATTCTCATCCTATTTGCACATACAGAATAATTCAATATTATTCCCCTTACTTTTAATTCATGAACTTAAAACAATGGGATTTAAGAGAAGCAAATAAGTTATCACTGAGAATTAGCATTTAAGAAACTTAGTACAATCTTTTCAACATATGACAATTGGTGTCTTTTGGCAAGGTATGGTGTAAATAAACCTAGTGGTGCTTATCAGGATAACCATGTCAATAGGATGAGCCTCCAATGGCATGGTGAAAAAACAAAGATTGATGAGATTAACCTTGCGGGTTGTCCATTACTTTTAGGTGCATATTCAAACTTGGTGCCTTGATGACCTAAGTCGGGATGATTTGGAATTCCTGGGCTATGATGATGTGATCGAGGGAGTGGCACTACAAGAAAAACTCGTTTTATAGTCGCCTTTCTATGGAAGACCACAAGATGTTCACAAGAATTTTAACTGCCAGCTAACAAATATGCATAAAAGAATTTTAACAAATATGCAATCTGGAAAATTGATTATTCTCATAAATAGTAAACATCGTACAAGTAACTTGTAGTGCCTCACATGTAATCTCGCTTCATCCAAAAGACTCTTCAATGAGCCCATCGATCAATATATCGACCTTTGATATTAGTTAGAAACTTTTGATAAGATTGAAAAGAGCTTCCTCACGCCATAAAGTTCAGCACCTCATATGACATCAATGACTATAGCATGAATCTCATTTTAGGTGATTCATAAGAGAGAGTGAATAAGAAATAAGTAAAATGCAGATCCTGCAGCTTACCCGGCTCTTCCGGGCGGCATAGATTGAACTGAACCGCCATGAAGACGTATCCTTCATAAAATGCCATTGCCGACTTGTTCATAACCTCCATCATTGGCTTCTTTTATGCAGAGGTTGGTGCCTCTTTGCATAAAGCCGGTCTGCATGAATTACAAGTGTTTTAGATTGTATAAATACTCATTCTCAAAATATTTTATTTATTGTTATTGTTATTGTTATGCTCACCCACAGCTGATGTTTGATGCTTTCCCCCATGTATTTTCTAGAATTTGACTATCATCTATTTAGATTTTAGAGCTTTGGTTGGTACTGTATCTTGGTCTTTGGAAGTTGATTTTCCTTGTGTCTTGTCGATATTATGATGTTATTAGAGAATGTCGTGACCTCATTTACTCTAAATCAGTTTTTGGTTTGACATTAAGCAGATTTAGAAGAAAAAGATGGGCGATTTTTGGTTTCACTCTCAGAACATTCAAAGGTCATGGATGCATTCAGATCCTCTTCTTGTTGGCACTATTTGGTTTTATTTATCGCAACATCATACAACAATTTCAAGTTTAGGTGTAGAATTTGAGCTCAAACAATATTACATCACAAGAGCCAATACTTTGCCAATGCCATTCATTTGTCGATTTAGTTTTTCTGATATTTCGTCGAATACTTTGTTTTCAATGCTATCTCAGCTTAAATTAATTTTAAAATAAAACAGCGTTCTCGATAAATCCAATATGTTTTTTCATCAGTCAAATATCTTCTTATAGTCGCGCCAAGAATATCCGTAGATAACTCTTTGGCCATACTAAAAAAATTATCATCCATAGTCATCATTTTAGTTGCAACCACAAAATAACCCCATCTATAGCCATCCTTTTAGTTGCGTCCAAAAAATTGTCCCATCCATAGCCACCCTTTTAGTTTTGCTCATCTTTTAGTTGCAGTCAAAAAATATCCACATCCATAGCCACTCTTAAGCCTATGGGCTTAAAATAAGCCACCTTTAGTCACATGTGCCCCATCCATACCACTTTTTAGCCAAGGCTAAAATAATCCCATCCAAAGCTCACCCTTTAGTCAGGCCAAAAAATGCTCCCCATCCATAGCCACTCAAGATAAACCATTTTTTAGTTGCGCTCATAAATGTCTTCATCCATAGCCACCCTTTAGTTGCGAAAGCAGGGAATAGCCCCATCTATAGACATCCTTTAGTCGCGCAAGAAATAACTCTATCCATAAATATCTCTTTAGTCACAGTGTTTAAAAATGCCTCCATCCATAGGCCAAACCACCTTTGGGCAGCGCCAAGACTCGCTGCTACTCAATAATGTAACTTTTTTGAGCTTATACGAATAGTACTGCACAGCATTAAGTATTGCCGTTTGTTTTTAACATTGCGTAGTTGTAAGTAAAGTGACTATGAACTGACATTATTTTCGTATTCCTGCCCGCCCGCTTAATGGCAATGTGTTTAATTTAATTTTAATCGAGTTTAACTGTTTTGGTTTATTTTCAAATCCGAGACTGATTCAGTATCATACTGTGAAACCCAAAATTAGAAATTTTCAAAATGGCAAATGTTAATAAAATAATAAATCACATAATGGTCAGTGAATTAAAATTCCCTAGATCTCTGATGACAAAATGCATGTCAAGCAACTCATTCTCACAAATCTAAATTGACCCAAAAAAGCCATTAATATGAGACAAACGGAAATTTTTCCGATTTTCTTGGTGATAAAAACATGCGACTCCAAGCGACGAGATTTTAATAAAATCTTGGAAGTCAGAAATTATCAGCTAAGTTCATCGAAAAAAATAAATCGTTCGTGTGGTGAAACGAACCCGATCGAAGCAATACGAACAATGATTCAAATATAATAATAAGCCCCACTCGATTATATTTTAAAAATAATTTTTTATTATTTTATTTTTATACTTTAATATAAATAATAATTATTATTATAATGTTTTTTAATAAATAATTTATAAAAATTCATAGTATTTTTATTTTTATGAAAAAGATAATTTTAATATAATAAAAATTAAAATTAAAATTAAAAATTAAAATTAAAAAATAAAAACAAAAAAATAAATATAAATGAGGCGATTTGAGAAATCTTTCATCTCCGTTCGCTCTATTTAATTTTTTAAATGAAACAAGTTTGGAAATTGAAAAAAAATAAACAAGCTGGGTCTGGATGAGACCACCTCGTCGCAAACCCTCCGGCCACATCCACAGAAGGTATATAGCTAAATTTCTTCTTCTTTGTCGCACACCGAGCTTTTTTTTATTTTTATGGAAACGACTTTTCCGAATAAAGCCAAATATTTTCACTTTTTTCTATTCGTAACTTTTAAAAATTTCAAAGAATAAGTCGGAAAATTAAAACAAACAAATTTTAATGCCGAAGTTATTTAGTTTTCAAAGATGTTTCAAAACAACGCCACCTAAAATCAGAATCATAACTTTTAGCTGGCGCCCCTATACCACGCCTAGTTGCAACCCATTTTCTTCAGATCTATATCATATGGTCAGACTTGATTCTGTTGGTCGGGGTCGCTGACCCAACTAAAAGCTCACTTTGTAGTGTATCTTCACTCCGAGGTGGTGAAGTTATGATCAAGAAGATCCCAGTTTCCTATGGTGCTAATTCCAAGGCAACACTTCTCTTTACATAAATACGACCTGATCCTAGACAATTCCTCTTCACTAACATAGCTGCATCAAGTGGTCGAACGACTTCGCGATGTCAGAATTTTCAATGACCAAGGTATGATCCGTCATTGTCCAAAAACATAGAAGACACTTTGGTATTCTCTCGAAATTGTTGTTTCCTCGTTTCTTCAGTTTTTTTTTAAAAACCAAGCGGGAATTTAGTGTGTTTCACTGCTTAACTTGTTTTTCGTAATCAAAAAACCACATGAACTTAACCGGCCAAAACCGTGATCGAAGGTTTTCCGTCCTGTCACCTATCGGGTCTTGACTCGGTCAAGAACTGATGGAACCTGGCTATTGACCGGTGGATTGCTCGAACCGGATGATCCAACCCAACTCAACCCATTAAACATTTAAATAAAACTTTTAATTAAAAGCCCTCATATCCAAATTCTAATCTACAGCCCAAGACTTTATTGTACACTTATGAGAATGGCAAGGTATATAAAGACCCTCAATTCTTTATCTCTATTCGATGTGGGACAAGATTAAGGGGGTTTGAAGAATAAAAGAAAAAATTCCAGCTTGCAAGATTCGAACCTAGGTCCTAAAGGACAATAGGTAGGTTCTTAAACCACTATGCCAGCTTCAGTTTTGGTGAATATTGGCAAACAAATTTATAATATTCATTTCTAAAAATTATTACAATATAAATGTAAATATTATTTTTTCTACTTTTCACAATTTTATGTTTTCCGAAATTTAAAAATACTAAATTATGTTTAAAAGAAATTTTTAAAATTTTACTTTCAATAAAGACTTAAATTTTCACAAATTCTCCTTTACAAGATTCAAATTTTTCAATGAAAGTTAAAATATTTATGGTTTAATTATATAAATAAATAAATAAAGATTATAAATATTAAATTATATATATTTAAATAATTTTATATTTAAAAAATATAAATTATATATTTACGACGTCGCTCATTCAACCGCTTGCTAAGACTAATTCCATTCAACCAGCCGAACCGCGAACCCAGAATCCTTCCATTCAATCACCTGGCCCTATTTTTAAACATCGCAAAAATGTTTTCAAAACTGTAAAACCGGTCCTATGTTTCTCTAACCCTCTTAATTTTGATTGATACTTTATGGATTGGTGAGAAAAAAATACAATATTGATGGGATAAAGAGAGGACCAAGAAAAAAAATACAATGTTGATAAGGTAGAGAGAGACCAAGAAAAAAATACAACATTGATAAGGTAGAGAGAGAGAGGGGATCAATTTATATCACAGATAGGTTGATGTGCATAGTTATCAAAGAGACTCCTATCAAAAAACAACAATGCCGGGGCGATTCCAGTGATTGATTCCAGTTGAGAGCATATTCCGACTGCGGATCCAAATTGTACAAGGCTGCAGCAGATGGTAACATCGATGCACTCCAACAGTTTAATGATATTCCTAACCAAGTAACCCCAAAAGGGAACACAGTCCTCCATATTGCAGCCCAATTTGGGCAAGCGGAGTTGGTTGAAAAGATACTTCAATCCCCTTCTCTTTCACCATCCTTACGACATTCCAATGAGAAAGGTGATACTCCGCTTCACCTTGCTGCCAGGGAAGGGCATTTGACGGCGGTGAAAAATCTGATCGCCGCCGCCAAACTACTTTAAAGAGACACGGAGGGGGAGGGGACAACAGTTTGTGAGGCGATGCTGAGGATGAGTAATGAGGAAAAAGACACTGCCTTGCACGAGGCGGTGACATATAATCACTCTGAGGTGGTGAAGTTATTGATTAAAGAAGATCCCCAGTTCACCTATGGTGCTAATTCTGAAGGCAACACTTTCTTTTACATAGCGCGACCGGGATTCAGAGACTTGGTGCAGGTGATCCTAGACAATTCCTCTTCGCCAGCTCATAGTGGTATCAAGGGTCGAACGGCTTTGCATGCTGCCGTAATTCTCAATGACCTAGGTATGATCCGTCAATGTTTGAAAACACAAAAAACATCATTTTAGTATTATCTGAAAATTGTTTTTGTTATCTGAAATTGTTGTTTTCTGTTCTTCAAGTTTTTCAAAAAATAAAATAAATCGAAGGGAACTTAATGTGTTTTCAATGTTTTCCTCGTTTTTTTAGAACAAAAACTGTAACCAAACAGGTCCTATAAGCTTCTTCTTAACCTCTTAATTTTGATTGATATTTTATGATGGTCAGAAAAAGAAATACAATATCGATGGGGCATAAAGAAAGGACAAAGAAAAAAAATACAATGTTGATAAGGTAGAGAGAGACCAAGAAAAAAATACATTCTTGATAAGGTAGAGAGAGAGAGAGGGGGGATCACGCTTGATAATTATTAAATTATAATTGTTATGAATAGGAATATAACATGTTACCATAAAATAATAGTAACAAAATTTTCCTGATCTTGGTCATTTTGTTAGTAATAACAAGGAAGATATTGAAATGGAAGCCCGATTTGAGTAAAGATTTGGATGAAAATGGGTGGTCTCCCCTTCACTTTGCTGCATATGTGGGTTGTCATCCAACGATGGTCAAAGAATTGCTAGAGAAATCTGAGAGGTATGTTGTGTATCTAGGCGTCTTATATGATGAAATTGGAAACAGGACAGCTCTACACATTGCAGCGAGCCAAGGCCATGTCGAGGTAGTGAAGGTGCTGGTCTCACACTTTCCAGATTGTTGCGAGAAAGTCGATGATCTTGGTAATAATGTTCTTCACTTATTTATGTCGGATGAGGAAACATTTCAAACTTCTAGTTTGCTAGGAATTCGCTGGTTATGGGTGAGAGGACTCATGAATGAGAAGAATGTTGAAGGAAAGACACCGCTCCAACTGTTCTACACTTCTTCTTTAGTTAAATATAATAACAATTACATGCCTCGGAAATCCGTGTACATGGCCATGTTTGACCACATCAAAAGATGGAAACTAAGAGTAAGTTCATCAACATTTCAAATTTCCTACCCATTGTTAGTTTTTCATTGAATATGTGTGAAAGCTTGAATCCACACAAAGATACATTAGTTTTTAATATTTTACTTGGCCAATCATACTTACATCCATGAATAAGAGGAAAAAAAATCTTTTCTTTGTAAATAGAAAATATCAGAGGATAATATTATATACAATTTGGTTCTTGAAACATATTACTTTTTATCATTTCTTCCTTACATTTATACGGACCTCATTTAGCTTTCACATTAATCTTTCTCTATCTCATAACTTTTTCATTTTATAACCTAAAATATTAAATATTTATAGTGAGAGACTTCATATAGCCTTTATAATTGCTGGTCTTTATCTCATAAAAATTTCACCTTATAACCTTGTTTATTTATTGTGGTATACCTTACAACTTTCTGTTCTTGGATATATAGCAAAGTTTTTCTTATTCTACAATATGTTCTCATAATATAATATTACAATAATATAATATAACCCATCAAATAGAAAAAGAAATTGATACTAATTAGAAATTTGAGATATATTCTACTTTCAGAGAAGTACGCTTGGCTCCGTGGTTAGTATGAGATCGTCGAGTTCGCTAGAGATCAAGAAAGACAGTGGAAGCAGTATAGAAAGTGAAAAAATAATATCAGAAATGAAGAAAACTATGAAAAGTCATATGGTAGTGGCGGCACTGATAGCAACGGTAACCTTCGCCGCGGGATTCACATTACCTGGCGGTTACATTCAAAGCGGGAGCAACAACCAGGGTATGTCAATGCTGTCGACGCTCCCTAAAAATGGCACAATGGATGCTGCAGGTAGGGCAAATTTTGAAAGCTTTATCATAGAAGATAGCATAGCCATGTTACTTTCTATGTCGGCTATTGTTATTTATTTCGTTGCTTCATTCCCTATAAAAGATATGAAGACCGTCGGGACATATTTATTATTGGGCAATTTGCTCACCGTGTTTGCACTGCTTGCAATGGTGTTGGCATTTCTGGATGGCCTGCGAGCTGTGCTCTCTCCTTCCAAATTCCTTTACTGGATTACCCTGTGCACGCTTTGGGCTAGTTTTCTCTTTTTTTTGACATTGACACCCGTCCCAAGGGGGATGTTGTCTCTTAAAAAAGAAAAGTCTTACCCTGTTAAATTAATTAATCGTATTATTTATTTAGTTGTATTCCTAGGATTCTATCTCCTAGAATTTAATTTTTGTAGCTCAAGAGTCGAGTAAAGCCATTTGTTATTAAGTTACTTTCAGTTTTTCTCTTGTTCCTAATTGAGGTTTCCTAATTTTAATATGATATCAGAGCAAGGTTTCATGAGAAGGAATTTAATATCAAACACAGTTTTCATGGATCTAGCTTTGGAGATCGTATAATTCTTGGCGTGATCGTATAATTGATGTTTTGACGATTTCACCTTGACTTATGGTGGGTTTTAAGAATGGATTTGTTTCTTTGCAATGTTTCTCTCTACAATCTAGTATTTCGTTTGGTCTTATTTATTTTGTTTCTTGATTATGACTACTAAAAGCTTCAATATGTGAGTGTAAGATTGGATGGAAAGAATTATTCGTATTGGAGTTACGTGATGAGAAATTTTCTTAAAGAAAAAAAATTGTAGGAAAATGTTACTAGAGCTTGTGTAAAACCTAAAACTACTTATCAGAATTATGCTATTGAATTAGATACATGGGAAGCAAACAATGCAAAAATTATCACTTGAATTAATAATTTTGTTGAGCATTCAATAGGTAGACAATGGTAAAGTATGAGACGACAAAAGAGGTTTGAGATCACCTGCAAAGGTTATACACTCAATCAAATTTTGCAAATAGTATTGCTGGAGATTGACATACGTGTATTAAACGCGGTTGTTCATAGATTCGATCAATTGCCTTCTTATAAAATCAAATGAATTAAAGACATGTGGGATTTCCATATTGCTTGTAGAGAAGAGCAAAAAATGAGTCTTAAATTCTTGATGACTTATCAGATATTTGAGTTTTAATTTTTACTTTTCGCAATCATTCTAATCAAGCAGTTGCCGTTTTTGTTCAACCATGACTTTACATATCACTCAAAATATTAATTCAAATAATAGTGATATATTCTATATAATAATAACATCCCTATAACTATTAGAAATGTAAATATCTTCCACGTAAAATTTAGCACTTCCAATTTCCCACAATTATACAAAATAAACATGTATCATTCAAATCACCAGAATTTTGCTTTCAACAAGTAATTATACATATTCAGTCACCAAATAATAATCGAAGATGTTAATCATATATGGTCCAAAAATAATGAAAATCTCAATACCCAGCATCACACATGTCCACTTTCAATCAAAATGAAATGAATTCGAGCACTAACAAATTAATAGACTAAAAATTTTACACTAATAGTATATTACTCTCCTCATTAACCAGCCAAAAGTTTACACGATCAAGACAGAAATGATGCACAACACAGAAGAAGGAATTTATTTAGAAAAACAACTGCATGGATCAATATGATCTTAAACATTAGATTACAATAGACTATCAACAATTTGTTTATATATAAAAGAAGAACAAAAAGCAGCAGTGAGACACTGATTAACATGAGAAGGCTAAAGATCTGTGGCAGCACAGCGTATATGCCGTGGCAGAATGCCAACACCATTGATTCCATGCCATAGATTGTCAAAAAGCTCCCAGAGATGGTGTTTGTCGAGATCTTCGCTTTGATGCACGGCCAGAAAATAGAAGACGAATAAAGCGGACACAGACAAAGCCATGGGCTAAGGTATCCATTAGAACGAATGCTTTGAATGCTGCTTGCTTTGTTTAGGGTTGCCATCCCATCATGTTCACTGTAACCACCAGGCAGCAGAATCCAGCCGCAAAGCTGTTATACAAGTGCTTTGCCAATTAAACGAGGTTCACCTATTTTCTTGCAGCCAGAGATGAAATTCCTCCCACTACTTATATTGACGTCAATATTGATTTCACTACTACTACCTCTGTCTTCCTTCTCCCTCTCCACCCAACTAAAAGGTCCAATACCATTTCTTATTGCTTCTGAATTTTTTACCCAAAAAAGAAAATTGAAAAAAAAAAGATTCCTTTGGTCAGAGTTTGACACGCATGGCCTTCAATAGCTAATAAAAATGGAAAAATGTTGCATGCATACGAAATCAAGCACTATGGGAACAGTAATATATATGCAAATCATTTTTCAACCATAAAGAGTTGAAAAGAAAAATCTGAGAGTGGAGGTCTCACATGAGGGTTGAAAAGAGAGACGGATGTGAGACCAATTGGATTTGGGGCATCACATTGGGGAGAGCTTATGAGAAAGAAAAAACAAATAGTGCTGCACGTAATTAAAGAGCAATGAGTGATAAAATTACGAGAATTGTGAGCCTATCTTGATGGGCATGTGAAACTTATGAAAAGACAATACTTGAGTACGTAACATCTTGAGGCATGTTTATACATAGCGGAGCTATTTTTTCGTCCTTATACAATAGAGGTTTGAGAGTTCTATATACTATATTATAATAAGTGCTATTATTTTTTTATAATTTCATTTTCTATGGATTGATATAGCCACCTACTTGTACTTTCATTTCCCTGTAGGTGACACGTAATCCCAACAGCTAGCATCAGCATCAGCATCTGCATGCATATGGAATCAGGTAGGTTAGAGATGACCAGCTTACCTTTGGCAGCCCATTGTTGGTGATTCCTGAAACTATGTCCACAGGGGTTAAGTTCTTAACTTCTCTTTCGTTCATAAGTCCTCTCACTCTTAATCCATCGTTTTATAAAAATGTCCCCTGATACTCTTGCTCTTCATCAAGTAAGGAAGTGAAGAACATTATTGCCGCATTTCATCAACCTGCTCGCAACAGTCTGAGAGTAAGATAGCAGTAGATCTACTATGTTCATACCCTATACTTGCAATATGAAGCTGTTTTGTTGCCATCTTTGATCCTGAGGTAGGCTATAGATTTATCTGATGGTCGTTTAGTTGGCTGCTTCTCATAATAATCTTAGTATAGCCAAAGTGGGCGGCACAGTGGAGCGGGTGTGGGAGTCCACCCATTTTCATCCGCTTCTTTGGTCAGACATTGCTTCCATTCCAATAATTTAGCTTTTATTCCTAATAAATAAATGAACATATAAAGATATATAGAAACTAAAACATCTTTAACCATAGATTAAATTCATTTCGGTTGTGTTTGGTTGGTGGAAAATAATAAGGAAAAAAAAAACTAAATACTAAGAAAATTGATTCTCTTACATGTTTATTGATTTTGTTACCTATTTGGTTGTGTAATAAAAAATCTTATAAAAAATCAAATATAAATAAAATTATTTGAAAATTCATTCGCATTCTTAAATTATTTGATCCGAATTAAAATAAATAAATAAAATTATTTTTTAATGGTGTTAGGAAACTTATGCACCCACCTTTCTCCATATTGATATGACATTGGAAACCTGACATGGCATATGGAAGGCTGTACTCTTGGTCATTTCTGAATAACAGCAATGCAAAGTAGTTCACCTGCTGGTGAAGTGCCGGTAAGCCGTATGATTATTTCCAACAGGTCTCCATGTCCTCGCTCCACCGCCATTTAGAGAGGCGTTCCACCAGAAATATTAGGACCATAAATAAACTGAGGGTCTTCCTTAATCAATTATTTGACCACCTCAGGGTGATGATATCTCACTGCCTCATGTAAGGCCGTGTCTTTCCCCTCATTGGCCAACAGTAAATAATAGGTATCCAAGGACAACAGCTGAGCTGGTTGAAAGAAATAATTGTCCTCTAATTGAAAGCAAGAAAAAAACAAAAACAAAAACCAAAAGTAAATAATAGGTATCCAAGGACAACAGCTGAGCTGGTTGAAAGAAACAATTGTCCTCTAATTGAAAGCAAGAAAAAGCAAAAAAAAACAAAAACCAAAAGTAAATAATGGGTATCCAAGGACAACAGCTGAGCTGGTTGAAAGAAATAATTGTCCTCTAATTGAAAGCAAGAAAAACAATAAAAAATAAAAAATAAAAAATAGTTATCCAAGGACAACAGGGAGCTGGTTGAAAGAAATAGTTATCCTTACCCTCTGCTTGGAACCAAATCTAGGATCAAATTCAGTTCAATTTAATAAATAGAATTCAATTAAGTTCATTTCTTCATAAAATTCATTTGTTTGGAATGAAAATGAAATTAATAAAATTGAATTGATTTATCTTATTTAAAAGAATTTGAGAAACAACTAAATTTTTATTACTTTACTATAATATATTTTTATAAGATTTTAGAGGGTTTCGCACGATAAATATGGGTTTCTCATTTTAGATGAAATAAGACTCAATTTTAGTCAAAGCCATTAGAATTCTACACAAATCACACATTTTTTGATTCAATTATTTCTATACGGAAATCTTCATTTTTTGCTCCTAAATGAATTATATTCTTCCCAATTCTATCGTTTATAAATTTCCAAACGTGATATTTGGATTCAATTCTATCCAATTGAATTGAATTCCATCAAAAATAAAGGGATTCCAAACATAGTACTGACCGAGTTAATTTCATAGATGCCCTTCTTGTCAGTAGGTGAAGTGGGACGTCTCCTTTCGGGACAAGCCTCGTCCCAGTGAGATGGAGATGAGGATGAAGTCAATTTGAGAATCGTGCTCGAGACATTCCCTTTTAGGGCCGCTTGAGTCGCGGCCAAGATCACTAGCTTTTCTTACACTTTCTAGCATCATCCGCTTCCAAAGATGCCGATGTCGCTGATGCATCCTTGTACACCCAAGATCCATGTATGTGGTCTTGGTCCCGGCTATCACTCCTCGACCTCCCCGCGAACGATAGGTGGAAAACCGGTCAACACAATAACAACTCAATAACAGAGAGTGGCAGAAGGCACCTAAATTCCCTTTACTGGTGTTAATCCATGCAGAGTGACTAATAAAATATAACGCAAAAACATAAACTGAAAGCAATACAAGAGACACAATTTGTTTAACGGAAAACCCCTTAAAGTAAGTGGTAAAACCACGGTCCTCTGCACCAAAGAAATAGCTCCACTATGATCAATAGAGGTACAAGAGAGTTTCTCAATAAGTGCACCAAAAACGGCTATAGCTAGCAAACCGCACTAAACACCAATGCTCTCCGATGAGAAATGAGAAGAAAAACCCCAAAAGAGAACATAAACTCCGCGAAACACTTATCATCTCTCGGCCGATATCGATCACTTGTCAAACTTGTCGCAAATCAGCCCAATCAAATCCAAGTGAACTAATCCGCAAATTGTAATTAAAACGATCCTCGTTGGACGCGCGAAAAATCACAAAGGCTTTTCTTCTCCTCCTCTCTCTCTTTGCTTCTATATTTCCTCATAAAATGAAAGAGCACACTCTCTTTCGCTCTAATTTGACCCCTCTCCACTTAAAAAAGTGAGACAAGTGGGCCCTCACAATTTGGGCTTTTACTCCACATAGGAAGGGAGCCCAAAACCTAACAAATCTCTCGCTCACAACTATGTGGAGATGACCTCCAAACCGGCGATCTCACAACATACTAAACTTCCTCTGCAATACCTAGTCATCATATCGCATCCATTATCGCATGAATTTTAGCCAAATTTCCAACAACTTAGCATCCAAAGCATCCCAGATCTCAATGATAAATACCATGTCATCGCTTAGACCTTGAATGAAAGGTCGATGCTCTTACTAAGATAATAGCACTCGACTATCCACAAATAGTAGATATTTATCTTGAACACCAAGCTCCCAAGAATTTCTTCACCCATAGCAACTCCTTGCATGCTTCCTTGCAATGGCAATAAATTCTGCCTCTGTAGTAGACAAAGCTACACACCTCTGCAACCTGGACCGCAAGTCATAGCTCCCTACAAATTTAATCAAGTATAACCTAAAAGACTTCCTCGAATCAATGTCTCACCATATCTAAGTATGAGTATCCCAATTACGTAGGCTTATCATCACCAAAACAACAAAAGCATCATATTAATAATACCTCGAAGATTCCTGCATCCATTTTACAAGATTCCAATGCTCTCTACCTGGGTTTGACAAAAATCTACTGACTGTACCAACAACAAGTGCTATATCCGGTCTCAGCACACCATCGCGATACATCAAACTTCCCATTACAAATGCATAAGGAACCCGTTGCATATATAATTTCTCATCTCATGTGATGGACTTCGTTTAGAACTCGGCCTTAAAATGAGTAGCAAGAGGAGTGCTTACCACCTTGGCCTTTCCATGTGGAATCTCTCCGCAACACTCTTTTAATGGTCAGGATGTACTCCACAACTTTTTCTCATTTGTCACGATGATTCTTACCAAGAATCCCCGCTTTTAGCAACTCCCATGTCCTTCATGGCAAAATGACTTTCCAATTGCTCTTTAACCCTGGCTAATCATGGAAACACATTTTTCCCAACAATAAGCATGTCATCACCATATAATAACAAAGATAATGAAGTCATCATTAGAAAGCTCGACAAAGACACAATGGTCGAAGTAGTCTTCTATGTAACCTTGCTCACACACATAATAGACCTCAAACTCGCACGCCCCCAAAACCCGGGGTCCCGCACCACCGTCAACCTCGTTGATCCTCGTGGTGTCTCATATCATGAGACCCATACATGAGTAAAATGACCCAATAGGGCCCATCATCCATACTCGTCCATACGATTACAAGGCCATACATTTCTATAGATCTAATAGTTATATCATAACTCCTAATACAAAACATATATATAAACTAGGTCGTTCTAATATATACACAAAACAAGAATCAAGGCCACAACCGACTCCGCTCTATATCCCGACTCTAAGGAGCTCGTCTCGCTCGCACTGCCTTTCAGACTGGTGTGGGTCTCACGACGGGGTGAGCTAACTCCCAGTAGAGATAAATCTTACAAGGGCTACTCCCCACCTAGGTGCACATGCAATTGATCATTTCATAGTCAAACCAACAACCAACCCGTGCATACATGTTGTATTATCATGGAAAAAAAAACTACATGCATGTATGAGATGACACTCTACATGCCCCATATACCAGGTCAACCTTCGACCCACCACCCAATGCAAGTGCTAACGGAAATCAATACTCGAGTCGTCCCGACTTCATCTCATAACCCGTAGTCTATGTGGATATTTATTTAATCATTTCGCGTGTCTTTTTGGGCAACATAATCCAGTCTCACTGCGAGTCTCTTACACCCTCCGACATTTTTCGTGCTTTCACCGGTGGATACGCTGTCTAACCAGTTTTTCAGGCTTTTCACATGAGGGGGGTATCTATCCCCTACTTGCTACGCCCGACACATTTCATTTTCCATTTTCATTTAACACTGTGGAACTCAATTAGATTTCGTCCCATTCCCAAGCCCACACGATTCTGCACTAAACACAGTGCCAAACCATGTACACACACCCATGTAATGCGATGTTACCGCACACCAATGCAATGCAATTTGTGCCACTACACTCAAACCCATGACCAATTTATGAAGACCTCTACATGGACATTCTACACCATACACTATGTGTGTGCTAGGAACACTCATGTCTAATGCACACAACATTCCATATATTCAGTTCAACATCAGCATATATACATGCAGTCATGTTATTATTCCATACATTCAAATCAGTGCATCACATAAGCATGCACTACATCTTTTCTATCATTCAGCTCATTCATGTCAACACATCATTCAAGCATGTATTAACATAATTCCAACAATTACTTAAACAAGTAATGCTATAATTCATATTCCCAGGCTGAGACATAGTGTGTCAATCATATAGCCAAATGCATATAATTATTTCTATCTTTATCACACATATGTCACATAATTTCACACTTTCAGTATGTCATTGAATTTATGGCAATAACACACATTAGTCATTCTCGACTATAAATCCCATATAAGCCGTTCAAATAATCCGACTTAGTCCGTAAAGTCCGCTTTGTAAATACCACACAAAACATCCAACATGCAATTCCCTCGCACAGCCATATGCAAATCTCCCAAGCATTTACATAAACCTGCTTCAAAACGGTCTTGAAATTAGAAATCCGACCATTCCTCAACCGTCCGTGATCCGCACTAATTTTCAGCCTGGGCATTTTGGCTGAGCACTTTATTTTATTAAATTCTGCATCAAGAGCTTTCCGTAGAGTCCAAGAACTCATAAATCGGAGTTCGGATCGGAAAGCATGACTGGCCCAAAGTTGACGCGGCCTATTCACAAGGGTGTAAGTGAATTCGGGCACACCCTCGCTTGCCATTCCGTCGGATTTTGCCATATCCTAATTACAAGTGTTCGGTCTCGGACAGTCCCGAAACCTCATAAAACTGGTTTTTGACCATCACACAATCACAAACAAACCACACAACATACAAATTCGCCCAGAAAATCGATTTAAACCCGTAGGGGCTGTTTACACCCGCCCTAGGCGAAAATAACCAGAGTAGGAGAAAATCTACCCTCAGAATACCGCTAGCTGTAAATTTTCATTGTCCGGTCCGCTTCAACGCGTTAAGAACACTCCTTCCTTTTCCTCTTTCTTTCCCTCTCTTCCTCCCCCCTTTCTTCTTCTCTTTTTCTTCTTTCCTTTCTCCCTTTCCTTTCCTCCCTTTCTCTTCTCTCCTTTCCTCCCTTTCTCTCTTTTTTCCTTTCCCCCCCTTCTTCTCTCTCCTCACACTGCCTCCCATGGATTGCTTGCCGCCCCTTTCACAGGAGAACAACCCATTTCCAGCTTCCCTTATAGGCTTCCAAAGGAGCTGCAGATGTTGACACATGGCTTGCCATGGGTCACACATGCATGTTTTTGTGCTATAGATATTAGACACATGGCTTGGGTTATAAATATCCACATGGCTTGCCATGTGTCGCCCGACACGCCTTTCTTCGAAATACGTGAAATTTCGACTATCTCAGAATTCAACGAAATTTGATTGGGTAGCTAGATTTCACGAGACGATTCCAACGGTGCAATCCGTTTTGTCATCCGAGATATAAAAAAATCCCAACTTTTCTCCAGACTATTTCTAGTAAATTACCGTTTTGCCCCCTTTTTTTCTGAAAAATTTAAATTTAAAATTTTCACGGGTTTTACACAAACTCTCGTAATTACCCGCTCGGAGCTCCGCTTCAAACCATATAGCTCTTTCTAAGCCTACACACATAGCCTTTCTTCCCTTCAACATGAAACCCATCAAAGTTGCTTCATATGCATCTCTTCTTCCAAATCACTCATGAAGAAAAGTTGTTTTTACATCCATTCTATTCTTACTCTCCAAATCAAGTTATAGCAAATGCAAAGTCACGCTCTAATGGATGACATTTTTACCACAGGAGAGAAAATTCATTAAAATCAACACCCTTCCTTTGACTAAAGCCTTCTCCTTCACCACTAATCCGGGCTTTATACCCTGAGACATAGTGTTACTTTCATGCTTCACCCTATAGATCCACCTGTTATCCAAGGCCCTCTTACCTTTAGGCAACTTCACTAAATCAAAAGTGTGATTATCATGTAAGGATTTCATCTCGTCCTTCATTGCATCCAACCACTTTTTCTTTTCTTCACTCTCCATGGCCTCTGTAAAGCACTCAGGTTCTTCATCATCTGTTAGAATCACATACTCATTAAAGAGAATACCCGCTTAGAAGGTTTGCTCTCCTGGCTGACCTCCCGAGTTGAACTTGAGGTCTCGGTAGCATAATCATTTTCATCTTGTGACATGTCATGCTCCCTCTTCATCATCAACAGAATAACTTCATTTCATATGCGTTGTTTGAACAACGACATCATTCCGAGCACGCATTCCGTATTCTGAATTGGCGGCCGAACAAACTAAAATCAACCACACCATTGTCTTCCTGGGTGTAGACTTCTCCATCTTATCAATGCGTCTTCAATGGTTTGATCTCTTCCATGAATTTCCCCACATCACGCTTCTAACAAAGCTTCTTCCTCAATAGATCATGTAACCTCGTGAACTTCAAATCTCATCCCTCACCATAGCCAATAACAGCAAAATCACTTTGACTTTGCATCCAACTTGATCTTTCATCCTTGAACATGCACAAAACTCTTGCGCCCAAAAACCCTTAAAGTGATCATACTGGCCATTCCCAAGCTAAACCAAATTCTTGCCTGCACTCCTTACTATTCAAAGCAACAGTAGGACTAGAATATCCATGATCCAAGTACAAATCCTGGTCTTTAATTTTCGTTTGGTTGTGATCCATTAATCTTACTTCAAGTATTTTACTTATTATCTTATTTAACTAATTCCATTAATCTTCTTGTGTAATGCCTACTATTCTGACATTGATGCTTTTTCCCATCTAAATAAATGTGCTCTCCGCTTAATTGATTTTGCCTTCCTTTTTAGAGAAGAGACTACTGTGAAAAAAGGGCTCGCTGCCTAGGCACCCAGAGATTTCCTAAATTCCGTGATGTATAGGTGTAAGGCAAAATTCAGAGGAATTATGTGTAAACCTCACAATTGGAGAAACCATCGCTAAGCATCTAATTAGTTTGGATTCTTATAATCCAAGCTCCTCTTTATGCTTCGTCTAATTACCAGAGTTTTGATTTAAAATGAGCCCCATACTTCTTTTCTTTTTCTCTCCCCCCTTTCCCCAATGGGGATTTTTGTTGGAGAGTTAGGACCGAGCGAGGGGTGATAAACTGCGCAGTATTTCTAAATTCATCGTCATGTGCATCTTTATCATCATCATCTGTTATCAACATGATACAAGAAAACAAATATAGCTCAAGATGACTATGTAAAAGAGCTATTACCATTTTGATCAGTAACTTTGAACAATAGTGGCAAAGTATGAGTTTCAATCTACTTATGTAACGCCCCAAAAATACCCTAGAATTTTTTTTTATAATTTTATTATATATTCCGGGTATAAATTGAGCTAACTTGGGTATTTTCCGGGAATTGTTAAATGAATGTTGATTAAATTATTATATGATTAAAAGCCAAATGCAAATATTAAATGTTAAAATGAGAAATTAATTGAACCCGAAATAAACCTATGAAAAAGGGCAAAATTGAAATTGTGAAATAAGGACCTAAGGGTCATGGTTAGAAAGAAAAATGTCTATGTGTGATTAATGAGAATTTAAATGCAAATAGAGACAAATAGTGGGTAAGCTTAGCAATTAGGAGAACTCAACCCAAACTGATTTGTGCCATGCCAAAGGCCTTATGTGACATGGGATATTTAAGACCAAAAGTGGTCTTGGAAGCTCATTTTGAGCAAAACGTTTGAGAGAGAGAGAAGGGAGAGCTAGGGCTTGCAAAGTGAGGTTGTGATTCTTGCTCCATTAAAGCAAGAGTTTAAGAGATCAAATTGAAGAAGAAAGCTTGGCAATGAAGATTGAAAAGGATTTAAGGTAAGAAAACCAAACCCTAACCCCTTTCTACTGTGTTTGGTTTAATAAACCCTCAATGGTATAAAAGAATGGATGGTTTTAGTTCAGTTTGAGATCGTTTTGCATTGTTTAGATTGGTTTGGATTGGTTTGGAGGAGGTTTGTAAAAAGGGAAAAATGGGTCGGGGTTTTCAAAGGAAATGTCACAAATTTTGTCAAGACTCCCGTTCTTGCTTTCAGATTGCTATAATCATCCAAATGAAGTGATTCTAATTGGTAGAACCATAAGAGATAGGTCTAAAAACGTATGGAAGGGACCGTGAGAAAATTGTAGCTCTAAGGCTCCGTATTTAAATGTGAGCTCAGCAGCTCACGGTTATGCTCCTGCTTTGGGTATCATATAGTGTTTTGGCTATAGCTGAGTTTCACTATCCAATTGAACGATTCAAAATTTCGGTAAAATAGACTGTGTAATACTTTACTTGAATAAGTGTATGAAACGTAACCCCAAAGGCTTAGGTAGAAATTTGTCAAAGTGGAGCTATGTGTAAGAACAGTCTGATTTTGCTTTGCAAATTGGAGTAGTTTTGATGTAAAATGCAATAACTTGAGTTTTGGTGATCCAAATTGGATGATTCCAGTTGGAGAAGAAACCTTAGAACCATAGCTTCAAATTAGTGGAAGGAACCATTACTAAATTATGGAGTTAAGACCCATGAAATTGGGAATAATAGTAGGTAACCGAGTGAGCTGGGCATACTGACCAGTTTGGCATTAAAATGGTGTAACTTGAGTTTGGGTGATCCAAATGAGATTATTTCAATTCCTACTAAAAATAGACTCATAGAGATAAAAATGTTTTGAAGGAAGCATGAGCAAATTAGGGCTCATGTGTCCTCTGTAAAATTTTGGTAAGTGAAGGTATCGGGTAGACATAAACCTCACTAAAAACTCCTATAATAACCTACCAATATGTGATTGTCATTGTATTTGAATAGGGGATGACGAGGAGGAAAGCCCGCATTGAAGTTGAGATTCTGAAGATCGGAATCAAAGCGACGATTTTGGTTTGTTCCATCTTCTCATATTCTCGTTTCAAGATTTGAACTATTTGTTCTAAATGCATAAGACAAACATATTGAATTGATTTAATTGATTTGAGAAAAGTGATTGTGAAATGTTTGCATATGACAATTGCATGATCATTGAAAATGAACTGTTTACACAAATGTACGTATTGTACTATATTTTTCTATAAAGGATTTGAACGCCCTTAATAGAATGTTAACCGTTTATTTCACATTAAGGATAGATTGACATACCAATAGTGGTCAAAATAGTAGTACTGCGAATGATTGTATTGATGTGTCAATTGATCAACAAACTCAACGAGACCGTGACGAGAAGTGTTCAATAATTGATTTTTTTTTTTAATAACTAATGAGCCCGGGACCGCATCGTGTTATAAAACCATTTTTATACTGCTTACAGCCTAAATGGGACCGTGCTGATTTCAATATCCTATATCGAAAAACATAGGTTAAATTTGTTAAGGGACCGAATTGAATCGACGGAGATTGTCACAAATTGAAATTGAAAAGCATGATTGCGAATTGAATGAAAAGAGTATTTGAAATGCATGATTTGATTATCAATGACTTATTGCATATGGAAGTGTATATTTGATTTGATCAATGAATCATAAATGATTGTATATGAAATAAGTAGGCGTATTGTATTGACATTGATCATCCAAAAGATCTCAAAGTCGTTAGTAAAACCGCATGACGGTTTAAACTGAAACCGAGAATGGAATTGTATAGAACCGCTAAGCATGAAAATACTTAGCGTGTAGTTTTATCTATGCGCAGGTACCGATTGAATAGGAGCGAAAAGCAAGATCAAGGAGCATCGAGTCATAAAGAAAGAATTGCGGAATATGTTCCGACATATGCATTCACCCCATATCTCTTTTTGAACATTGATATTTTGTAAAAACAATTTCAACTCTGAATATCTATTTTGTAATCATTTAGCAAGGCTTGATATGCCTTTATAGTAATTGTACTTTTGCATGAATGAAATGAAATGGGCTTACCCCTTTAAAAACGCTTCCGTATATTTGAAAAGGATTTTATGCCAACTGAAGTGTAACGCTACGACGTGTTTTTGATAAATGATTTTGATAAGGTGATTGAGTGACATTAGAGCAACTTAGACTCGGTTTGGACTCGCCAAAAAGGGTCGGGCCGGGAAAGGGGTGCTACAACTTCCCCACTTTGATACATTTATAATTTGATACTCCAGATTCAGCTTCTTTTTAATCTCCATCAACTTTGTTTTAGACCTTGTGATTGAGCCTCTCCCTTTCAAACTCCCTGTATTTGTTTAAATACCTTGCCATAGCCTCAGCACATTCATCAAATCCCAAAGCCCTCAGTGCCCATTCAGACTCCCTGCTCATGAGCCATCTCTAGGACCAAATTAGTTATCTTGATTGTCTAAAAATACATCTTCTATCATTGATTTTTATATATATGTGCCAATGCATGTGCATATGTGAAGTATCATGGAGTAAACCAATCAGGATCCAAGTCAAAGGTGAGCGAATAACTTCCTTTTTCTTCCCATCCATTATTTGATTATGGGAATTAGGCCATTTCTTTTGAGTGTGATGATACTATTACATGTTGGAAAACAAAAATAATATTGTTATAAGGCATTGAAATGGCTATGGAAATGTCACTAAGAAATCTCTTGAATCTCAAAGAGGCACATGGATTGCAATTGGTCTCCTAAAGAAATGGATGTATCTAATGCATATATTCCTGTTCTGTAATTAAGTTCAAGTAGCACTTGCATGCATCCATGTAAATACGTTATTGCATGCATCCATTTGCTAGCTCGTGTAATATTTTCTACTTCATTATTTTTCTATTTCTTAATGAAGCCACTTCATTTTTTCAATTAGGAGTAGCTACTGTGAATCTTGTTGCAGGAGAGAAGCCTGTGGATGTTTACTCAAAAATTGCTGCCAAGTCTGATAATTTTTCAATTTTTATGCCTTCCTTTTCCAAAAGTATGATGGGGTGCTATGAAACTTTGTATGCTTTTTCATGCTTTTATGAACAACTGTTTATTGTTCTACAACCTAAAAAATTGCGAGCTTGAATTCCTTGTGGCTACACCTGAGATTCTTTGAGCTCATTCTCGAAGGCTATTGACAATATGGTCTCCTATTGGTAAACAATTTACCTTTTCATAAATATAAAATATTTTATACAGTGTTTTATTGTTTACTTTTCATTTAACTTGATTCATTTTAACACAAGAAAATAGAACTAGATATCTTTGCAGGGATGTATTTTTCTCAACTAGGCTAAAACAAGTAGAATGAGATGGAAATGATTAATATGATTATTTGTTGCCCTGAATATGAAGGTTGACATTGGATATTCTTGTTAAACTGTGGAAACGAAGCATGCATACATTTTGATAAAATAGAAGGATATTGCTTACAATATTGAACTACTATTAACTTTTTAATTATCTTTTTTGAAGATTGGTAGCAGTGAAGTTTTGTTTGTCATAGCTAATTTATATTTGTTGAGCAATGTTTGAATGGCCACAAGAGAAAAAATGTGGCAGAGTAGCTAACATGAAACACCTGGGCAGCAGTAAGCAAATGATCAATACAAAGCTTTTCCGGTGTCTGTATGCATATTGCTTAGTGTTTTTGTGTCGTGTGCTATAGGAGATAGTGAGAGTGGGAAGAAGAAGAAAAAAAATAAAGAAAGGGTTGCATTCATAACAAAATCTGAGGTTGAAATCCTAGATGATGGAGGAAGTACGAAAAGAAGATGCTGAAGAACAGCCCAAAACCAAGGTAAAACACTGTAGCAATCAACAGTAAAGAAAAAAAATGTACCCTAAATAAAACAAATTCTGTTTTTCCTCCTAATCTGTGCCCCTAATAGTTTTTGTTTATTATTATTATTATTAATCTTTTCATTTTGTTTATTTTTTCTTGGCTAGGTTTGAAAAATATATAATTTCCCCATACTTCTTATGATCTCTAAAACTGAATAAGCCAAGTGAATTTACAGCAGGTAACCGAACAAACGGTTTCCAAATCTTACCAATAAAGTAGAGGCGATATAAGACGACCAAGAGAGAATCTCTGCTGGGAACTTCTCTCTAGCAGGTCTTCCATAAGGCCAGAAATTTGTTTGGTCATGTTGTATTGATGTAATTGTTGTTGTCAGAATCAAAGAAAGAGTCTCCAAATATGAACAAGGCTGCTACTACTTCAGTTGCTTGGTTTTCTGGGTTTTTGGTTTTGCTGAGACTGCTCATTGGGAAGAGAAGTAGAGTTGGAATCAAGATGCAGGAGAGGGAGCTGATCAGCCTGGCCATGGCTTAGACTTGTTCACCTTAGTCTTACTCATCATCATGCCTTATTTATAATTGACCCATAAATGTACTAACTTCATTTTTCCTACTTTTGAAATGATCAAACTATCCACGTAAAACATTAGGGACCTCCAAGCACTCTCTTCTCTCGAACTAGCCTTGTTTCGTGTGGTCACAAGTAAACATCTCAAACTGTGTTGATTGCAAATTTATGTGTGAACGAACAGTTAATATATGCCTTGAGGAATCAACAATAGTTAAGCTCCTAAACTCGATGCCCATAGTAGCGCCAAAAACCCTATCCATAGTCACCCCAGGTTAAGGCCGGGCGACTGGTCCCATCCATAGTCACACTTATACAACTCGGCGTAATGTCCCATTCATACACACTTAGTCATGCCAAAGGATACGTCCCATCCACAAACACCCTTATAGTTGTGGTCAAAGAATATCCCCATCCATATTCATATCTATAGTTGCGCTAGAAACGCACTCTATCCAGTCAATCACTTTTAGTCAGGGCCAACAAAGACCTCATCCATAGTCATAACTTTTAGTTGCGGCTAGAAAACGACCCCATCCATAGACCCTCATTAACTATCAACACCTTTAGTAGGGGCCAAATCAAAAAATTGCAACTATAACTTATAGTCATACCCTCTATAGTCACACCTTGTTGCAGCTCATTTACTTTGCATCTATATCATGTAGCTGCACTTAGTCTTCTCTTTTGTTAGGGGTCAATGGCCCCAACTAAAAGGTCACTTCCTTGTAGTATATGCAAATTAGAAAAATGTTATATTAATTTAATTGTTATATCTCGATTCCCGAAGGTGGGGAGATTCCCTTAGGGGGTATGTGGAACATTGGAATGGAAAATGAGAATCAAGAATCATTTTCCATTCTTATTTCTAATGGAATGGAATCAATAATTGTTTATTTCTAGTTTTGGATTAATTTAGGAATCTTACATGACAATGATTATTTATTTTTATTTTGTATTTGGTAATATTGGAATTGAAATGAAAAAGAAAATAAATTGAAAATAATATCATATCACATGATTTTAAGAGTAATTTTTTTTTTGAAGTTGGATAACGATTTACCCAAATAATGGTTTTATTTAGTCAAACAATAAGCTACAATTAGTTCTAATTTTTAATAGTAATATCTATTTTTGGAAACTTTAGTATTTAGGATTTTATTTTTACTACAAGAAAATATAATATTATTTTGTATTTAGTTGTAAGAAATTTTCAAAAAAAAAATTTATTTTCGTGTTATCTGTTTGATAATTATGACGTAAAAATCATTTAGAAATTACTAAAAAATGTATAGATTTTAAAATATTTTTAAATTGATGAAGATAATTTTGGTGTGTTAGAAAAATAATCTATTTCAATTGAATTTATATACAAAATCAAGATAGAAATTGGTAAATATTTTTGAAGCAAATTAATATGAAGGTAAACCTGTGGTGGACTCGTATAGAAATGTAAATATTTTACTTGACCATTCCATTAGAGGCTTGATGAAGATATGAGTAAAATAACATTTTAAATTTTTAAATTTTTATGAGAATGAAAATGAGAATATAAACTATTGTTTATATTTTTTTTCTAGAGAAAATCAATACTTTATTTATTTTCAATTAAAAAACACTTTATGAGAAAATCAATACTTTAATTTATTTTCGATTAAATTTTTTTTATGAGAAAATCTATAACACCTCAAATTATATCCTAATAGTTTATTACAGTTTAGGGTATAATATAAGTAAAATTTGTATTTTTCGGACATTAAGTGTAAAGTGAGAAAAAGGTTAAAATGGTAAATGTCACTATTAAGGCCCAGTTACTATAACTCTAAGATGAGCATGCTATCAGAGGAATTTGAGCAAGTTGATTTTGCAATTAAAGAAAGATAAAGGACTAAAAATGAAAGGGTTAAGAATTTAGGCAAAATTGAGATAAAGCCAAACATGACCTCACAAGAAAGGGAAAATTTATTTAGTTTAGAGAGACTTAGGGTTATGGTTTTGGAGGAGAACCAAATTGGGTTTCCTGTTTTTACTTCCTCCATCTTTTGAGTTCTATTTGATCAAGTATAGGAAAGGAATTGAAGAAGTGAAGAAAATGAAACTAGTTGAAGTGTTCAAGAAGTTCAAGGTATGGAAATTCTCATAAATTCCTCTTTGTTTAGGGTTGTGTTATGAGAAGTCCGAATTCTTCTCTTATATGTATTTTGGGTTGGCTTAAGTTAGATTTGGGAGTTGTTTTGTTTTGCTTTGATTTTGATTTGCAAATTTCTGGTGAAAAAGGGCAAACTGCCTGTTTATGGAAAATCCAATGCTCCACGCCTAGGCGTAGGAGTGCTTGCCTAAGTGTAGGTCTTCGCCTAGGTGTAGGAACCCACGCCTAGGCGAACCCAAGGCTGCATTTATGAACTTTCTGAATCGCCTAGGCATAGCAATGCTTAGCATAGACGAACATCTTCCCCTAGGCGTATCATTTCTTCACCTAGGTGTATCGGCAAATCCTGTTTTGTTTTCTCTCTTCCGTTAATCTAGCAATCATCCATTGGATTAATGGAGAATCCTAATAAGTGAATGAAGGGGTCTCGTGGAGGCGTATACAAGGGATATGAAATGCTCTAAACCTCGCCACTCTGCTGGATCCCCAAGACGGCAAACATTATTTATCACTATTTGCTAATGGACAAGAACAATATAACAAACTCATTAATACATATAATTGTATGCCTGCCTAAGACCGAATAACGAATGAATAGGCACTCGTTGTTCAGTGCTATGACACTCCTGCTAGTGCTACGACACTTCTGTTACGTGGGCAAGCACGTCTCTGTTTAGTGCTTCGACACTTCATTCAAAGGCGACACTCGCTATGTGGACAGCACGCCCCTCGCTTGTGCTTCGACACTTTGTTCAATACTCCGCACCGTAATCTTCGGTACCTATTGTGCTCGTCCCTCTCATTCATTATTTTTGGTCTATATAGCAAACATTTATATGATAAGTATATAAACAGTTAGCTATAAGAAAACAAAAGTAAACAACCTTCTGGATGCTAAGATTATTATCTATTATGTCGTATTTACCTTACTGCACCCTCTATATAAGATTTGCTCGCACTCCTACGGGAGCATATGCAAATTCGATATATGAACTACTGAATATGTATATTGTACTGAGGACAACTGCCAGTATTTATATATAATAGTATGTTTTTCATTCCAAGCTATGTTTAGTACATAAGTGCTTCATCGCTGTAGATGTCGAAGAGAACATCCGGCGTATTCACATTCACAAAGGCAACTATTGCAATAGAGTCCACTATATGTATTTTTGTACTGTTTGTAATGTAAAATGGGCTATTTTGAAGATAGTGCAACTTATGTAAGTACAAGTAAATGACTCAGGAATATATGTACAGAACATTTTAAACACTAATACCGTGTAGTATTACAAGTTATATCTTTGAAGAATTCATGGATTTGTTATGTCAATATGTACAAGTTTACTTATATTACGTAAATTGGCCTACTAATGTCGTAAAACCATAAAGGAGTCTCACGGCGCGCGGCGCCCTATCGCCTGTTTAAAGTGGGGATGGGGCGTTACAAAATCAATACTTTATTTTATTTTGGAGTAAAAAAAATACATTATTTTTATTTTCGCTTTTTTGGTTTAGCTTAGAGCGTTGATGAACAAAAAAAAAAAAAAAAAAAAAATATATATATATATATATATATATAATAATAATAATAATAATAATAATAATAATAATAATAATAATAATAATAATAATAATAATTTTAAGTTTTTATATGTTTGGTTCATTTTTTTTGAAAACTATTCTTGAGAACAGGTTTTGAAAACACAAAGAACACCATTTTAACATTATGTTAAAACTGTTTTTTTTCTCTGAATTTAATATTCCTTATGTTTTTCAATACAAAAACCGGGATGTGTTCTATGTGTTTTCCTTTCTTGTTTTTCAAAAAAAAAAAAGGTTTCAAAATCAGAATAACGAGCCTAAATAATTTTTAAATTTTTAAAAATTTAAATTTTTAAGTAATTTTATTTATATTTAATTTTCTTTAAAATTTTCTACTACACAATAAAAATAATGAGAAAATCATTTTTTCTTTAAAATTTTCTTTTCCCTTTTTTTTGCTACTTTTCTATTTAATTAGTTTTCTACTATCTCTTACTTTAATTTTAATCCAAACATGAGTATGGATTGAAGGGGTAATGACATTCCCATTCACCCTCTCCATTTCCATGTTCCAAACACACCCTTAGTATTTTCTTTCCTTGGATTGACTAAGGCTATGTTTGGTTCCCAAAAAATGCTAAAAAAAATGTATGAAAACAAACATCAAGAGGAAAAGTGAAAGGAAAGAAAAAAAAAATATAAAGACTAAGTGTCACGCCCCTACCCCCGCCTGAGCGAAGATAGGGGGCGCGACACGGGACTAGGACTCTTTAACTTGTTTTTCGAACATTGGTGAGCCCATTTCATATATATATATATATATATATATATATCCATAAGAAAATAAATCTTCTTATACTATCACCATAGTGGTGTTTAACTGTCTTGAACATATTCTTGAGTCCCATTTACTTGTACTTATACAAATTCCACTATTACAAAAATTTTACATTTACATTATAAAATAAAGTCAAAAACCTACATTAGGTGGACTCCTATTGTTGTGCTGGTCCTCATGATGCGAATGCCTCGATGCCCTATTCAAGACTACGCGATGAACTAATTCGCATAAGCTTTATATAATGAAGGGGAAATAGATAACAACACACCATCAGAGTGGTCCACAATTACAGGATACAAATAACATAAGGCATATGTCGGAGTTTTCATATACATAATTCTTATAACGGAATTTCATATCTCCCGTAGAAGTTCAGAATAGAGATCTTGTACAGAAGGTACCCGTAGGTACATTACAGAGCAAAATTGGTTTCTTATGCTTTCTTATTGTTCATTATTCAAATTCTTATCATATAAATGTTTGCATATGTCATATTATTTATGTGACGCCCCTTCTCCGATCCGACCCGATTGGCGGGTCCGAACCGAATCCGAGATGCTCCGATAATTAATTGTCTGTGACGCCCCAACCTGCATAAGGTGTCATGAGGGTCATTTTTTTTTTTAACTTATAACCTTTACACTTACATATTCATATAATGTTAAACAATTAATCCTGTATTACATTCTAGAAATGATTACAAATATATATACAAGCTCCATATATGGAAATGTTCAACATTTACAATATTTACATTGGTTTACAAAATTTCATATACAAAATAGACCTAAAGGTCTTCCAAAGGCACCTATTGATGCTGGCCTTGACCGTCGATGGATTGCCCCGCTCATATATATATATACTACAACTGGCCATTTCTATCATCTTCCATATACTTTCTATGTAATCTTTGTACTTTTACTTGTTCTTAGAATCGTAATGTCATGTATTCTACACTTCCTTTGCATATATACATGTCATTTTCTTTATGTTTCACGTCCGCATAAACCTTGGGGCTTATTGGCTGTGAAACCACGAGGGCCCGAAGGCGCTATATACCCACCGTACGAAATGTTGGTCCATGAGGGCTCGAGGCGCTATATTCACCGTATGAAACAAAGGTCCATGAGGGCCCAAGGCGCTATGCCATATTATACTCCAAGGTGATTACTACCGTATGAGACAAAGGATCATCCAATGGTGTTCTGAGGCGTCATGCTTCGACCTTTCGGGCCACCGTGATCCAAACGGATCTATGTCATCAATTCAAACGGGCCTCGATATCAGAACTTGTATGTCGTGAGACTTATTTTTCCCCTAATGGGCATGCTCCATCTATCCCTCTACCAGTTCTAAGTAGACAATCAACGCTAAGATTTTGATGCCTAGATATATTCTATATTCCCGAATAATTATTGTCATTCGGTAATCATATGTGATATATATATATATATATATATATATATATATATATATATATATACAATCATTTATTCATAACTTTGCATTTTTCATGTCTCATTGTATGCATAAATAACTATGCTTACCCTGTATGCTTATGAGTTATTTATGAATTCATAATATGAATAACTATAGTTACTTCAAGTAGCCTACTATTTTTCATGTTTTCCGGGACTAATATGAGTTCCAATCTATCATGCTATCTATTGATGAATTCTTGACTCAATGGGCTTTCCATAGAGTCCAAGAACACTCGAATCGGAGTTCAGACGAAGAAGTTATGACCTAAAGTTGGAGGTCATGCGCACTACCGGATGAGCCGATTCGACTGACGAGCTGCACTCAAGTGACGAGCTCAGTCCGACACTCGATCTGACATCTAATATCTCTCAGGCATATGGATGATTCTTGACTCAATGGCTTTCCATAGAGTCCAAGAACACCCAACCGGAGTTCAAACAAAGGAGATATGACTCCGAAGTTGAGGTCATGGCGCAGTCAATTTCGACGAGTCAATTCCGATCGACGAGCTGCACTGGCGCGGATGAGTTCGGTTTGACACCTCGGGCATGACATCTAATATCTTCTCTTAGGCATACATGGATGGATTCTTGACTCAATGGGCTTTCCATAGAGTCCAAGAACACCAACCGAGTTCGGGACGGCGGGAGATATGACCTTCCAAAGTCGAGGTCGCGCGCAGCCGGGCCTTGACGAGTCGACTGGATCGACGAGCTGCAATCGGCGGACGATCTCGGGCCTCGACACCTCGGCCGACATCTAATATCTTCCTCAGGCATATGGATGGATTCTGACTCAATGGGTTTATAGAGTCCAAGAACACCTAAATCGGAGTTCGCATTTAAGGAGATATGACTCAAAGTTGGAGGTCATGCGCGAATGGGCCTTGACGAGCTGACTGGATCGAAGGAGCTGCACTGAAGTGACGAGCTCGGTCTCGACACCGCTTGACATCTAATATCTTCCTCAGGCATATGGATGGGATTCTTGACTACTGATCATGAGTCTAAGAACACCCAAATCGAGTCACAAACACAGATGGCACTCGGGGGTCGGGAGGTCATGCGCAATGGGCCTTGACAGCCACCCGACTGACGAGTCGCACTCATGACGAGCCTACCATGGGCGACGAGCCGAGTTTTCGTAACGAGCTAAGCTCTACATGACGAAGTCGAGCTCGCGATGATTGAAAGTTGGTTTCCAAGGATGAGCTCAGCTCCACACGGCAGTCTGAGTTTCTTCGTGACGCAGGTCTGCTTGACCTCTATTTGACTTAATTCCCTATGGTCACCTCTCACCCATTTGACTATTCGTGAGTAAAAAGACTATAATCTCGTCCATAGGTCCGATTTGAGAAATTCAAAGCCTAACATCGTCTATTGATGTGGATACAATTTCCGGTAAGGAATTACCTAAATTTCCTTTATTTCTGACCTAAAATTCTGCTAAGGTCGCTACAAAGATATGATCGACAATAGGGAATTTTCTCGGTTCAACTTGCAACTAGACCCTTCAAACACATATTTAGGAGCCTTAAAGCTCTTCTTAACTCAACCCTACAAGAAATGAGTTTAGGAGTTCCCAAACCCAAACCATACACAAGATAGAGGGTTCTTAACCATGTATCTAAACTTTATAGTCCAAAACTAGACTTCCATACTCCCATAGTTTCCATACAACCCAAAACGTATCCATACCCATACCAAACTCCATACCACTCAAATTTAGTACTCTCCATACCACCCAAAGAAAATCCGCACTTGATCTTCTTTCTTCTCTTCTTTCTTTCTTCCTTTCTTTCTTCTCGGTCTGATTTGCTCTCCCTTTTTCCAAGCACCTCAAAATAAGGATATTTATTTCTGTGGCCTTATCCCTTTTATTTCACTTTGGCTGAGGAAACTTCCTCTTTCCTTCAACTCACTTTGTCTTCCACAATTTTCTTCCCTTATTCATTCTTATATTTTCTTTATTACTTTAGTCCTCTAACCTTATAATATTTGCAAATCAATTTATAATATTTTTACAATACCAAATCTTCAATTTATTATTTGTGTAATTAACTATACAGCCTCACTTATTTTATCTATTATTCAACAACGTTATCTTGTACGCTATTATTCAAAACATGTTGCAAATCAGCAAAGATAATCATATATATAACTGATAGAATAACATATAAGATTATTCTGGTACAGATCATAAATGATAGTGACTACAAAGATATTAACCACGCTGAAGATAAGATCAACAGAGATTCGTCGTCACGAACATTAACGAAGGATTAAGAAAGAGCGCCGTTAACGAGAGTGTTAGCTACCATCGGACGCCCACCACAGACAACATTGAATATCACGTAAGAGACCAAACATCAACAGAGGCGTCATTTTATTCATATCTTATCTGGCTACATAATTATATGTCAATGAGTTTATTATATCGTTCTTAAACATCTGAAAAATATAATAAAACTAATGTCACCCACTGATACTCAACGCAGGCGAGTACAAAATGATTACATCCATATTTAATAACTTTCACGACTATTAGAATCCACATCCCGGTCGACATTGTTAGAACTGAATCAAGAGAGGTAAATCAAACGATCATGTGCCTAGGCGATAACGCTACACCCAGGCAAAGTAATCGATACACCCAGGCGGAGAGAATTGCCTAGGCGTATAAAGGTTTCGCCTAAAGGGACCACCTGCTACGCCAGGCGCAGCGTAGCGTAGAAACTCAGTCGAAAGTCTCGCCAGCGATGATCTTGCCTTAGGCGGAGCCCACGTCCAGGTGTACCCTACGCCAGCGCAGGCTGCCGAAAGTAAAACAAAAATGGGACCACTTTGGTTATTTTCATCTGGAATTTCTTCCTAACCAAAACTAACTCAATCAAAAACTCAAAATAAACCATAAAACTCTTCTTCAGCCTCAACCAACAACACTTTTAATAGATTTTTCCTACACAACTTAGACAAAGAGATATTTCCATACATAATCCACATACATATGGGGCTCTAAACCCTGATTTTCTTCTTCTTCTCTCTTCTTCCTTTCTTCCTCTCTTCTTTCTTCTCTTCCTTTCTCTCCTTTCTCCACCGGTAAAGCCCTAACCTTCAAAGCCAAGAATGAGATATACTAACACCACTGGTCTTATCCTCATTTGAATCAAATGTCCATGTTTGCTATTTGTCCTTCATTTTCAATGTTATTTGGTAATTCAGATCAATTTCTAACTTAGCATATAATCTTCTTGTGTTATGACCTTTCGGTCTTAACAATCTCACTAATTTCATTCCTTAGTACTAAATTCCAAAAACCCACTTTTACTTATATTATACCCTAAACACGGAATAGTACTCCACGGTAATTGAAAGTTTAAAACATAAAAAGAACACCATTTTAACATTATCTTAAAACTCGTTATTTTTATCTCGATTTAATATTTTTTTTGCTTTCTAAATACAAAAAACTGAGAACCAACATATTCTATGGAGCCATTTTTTGTCTTTGCTCTCAAAACAAAAAAAGGTTTCAAAATTATAAATAAACTAGCCTAAATAATTTAGAACTTTATAAATTTTAAGTAATTTTATTTATATCGGATTTTCTTTTAAGATTTTTCACTACACAATAAAAAGTAATAAGAAAATTACTGTTAGTATTTCTTTCCTTTATTTTCTTTAGTACTTTCTCGAAGTAAACACAACCTAAAACATTTTCAAGTAAGGAGAATATTGGAAATGAGGAAATAGGAATCCCATTATGACTGGTACCATGCACGGTCTTCCATGCTCGTCCAAATTATTCTCTAAGTCTTCATTCTCAAGTTGTGGCTCTGGTGGGGGCAGTCAGACAGTGATGTTGTTTGGATTATACTTGGTGAAAGTTCTGAGATTTCTTCTATGCGTATAAATTCTACGATATTGTCTTGTTTTGTGATGAGTGGTTGACTTGACTGGTTATTAGCTCTTTATGGTAATTGATAAGATATTCCATAGTTTCTAGATGCACATAAACCTTTCTGATGACTGAGAAATTTTAGGATACTTTTTCCCATGTTGATGATGGACTGCGTCTTCATTCTTTTAGGCAGAGCTAACTTAATTCAAAACTATACAGAAAAAATTGAAGGATCTTGATGTGTTTCTATTTTCTAATTGAGACCATATTGTACTATTTTCTGACTTTTTCTTCAAAATCTCTTTTTACAATTTATTACTGTTTTTTTTTCCTGAATAACCATGAGGTGGAAGTGATTCACTTGTTCTGCTCCCCTTGCCTCTTGTTGCCCTCAACACACTCAGAATTTTTATAAGGTCATGGATTGTTCAAGTTTTTAATTAATTATGTGCACTTTTTTCTTTATTCTTAATGAGAAAATTATTTTCTAAGATAGCATTATTGTAAGTGATTTCTGTAGTGTATGCAAATTCTCATATCATATGTTGTATTAAATAAAGCTTCTACTTTTTTCTAAGCTGACTAAAATTCCATTATAGCCTGTGTTTTCTGTTTGTTTGGTGACTGCTTCTATAACAATTTGGGGTATGTAAACAAGCATCAAACAAAATTCGTATTGAAAACTAGAATGTCGAAGTTCTCGACAGTGTTTGTCCCCATCATAATTAGATTACGAAATGATTAAAGACTCAAACTATGAGTAAACAAGAGATATTCATTTCAATATCCAAATAGTAATATCTATAAAGGAAGCGTTCTGGGGATGAGCACCTCAAGTATGGTCATGGATTTGAGGACAAAACCCAAGTATGGTAAGGGGCCTCATTGATCTGGCCTTTGCTTATCCTAGAGGGGATTTGGTGTTCATGGCCTTTGCTTTATTAATTTTAGTATTGACGGTATTACCTCAAATTTTATTTGATTTTGTATATTTGGAATGTTATTACAAATACCATCTTATTTCTCATCATCATTCATACGCCCTTATCCATTAAGCCTCAATAACGCTTGTAATTGGGTTTGTATTGTTTCAAATTATTGGGTTAAATTTTGGATTGATAATCGACCTCCAAACAACCTGTAATCCTCAATCACTGTCTTGGGATTAATTGTCATCATTAACAATTTTCAAGATAATTAACATCTGATTTGAAACCTCACTCGTGATACTACTCTAATGCAAGCCAGTGCGATCGATCAAATGTGACAACACCTCAATCCAAAGAACAAACAAAGTAAAAACTTAGATTTTTAATAAATTGATAAAAGAGAAAAAAGTTTATGAAACAAACCATAAAACATCTATTTATACCCTAAGCATAATAAAAAATAAAATAATATTCCAAAATAATAATATAAAAGAGAATAATACTCTCAAAACAATAATGAGAAATAAAATAATATCCTTAAAATGAAAATAATATCTCAAAACTGTAAGGTTTTCATTAAGTGGGCTTCATTAATTGGAATTAAAACTGAATTGAAGAGCCTGGTCTAATTAAGTGAGGTTATCGGGGCTTTAATAACCATATGGGTCAGGGCTGGTGTGTGGGTTTAGTTCACCCGCCTATGAGGGCCCACGAAACTCTATTTAATGAAAGTTCTCTCGCTCCTCCCAAACCCTACGTGATACATTTCTATCACATACGTACAGTTTTCTCTCTAAGGTTTTCTGAGAAAGTGATCGCAACTTACAAAGCCGCCTAAAGGTTGGGTCGCTTTGGGAGAAGATCTTGAGATCTTGAGATCGGGTTCTCTTGCGCCTTCATCATCATATCAACAAAGAAAGAGATCCACGGATTCCAAAGGTATGCAATTTACAGTGTTTTTTTCTCCATTAAATGATGTTTGTATTCTTCCATGGTGATCTAGGTTGTTAGAAATCGATCCACAGCTTGGTATCGCAGCCAACCATGGATTAGAACCAAAACATAATGGATTTGGAGAAATTTGGGTTTTATGAAAATCTGACATTCATTCCACTTCGGATTTTTTCTATACATCCAGTACCAAATATTTTTACATATTTGAATCTTCACGATCAGACGATCACAACTGGCAGGCACATCGCTTAAACCGCCAAGACGCGCCCTCACGCTGGCCGCACGCGCCACCACGCTGAAGACACGGGCGCGCGCGGAAGACAACGCTAGATCGCCTAACGTGGTCGCCGACGCCATCGGCCGACGCCGCGATGACCGGCCAAGAATCGACCGGCTAAACCGGATCCGCCTAATCCGCTTGTTGACCGGCTCGGGGCGCAGGTGGACGCCGACGGCGCCGACGTACGGCCGACGTATCGATACGCTATCACGACGCCATCGGCGACATCGCCACTCCAACCCGCGACCGACCCGGCCGATTCGATATCGACCACCCGGCCAATCCACAAAACCTCGAATCGGCCAACTAATCCGACCTATTAATCCACAACCCGACTTGGCCAATCTGGCCGAACCGCCAACGGCCAACTCCTAATTCACAACACAACCTGCACTCGACAAGACGCTGGCCGCCATCGCTGCCGCCACACGCGTCGAACCTTCCTCGTGGCGTGAGGGCGCTGCGTGGGAGTGGCATTTTGGGGCAATTTTGATACCTGCTGCATTCGGGACGAAATTCCTACAATTCGTATATTGACTTAGCATGTTCGGCTTTTACAGATATGAAATGCGTGATAACTCTATGTATGCCTAGTTATTGCGGTATTTTCACGCTTTCTTTGGCATTTTTCTATGGTTTAAATAGTTAGCTAAGGTAACTAATATGAATACCATCGCAGATAAGGGTCAGAAGTTCTAAATTAATCGACCATTAATGAATTTGAACAAATATAATTGGCATTGGCATATATCAATGTGATACATAAAGTTTATATCCTCGTATGAAAGGATTTTCATGATTCAATCATCATGGATCGCCAAAGTGGCAATAATTTGATTGGATTTGAGAAATATCGCCTCTATATCAGGGGGATGTCCTATGTTTTTATTACGTGGTCATACTCCCCAAAGGAGGTGGTCCTGTGTTAGTTCATGGAGGGATACATGATGGCATGCAATGAGAAATGATCGATCTTAGTGGTTCATACACCCAAAGGTGGTGATTTCACGGCGATTAGAATATGTTCTCATGGTCATTGCCATGTGGAGAATGTACAACTACATGTCATATTCTCCGCCTAAAGGTGATATGATGATGTATGTAATTGCATGAGTATTCATATTGATGCTGATTGTGGTACTGGTTTTGTTTTATTTTCACCATAATTTTTCTCGTGAGCGGTAATTCCATTTCACTGAGATCCTTACTGGATTGAATTCTCAAGAAATGGAAAGAGGATTTTCACTTGGAATGGAGTCACATGTTCACGGCGCTTACAACATAAGCCAAGCAGATAATACAACTCCTGGGCATCACCTGGTAAACTGACGAGGCCGCTTCGGGAGAGGAGCAAATGTGGATTTGCTTCATGGACAATGAAGAAATCCATACAAGAACACTTGAAAAGTGGTTTGCCAAGACTGCATCGCTATGAGAGATGATGGCAAATGTATGAGGCTAGAAACTCCAGTTTTCATCCAATGCCAGGTTGGAACACTTCTCTGCCTCTTCAACATGAAACATGACGGCCACCAAGTTAGAGATTATGTCCCGAGAATGGTGGACCTAAAGCTAAACTCCAAGCTCTTAGTTACCATTCTCGATAAGTCAGATTGTGCATCAAGCTCCTCGAACACCCTTCCACCGATTGGGATTATAAAGACAAACTACAATTCCCAAGATGAAACTTGGTCGCAAATGACTTGATAGCAAGGGTGGTGGGCCGAAGAAGAGAAGCTTAAGAAGGATAAAGAGCATATGGTCTTATATGTCAGTAAGTCCCCATAAAGAGGAAGAATAAGAAGTTCAAAAGTCGAACTCATAAAGGCGTTCAAGAAAATACTCGGTCAATCCGACAATATGGGTCCAAAGAAGACATTGTTGAAAAGGATGAGATCGCTTTTGCAAGAAGAAAGGTCACATGAAGAAGGACTGCGGTAAAATTCAAAGCTCGATTGTCCAAGCGCAGCTTACAGTAATGATTTCTTAATACTTGTCAGAATCCAACCTATCTCAAGACCATCCAGCCCCCAGGTTTGATAAAGGAGCAACGACCGCGTTGCATTTGACTGTGATTCATAAACCTGAGGAAACCAAATAAGGATGAATCAAAGCCTACCGTGGGAAATAAACGAAGGTCAAGTCATGCTCCTGTGGGAGATGCAATCTAGTTTTAGATTCGTTCAAATTAATGTTGAAAGACACATTTTATGTACCTTCTTTTAGAAGGAATTTATTTCAAAGATTTCGCGTTCGATTCATATGATTATTCTTTTGAAATTAAGATAAATATTATTTCAATACTTCTTAATTCAAATATGTCAATCATATGTCCAAGAATCTGATTATATAGATTAAGTTTATCTCCCTACGACATATACAAAAGGGTTTATACAACCAAAAGGCTGTTTCAAAAAAGACCACTACCTAAGATGAGTCTTATGCATTATGGCATAACGACGGCCATAGTATCTCTAAGGATGTAGTGAAAGGCTAATAAAGACTAATATCCTACCCGCTCTAAAAATCCTGCTCTTAAAAATGACTTAGAGATATCATTAATTTGTTGTGAAATTACGTAATACCAATAAGAAAGAAAGCTACTTGATCCAGTAGTTAGACTTGTTGAAGTCATTCATGCGAAAGTGGACCTTATGTAGGCAGCCTTGTGTAGAAATTTTTATTTCATCATTTATTGATGACTATTTGAATATAGTTATTTATTGCTTGATTAAGGTGAGTCTTGAAAAATTCAAGATTTTTCGATTTGAATCGAGAAACAATTGGGAGGGAAAAGTCATAAAAGGTTGTTAGACAGATCGTAGAAGTGGAGAGTATTATGTAAACATGGCGATCTTGGGCGGCTTAGGGCCATTCGTAAATACTTAGGGACTGCGGGATGGTGGCACAATTGCTATGCAGGAGTCACGAAGCGAAATGGTATAACCCGAGTATGATCGTCTCTTATGGATATGGTAAGGGTATGATAAGTAGGACAAATTGCAGGTTTTAATAGGTGTTTTGGCGACAACATTTGAATGAGTGTGCTCATTTGTCCAGTGACTCCTTTTGAGTTATGAATTTAGGCAGCCACAGCTTAAATCATCTTAAGGTTTGGGGATGTCTGTGATGAGTTACATATAATCTGACGATAAGTAAGTTGGACTCCGAACCCTTTAGGTGTTATTTTGTATCTTACGGAACAACTGAAGGGATATCGGTTCTATAATCCCCGATGGAGCGAGAATTGTGGAATCCACGGGCGGCTAAGTTTTGGGGTTTGGTGGCGAAGAAATGGCGCTCACAGGAGGCGTGAGGGATGACAGTGCGGTGGTAATGTAATTATCGTATCTCCTCCCACGTACAAATAGTTGTGGAAACTCCCATACCATATTGAACCTGAACAGGGACTAGAGGTCTGTTGTTGAGACATTTCTACAATGTAAGTTCATCGAGGCTCTCGGGTGCGGAGATATGGCTATTACTACTCGGTAAAGGAGATCCGCTCAGGGAGGACGATGTTATACCATGGGACTATTTACAGTACATATAGGAAGCAGAGACTGATATGGATTACCATGTTTGATCCAAATAACGAGAAATTTGTTTCTTGTCCTCGATCCCGAGCGTAGTTGCCGTCTGATGAGAGAGATGAAATTCAATCTATGAGATAATGGATTTGGGAACTATTGAATTACTGAGGGTCCTTAGGTGGCTGAAATGGGTGTATAAGACTAAGGACCATAATGGAAAGATTGAGAAGTTTAAAGCGGTTGGTGGCCAAAGGTTTCCTCGGAGAGAAGGGCAGACTATGAGAACGACTTTTTCTCCGAGTCTCTTCTAAAGATTCTTTGGGTGATGTTGGCATTCAGTTGCTCATTTTGATATGGAGTTACACCGGATGGATGTTAAAGCGCAGCACTAAATGGAGACCTTAATGAAAGAAGTCTATATGAAGCAGCCAGAAGGTTTTGGCAAATGATTCGAGTAAGCTTCATTATGTAGGCGAAAAAAGTCTATTTATGGTCTCGAAACGAGCTTACAGACAATAATTGCTTGAGTTTCATGAGTGTTGTTTAGCCGTATGGTTTGTTGAGAACAAGTAGATGTCTTAATATCTTCTTGAGGTCGAGTGGAGAAATTCATTTTCCTAATACTCTATGTGGATGATGTTCACCTTTGCCCAGGCGGTGACCTTAGTCTGCATGGGGAGAATAGCGGATGTTGTCAAGCTTGACTTTGATATGAAGGACCTTGGTGGGGCGTCTTTTGTCTAGGCATTGAGATTCGTAGGGATCGTTCTTGCGAGACTATTGGGTTTATCTCGGAGGGCATATGATGATGGTGTTTGAAGATTCAGCATTACAGCTATGTAAGCCGGGGAATTGCTCGTAAGGTGATAGTTGAGTCTATCACAATGTCCTCGTTCGGATGGCTGAATGAAGAATATACCTTATGCTGGTGCACTTGGGAGTATTATGTATGCTCAGTATGCCTGCTTAGGCACGATGTAACGGGACACAGGATGTCGGTCAGACCAGGGACATGATCATTGGGTTCTTTGCGAGAAGGTTATGAGGTACTTAAAGAGGACCAGTATATGTTGATTCTGAGCATGTTCGGGACCTACGACTAGTTGGGTATTGATTCGGACTTTCTTGGTGTCGGGATGAAAAGAAGTCAGTATTTGGTTATATCTTAGTTAGCGGAGGTGCAGTATCATGGAAAAGTGAGAAGCAGAAATTAATTGCATCCTACACCATGCAACGGAGTTTGTAGCATGCTTTCGACAACTACTCAAGCAATTTGGCTCAGAAACCTAATTAAGGAGTTAGTGTTTGATTTTGTGGATAGGCCCATACGGTTGTATTAGCCCGTGCTTCGGTGTTGTTTATTAACAACAACGAGTTCAAAGAGTCTAGCTGCCATGGAGATTAATACACGACCATACAAGAAAAAGTTCAAAACGGTGGCGTTGCGGTGGAGCAAATGTCAGCGGATGATATGATTGCTGAATCAGCTAACTAAAAGGCCTTCGCCCTTGTGTATTTGAAGCGACATGTCGCAAACATGGGCTTAGGAGTATCATGGGATGTGAATTAGTGGGAGCTATTAAGTTTTTATGTTGCTCTAATAAAGTTAATTCAATTTCATTACATTTTTGTAATAATTGAATATGTATCAACTCTTTGATAAGGTATTTGTGAATGTAGGTTATCGGAGTTGAGTACATATAAGCATTGAAAATATCAAGGGCATTGTGTAAACCTTGAATAAAGGCTATAGGGCATTCTTGGCATTAGCCTCGATAGCATATTTTGTTACACATTAAGTGAAGTTACCTATCGGAGTAACGTATATATAAGTTGGTTGGGCTTGTAATGGATATATGCTTGTGGCGCTGGATTTGTGACATAAGGAGAGAGAGAATATGGACTAACAAAATGGATAACACATGAAGTATCACTCATTATAGGTATTGTGGAATTTAAACAAGCTATATATTGAATGTGTCGGTAAAGTTGAAAGCGCTCTATTATTATGGAAGGGGTTGCGTGAGTAAATGCAATTATGTGATTCGGTGTTCGAGACTTTATGGGATCGGATTATTATTAAGAGAATAATCTACAGACGATATAAAGGTGCGCGCACAGTTTGTTTCAATTAATATCGTGAGTGGGAGAATGTGGAGTTTTTCATTAAGTGGGCTTCATTAATTGGAATTAAGAAAGCCCAATTAAGATGATTACAGTGGGTTGAGGTTATTGAGACTAATAAATCCTTCTTAATAAATCATATGCATTTGTTTTGGTGTGTGGTGAGTTAGGCGGCGATCTATATGAAGGGCGAGTGGTGAACTCTATTTAGAAGCTGAGGTCCCTCCCCAAACCACAAGGATCGTTTATCGTGCGTCTGATTTTCTCTAAGGTTTTAAAAAAGTGATCGCGATCTCCTTAAAAGCCGAGTTTCAAAGGGTCGTTTGGGGAGAAGATGTTGAGATCTTGAGATCGGTTCTCTTTCACGGCTCTTCATCGGTTCCATGTAAAGAAAAGTGTGGATTAAGGTATCACATTCACGGTGTTTTTTCTCGAATTAAATGATGTTTGTATTCTTCCATGGTGATCTAGGTTGTTAGAAATCGTATCCAACAAAAACAACCAAAATAAGGATTTTGGTTGATTTTTTCTAAAGCCTTGCATCAGATTGTCTTGCTATTCTGATTTATTGCTCTCTTCAACTAATTGTACATTAATTGAAGATTTCATCGGCAGTGTTATTTAGGCTCCATTTACAGAACCCATCTTATATTTGAAAGAAATTTTTTACCAGCTCCATTTGGAACCAAAATCTTGAGAAAAGAAAAAAAAATGTTAAGGAAAATGATTACTAACATGTTTCTTTCATTATAGAAATATATAAAAATATATAATAAAAAATCTTTCAAAATTTTGCTTATTTTAAAATTTTTAGTTTTTTATCTAATAAGAGAAACAAATAATCAGTTTAATTAAACATATAAAATTAATTTATTAAAGACTATTATTTTTATTTTCCTTCTAATTTTTCTTTTCCTTTTCATTTTCAATACGTGTTAATTATTCACCAAAAAAGAAAAAAAAGAAAAAAATAACATGTGAATTCACATTTTCAACATGGTTTGGCAATCGTGCTTTTATCTAGCATTGAACATAGTTTTCTATTACCGTTTTGATGTCTTAAACACAGGATACAGAGGTTAGGTCTTTTCTGACTCAATGAATCATTCATCCATAAACTTTTTGACTATCTATGCCATATGTGAATGAAGGAAGGCAGGTGTCTGTTATTCTCCTCACTTGTGCCCGACAACTTTGATTGTGACAGAGACAGGTGGAAAACATACCAGTTTATTCATCACTGGATTGTATCAGATACATAATATCTATCACGTATATCAATTTGAGTTTTGGATTTAGAAAAAACTCTTAAAATAGGTTGAAAATAAAATAATCATAGTGTTAATTGTCATTTTATAAATTTTTAAGTTAATATCGTGGTTAGTAATTATGACATTAATTAAAAATATTTTAAAACATTTCAATGCAACACAATCAATCTTATGATATTAAGCTTGAAAAATTTAATGTTACTTTTCGATAATTTGTATTCATTTATATTGGTAACTAATTCGCGTTATTTGTTTCGATCGTATAATAATTTTTAAACCTATTTATGTCCCAAAAGCTGTAATTTATAGTGCATTGAATGGTAATTCAATCACTATGATTGTCCTGTTGCCTTTACTTTTCTTTGTGTGTGCAATCTATGCATGGAGCAGAAGTGATAAATACCATAGATTTCCTTCTCTACTGTTTACCTTCTCTGTTCTAATGGAGCAGACTAGTCCACCCATTTTCATCCGCTTATTTCTTTGTTCAGATTCAATAATTTGGCTGCTTTTCTAATAAACAAATTAACATAAAAAATATAATGAAACTATTTCTTTCGTAAGCCACGGTCTTCCATGCTCGTCAAAGTCTTCAAAGTTTCATTCAACTTTTCAAGAGCAAAGAAAAAAATCAAACATAAACCTTGTCTCTCTCTTCTTTCAAAGGTGAGAAGATTTATAGTCTTTTATTTCCTTCAATTAATGATTAAGATTTTAATTAGAGAATATGAGAATGAGAAGTAGCTAGATAATACATTCCGTAAATCAAATCTTTCATGTAATTGAATATTCAAGTTGTCATTTGAGTGTTCAAAAAAGGCAAGAAAAAAATCGAACATGAAACCTTATCTCTCTTCTTTGAAGTGGGAGAGATTCTTCAGTCTTTATTTATTCGAATTAATGACTAAGACTTTCAAGTGAAGGGAATATTGAGAATGAGAAGTAGCTAGGAATCGCAGTATAACCCGTAAATCACGGTCTTCAGGGCTCCTCCAAATTATTCTCATAGTCTTCATTCCAGCTTTTTCAAAAGGCCATGAAAAAAATCAAACATATTATTCCTCTTGTCGGGTAGTGCCCTAAGTTGGTCAGCACAAATTAAAGCCAAGAAATTTCCAGGAAATAAAGCCAAACATAAATTCTTTAATGCGATGAAAATGCAATGATTGTTTAAATCAAAATGGGTAAGCCCATAGTTTGAAAGGAAAAAAAATAAAAACAGGGCTGCTTGAGGATGTTAGTGTCGCGTGCAACATTTTTAAAAAGAGGGAGGAGAGAGTTTGAAGAGAAGAATAGAGGAATTTAGAGGTTTGAATATTTGATAAGAAGATTGAAATATCAAAACCTTGTTCGTTTGTGTCAAATTTGGTGTGTGTTGATTTCTTCAAAGTGCTTTCTTGATTATATCTCGTTGGTTAGCTCTCTTGCCAATAGTTTGATTATTCCTATAGATTTAATTGAGATTTTCGTTTCTCTCTTGAGTTTATCTGTCATACGATTGATAATGTTTGTTCTTTGGTGTTAAATGATATTAACGATGTATTATTATTATTATGAGTCTTTAGTTTACTTTAACTGAAAAACTTGGTGCTTTTATTATTATCGTTATTAAATAATAGAAGTTTAAGTGACATAGGGTTTTGTGGTTTTTTATTTTTTTTATTTGAGGGTTTTTCACGTACAAATTATTGTTTTATTATGATTGATTTATTGTTCCTTAATTTGATTTTATTGTGTTTGCTAATTTGATTGTTAAACCTATTTACTTGTAGAAAAGGAAATGTTATTTTTATATTCTGTTATATTTGGTATTCTTTTTCAACACCTTTTCGTAAACCTGGAGTCTTACCATGCTCGTCCAAAGCCTTCAAAGTCGTCGTTCAACTTTCAAAGGCGAAAAAAATCAAAACAAATATTCCTCTGGTGGGTAAAAACCAAACGTTGGTCGCTTTAAATTAAAATAACAAATTTCGGAAATAAAGCCAAACCTGAGGGTTGTTTGTTTTTTATTTTTGCAAACTTTGGCATTCAGTATTTGTTTTAAAATTTTAATGACTTATTATTGAAATTTTTAAAAAAGTGCTAAATAACAAAATTATGAAAATATTTTAGACTTTACATTCGAGAAAAGTGTTTTAAAAACCAACGAAAAGCAGCGATTCTTGCAACAAGAAGGAAGGTTAGCGACACACTTCTTCTTATGGTTGATAATGCGGGGGGAGTTCGGGATGGTGGAAGCTGCTCCTATCATTCTTTTTAAATTCTCAAACCACTCAGTTCAAGCCAACTGATTACCAGCGCAATAAGATTTAAAAATTAAGCAGAAATTGGGTTTAGAGGGGATGAGAAAGTGCAATACGGTAATTTCTTGATTCATTATTATTATTAGTTATATTAAAATATAAAATAAAATAATAAAAAAAATATTTTAAAAATATAATGAAGACGAATAGCAATACCCCGAGCACATGCGGGGTTTACGAGAAAATAGCTAAATCATGTGAAACTTGATTACGAGAGATAAGCAAAACTAGTCTCATTAAGGCGGGAAGGCGAGAATACGAAGAGCGTAGCTCTTACCAGTGCATTTTCTATATTTATGATGTTGAAAGCAATATTGTGCAATGTTATTAAGTCTTGTCTCGATATTAAGGCTAGAAAAGTTATATTTAGCGTTAAGTAAAAGCAATATGACTCTTTAATGCCTTGAAAATGCTATTGCATCCTAATTCTCGAGTTTAGACCGTTAAGTAAAAGCGACATTAGCCTTTGAGGATTGTCTCGAGTGATAAAGGAGTGGAATAGGCGTCTGAGAAAATCGGTCAATTCTTAAGAGCGAAGTCATATCTGATATAATATGTAAAAGTGAATAAATTAAAAAAACTAAGTTGTTAAATTTTGTAGCAGAAACATATAACAGAGTTTCTCATCTGACATTGAATCTCTTTCATAGAAACTTTTTTGGACTTTCTTTGCATTCATATACAGGAAAATGCAAGTTGGACAAGTTTAACGTGATGAAAATGCAATAATTGTTTGAGTCATTGACTCACCTTTTGATTCATAGCTAGGACTTCCCTTCTAGCATTCATACGCTTGGAGAAAAGAGTTCAGGACAGGTTTTAATGTGATGAAATGCAATAATTGTTTAAATCACTGACTTGCTTCTTGACTTGTAGATAGGCCTTATCCTTTGCATTTCATACATTTAACATTAAATGTATTATTAAAAAATTTAAATAATTAATTAAATTCAAATAGAAATATGAAACTTTGATAGAAATATATATTTTTCATATTACAATAATAATCATAAAATATAGTATGTAGATTTAAAAAAATCAAAATTAATATTATCATTCCTATACTTTTAAAACCAATTTTGATAAGTAAATTAGTATATCTCTAAGAATTTTAAATAAATTTTTATTATGGATATTTATGTAAAAGTATCTTCTTTGAAATATCTTCTGCAAAATCAGAGCTCTAGTGATACCGATAAACCTTATAGAAGTATAAAATAAAACTAATTTAGAAGTTGACAAGTCAACTTGACATGAAATATACTATAAAAGGAGACTCCTCATCAAACAACAATGGCGCGATTGATTCCAAATGAGTACTGCAGATTCCGATAATGGATCCTAAATTTTACAAGGCTGCAGCAGATGGTAACATCGATGCACTCCACCAGTTTGATGATATTCCTAATAGCCTTTAAAAAGAGAACACAGTCACTCCATGTTATTCAATTTGGGCAAGCAGGTTAGTTGATAAGATCCTGATCCAGCGGCCTTTGTCTTTCATCATTGTTGCAACAACCCAATAACAAGGTGTCATAAAAGCTCACCTTGCTGCCAGGAAGGAGCATTTAGTGGCGGTGAAAAATCTGATCGCGGCACACCAAACTAGCCTAGGGGTGCTGCAGGTGTAAGGTGATGCTAGAGATGATAATGAGGAAGGAGACAGCCTTGCACGGGCGGTGAATATATCCTCATCTGGTGGTGAGGGTGTGATTGAAGAAGACACCGAGTTCTCCTATGGTGCCTTGCTAATTCTGAAGGCAACACTCCCCTTTACATAGCTGCTGACCGGGGATTCAGAGACTTGGTGCAGGTGATCCCTAGACAGTCCTCTTTCACCAGCTTATGGTGGTGTCGAGGTCGAACGGCTTTGCATGCTGCCCGTAATTCTCAATGACCCAGGTGATCCGTCATTGTCTGAAAACACAAAGAACAATCGTTTGGTATTTTTTGAAAATTGTTTTGTTATCTGAATTGTTGTTTCTGATCATGTTTTTTGAAACAGAAAAAAAAAAAAACAAAGGAAACTTAACGTGTTTCAATATTTTATTTGTTCTTTGTTTCAGAACAAAAAAACATTTAAAACTATATGGCCAAACAATTCTTATGTAACTACTCTCTCTTAACCTCATGTTTTGATAGGAAGCTTTATGGATGAATCAGAAAAAAATACAATATCGATAGGAACATAGAGGAGATGACCAGAAAAAAAATACAATGTTGATAAGGTAGAGAGAGGAATGTTTATATCTGAATGGGTTGATGTGCATAGTTAATAAAAATATTTTTATAGTTTGACCTCTCAATTATTAAATTATAATTATTATTAATTGGAATATAACATGTTTACCATAAAATAATATTAACAAAATTTTCCCTATCTTGGTCATTTTGTCAGTAATAACAAGGAGGATACTGAAATGGAAGCCTGATTTGAGCAAAGAATTGGATGAAAATGGGTGGTCTCCCCTTCACTTTGCTGCATATGTTGGTTGTCATTCAACGATAGTCAGAGATTTGCTAGAGGAATCTGAGAGGTATGTTGTGGATCTAGGCGTCTTATACAATGAAATTGGAAACAGGACAACTCTACATGCAGGAGCCGAGCCATGTCCGAGTAGAGTGAAGGTGCTGGTCTCACTTTCCAGATTGTTGTGAGAAAGTCGATGATCTCGGTAATAATGTTCTTCACTTATTTATGTCGGACAAGGAAACATTTCAAACTTTTGGTTTGCAAGGAAATCGTTGGTTATGGATGAGAGGACTCACAAATGAGAAGAATGTTGAAGGAAAGACACCACTCCAGCTGTTCCACACTTCTGCTACATCTAAATATAACGACAATTTCATACCTCCGGAGACCATGTTCACGCCCATGTTGGACTTCATCAAAAGATGGGCACTAAGAGTAAGTTCATCAACATTTCAAATTTCCTACCCATTGTTAGTTTTTTATTGAATATGTGTGGAAGCTTTAATCCACACAAAGACACAAAGATACATGAGGTTTTAATATTTTACTTGCCAATCACACTTACATCCATGAATAAGAGAAAAAAATATTTTCTTTGTAAATAGAAAATACCAGAGATCTTCATTATATACAATTTGGTCCTGAAACATTTCATTTTTATCATTTAATGCATACATCTCTGTATAAGTATAAAGTAGCTTTCAGCGATCTTGTTTCTATCTCTTAACTTTTTCATCTTATAACTCAAAATGTGAAAATATTTTATGATAGAAAGACTTCATATATCAGCATTTATAAAGCTGGTCTTTATCTCATAAATTTACACTGCATATAACCTGAATATTTGGTATTGGTATAACTAAAACTTTATGTTCTTGGATATATAGCAGTTTTTTATTCTACAATATCTTCTCATAATATAATAATGCATCAAATGTCTATATGCATTATCCTTTAGAAAAAGAAATTATTACTAATTAGAAATTTGTGATATATTCTACTTTCTGAGAAAAGTACGCTAGGCTCAGTGGTTGAAGTATGAGATCATCGAGTTCATGGGGGTAAAAGTGGAGATAAATATGAAAGTGAGAGGAATAATGTCGGAGTTATGAAGAAAACTATGAAAAGTCATATGATAGTGGCAGCACTGATAGCAACGGTAGCCTTCTGGGAATCACATTACCTGGCGGTTACGTCCAAAGTGGAGCAACAACCAGGGTATGGCAGTGCTGTCGATGCTCCTAAAGCGGACGGGGATGATGTAGGTAGGGCCGATTTTGAAAGCTTTGTTGTCGGAAGATAGCATAGCCATGTTACTTTCTATGTCGGCTATTGTATTTATTTCATTGCGTCATTCCTATAGATATGAACCGTTGGGACATATTTAATAATTAGATATCTGCCCTGTTTGCAATGCTTACTATAGTATGTGCATTTCTGGATTACTTACCACAAGCTGTGGTGCCTACTTCCTCATTCCTTGCCAGGATTACTATCGTCACGTATGCGGCTACTTTTTTAATTTTTCTAAATTTGACATCCTTCTCAATGCGGCTTTTGTCTCCTAAATACATGTCTTGCCCATCAATTGTTATATTAATTAAATGTATTATTCATTTCGTACTATTCTTAGGATTCTATTTCCTAGTATGTTTGTATAATAAGATAAGAGTCGAGTAAAAGACATTTGTAATGTAATTTTCATTTGTTATGTCATTTTTATTAATTAATTACTTTCAGGTTTTCTCTTGTTCCAAGTTGAGGTTTCCTAATTTTAATATGGTATCGGAAGCGGGTTTCATGAGAAGGAATTTAATATCAAACAGGGTTTTCATGGATCTAGCTTTTGGAGTGATCGCACAATTTTGACGTGATCGTATAATTGATGTTTTGTGATTGATATTTGGACTTGTTTATGGGTTTTTTGGGCATTTGGATTTGTTTCTTTGCAGTTGTTTCTCTCTTTACAATCTAGTATTTCGTTTGGTCTTATTTATTGATTTCTTGCAGTTATGACTACTAAAAGCTTCAATATGTGAGTGTGAGATTGGATGGAAAAAAAATTATTCGTATTGGAGTTATGTGATGAGAATTTTCTTAAGAAAAAGTTGTGGGAAAATAATGCGGAACTTGTGTAAGACCTAGAGTGTGATCAAAGAGTATCTTCTTGAAGCAAACAATGCAAAGTATCACTTGAATTATGATTTGTTGAGCGTTCAATAGTGCAATTGGTAAAGTATGAGGCGACACGGGGTTTGAAGGATCTTGCAAAGGTTATATGCTGATGGAATTTTGCAAAGCGATTGTCAGGTTGGAGATTGACACACGGTATCAGATGATTCTGCTATGACTCATAGATCTTTGGGATCAATTGCCTCTTATAAAATCGAATGAATTAAAGACATGTGATGCCTATATTGCTTGTGAGAAGAGCAAGGTGGATTCAATTCTTGATGACTTTATCATAGATCTTTGAGTTTTAATTTTTTATTTTCTTACGTAATCATTTAACCGCTGCTTGCTTTTGTTAATCCATTGATTTTGCTACTATCATCAAATATTAATTCAAATAATAGTGATATATTCATATAATAATAATGATCCCATCACTAATAGAAACAAATATATCTTCCACATAAATTCAGAGATTATTTCCCTACAATTATACAAAATAAACATGTATCATTCAAATCATCAAATTTTTGCTTTCAACAAGTAGTATACATATTCAGTCACCAAATAATAATCGAAGATGTTGAATTCATATATGGTCCAAAAATAATGAAAATCTCAATACCCAGTACACACATGTCACTTTCAATCAGAATTGAAATGAATTGAAACTAACAAATTAATAGACTAAAAATTTTACACTAATAATTGTTTACTCCTCATTAACCAATAAAAGTTTACGATCAAGAGAGAAATGATGCGCAACACACAAGAAGGAATTTATTTAGAAAAACAACTGCATGGATCAATATGATCTTAAACACATTATTTTTACAATAGGACTATCAAACATTTGTTAGATATATAAAAGAAGTTGAATAAAAAGCATGGCAGGGGACACTAATAACGATGAAGGCAAAGATCTGTGGCAGCACAGCGTATGTACCGAAGCCATGAATACCAGCACCATTGATTGAGTCAGAAAAAGAACCAGAGAGATGGTGTTTTTCGAGATCTTACGGTTTTGATGCACGGCCAGAAAATAGAAGACGAATAAAGCGGACACAGACAAAGCCATGAAAACAAGGTATCCATTAGAACGAATGCTTTGAATGCTGCCTTGCTTTGCTGGGAGTTGCCATCCCATCATGTTCATTTGCTCTTATGAACAAGGTGAATCCAGCGCAAGAAAGCTGAGTTTTCTGATTCTTTACAATTAAACGAAGGTTCACCCTACTTACTTTGCAGCCAGAGATGAAATTCCTCCACTACTTATATTGACGTCAATATTGATTTCACTACTTCTATCTGTCTTCAATATACTCTCCACCCAATAAAGGTCAATACCCGCTCTTGTTTCTGAATTTTTTAATTATTATAAAGATAATTCTTATTTTTAAAATATATTTAACAAAACTTTTATTTTTTTAAAATTTTATTAATTCATTTATTTATTTTCTTACTAATAAGTTCTATAGTTTTTGTAATAAATGCGGTAAAGTAAATTAACCAAAAAGTTTGAGTCTTAGGTGACGTTTGTTTTTTGACTTAATGCTGAAAGCTGAAAGTTGTTTGCTTTTTAAAATTTTCACGACTTATTGTTGAAATTTTTTTAAAAAGTAATGAATTGAAAAAGTGAAAATATTTGGCACCACATTAGAGAAAAAAGTCGTTTTATTTAAACGAGAAAAAGCTGAAGTACGTTGTGATGAGGAAAAGGTTGAAGGTACACTACTAGGGATGACAATGGGAGGGTTGGGACGGGCGCGCATCGCCCGAGCATTTATTCTTTTCAAATTAAACTTGTATGTTTAAAAAATTAAATGGAGACGGGGGTGAGACTAAGGAAAATTCTAAGCTGCCATTTGTTTCTTGTTTTTATTCTTTTCTTTTTTTATATTTGCTTTTATTTTATTATATTAAAATTAATATATTTCATAAGAAATTAAATATTATGAATTTACCAAGTATTTATTAAAAAAATTTCTAATTATTATTATTTATTAAAAAAATTTCTAATAATTATTATTATTTATATTAAAGTATAAAATAAAATAATAAATTATTTTAAAATATAATCGGGCGGGCGGGAGTAACAAATACTTGAACTGGAGTAGGAGCAAAATCTATTGGATTGAGAAAATAAACTAAATCATGTACAAAATAGACTATGATAGAGAAGCCAAACCGTCAATTAAAATGAGGAGGGGCGTAAATAATTTGTGCCGTTGTAAATAAATACTTTCATTCTCGTTGTTAAAAAACAAACAATTTAATATAATGCTATTAAGTACTGTCGACGATGGCTCGAAAAGTTATATTAATTGTTAAAAAAAAAAACTAAACACCCTTGTAATATTGTTTTTAAAACATATTTCAAATAGACAAGGGTTTAGGGAGGTCTCGGGTTCAAGTCTGTAAAGGATAGTTTACTACCTTGAAACTAAAAGTGTATTAAAAAAGTGTTATAAAGAATGAAGAAAAGGAAGAACTAAGTCCTTTTTTCCTTATCTTTCATTTTGAGATCCATATATATGAAGGGTATTCATTAATATAATAATAAGTACATCACAATGATTCAGAGTAAATGTGGTCATTCACATTTCTCAATGAATTATTTCTTACTCCCTTTGAATGACAGCCATCACTATGAATAGTTAGTGCTATCTCATTAAAAACCTTATGACCAAACTCCCGATTGGGATAAAACGAACAGGAAAGAGTGTAGTATCTTTAACATCTTTAACAATTCTCCCCGGAAGTGACATAATGCCGTTTTGAAGATGTTTTACTTGGCCTTATACTGTCCCCTGGTGTACAAGTTTCTTGAATGTTGTAGTGGGCAGGACTTTATGTCAAATCGCTAAGATTATCTTGGACATATCACATTGCACATTGATTTCTACTTATTTGAAGTTCATGAGTATAGAAAAGAATTTTGGTGAAATGTTTAGTTCGATCACCTTTAATATCTCTCCTTTATTGCACAATAGATGTAGCATTATCTTCATATATCTGTTGGTTTTGTTCTAGATGAAGATAATCCACATGATTTTGTTATGTGTATCATGGATCTTAATAAACACATTCCTCGACTAGCTTCATGAATGTCAGTATTTAGAGATAGTTGGAGAGGTGGCGCCTGTTGTTTCTTGACCTCGGGATATATAGTAGTATTTTCATAAGTAAATATATATGGGTAATACGTGATCGAGCTTTGTGAGGTCAGAAAAATAGCTTGCATCTGTAACAGAAAAATTGTGGTTCAATGTTTTGGAATAAAATAATCCCCATATCCATGTCCCACGGAGAATATCACTTAATACATGTTTAATTCCGTTCAGTACCTTTTTAGTTGGGTTGAACTATATCTTGATAGTAAATTAGTGAGAAAGCAATGTACGTCAGTATAATTCCTGAATACATTAGTGCACCAATTGCATTGAGATATGGTACTTCAGGACCAAGTAATTCTTCGTGTTTCTTCTTTGGAATTAAAGCGGATCTTTGGTCACTTCAAGCGACCTAACAACCAAGAACTGGGGGTGTAGTTTATCATATAAAAGCTGGCGAACTTTTACGTATATGTTGATTGATGGATTAATACCATCTGAACAATAACGATCTGCGGGCGAGACAATATTTTGTTTTCCCAAGATCTTTCAATTCAAATTCCTTCTTTAAGTAGTCAATTGTTTTGATGAGCTCTTTAGGAGTCCCAATCAAATTCAAATCATCCACATATACCGCAATAATTACAAATGCAGTTACTACTTTCTTGATAAAAATGCATAGGCAAATTGAATTATTCACATATATCTCTTTGAGCAAATCTCAAACTAACGATTATACCACATTGACAATTGTTTTTAATCCATATAAAGATGGGTTGACTTGATTGAATACATGCTCGTGGTTTGAATTCGTGCATAACGTAATTTGAATCATGAGTTTCATACGGTACATTAGTATCGATAGATCCATATAAATAGGTTGTGACTACATCCGTCGAGCATATCGAATCTTGGGAGACCAACTAAATATGTTAAATAACAGGAAATGTAGTTGAATCCATTACGGGAGAATAAGTCTCCTCATAATAAATTCCGTAATATTTGTGAGAAGCCTTGGGCCACAAGGCTTGCTTTATATCGCACAATTTCATTTTTCTTATTTAAACCATCTGGTCCGCTGAGTCACTCCAACGAGTTTTATATCTTTAGGTGTTTGAATTGCACAGTTGATACCTCTTGTTTAGCAGAGTGATTTTAACTCTATTTGATTACTTCTTTCCATTTTAACCAATGAATCATTCGATGTAGGCATTCATTCTTATTTTATGGCTCCCGGATCTTCATATTCATATGATGTCATAGCCATGAAGAAAAGCATCATCTATAATGGTAGTACTAGTCATATTTTTCATATCATATAATTAATGATATCTACTTCATTGTTGTGTCTGGGGTACAATGTGATATAATTGTTCCAATTGATGCCTCTCGGGGATTATATTCATCATTTAACCCTTTCACATTTATATCATCTTCGGGAGCATTGGAATTCTTTACTTTTTCTTTTTCTAGGAATTGTATCTTTTGAGGCCTGATAGGTCGTCGGCGTTTTAATTGTGGCTTAGACACCATTGACCATCTTTATATTTCAATTTTCCCATTGGAATTTCAATTCGTGCTAGGATATTTATAGCAGGTATATGTGATTTTGTAACCTTTGTTGGACTCGATAATACATGAGAGCAATCGATTTTAAGATTTTGTAAATGAATTATATTTTGGACCTCTAATTGGATTGCTTTGTGGGGGGGGGTGTCAGATGAGAAAAATATCAGGTCGAGACCATGTAATTCTACTTTTGTTCTTATGGGATTGGATTTTCTCCCACAAATGGCGGGAAAAAATATTCATTAAAATGACAATCTGCAAATCGAACAGTAAAAACCTCACCTGTGAGAGGCTTAAAATAGTTAATAATAGATGAAGATTGAAAATAAACATAAATACCAAGGAAAATGACAGGGACCTAGTTTGGTTCGATGAGTGGGTGCAAGGGAACATAAACGGCACAACCAAAACTCATTAGTGAAATATTAGGTTGATAACTTAGAACAAGTTGTAATGGGGATAAATCTTGCTTAGTTTGTAGGACGAAGGCGAATTAAAATTTATATGAAGCATGAATAATAGCATGCTCCCATCTTAAAATAAAGGCAATTTGGTGTTCAAAAGTAATGGTCTAGTAATTAATTGCAAGCGTTTCATAAAGGATTCAATGACCGATGCGAGAGTATGAACACTTGAGCAGATGAGTATTGAACATCTATTTAATGGACATACAATAGTGTAACACCCGCACTATACCTGATAGTTTATTATGTTTGGGGAGTATATCAAGAGAAATTAAAATTGTAATTTTCCAAAAATTTAAGTACTAAGGGTAAATTGGTAATTTTCAGTGTATTGAGTGAAATAAGATGAAAAGATGATATGCTATTGTAGGAATTTAGATAAGTTCAATTGCAAATAGATAGGAGTTGAAGGACCAAATGACAAAAATGGAAAGTTAGGCCAAAATGGGATAAGACCAAACATGGTCTTAGAAATCTTCATTTTTGTTTTTGGCTTTGAAGGTTAGGGCATTCTGGTTGGGAGAAAGAGAGAAAAGAATAAGGAAGAAGGAAGAAGAAGAAGAAGAAAAATCAAGTTTGGAACTTTTGTTTTGGAACATCTCTTTTGGTTTGGAATATTTCCTTTTAGTATGGAAAGTATGGAACCTATGTATGATTTGTTGGTTGAAAACTACCTAACTCTTTCTTTGTCTATCTTTGGAGTTAGGAAACTAACTCTTAAATACATGTGTATTTTGGTTGGTTAAGTAGGTTTGTGTTGGTTTGGTTTTTGGTTGGAAGATTTCGGAGAAAATGTGACAGCCATTATACGAATCCCAAGTGAGTGTCGGTCTTGGGGTGAGTCTGGGTGCCAATGTAGTTTGTAGCTCGATTGGTAGTGAGGAGAGTGCTCCCCACTTCTATAAGAGTCACTTTGGGTCGTGGGTTCGGAAGCTCTCATGGAGCGAAAGAAAAGGCAATTGGGACTGTAGTAACGGTCTTATGGTCGGACCCACGAAGAGATGAAGGGTGGGGACCTGATCATTCGATGGACATCAGAATAATTGTAAAGCCCCACATTGTACCCTAGAAGTTTATTACATGTTTAGGGTATAATAAATGTTAAAATTGTATATTTCGAAAATTTAAGTACTAAGGGTAAATTGGTAATTTGCCAATTAAGGACCCAAGTGAAATAAGATGAAAAGATGATATGCTATTGTTGGAATTTAGATAAGTTCATTTTCAAATAGAAGGGAGTTGAAGGAACAAATGACAAAAATGGAAAGTTAGGCCAAAATGGGATAAGACCAAACAAGGTCTTAGAAATCTTCATTCTTTTTTATTTCCGAAGGTTAGGGCATTCTGAATTACAGGGAGAAAGAGAGAAAAGAAGAAGGAAGAAGGAAAAAGAGAAGAAGAAGAAAATCAAGGTTTGGAACTTTTGTTTGGAACAACTCTTTGGTTTGGAATATTTCTTTTGGTATGGAAAGTATGGAACACTGTCTTACAAAGAAAATAAGGATTTATTTGGTTGAAACTACCTAACTCTTTCTTTGTCAATGTTTGAGTGAGAAGAACCACAACTCTTCCAATACATGTGTATTTTGGTTGGTTCAAGTCAGTTTGTGGATGGTTTGAGTTGTTTTAGTTTTGGTTGGAATATTTCCGGTGAAAATGGAAAGAACTTGCCGTTTATGCGAATCCCCATGTGGTATCAAAGTCTTGCGAAAGAAGTTGAGTCTGGAATTTTCCAGTGTGGTTAGCCTAGTGGATGTTGGTGTGGTCTGAGAGTTGAATGCGTGCTTAAAGCTATTTTGAGGTCGGAGAATCATTCTGAAATCTGGTCTTGTGAAAGTTGAATGCGTGCTCGAGAATGGTTTAAGGTCCGAGGAGGATGCTGTCTTGGTATGAAAGTTGAAATAAGTACCGAGTTGTTGGGGATCCCGGTACCACGTCGACAATCTGTTTTGTTCCATTCCTTCCGTTAATTCCCGAATGAAAGATTTATGTATAAAAAGTATATGAAAAAATGCCATTACATGCCTCATGTGAAGTGACTCACACCCGTTAGGAAAACATTGTTTCTTGCCCTTCTTTATGTGTGATTAAAAATAAAAAAATATGATTCACTCCATGTAATTTTTGCCATTCTTCTAGGTGGCACTACCTAATGAGGCAGGAAAACATCTTCATTAAAATGATAATCTGCAAATCTAACATTAAAAAACCTCACTGACGAGAGGCTGATATAGTTAATAATAGATGAGGTGAAAAGCAAACTAAATACCAAGGCGACGTTGAGGACTGGATTTAGTTCGATGGGGTGGGTGCGGGGAACATAAACGACACAACCAAAAACCGCGTAAATGTGAAGTATTAGGTTGATAGCAGAGCGAGTTGTAAAGGATAAATCTTGATTGGTACGTAGGGCCAGCTAGTGAATTCTTAACATGAATAATAGCATGCCATTACCGATAAAGGCAATTTGGTGTTCAAAAGTAATGGTCTAGTAATTAATTGCAAGCGTTCGCAAAGAGTTCGCTTAACCATTATAGTATGAACGCGAGCAATTGTTGGTAATCTATTCCAATGGACATACAATAATTGTAACACCCCACATTGTACCTTAGAAGTTTATTACATGTTTAGGGTATAATAAATGTTAAAATTGTATCTTCCGAAAATTTAAGTACTAAGGGTAAATTTGTAATTTACTTACACATCCTATAATCTTGTTTGTTATTAATCGTTAATTAGAATGAAAGAAGTGAGTACATGTATAAAGATTTTATGAAAAGTCATGTGCCTCGCATGGCGACTCACGTCGCTTGAGCGACATTATTTCTTGCCGTTCTTTTCTAGTGTGATTAAGAATAAAAATATGATTCAGTCCATGTAATTTATCGTCATTCTTCTGGAATTGGCTTTTCTCCCCCTAATGACTGGAAAACATCTTCATTAAAATGATAATCTGCCGTCGAGCGATGAAACCTCACTGTGAGAGCTTCGATATAGTTAATAATAGGCGAATTGAAAATAAGCTATAAATACCAAAGAGGACGTTGAAATTAGGACTAAGATTCGATGAGTAGGTGCAAGAGACATAGCGGCCCATTATTTAAGTGTCTATGAAATATTGAGTTGATGGCGAGAACAAATTTGTAATGCAGATAAGCAATCTTGATTGGTTGTAGGACGAGGCAAATTAAATTCGCTGCATGAATAATGGCATGCCCCCATGCTTAGATAAGATAATTGGTGTTTAAAAGTAATGAATACAGTAATTAATTGCAAGCGTTTCATAAAGGATTAAACCCTGACCATTAAATTGAACATGAGCAATTGGTATTGAACATCTATTCCGATGGACATACGATATTTGCGTAAGCCCGTTATTACACAGAAGTTTATTACATGTTTGAGGTATAATAAATGTTAAATTGTATGTTGAAAATTTAAGTACTAAGGATAAATTGGTAATTTTGATTAAGGACCTGAAGTGAAATAAGATGAAAAAGACAGTATGCTATTGTGAATTTAGATAAGTTCATTTGCAAATAGATGGGAGTTGAAGGACGAATAACAAAAAATGGAAAGTTAGGCCGAAAATGGGATAGAACCAACGGGTCTTAGAAATCTTCATTCTCTTTTTTGGCTCTGGGTTCAGAGCATACGGGTGGGGAGAAAGAGAGAAAGAAAGAAGGAAAAGAAGGAGAAAAAGAGAAGAAAGAAAGAAAATCAGATTTGGAACTTTTGTTTTGAACAACTCTTTGGTTTGGAATATTTCTTTTAATTTATGGAAAGTATGGAACCTGTATCGATTTGGTTCAAGGCACCTAACTCTATCTTTGTTTATGTTTGGGTTAGGAAAACTAACAACTCTTCAATACATGCATGTTTTGGTTAGTTCAAGTCGAGTTTGGATGGTTTGGAGTTGTTTTGTTGGATTGCAATATTTCGGAGAAAATGAAGAACTTGCCATTTATCGGAAATCCCGTAGTGTCGGAACTGAAAGTTAGAAATGCCGGTATAGTGTGGTTACAACAGTTGATGTTGATCTGGAATCTTTGAGTTGAGCGATGCGTGCGAAGCTCTTGCAGTCCAGTATTAAATTACCCGATCTGCGAAAGTTGAGTTCCGATTACTTTCGAGTGGTGCTTGGATCGAGAGGATCTTGAATCTTGTTGACTTTCAAGTTGAAATCTTGGTACTCGAGGTTGTTGAGGTCAGAAGAATTACACATCCCAGCAAATCTGTTTGGTTTCATTCTTACCGTTAATTAGAATGAAATAGTGAGTACATGTATAAAAAGTATATGAAAAATGCTTTGTACCTGTTGCCCGGCGAAGCTCATCGTTAAGTATTGTTTCTTGCCCTTCTTTTCTAGTGTGATTAAGAATAAAAATATGATTCATTCCATGTAATTTCTCGCCATTCTTCAAGAATTGGCTTTTCTCCCCCCTAATGGTGGGAAAACATCTTCATTAAAATGATAATCACCAAAATATGTGGTGAAAACCTCACACAGTGAGAAACTTTCGATATAGTTAATAATAGATGAAGATTGAAAACGAACATAAATACCAAGGCGGCGTTGAGGACCTAGTTTAGTTGATGGGTGGGTGCAAGGGAACATAAGCAGCCTGACCAAAACACGTAAATGTGAAATATTAGGTTGATAACTTGGGAACAAGTTGTAAGGGGATAAATCTTGATTGGCTGTGGGACGAAGGCGAATTAAATTCTTAACATGAATAATAGCATGCCGTGCGATAAAAGGCAATTTGGTGTGTTCAAAAGTAATGGTCTAGTAGTGGTAAGCGTTTCATAAAGATTCAACCAACTGATATGAGTATGAACATGAGCAATTAGTGTGAACATCTATTCAATGGACATATAATAGTGTAACACCCACTTTACCCTAGTATTTATTACATATTTAGGAGTATAATAAAAGTCAAAATTGTATTTTTCGAAAAATTTAAGTACTAAGGTAAATTGGTAATTCTTAATTAATGGGCAAATCAAAATAAAATGAAAAAGATGATATACTATTGTAGGGCCAGATGAGTTCAACTGAAAATAGATGGGAGTTGAGGACCAAAATGCAAAAAATGGAAAGGATTAGGCCCGAAATGGAAAGATGAAACATGGTCTTAGAAATATTCATTCTCTTTGGCTTTGAAAGGTTGAGGAACGATGGTGGAGAGAAAAGAAGAAGAAAAGAAGAAGGAAGAAAGAGAAAGAAGAAAATCCGGGTTTGGAACTTTTGTTTGGAACATACTCTTTGGTTTGGAATATATCTTTGACTACGGAAAGTATGGAACCTATGTATGGATTTGTTGATTTAGGAAACTACCACCCCAACTCTTTTTCACAATATGTTTGGGTTAGGAAAACCCTGCTATTGAATACATGTGTGTATGTTAGGTGGTTCAGAATCGGTTTTGTGGATGGTTTTTTAGTTGGTATAATTTTGGTTGGAAGATTCCGGTGAAAATGGAAGCGTGGCTGTGAGAATCATGTGATGCCCAGGTGCTTTGAGGTTCAGTGTGGTGCTTCAATATGGTTTTAGCCTAGTGGATGTGGAGTCTTGGGTGCTTATGGTTGCGTGCAGGTACTCAAAATATTTTTGTCGAGGAGGATGTTAAGTGCAGGTGCTGAGAAGTTGAAATGCAAGTCTTGAAGGGATGATATCATTTTCAAGTCGTTTAAAGTCGAAGGATCACAGTACTATTATTGAAAGTGAAATGCGGTACTCCAAGGTGATAAGGTCAGTACACATCGTACAATCTGTTTTGTTGCATTCTTAGTTAATTCCCGAATGGTGAATGATCTGGTATAAGTATATGAAAATTGCTACACTCATGCTAGGAAGTGACTTAAATAAGTTGGGTAAGCTTATTGTTTCTTGCCCTTCTTTGCTAGTGTGATGGGAGTAAAAAATATAGTTCAGTCCATGTAATTTCTTTGCAAATTCATCTAGAATTGACTTTTCTCCTAATGGCGGGAAAACAAGTACCATTAAGAGAATGATAAATCTTGAAATCGAGCGATGCAAAACGTCACTGTGGGAGGCTCTGATATAGTTAATAATAGATGAAGATTGAAAACAAACATAAATACTAAGATGACATTGAGGACCTAGTTTGGTCGATGCGTTGGGTGCATAGGGAACATAGCAGCTGACAAAAACGTAAATAGAAATATTAGGTTGATAACGAAAAGTTATAATGGGGATAAATCTTGTTAATTTGTGGAATGACGGAAGATGAAATTAGCAGCATGAATAATAGCATGCTTTGTCTGCGGATAGAGACAGTTGGTGTTCAAAAGTAATGGTCTAGTAATTAATTCTAAGCGTTTCATAAGGGATTTCAGCTGACCATTGAAGACATGAATATGAGAAATTGGTATTGAATATTCAATGGACCTTAATGGTGTAACACCTGCCCATACTAGTAGTTTTATTACAAGTATGGGGTATAATAAAAAGTCAAAATTTTATTTTTCGAAAATTTAAGTACTAATGGTAGGTGTAATTTTCCATTAGTAACTAAGTGAAATAAGATGAAAAGATGATAAGCTATTGTAGGAATTTGGAATAAGTTCATTTGCAAATAGATGGGAGTTGAAGAACGAATGACAAAAATGGAAGAGATTAGGCCAAAATGGGATAAGACAAAAGAACGGTCTTACGAATCTTCATTTTGTTTTGGCTTTGAAGGTGGGGCATTACGGGTGGGAGAAAGAGAAAAAGAATATGGAAGAAGGAAGAAGAGAAAGAAGAAAGAAAAATCAAGAAGTTTGGAAATTTTTTTGGGTATCTCTTTGGTTTGGAATATTTCTTTTGGTATAAAAGTATGGAACCTATGTATGGATTTGTTGGTTAAGAATACTAACTCTTTCTTTGGATATGTTTGATTAAGGAAAACCTAACTCTGTGTGTATATTTGGTTGGTTCAAGTCAGTTTTGTGGATGGTTTAGTTTTTTAGTTTTGGTTTGGAAAGATTTCGGTGAAAATGGCAAGGCGGCCATTTATCTTGAATCCATGTGATATCGATATTGAGTTGGTACTGGACTCAATGTGGTTTTAGCCTAGTGGATGTTAGTACGGTACCCAAGAGTTGATCTTGTTACTTAAAGCTGTTTTTGGTCTAGAGAATGTTAAATGAGTCTTGAAGAGGTTAAAAATCTGATGCTCGAAAGTGGTTTATGGTCGAGGATCTTTGATGCGGTATTGAATGTTATTAACTACTGGGTACTCAGTTTGTTGATGTCAGTACCTGTCCAACAATCTGTTTAGTTCCATTCTTAGTTAATTTTGATGAGGTCAGTACATGTTTAAAAATTATGAAAATGCTACGTACCTGTGCCGGCGGCTCTGTCGTTGGGAAAACATTGTTTCTTGCCCTTCTTTGCTAGTGTGATTATGAACAAAAATATGATTCAGTCCGTGTAATTTCTCGCCATTCTTCTAGAATTGGCTTTTCCCCCCCTAATGGTGGGAAAACATCTTCATTAAAATGATAACCTACAAATCGAACAGTAAAAACATCACCTGTGAGAGGCTCAATATAGTTAATAATAGATGAAGATTGAAAACAAACATAAATACCAAGACGACGTTGAGGACCTAGTTTAGTTCGTGGGTGGGGTGCAAGGGAACAGGAAACGGCTGACAAAACACGTGGCGTGAAATATTAAGTTGATAACTTAGAACAAGTTGTAAAGGGGATAAATCTTGATTGTTTTGTGGGAATGGCCAGGTGAATTCACGGCATGAATAATAGCATGCCCCATTACGATAAAGGCAATTTGGTGTTAAAGTAATGGTCTAGTAATTAATTATAAGCGTTCATAAAGGTTGTTGACCATTAAGTATGACATGATCATTGAGTATTAGTTGTCATTCAAATGGACACAATAATTGTAACACCACACTATACCTAGTATTTTTATTCACGTGTTTACAGGTATAATAAATTGAAAATTTAATAATTTTTTGAAAATTTGTCTGAGGAGTAAGTGGTAATTTTCCAATCAATGAACCAAATCAAATAAGATAGAAAAGATAAATGTGCTGTTGCAGGAAATTCAGATAGTTGTTTGAAAATAGTTGGAGTGAGAAGGACCAAAAATGGAAATAATGGAAAGTTAGACCCAGTAGGATCGGACCAAACATGGTCTTAGAAATATTCGTGTTTGAACTTTGAAGGGTTTGAGTGGTGGGGAGAAAGGAAGAGGAAAAGAAAGGAAAGAGAAGGAAAGGAAGAGAAAAAATTAGGAGTTTAGACATTTGTTTGGAACATCTCTTGCAGTTTTTTAGAATATTTCTTTTATGTAATGGAAAGTATGGAACCTATGTATGGATTTTGTGGTTGAAAAACTACCTAACTCTTTCTTTGTCTATGTTTTGGATTAGGAAAACCTAACTCTTCAATACATGTGTATTTTGGTTGGTTCAAGTCAGTTTTGTGGATGGTTTTTAGTTGGTTTAATTTTGGCTGGAAGATTTCCGGTGAAAATGGCAAGAACTAGCCATTTCTGATCAATGTGGTATGATGCTTGAAAGTTGAGTGCGGTGCTCGATATGGTTTTTAGCCTAGTGGATGTTAGTGCCGATGCTTGAGTTGAGTCTGGGTACTCGATATATTACAGTCCAGGAGGATGTTAAGTGCACGTACTTAAAGCAAGAAATCTGGAGTCTTGAAGTTGAATGCAGGTACTCAAAGTGGTTTAAGGTCAGGAGGATGCGGGTGTATTGAAAGTTAAAAATCTTGGTACTCAGGGACTTTTAGGTCAGTACTTGTCATTTTCAATCTGTTTTTGTTCCATTCTTAGTTAATTCGAATGAAAAAATTCGGTACATGTATAAAGTATATGAAAAAATGCTATGTACCTCTTGCAGAACTTAAAGCTCTGTCGTTAGGCAAACATTGTTTCTTGCCCTTCTTTGCTAGTGTGATTAAGAATAAAATATGATTCAGTCCATGTAATTTCGCCATTCTTCTAAATTGGCTTCCCCTAATGGACGGAAAACATCTTCATTAAAATGATAATCTTCAAATCCAACAGTAAAAACCTCACCTGTGAGAGGCTCAATAGTTAATAATAGATGAAGATTGAAAACAAACATAAATACCTAGACGACATTGAGGACCTAGTTTAGTTCGATGGGTGGGTGCAAGGGGAAAATAAACAGCACAACCAAAAACACGTAAATGTGAAATATTAGGTTGATAACGGGACCAAATTTATAATGGGGATAAATCTTGATTGGCTGTAGGACGAAGGCGAATGAAATTCGCAGCATGAATAATAGCATTCCCTCATGCCGATAAAGGCATTTTGGTGTTCTAAAGTAATGGTCTAGTAATTAATTGCAAACGTTTCATAAAGGATTCAGCCAACCCATTTTGAGTAAGAACATGAGCAATTGAGTATTGAACATCTATTCCAATGGACATACAATAATTGTAAACCCCCCGAGACTATACCCTAGTAGTTTATTACATGTTTGGGGTATAATAAAAGTCAAAATTTTATTTTTCAAAATTTTAAGTACTAAGGGTAAATTAGTAATTTTCCAATTAATGACCCAAGTGAAATATGATGAAAAGATGATATGCTATTGTAGGAATTTAGATAAGTTCATTTGCAAATAGATGGGAGTTGAAGACCAAATGGCAATAATGGAAAGTTAGGCCAAAATGGGATAAGACCAAACAGGGTCTTAGAAATCTTCATTTTTGTTTTTGGCTTTGAAGGTTAGGGCATTCTGGTGGGGAGAAAGAAAAAAAGAATATGGAAGAAGGAAGAAGAGAAGAAGAAGAAAATCCAAGTTTGGAACTTTTGTTTGGAACATCTCTTTGGTTTGGAATATTTCTTTTGGTATAAGAAAATATGGAACCTATGTATGGATTTGTTGGTTAGGAAACTACCTAACTCTTTCTTTGTCTATGTTTGGGTTGAAGTAAAACCCTAACTCTTCAATACTAACGTATTTTTGTTGGATTCGAAGTCGGTTTGTGGATGGTTTGAGTTGTTTTAGTTTTGGTTGGAAGATTTAAATTGAAATGGTAGGCCGGGCCATTTATGTGATCCCATGTGGTATCGGTGCTTAAAGTTGATCTTGGTAGTCAAAGTGGTTTTTAGCTTGGTGGATGTTAGTACCCGGTACTAAGGTTAGTCGCGGTACTTAAAGGCTGCACGGTCAGAGAATGTTAATCTGGGTGCTGAAAGTTGAGTGCAGGTACTGGCCAGTTTAAGGTCGAGAGGATGCGATGCGGTATTGAAGAGATGAAATCTTGGTACTGAAGGTTGTTGAGTCAGTACACGTCAACAATCTGTTTGTTCCATTCTTGATTAATTCGAATGAAAGGGTCAGTACATGTATAAAAGTAAATGAAAAATGCTCCATGCTCCGCCCACTTAGGCGAACCTCTGTCGTTAGAAAACATTGTGTTTCTTGCCCTTCTTTGCTAGTGTGATTATGAATAAAATATGATTAGTCGTGTAATTTCGCCATTCTTCTAGAATTAGCTTTTCCCCTAATGGTGGGAGAAAACATCTTCATTAAAATGATAACCTACAAATCTGAGCATTAAAAACATGCAGTGAGGAAACCATTATAGTTAATAATAGATGAAGATTGAAAACAAACATAAATACCAAGACGACGTTGAGGACCTAGTTTAGTTCGTTGGGTGGGTGCAAGGGGAACATAAACAGCACAACCAAAAACACGTAAACGTGAAATATTAGGTTGATAACTTAGAACAAGTTGTAAAGGGGATAAATCTTGATTGGCTGTAGGACGAAGGCGAATTAAATTCGCAACATGAATAATAGCATGCCCCATGCCGATAAAGGCAATTTGGTGTTCAAAAGTAATGGTCTAGTAATTAATTGCAAACGTTTCAAAAAGGATTCAGTAAACCCATTCTGAGTATGAACATGATCAATTGAGTATTGAACATCTATTCCAATGGACATACAATAATTGTAACACCCCACACTATACCCTAGTATTTTATTACATGTTTGGGGTATAATAAAAGTCAAAATTGTAATTTTGAAAATTTAAATCTTGAGGACAAATGGTAATTTTCCAATCAATGAACCAAATCAAATAAGATGAAAAGATGATATGCTATTGTAGGAAATTAGATAAGTTCATTTGAAAATAGATGGGAGTTGAAGGACCAAATGGAAATAATGGAAAGTTAGGCCAAAATGGGATAAGACCAAACGTGGTCTTAGAAATATTCATTCTTTTTTTGGCTTTGAAGGTTTGGGCATTCTGGTGGGAGAAGAGAAAGAAAGAAGGAAGAGAAAGAAAGAAAATCCAGGTTTTGAACATTTGTTTGGAACATCTCTTTAGTTTGAATATTTCTTTTGTAATGGAAAGTATGGAACCTATGTATGGATTTGTTGGTTAGGAAACTACCCTAACTCTTTCTTTGTCTATGTTTGGATTAGGAAAACCCTAACTCTTCAATACATGTGTATTTTGGTTGGTTCAAGTCAGTTTTGTGGATGGTTTTTAGTTGGTTTAATTTTGGCTGGAAGATTTCCGGTGAAAATGGCAAGAACTAGCCATTCTGAGAATCCGGCCATGGTATCGGTCTTTGAAAGTTGAATGCGGTACTCAATATGGTTTTTAGCCTAGTGGATGTTGAGTACCGATGCGAGGTTTGAGTGCCGGTACTCAATCTTATTACAGTCCAGAGGATGTTAAGTACACGTACTTAAAGCAAGTCTGCGATCTTGAAAGTTGAGTAGGTACTCCAAAGTGGTTTAAGATCAGAGGATGCGAGTACTGAATAGTGAAAGTTGAAATGCGGTACTCAAGGTTTTAGATCCAGTATCGTACAATCTGTTTTTGTTCCATTCTTCCGTTAATTCCGAGATGAAAAGGTCGGTACATGTATAAAGTATATAAAAAAATACTATGTACATACTTGCCAGGGCAAAGCTCTGTCGTTGAGGAAAACATTGTTTCTTGCCCTTCTTTGCTAGTGTGATTAGAATAAAAATATGATTCAGTCCAATGTAATTTCTCGCCATTCTTCTAGAAATTGACTTTCTCCCTAATGAATGGAAAACATCTTCCATTAAAATGATAATCTTCAAATCCAATGAGTAAAACCTCACTGTGAAGGCTTCGATAGTTAATAATAGATGAAAGATTGAAAACAAACATAAATACCTACAAGAGAGCGACATTGAGGACCTAGTTTAGTTCGATTGGGTGGAGTGCAAGGGAAAATAAAACGACACAACCAAAAACACGTAAATGTGAAATATTAGGTTGATAACTTAGAATGATTATAATGGAGATAAATCTTGATTGGGTGGGACGAAGCGAATGAAATTCGCGAGCATGAATAATAGCATTCCCTCATGCTAGATAAAGGCATTTTGGTGTTCTAAAGTAATGGTGCAAATGCAATTAATTGCAAACGTTTCATAAAGAGTTCGTGACCATTTTGAGTAAGAACATGAAAAGGAGCAATTGAGTATTGAACATCTATTCCGATGGACATACAATAGTGTAACCAGAGACTATACCCTAGTAGTTTATTACATGTTTGGGGGTATAATAAAAGTCAAAATTTTATTTTCAAAATTTTAAGTACTAAGGAGTAAATTAGTAATTTTCCAATTAATGACAGTGAAATATGATGAAAAAGATGATATGCTATTGTAGGAATTTAGATAGAAGTTCATTTGCAAATAGATGGAGTTGAAGACCAAATGGCAATAATGGAAAGTTAGACGAAATGGGATAAGACCAAAAGCAGGTCTTAAAGAAATCTTCATTTTGTTTTTGGCTTTGAAGGTTAGGGCATTCGGGTGGGAAAGAAAAGAATATGAAGAAGGAAGAAAGAGAAGAAGAAAGAAAATCCAAGTTTGGAACTTTTGTTTAGGAACATCTCTTTGGTTTTGGAATATTTCTTTTGGTATGGAAAAGTATGGAACCTATGTATGGATTTGGCTGGTTGAAACTACCTAACTCTTTCTTTGTCTATGTTTGGGTTAGTAAAACCCTAACTCTTCAACCTTAACGTATTTTTGTTGGTTCAAGTCGGTTTGTGGATGGTTTGAGTTGTTTAGTTTAGTTTGGAAGATTCTGGTGAAATGGTAGGCTGGCCATTTATGTAGAACTCCAATGTGAATGTCGGTACTTAAGAGTTAGTCTTGGTAGTCAAAGTGGTTTTCCAGCTTGGTGGATGTTGATCTGGGTACTAAGAGTTAGTCTGCGGTACTTAAAGACACTTTTGGTCCGGAGAATGTTAAGTCGCCGTGCGAAGTTGGAGTGCGGTACTCAAGCCCAGTTTAAGGTCGGGGAGGATCTTTGAGTGCGGTATTGAAAGTTAGTCTTCCCGGTACTTTCCCGAGGTTGTTGAGTGCAGTGCACGTCAACAATCTGTTTGTTCCATTCTTCGATTAATTAGAATGAAAGTCGTACATGTATAAAAGTAAATGAAAAAATGCTGCGTACCTCGCCACCGGCGAACCTCTGTCGTTGGGAAGAAGAAACTTATTGTTTCTTGCCACTTCTTTGCTAGTGTGATTATGAATAAAAATATGATTCGGTCAGTGTAATTTCTCGCCATTCTTCTAAATTACTTTTCCCCTAATGGTGGAAAACATCTTCCTTAAAATGATAACCTACAAATCGAGCGGTAAAAACATCACTGAGAGGCTCAATATAGTTAATAATAGATGAAGATTGAAAACAAACATAAATACCAAGACGACGTTGAGGACCTAGTTTAGTTCGATGGGTGGGTGCAAGGGGAACATAAACAACACAACCAAAAACACGTAAACGTGAAATATAAGGTTGATAACTTAGAACAAGTTGTAAAGGGGATAAATCTTGATTAGGTACAGCTTGGGACGAAGGTGAATTAAATTCGCGGCTTGAATAATGGCATGCCCCGGAAATTGCCGATAAAGGCAATTTGGTGTTCAAAAGTAATGAATAAGTAATTAGTTACCAAGCGTTTCTATAAGGATACGCAAACCCAATTACAGTGAACATGATCAATTGAGTATTGAACATCTATTCAATGGACATACGATAATTGTAACACCCCACACTATACCCTAGTATTTTATTACATGTTGGGGTATAATAAAAGTCAAAGTGTATTTTTGAAAATTTGAAAATGCGAGGTAAAATTGAAGAATTTTTCAATCAATGAACCAAATCAAATAAGATGAAAAAGATGATATGCTATTGTAGGAAATTAGATAAGTTCATTGAAAATAGATGGGAGTTGAAGGATAGATGGAAATATTGGAAAGTTAGGCGAAATGGGATAAGACCGACGTGGTCTTAGAAATATTCATTCTTTTTGGCTTTGAAGGTTTTGGAAGCATTACGGTGGGGAGAAAGAGAGAAAAGAAAGAAGGAAGAAGAGAAGAAGAAGAAAATCGGGTTGGAACATTTGTTTTGGGAACATCTCTTTGGTTTGAATATTTCTTTTTGTAATGGAAAGTATGGAACCTATGTATCGGATTTGTTGGTTGGGAAAACTACCCTAACTCTTTCTTTGTCTATGTTTGGATTAGGAAAACCCTAACTCTTCAATACATGTGTATTTTGGTTGGTTCAAGTCAGTTTTGTTGATGGTTTTTAGTTGGTTTAATTTTGGTTGGAAGATTTCCGGTGAAATGGCAGAACTAACCATTTACGCGAGAATCCAATGTGATGTCGGTGCGAAAGTTGAATCTTAGGTGCTGATATGGTTCAGCCTAGTGGATGTTGAATCTGCGTCTTGAGAGTTGAGTCACCGTTACTCAAAGCTCGACCACAGTCGAAGGATGTTAAGTACACCGTACTTAAAGCTAGAAATGCAAATGCCGAAAGTTGAATCTGCAGGTACTCAAAGTGGTTTAAGGTCGAGAGGATCACGAGTACTAGTATTGAAAGTTAGAAATGCGGTACTCAAGGTTTTTAGGTCAGTACACATCCTGCAATCTGTTTGTTCCATTTCTTAGTTAATTCAGAGATGAAAGGTCGTACATGTATAAAAAGTATATGAGAAATGCTATGTACCTCGCCGCCGAGGCAAAGCTCCTGTCGTTGGGAAAACATTGTTTCTTGCCCTTCTTTGCTAGTGTGATTAAGAATAAAAATATGATTCAGTCCATGTAATTTCTCGCCATTCTTCTAGAATTGGTTTTCTCCCCCTAATGGACGGAAAACATCTTCATTAAAATGATAATCTTAAATCCAATGATGAAACCTCACTGTGAGAGGCTCGATAGTTAATAATAGATGAAGATTGAAAACAAACATAAATACCTAGACGACATTGAGGACCTAGTTTAGTTCGATGGGTGGGTGCAAGGGGAAAATAAACAGCACAACCAAAAACACGTAAATGTGAAATATTAGGATGATAACTTAGAACAAGTTATAATGGGGATAAATCTTGATTAGTTTGTAGGGCGAGAGCGAATGAAATTCGCAGCATGAATAATAGCATACCCCCATGCGGATAAAGGCATTTTGGTGTTCAAAAGTAATGGTCTAGTAATTAATTGCAAACGTTTCATAAAGGATTCAGCCAACCCATTTTGAGTAAGAACATGAGCAATTGAGTATTGAACATCTATTCCAATGGACATACAATAATTGTAAACCCCCCGAGACTATACCCTAGTAGTTTATTACATGTTTGGGGTATAATAAAGGAGTCGAAATTTTATTTTTCAAAATTTTAAGAAAGTACTAGGAGTAAATTATTAATTTTCAATTAATGACCCAAGTGAAATATGATGAAAAGATGATATGCTATTGTAGGAATTTAGATAAGTTCATTTGCAAATAGATGGGAGTTGAAGACCAAATGGCAATAATGGAAAGTTAGGCCAAAATGGGATAAGACCAAACAGGGTCTTAGAAATCTTCATTTTGTTTTTGGCTTTGAGAAGGTTAGGGCATTACGGGGTGGGAGAAAGAAAAAGAATATGGAAGAAGGAAGAAAGAGAAGAAGAAAATCAAAGTTTGGAACTTTTGTTTGGAACATCTCTTTGGTTTGGAATATTTCTTTTGGTATGGAAAGTATGGGTTTATGTATGGATTTGTTGGTTACGAGCTACCTAACTCTTTCTTTGTCTATGTTTGGGTTAGTAAAACCTAATACTTCAATACTTATTAATATTTTGTTGGTTCGTCCGGTTTGTGGATGGTTTTGAGTTGTTTTAGTTTTGGTTGGAAGATTTCCGGTGAAAATGGCAAGAACTGGCCATTTATGTAGAATCCCATGGGAGTATCGGTACTGAAAGTTGAGTACTGGTACTCATAGTGGTTTTTAGCTTGGTGGATGTTGAGTCTGGGTACTAAGGAGTTTAGTGCGCGGGTACTTAAAGGCTCTTTTGGTCGAGGAGAATGTTAAGTACCGGTGCGAAGTTTGATACCCGGTACTTTGAAGTGGTTTAAGGTCAGGAGGATCTTTGAGTCTTTGGTATTGAAAGTTAAGTCTTGGTACTCAAGGTTGTTGAGGTCAGTACTGTCAAACAATCTGTTTTGTTCCATTCTTGATTAATTCAGAATGAAAGGGTCGGTATATGTATAAAAGTTAAATGAAAAATGGATGCATTACCTCGCCACCGAGGCGAACCTCCTGTCGTTGGGAAAACATTGTTTCTTGCCCTTCTTTGCTAGTGTGATTATGAATAAAAATATGATTCAGTCCGTGTAATTTCTCGCCATTCTTCTAGAATTGGCTTTTCCCCAATGGTGGAAAACATCTTCCATTAAAATGATAACCTACAAATCGAGCATTAAAAACATCACATGAGAGGCTTCGATATAGTTAATAATAGATGAAGATTGAAAACAAACATAAATACAAGACGGCGTTGAGGGACTAGTTTGGATTCGTTGGGTGGGTGCAGGGAACATAACTTGACACAACCAAAACACGTAAGCGTGAAATATTAGGTTGACTTAGAACAAGTTGTAAGGGGATAAATCTTGATTGGCTGTGGGACCAGCGAATAGAGTCGGCATGAATAATAGCATTCCCTCATGCTAGATAAAGGCATTTTGGTGTTCTAAAGTAATGGTCTAGTAATTAATTGCAAACGTTTCATAAAGTTTCAAACCAACCATTTTGAGTAAGAACATGAGCAATTGAGTATTGAACATCTATTCAATGGACATACAATAATTATGTAAACCACAGAGACTATACCCTAGTAGTTTATTACATGTTTGGGGTATAATAAAAGTCAAAATTTTATTTTTCAAAATTTTAAGTACTAAGGGTAAATTAGTAATTTTCTAATTAATGACCCAAGTGAAATATGATGAAAAGATGATATGCTATTGTAGGAATTTAGATAAGTTCATTCTGAAGATAGATGGAGTTGAAGACGAATTGTGATAATGGAAGAGTTAGGCTGAATGGATAAGACCAAACGGGTCTTAGAAATCTTCATTTTTGTTTTTGGCTTTGAAGGTTAGGGGGCATTACGGTGGGGAGAAAGAAAAAGAATATGGAAGAAGGAAGAAGAGAAAGAAAGAAGAAAATCGAGAGTTTGGAACTTTTGTTTGGAACATCTCTTTGGTTTGGAATATTTCTTTTGGTATGGAAAGTATAGAACCTATGTAAGGATTTGTTGGTTAGGAAACTACCCTAACTCTTTCTTTGTCTATGTTTGGGTTAGGAAAACCCTAACTCTTCAATACATGTGTATTTTTGTTGGTTCAAGTCAATTTTGTGTGGATGGTTTGAGTTGTTTTTAGTTTTGGTTGGAAGATTTAGGTGAAAATGGCAAAAGCGGCCATTTATCACGGGAATCCCATGTGGTATCGATCTTTTGAAAGTTAGTCTTGGTAGTCAAAGATGGTTTAGCTTAGAAATTGGATGTTGAGTACCGGTACTAAGAGTTGAGTACTGGTACTTAAAGCTGCTTTAGTCGGAGAATGTTAAGTGTCACCAGGTCTTACTGAAAGTTGGTCATAGGTACTCAAAGTGGTTTAAGGTCCAGAGGATGTTGAGTACTGGTATTGAAAGTTAAGTACTGGTACTCAAGGTTGTTGAGGTCTGAGTACCTGTCCAACAATCCTGTTTTGTTCCATTCTTCCGTTAAATCCGAATGAAAGGGTCAGTACATGTATAAAAAGTAAATGAAAAATGCTCTGTACCTCGCCACCGAGGCGAACCTCCTGTCGTTGGGAAAACATTGTTTCTTGCCCTTCTTTGCTAGTGTGATTATGAATAAAAATATGATTCAGTCCATGTATTTTCTGGCCATTCTTCTAGGGCGGCTTTTCTCCCCCTGCGGTGGGAAAACATCTTCCATTAAAATGATAATGCGCATTCGAGCGGTAAAAACCTCACTGTGAAGCTCAATATAGTTAATAATAGATGAAGATTGAGAACAAACATAAATACCAAGGCGGCGTTGAGGACCTAGTTTAGTTCGATGGGTGGGTGCAGGGAACATAAACAACACTGACGAAAACACGTAAACGTGAAATACCAAGGTTGATAACTTAGAACAAGTTGTAAAGGGATAAATCCTTGATTGGGCTGTGGGACGAAGGTGAATTAAATTCGCGGCATGAATAATAGCATGCCCCATGCCGATAAAGGCAATTTGGTGTTCAAGAAGTAATGAAATTACAGTAATTAGTTGCAAAAGCGTTTCGCAAGGATGCAAACCCATTCTGGTATGAACATGATCAATTGGTATTGAACATCTATTCCAATGGACATACAATAATTGTAACACCCCTGCTTATACCACAGTATTTTATTACATGTTTGGGGTATAATAAAGTCAAAATTGTATTTTTGAAAATTTAAGTACTAAGGGTAAATTAGTGAACACTTGATCAATGAACAATCAAAGAAGATGAAAAGATGATATGCTATTGTAGGAAATTAGATAAGTTCATTTGAAAATAGATGGGAGTTGAAGGACCAAATGGAAATAATGGAAAGTTAGGCCAAAATGGGATCAGACCAAACATGGTCTTAGAAATATTCATTCTTTTTTTGGCTTTGAAGGTTTGGGCATGCTGGTGGGGAGAAAGAGAGAAAAGAAGAAGGAAGAAGAGAAGAAGAAGAAAATCCAGGTTTGGAACATTTGTTTGGAACATCTCTTTGGTTTTGAATATTTCTTTTGTAATGGAAAGTATGGAACCTATGTATGGTTGTTGGTTAGGAAACTACCTAGCTCTTTCAACTGTCTATGTTTGGGTTAGAAAACCATAACTCTTCAATACATGTGTATTTTGGTTGGTTCAAGTCAGTTTTGTGGATGGTTTTGAGTTGTTTTAATTTTGGTTGCAATATTTCCGGAGAAAATGGCAAGAACTTGCCATTTAACGAGAGAATCGATGTGAGTATCGATGCGAAAGTTGAGTGGTACTGATATAGTTTTATCCTAGTGGATGTTGGTACCGTGCTAAGAGTTGAGCACGGGCATCGAAGCTGTGGTCTGGAGGTGGTAGAGTACGGTCTTGGAAAGCTGAAATGCCGGTCTTGAAAGTTGAAATCAGGTACTCGAGAGTGGTTTAAGGTCGAGAGGAGGATGCGGGTACTAGTATTGAAAGTTAAGTACTGGTACTCAAGGTTTTTAAGGTCCGAGTACCTGTCCTACAATCCTGTTTTGTTCCATTCTTCCGTTAATTCCGAATGAAAAGGTCAGTACATGTATAAAAAGTATATGAGAAATGCTATGTACCTCGCCGCCGAGGCAAAGCTCCTGTCGTTGGGAAAACATTGTTTCTTGCCCTTCTTTGCTAGTGTGATTAAGAATAAAAATATGATTCAGTCCATGTAATTTCTACGCCATTCTTCTAGAATTAGTTTCTCTAATGAAACGGAAAACATCTTCATTAAAATGATAATCTTCAAATCCAACGGTAAAAACCTCACGTAGGGGCTCGATAGTTAATAATAGATGAAGATTGAAAAGCGAAACACTTAAATACCTAGGCGACATTGAGGACCTAGTTTGGATTCGATGGAGTGGGTGCAAGGGGAAAATCGCTTGACTGACAAAACACGTAAATGTGAAATATTAGGATGATAACTTAGAACAAGTATAATGGGGACAAATCTTGATTGGGCGTGGGACGGCGAGATGAAATTCGCAGCATGAATAATAGCATACCCCCATGCGGATAAAGGCATTTTGGTGTTCAAAAGTAATGGTCTAGTAATTAATTGCAAACGTTTCATAAAGGATTCAGCCAACCCATTTTGAGTATGAACATGAGCAATTGAGTGTTGAACATCTATTCGATGGACATACAATAATTATCAAACCAGGAGACTATACCTAGTAGTTTATTACATGTTTGAGGTATAATAAAAGTCAAAATTTTATTTTTCAAAATTTTAGTACTAAGAATTAAATTAGTAATTTTCCAATTAATGACCCAAGTGATATGAAGAAAAGATGATATCTTTGTGTAGGAATTTAGATAAGTTCATTGCAAATAGATGGGAGTTGAAGACGAATGGCAATAATGGAAAGTTAGACGAAATGGGATAAGACCAACGAGGTCTTAGAAATCTTCATTTTGTTTTGGCTTTAGAGGTTAGGGCATTACGGTGGGGAGAAAGAAAAAAAAGAATATGGAAGAGGAAGAAGAGAAAGAAGAAAATCAAAGTTTGTTTTGTTTTGGAACATCTCTTTGGTTTGGAATATTTCTTTTGGTATGGAAAGTATGGAACCTATGTATGGATTTGTTGGTTAGGAAACTACCCTAACTCTTTCTTTGTCTATGTTTGGGTTAGTAAAACCCTAACTCTTCAATACTTGTGTATTTTTGTTGGTTCAAGTCAGTTTTGTGGATGGTTTGAGTTGTTTTAGTTTTGGTTGGAAGATTCCAGGTGAAAATGTGACGGCCCGTGTTTATGTAGAATCCATGGGAATTAACTGTAGAGTCTTGGTTGATGCGAGGGTACTCATGTAGTGGTTTTTAACGGTGGATGTTGTTAGTCTGGGATGCTAAGAGTTGAGTCTTGGTACTTTAAAAATGCACGGTCCGAGAGAATGTTGTCAAGTGCGAAAGTTGATCTGGGGTACTCAAAGTGATTTAAGGTCAGAGGATCTTGGATGCGAGCATTGAAAGTTGAAATGCGGTACTCAAGGTTGTTGAGATGCAGTACATCCGACAATCTTTGTTTTTGTTCCATTCTTGAGTTAATTAGAATGAAGGGTCGATTACATGTATAAAAGTAAATGAAAAATGAGTGCATGCCTCGCCACCGAGGCGAACCTCCTGTCGTTGGGAAAACATTGTTTCTTGCCCTTCTTTGCTAGTGTGATTATGAATAAAAATATGATTCAGTCCGTGTAATTTCTCGCCATTCTTCTAGAATTGGCTTTTCCCCCCCTAATGGTGGGAAAACATCTTCATTAAAATGATAACCTACAAATCGAACAGTAAAACATCACATGAGAGGCTTTCGATATAGTTAATAATAGATGAAGATTGAAAACAAACATAAAATACCAAAGTGACGTTGAGGGACCTAGTTTAGTTAAGTTGGGTGGGTGCAAGGGGAACATAAGCAGCCATGACGAAAACACGTAAACGTGAAATATTAGGTTGATAACTTAGAACAAGTTGTAAAGGGGATAAATCTTGATTGGTTGTAGGACGAAGGCGAATTAAATTCGCAGCATGAATAATATCATGCCCCCATGCCGATAAAGGCAATTTGGTGTTCAAAAGTAATGGTCTAGTAATTAATTGCAAACGTTTCAAAAAGGATTCAGTAAACCCATTCTGAGTATGAACATGATCAATTGAGTATTGAACATCTATTCAATGGACATACAATAATTGTAACACCCCACGCATATACCACTAAAGTATTTTATTACATGTTTGAGGGTATAATAAAGTCAAAATTGTAATTTTTGAAAATTTAAATGCACGAGGTAAATTGGTAATTTTTCCAATCAATGAACCCAATCAAAAAGAAATAAGATGAAAGATATGCTATTGTAGGAAATTAGATAAGTTCATTTTGAAAATAGATGGGAGTTGAAGGACCAAATGGAAATAATGGAAAGTTTGGCGAAATGGGATCGGACGAACATGGTCTTAGAAATATTCATTCTTTTTGGTTTGAAGGTTTGGGCATTCGGTGGGGAGAAAGAGAGAAAAGAAGAAGGAAGAAGAGAAGAAGAAGAAAATCCAGGTTTGGAACATTTGTTTGGAACATCTCTTTGGTTTTGAATATTTCTTTTGTAATGGAAAGTATGGAACCTATGTATGGATTTGTTGGTTAGGAAACTACCCTAACTCTTTCTTTGTCTATGTTTGGATTAGGAAAACCCTAACTCTTCAATACATGTGTATTTTGGTTGGTTCAAGTCAGTTTTGTGGATGGTTTTTAGTTGGTTTAATTTTGGCTGGAAGATTTCCGGTGAAAATGGCAAGAACTGGCCATTTCTGCAGAATCCAATGTGAGTATCGGTACTGAAAGTTGAGTACCGGTACTCAATATGGTACAACCTAGTGGATGTTAGTGCGGTGCGAGAGTTGAGTCACCGTACTCAAGCTTATTTTAGTCCAGGAGGATGTTAAGTACGTACTTAAAGCTAAGAAATCTGCGATCTTGAAAGTTCAAAATTTGATACTCAAGTGGGTTTGCAGTCCGGGATCTTTGTGCAGTGCAGAAAATTAAGTATGGTACTCAGGTTTTAGATCAGAAGTCTTACATCACGCAATCTGTTTGTTCCATTCTTCCGTTAATTCCGAATGAAAAGGTCAGTACATGTATAAAAAGTATATGAAAAATGCTATGTACCTCGCCGCCGGGGCGAAGCTCCTGTCGTTGGGAAAACATTGTTTCTTGCCCTTCTTTGCTAGTGTGATTAAGAATAAAAACAGTTCGATCCAGCATGTAATTTCGCCATTCTTCTAAATTGGCTTTCTCCCCCTAAGGACGGGAAAACATCTTCATTAAAATGATAATCTTCAAATCAACCGGTAAAAACTCCTGTGAAACTCAATAGTTAATAATAGATGAATTGAAAACAAACATAAATACCTAGACGACATTGAGGACCTAGTTTAGTTCGATGGGTGGGTGCAAGGGGAAAATAAACAGCACAACCAAAAACTCGTAAATGTGAAATATTAGGTTGATAACTTAGAACAAGTTATAATGGGGATAAATCTTGATTGGCTGTAGGACGAAGGCGAATGAAATTCGTAGCATGAATAATAGCATTCCCTCATGCAGATAAAGGCATTTTTGGTGTTAAGTAATGGTCTAGTAATTAATTGCAAAAAGTTTCATAAGGATTATTAGCCCATTTTGAGTAAGAACATAAGCAATTGAGTATGAACATCTATTCCAATGGACATACAATAATTTTAAACCCCCGGTGTACCCTAGTAGTTTATTACATGTTTGGAATTTATAATAAGTCGAAATTGTATTTTTCGAAATTTAAGTACTAAGGGTAAATTTGTAATTTTCAGTGTGGCCAAGTGAAATATGATGAAAGATGATATGCTATTGTAGGAATTTAGATAGTTCATTTGCAAATAGATGGGAGTTGAGACCAAATGGCAAAATGGAAAGTTAAGCCAAAATGGATAAGACCAAATGGTCTTAGAAATCTTCATTTTTGTTTTTGGCTTTGAAGGTTAGGGCGATGCAGTGGGAGAAAAGAAAAAAAATGAATATGGAAGAAGGAAGAAGAGAAGAAAGAAAAATCCAAGTTTGGAACTTTTGTTCGGAACTATCTCTTTAGTTTTGGAATATTTCATTGATATGAAAGTATGGAACCCTATCTTCAATGGATTTGTTGGTTAGGAAACTACCCTAACTCTTTCTTTGTCTATGTTTGGGTTAGAAAAACCCTAACCCTTCAATACTTGTTTATTTTTGTTGGTTCAAGTAACTTTTGTCGATGGTTTTGAGTTGTTTTAGTTTTGGTTGGAAGATTTCCGGTGAAAATGGCTAGAACTGGCCGACATGAATCCCATGTGAGTATCGATTATTGAAAGTTAATTACTAGTACTAAAAAGTCGTTTAGCACGGTGGATGTTGGTCTGGGGTACTTAGAGTTAATCTTGGTACCAAAGTACACTTTTGGTCGAGAAGAATGTTAAGTCTGCGTCTTGAAAGTTGAAATCTGGAAACCTCAAAGTGGTTTAAAGTCCAGAGGATCTTTAGATCTTGGTATTGAAAGTTAAATGCGGTACTCAAGGTTGTTGAGGTTTGAGTACACATCCATGATCTGTTTTGTTCCATTCTTTAGTTAATTAGAATGAAAGGGTCGATTACATGTATAAAAAGTAAATAAAATGCTACGTACCTGCGCCACTTGAGGTGAACCTCTGTCGTTAGGGAAAACATTGTTTCTTGCCCTTCTTTGCTAGTGTGATTATGAATACATAAAAAATATGATTCGATCCAGGTGTAATTTCTCGCCATTCTTCTAGAACTGGCTTTTCTCCCCTCTTGGTGAGGAAAACATCTTCATTAAAAGCGTGTCACACCAAATGACAGTAAAAACCTCACTGTGAAACTCGATATAGTTAATAATAGATGAAGATTGAAAACAAACATAAATGCGAGGCGGCGTTGAGGACCTAGTTTAGTTCGATGGGTGGGTGCAAGGGGAACATAAACAACACAACCAAAAACACGTAAACGTGAAATATAAGGTTGATAACTTAGAACAAGTTGTAAAGGGGATAAATCTTGATTGGCTGTAGGACGAAGGTGAATTAAATTCGCAGCATGAATAATAGCATGCCCCCATGCCGATAAAGGCAATTTGGTGTTCAAAAGTAATGGTCTAGTAATTAATTGCAAACGTTTCATAAAGGATTCTGCAAACCCATTCTGAGTATGAACATGATCAATTGAGTATTGAACATCTATTCCAATGGACATACAATAGTGTAACACCCACACTATACCCTAGTATTTTATTACATGTTTGGGGTATAATAAAAGTCAAAATTGTATTTTTTGAAAATTTAAGTACTAAGGGTAAATTGGTAATTTGCCAATCAATGAACCAAATCAAAGAAGATGAAAATATGATATGCTATTGTAGGAAATTAGATAAGTTCATTTGAAAATAGATGGGAGTTGAAGGACCAAATGGAAAAAATGGAAAGTTAGGCCAAAATGGGATCAGACCAAACATGGTCTTAGAAATATTCATTCTTTTTTTGGCTTTGAAGGTTTGGGCATGCTGGTGGGGAGAAAGAAAAGAAGAAGGAAAGAAGAAAGAGAAGAAAGAGAAAATCCGGGTTTGGAACATTTGTTTGGAACATCTCTTTGGTTTGAATATTTCTTTGTAATGGAAAGCATGGAACCTATGTATGGATTTGTTGAAGTTAGAAACCTGCAACTCTTTCTTTGTCTATGTTTGGAGTTAGGAAAACCATAACTCTTCAATACATGTGTGTATTTTTGGTGGTTCAAGTCGGTTTGTGGATGGTTTCGGTTGGTTTAGTTTTGGTTGGAAGATTTCCTGTGAAAATGGCCAGAACTAGCCATTTCTGCGAATCCAATGTAGTGTCGGTACTTTGAAGTTGAGTCACAGGTGCTCGATATGGATTTTATCTAGTGGATGTTGAATGCGGAGTACTAAGAGTTGAGCAGGTACTCAAAGCTATTTTGGTCAGAGGATGTTGAAATCTGTGCGAAAGCTAAGAAATCTGGGTGCGAAAGGTGGTCTGCCGGTACTCAAAGTGGTTTAAGGTCGAGAGGATACTGAGTACTAGTATTGAAAGTTAAATGCGGTACTCGAGGTTTTAAGGTCAGAGTGCACATCCTGCCACAATCTGTTTTGTTCCATTCTTCCGTTAATTAGAGATGAAAGGTCGATTACATGTATAAAAAGTATATGAGAAATGCTATGTACCTACTTGGCAGAGGCAAAGCTCTGTCGTTAGGAAAACATTGTTTCTTGCCCTTCTTTTCTTTAGTGTGATTAAGAATAAAAATATGATTAGGTCCATGTAATTTCACCGCCATTCTTCTAGAATTGGTTTCTCCCCAATGAATCGGAAAACATCTTCATTAAAATGATAATCTTCAAATCAATGAGTAAAAACCTCCACTGTGAGAGGCTCGATAGTTAATAATAGATGAAGATTGAAAACAAACATAAATACCTAGGCGACACGTGAGGACTGGATTTAGTTCGATGGGTGGAGTGCGAGGAAAATAAACGGCCACAACCAAAAACACGTAAATGTGAAATATTAGGATGATAACTTAGAACAAGTTATAATGGGGATAAATCTTGATTGGCTGTAGGACGAAGGCGAATGAAATTCGCAGCATGAATAATAGCATACCCCCATGCGGATAAAGGCATTTTGGTGTTAGTAGTCTAGTAATTAATTGCAAGGTTTCATAAAGGATTCAGCCAACCCATTTTGAGTAAGAACATGAGCAATTGAGTATTGAACATCTATTCCAATGGACATACAATAATTGTAAACCCCCCGAGACTATACCCTAGTAGTTTATTACATGTTTGAGGGTATAATAAAAGTCAAAATTTTATTTTCAAAATTTTAAGTACTAAGGAGTAAAATTAGTAATTTTCCAATTAATGACCCAAGTGAAATATGAAGAAAAGATGATATGCTATTGTAGGAATTTAGATAAGTTCATTTGCAAATAGATGGGAGTTGAAGACCAAATGGCAATAATGGAAAGTTAGGCCAAAATGGGATAAGACCAAACGGTCTTAAAGAAATCTTCATTTTGTTTTTGGCTTTGAAGGTTAGGGCATTACAGGTGGGAGAAAGAGAAAAGAATATGGAAGAAGGAAGAAGAAGAAGAAAATCAAAGTTTGGAACTTTTGTTTGGAACATCTCTTGCTGGTTTGGAATATTTCTTTTAAAGTATGGAAAGTAATGGAACCTATGTATGGATTTGTTAGTTCTGAAACTACCCTAACTCTTTCTGTCTATGTTTGGAGTTAGTAAAACCCTAACTCTTCAATACTTGTGTATTTTGTTGGTTCAAGTCAGTTTTGTGGATGGTTTGAGTTGTTTCAGTTTTTTGGTTGGAAGATTCGGGTGAAAATGGCAAGAAGCGGCCATTTATGTAGAATCCCGTAGAATATCGGTGCGAAGTTGAGTCTTGGTACTCATAGTGGTTTAGCTTGGTGGATGTTGAATGCGGGTGCTAAGGTTGAGTCTTGGTACTTAAAGGCTGCACGGTCCCGAGGAGAATGTTAAATCTGGAGTGCTGAAAGTTGGTACCGATTTTCAAAGTGGTTTAAGGTCGGAGGATCTTGAGTCTTGGTATTGAAAGTTAAATCTTGGTACTCAAGGTTGTTGAGGTGAGTACTTTGTCAACAATCTTTTGTTTTTGTTCCATTCTTCAGTTAATTCGAATGAAAGAGGTCGATTACATGTATAAAGTAAATGAAAATGAGTGCATGCCTGCCACCGAGGCGAACCTCTGTCGTTAGGAAAACATTGTTTCTTGCCACTTCTTCTTTAGTGTGATTATGAATAAAAATATGATTCGATCCGTGTAATTTCTCGCCATTCTTCTAGAATTGGCTTCCCCTAATGGTGGGAAAACATCTTCATTAAAATGATAACCTACAAAATCGAGCAATTAAAAACATCACCTGTGAGAGGCTCAATATAGTTAATAATAGATGAAGATTGAAAACAAACATAAATACCAAGACGACGTTGAGGACCTAGTTTAGTTCGTTGGGTGGGTGCAAGGGGAACATAAACAGCACAACCAAAAACACGTAAACGTGAAATATTAGGTTGATAACTTAGAACAAGTTGTAAAGGGGATAAATCTTGATTGGATTTGTAGGACGAGGCGAATTAAATTCGCGACATGAATAATATCATACTTGGCGTGCCGATAAAAGCTGATTTGGTGCTCAAAGTAATGGTCTAGTAATTAATTGCAAGCGTTTCCAAAAAGGATTGATAAACCCATTCAGTATGAACATGAACAATTGAGTATTGAACATCTATTCCAATGGACATACAATAATTGTAACACCCCACACTATACCCTAGTATTTTATTACATGTTTGGGGTATAATAAAAGTCAAAATTGTAATTTTCGAAAATTTAAATGCGAGGAGTAAATTGGTAATTTTTTCAATCAATAAGACAAAATCAAATAAGATGAAAAGATGATATGCTATTGTAGGAAATTAGATAAGTTCATTTGAAAATAGATGGGAGTTGAAGGACGAATGGAAATAATGGAAAGTTTGCTTGAGAATGGGATCGAGACCAAACATGGTCTTAGAAATATTCATTCTTTTTTTTTTTTTGGTTTTTGAAGGTTTGGGCATTACGGGTGGGGAGAAAGAGAAAGAAGAAGGAAGAAAGAGAAGAAAGAAAAGTCGAGTTTGGAACATTTGTTTGGAACATCTCTTTGGTTTTGAATATTTCTTTTGTATTGGAAAGTATGGAACCTATGTATGGATTGGTTAGGGAAACTGCAACTCTTTCTCTTTGTCTATGTTTGGATTAGGAAAACCCTAACTCTTCAATACATGTGTATTTTGGTTGGTTCAAGTCAGTTTTGTTGATGGTTTTTAGTTGGTTTAATTTTGGCTGGAAGATTTCCGGTGAAAATGGCAAGAACTAGCCATTTCTGCAGAATCCAATGTGAGTATCGGTACTGAAAGTTGAGTACCGGTACTCAATATGGTTTTTAGCCTAGTGGATGTTGAGTGCCAAGTGCGAGGTTAGTCACAGGTACTCAAACCGACCCACAGTCCCGAGAGGATGTTGATGCACGTACTTAAGGCTAAAATCTGGAATCTTTGAAAGTTGAAGTCTTAGGTACTGAAGTGGTTTAAGGTCAGAGGATCATAGTACTAGTATTGAAAGTTAGAATGCGGTACTCAAGGTTTTTAAGGTCGATGCACATCCTACAATCTGTTTGTTCCATTCTTAGTTAATTAGAGATGAAAGGTCGATTTTATGTATAAAAGTATATGAAAAATGCTATGTACCTCGCCGCTAGAATTTGGCTCTGTCGTTAGGAAAACATTGTTTCTTACTTTGTCTTTGCTAGTGTGATTAAGAATAAAAAAATATGATTCGATCCATGTAATTTCGCCATTCTTCTAGAGTGGCTTTCTCCTAATGGACGGAAAACATCTTCATTAAAATGATAATCTTCAAATCCAACGGTAAAAAAACCTCACTGTGAAGGCTCGATAGTTAATAATAGATGAAGATTGAAAACAGGCATAAGTACCTAGAGCGACGTGAGGACCTAGTTTGGATGATGGGTGGAGTGCGAGGGAAAATAAACGGCACAACTGGCTTCCGTAAATGTGAAATATTGAGTTGATAACTACAGACAAGTTATAATGGGGATAAATCTTGATTGGGTTTTGTGGGACGGCGAATGAAGTCGCGGCATGAATAATAGCATTCCCTCATGCAGATAAAGGCATTTTGGTGTTCAAAAGTAATGGTCTAGTAATTAATTGCAAAAGTTTCATAAAGGATTCAGCCAACCCATTTTGAGTAAGAACATAAGCAATTGAGTATTGAACATCTATTCCAATGGACATACAATAATTTTAAACCCCCCCAGACTGTACCCTAGTAGTTTATTACATGTTTGGGGTATAATAAAAGAAATCGAGAATTATATTTTAAATTTAAGTACTAAGGGTAAATTTGTAATTTTCAATTAATGACCCAAGTGAAATATGATGAAAAGATGATATCTTGTGTAGGAATTTGGAATAAGTTCATTTGCAAATAGATGGGAGTTGAGGACGGAAATGGCGAAAATTGAAAGTTAGGCCAAAATGGGATAAGACAAACCAGGTCTTAGAAATCTTCATTTTGTTTTTGGCTTTGAAGGTTAGGGCATTACAGTGGGGAAAAGAAAAAATGAATATGGAAGAAGGAAGAAAGAGAAGAAAGAAAGAAAATCAAGTTTGGAACTTTTGTTCGGAACATCTCTTTGGTTTGGAATATTTCATTTGATATGGAAGAAGTATGGAACTATGTATGGACCCAGTTGGAAACTACCTAACTCTTTCTTTGTCTATGTTTGGGTAAGGAAAACCCTAACCCTTCAATACTTGTTTATTTTTGTTGGTTCAAGTAACTTTTGTCGATGGTTTTGAGTTGTTTTAGTTTTGGTTGGAAGATTTCCGGTGAAAATGGCAAGAACTGGCCATTTATGTAGAATCCCATGTGAGTATCGGTATTGAAAGTTGAGTACTAGTACTAAAAGTCGTTTTTAGCCTGGTGGATGTTAGTCTGGGAATTACTTAGAGTTGAAATCTTGGTACTTAAAGTGCTTTGGTCCGGAAGATGTTAAATGCCGGTGCGAAAGTTGAATCTGGTACTGAGTGGTTAAGGTCCGAGGAGGATCTTGAATGCAGTATTGAAAGTTAAATCTTGGTACTCGAGGTTGTTGAGTTTGATGCTGTCCAACAATCTGTTTTGTTCCATTCTTGATTAATTAGAGATGAAAGGGTCAGTACATGTATAAAAAGTAAATAAAAAATGCTCTGTACCTCGCCAGGAATTGAACCTCTGTCGTTAGGAAAACGTGTTTCTTGCCTTCTTTGCTAGTGTGATTATGAATAAAAATATGATTCAGTCCGTGTAATTTCTCGCCATTCTTCTAGAATTGGCTTTTCCCCCTCTAATGGTGGGAAAACATCTTCATTAAAATGATAATCTACAAATCGAACAGTAAAAACATCACCTGTGAGAGGCTCAATATAGTTAATAATAGATGAAGATTGAAAACAAACATAAATACCAAGACGACGTTGAGGACCTAGTTTAGTTCGTTGGGTGGGTGCAAGGGAACATAAGCGACCTGACGAACACGTAGCGTGAAATATTAGGTTGATAACTTAGAACAAGTTTGTAAAGGGATAAATCTTGATTGACTATAGGACGAATTAAATTCATAGCATGAATATTAACTGCCCCCATGTAGATAAAGGCAATTTGGTATTCAAAAGTAATGGTCTAGTAATTAATTGCAAAGCGTTTGAAAAGGATTCGATAAACCCATTCGAGTATGAACATGATCAATTGAGTATTGGGCATCTATTCCAATGGACATACAATAATTGTAACACCCCCACACTATACCTAGTATTTTATTACATGTTTAGGGTATAATAAAAGTCAAGTGTAAATTTTTGAAAATTTAAGTGCGAGGTAAATTGGTAATTTTCCAATCAATGAACCAAATCAAATAAGATGAAAAAGATGATGCTATTGTAGAAATTAGATAAGTTCATTTGAAAATAGATGGGAGTTGAAGGACGAATGGAAAAAATGGAAAGTTAGGCGAAATGGGATCGGACCAAACATGGTCTTAGAAATATTCATTCTTTTTTGGCTTTGAAGGTTTGGGCATCTTTGGTGGGAAAGAGAGAAAAGAAAGAAGGAAGAAGAGAAAGAAAGAAAGAAAATCCGGGTTTGGAACATTTGTTTGGAACATCTCTTTGGTTTTTGAATATTTCTTTTTGTAATGGAAAGTATGGAACCTATGTATGGATTTGTTGGTTGGAAACTACCTAACTCTTTCTTTGTCTATGTTTGGGTTAGGAAAACCATAACTCTTCAATACATGTGTATTTTGGTTGGTTCAAGTGTGTTTTGTGGATGGTTTTTAGTTGGTTTAATTTTGGCTGGAAGATTTTCGGTGAAAATGGCAGAAGCTGCCATTTACTTGAGGAATCCAATGTGATGTCGGTCTTGAAAGTTGAATCACCCAGGTACTCAATATGGTTACAACCTAGTGGATGTTGATCGTCTTTGAGAGTTGATCTGGGTACTCAAAGCACTATTTTGGTCGAGGATGCTTGAAGTCTCGTGCGAAAGCTAAGTCTGGAGTCTTGAAGATGATGCCGGTACTCATAGTGGTTTAAGGTCCAGGAGGATCTTGAGTACTAGTATTGAAAGTTAAGTCTTTTGATACCTTGAGGTTTAGTCAAGTACTTTTGTCCTACAATCTGTTTTGTTCCATTCTTAGTTAATTAGAATGAAAGGTCGTACTTGTATAAAAAGTATATGGAAAATGCTATGTACCTACGTAAGTAGGAAGTGACAGCTCTGTCGTTAGGAAAACATTGTTTCTTGCCCTTCTTTGCTAGTGTGATTAAGAATAAAGCTGATTCGATCCATGTAATTTCTGCATGCATTCTTCTAGAATTGGCTTTCACCCTAATGGACGGAAAACATCTTCATTAAAATGATAATCTTCAAATCCAACGATAAAAACCTCACTGTAGGAAGCTCGATAGTTAATAATAGATGAAGATTGAAAACAGAAACATAAATACCTAAAACGACATTGAGGGACCTAGTTTGAGTTCGATGGGTGGGTGCAAGGAAAATAAGCAGCACAACCAAAAACTCGTAAATGTGAAATATTAAGGTTGATAACCCAGAACAAGTTATAATGGGGATAAATCTTGATTAGGTTTTGTGGGACGAGGCGGAGGAAATTCGCGGCATGAATAATAGCATTCCCTCATGCGGATAAAGGCATTTTTGGTGTTTAAAAGTAATGAGTGCAGTAATTAATTGCAAAAGAAGTTTCATAAAGGATTGACTGACCCATTTTGAGTAGAACACTTGAGCAATTGAGTATTGAACATCATTCAATGGACATACAATAATTTTAAACCCCCCCAGACTATACCCTAGTAGTTTATTACATGTTTGGGGTATAATAAAAGTCAAAATTGTATTTTTCGAAAATTTAAGTACTAAGGGTAAATTAGTAATTTTCCAATTAATGACCCAAGTGAAATATGATGAAAAGATGATATGCTATTGTAGGAATTTAGATAAGTTCATTTGCAAATAGATGGGAGTTGAAGGACCAAATGGAAAAAATGGAAAGTTAGGTCAAAATGGGATAAGACAAAACAGGGTCTTAGAAATCTTCATTTTTGTTTTTGGCTTTGAAGGTTAGGGCATTCTGGTGGGGAGAAAGAAAAAAAGAATATGGAAGAAGGAAGAAGAGAAGAAGAAGAAAATCAAAGTTTGGAACTTTTGTTTGGAACATCTCTTTGGTTTGGAATATTTCTTTTGGTATGGAAAGTATGGAACCTATGTATGGATTTGTTGGTTAGGAAACTACCCTAACTCTTTCTTTGTCTATGTTTGGGTTAGGAAAACCCTAACTCTTCAATATGTATTTTTGTTGGTTCAAGTCAATTTGTGGATGGTTTTAGTTATTTTTAGTTTTTGGTTTGGAAGATTCCGGTGAAATTGTAGGCGGCCATTTATCTGAGAATCCATGTGAGGTATCGATATTGAAAGTTAGTGCGGTAGTCAAAGTGGTTTTAACTTGGTGGATGTTGAGTACCGGTACTATGAGTTGAGTACTGGTACTTAAAATTTGCTTTTGGTCAGGAAGAATGTGAAATTACCGATGCGAAAGTTGAATCTGGGGTACTCGAGAGTGGTTTAAGGTCAGGAGGATCTTGATCTTGTTATTGAAAGTTAAGAAATGCGGTACTCAAGGTTGTTGAGTGCAGTACTTTTGTCCAACAAATCTGTTTGTTCATTCTTCCGTTAAATCCGAATGAAAGTCGGTACATGTCTAAAAGTAAATGAAAAATGCTCTGTACCTCGCCAGGCGAACCTCTGATAGTTGAAACATTGTTTCTTGCCCTTCTTTGCTAGTGTGATTATGAATAAAATATGATTCGATCCATGTAATTTCGCCATTCTTCTAGAATTGGCTTTTCTCCCCTCTTGGTGGAAAACATCTTCATTAAAATGATAATCTTGCAAAATCGAGAACAGTAAACCTCACCTGTGAGAGGCTCAATATAGTTAATAATAGATGAAGATTGAAAACCAACATAAATACCAAGACGACGTTGAGGACCTAGTTTAGTTCGATGGGTGGGTGCAAGGGGAACATAAACAACACAACCAAAAACACATAAACGTGAAATATAAGGTTGATAACTTAGAAAAAGTTGTAAAGGGGATAAATCTTGATTGGCTGTAGGACGAAGGTGAATTAAATTCGCAGCATGAATAATAGCATGCCCCGTGTAGATAAAAGGCAATTTGGTGTTCAAAGTAATGGTCCTGGCAATTAGTACAAGCGTTTCATAAAGAGTTACGCAAACCCATGCGAGTATGAACATGGTCAATTGAGTATTGAACATCTATTCTAATGGACATACAATAATTGTAACACCCACAACATACCCTAGTATTTTTTTATTACATGTTTGGGGTATAATAAAAATTAAAATTGTATTTTTGAAAATTTAAGTACTAAGGGTAAATTGTGGTAATTTTGCCAATCAATGAACCAAATCCATAAGATGAAAATATTGATATGCTATTGTAGGAAATTAGATAAGTTCATTTGAAAATAGATGGGAGTTGAAGGACGAATGGAAAAAATGGAAAGTTAGGCCAAAATGAGATCGGACCAAACATGGTCTTAGGAAATATTCATTCTTTTTTGGCTTTGAAGGTTTGAGCATCTTTGGTGGGAGAAAAGAGAAAGAAGAAGGAAGAAGAAAGAAGAAGAAAATCCCGGGTTTGGAGACATTTGTTTGGAACATCTCTTTGGTTTTGAATATTTCTTTTGTAATGGAAAGTATGGAACCTATGTATGGATTTGTTGGTTAGGAAACTACCCTAACTCTTTCTTTGTCTATGTTGGGTCAGTTAGAGAGAAAACCATAACTCTTATTATGTGTATTTTGGTTGGTTCAAGTGTGTTTTGTGGATGGTTTTTAGTTGGTTTAATTTTGGCTGGAAGATTTTCGGTGAAAATGGCAAGAACTGGCCATTTCTGCAGAATCCAATAATTATCGATGCTTGGAAGAGTTGGTACCGGTACTCAATATATTTAGCCTAGTGGATGTTGAGTGCCGGTACTGAGAGTTGAGTACGTGCTCAGCTAACGGTCGGAGGATGTAAAATGCAGATGCTTGAAAGCTAAGTCTGAGTCTTTGAGAAAGTTGTCTGGTACTCACTTAGTGGTTTAGGTCAGGAGGATCTTGAGTACTAGTATTGAAAGTTAAGTACTTGAGTGCGCAAGGTTTTCTAGGTCAGTACTGTCACAATCTGTTTTGTTCCATTCTTAGTTAATTCCGAATGAAAAGGTTAGTACATGTATAAAAAGTATATGAAAAATGCTATGTACCTCGCGTAGAAGTAGCTCTGTCGTTGGGGAGAAAACATTGTTTTACTTACTTCTTTCTTAGTGTGATTAAGAATAAAAATATGATTCGATCCATTATAATTTCTAAGCCATTCTTCTAGAATTGGCTTTCTCCCCCTAATGGTGGAAAACATCTTCATTAAAGTATTAATCTTCAAATCCAACGGTAAACCTCACATTGAAACTCAATAAGTTAATAATAGGCGAGGTGAAAGCGAACATAAATACCAAGGCGACATTGAGGACCTAGTTTAGTTCGATGGGTGGTGCAGGGAACATAAGCGGCACAATAAAAACACGTAAATGTGAAATATTAGGTTGATAACCGAACAAGTTATAATGGGGATAAATCTTGATTGGGTGGGACGAATGAATGAAATTCGCGGCATGAATAATAGCATTCCCCTTTATGCGGATAAAGGCATTTTGGTGTTTTCAAAGTAATGGTCTAGTAATTAATTGCAAAAGTTTCATAAAGTTCAATAACTCATTTTGAGTAAAACATAGCAATTGAGTATTGAACATCTATTCAATGGACATACAATAATTGTAAACCCCCGGACTATACCCTAGTAGTTTATTATATGTTTGAGGTATAATAGTCAAGTGTATTTTGAAAATTTAAGTACTAAGGGTAAATTAGTAATTTTCCAATTAATGGCCAAGTGAAATATGATGAAAAGATGATGATATGCTATTGTAGGAATTTAGATAGGATTCATTTGAAAATAGATGGGAGTTGAAGGACCCGAATGGAAAAAATGGAAAGTTAGGCCAAAATGGGATAAGACCAAACATGGTCTTAGAAATCTTCATTTTTGTTTTTGGCTTTGAAGGTTAGGGCATTCTGGTTGGGAGAAAGAGAGAAAAGAATAAGGAAGAAGGAAGAAGAGAAGAAGAAGAAAATCCAAGTTTGGAACTTTTGTTTGGAACATCTCTTTGGTTTGGAATATTTCTTTTAGTATGGAAAGTATGGAACCTATGTATGGATTTGTTGGTTAGGAAACTACCCTAACTCTTTCTTTGTCTATATTTGGGTTAGGAAAACCCTAACTCTTCAATACATGTGTATTTTTGTTGGTTCAAGTCAATTTTGTGGATGGTTTTGAGTTGTTTTAGTTTTGGTTGGAAGATTTCGATGAAAATGGCAAGGCGGCCATTTATACGAGAATCCATGTGGTATCGATATTGAAAGTTAGTCGCGGTAGTCAAAGTGGTTTTAGCCTGGTGGATGTTAATTACCCGGTGCTAAGAGTTGAATCTTGGTACTTAAGGCGCACAGTCCGGAGAATGTTAAGTCTTAGGTGCGAAAGTTAGTCACCGTACTAAAAATGGACTAAGGTCAGGAGGATCTTGAGTGCGGTATTGAAGTTAAATGCAGTACTCAAGGTTGTTGAGGTCCGAGTACCTGTCCAACAATCCTGTTTTGTTCCATTCTTCCGTTAATTCCGAATGAAAGAGGTCAGTACATGTATAAAAAGTATATGAAAAATGCTCTGTACCTCGCCGCCGAGGCGAAGCTCCTGTCGTTGGGAAAACATTGTTTCTTGCCCTTCTTTGCTAGTGTGATTATGAATAAAAATATGATTCAGTCCATGTAATTTCTCGCCATTCTTCTAGAATTGGCTTTTCTCCCCCTACTGGTGGGAAAACATCTTCATTAAAATGATAATCTTGCCGTCGAGCAGTAAAAACCTCACACTGTGAGAGGCCCGATATAATTAATAATAGATGAAGATTGAAAACAAACATAAATACCAAGGGCGACGTTGAGGACCTAGTTTAGTTCGATGGGTGGATTGCAAGGGAACATAAACAACACAGCAAAAACAGTAAACGCGTGAAATATAAGGTTGATAACTTAGAACAAGTTGTAAAGGGGATAAATCTGATTGGTTGTAGGAGCGAAGGTGAATTAAAAATTATGGCATGAATAATAGCATGGCCCCATGCCGATAAAGGCAATTTGGTGTTCAAAAGTAATGGTCTAGTAATTAATTGCAAACGTTTCATAAAGGATTCAGCAAACCCATTCTGAGTATGAACATGATCAATTGAGTATTGAACATCTATTCTAATGGACATACAATAATTGTAACACCCCACACTATACCCTAGTATTTTATTACATGTTTGAGGTATAATAAAGTCAAAATTGTATTTTGAAAATTTAAGTACTAAGGAGTAAATTGGTAATTTGCCAATCAATGAACCAAATCAAATAAGATGAAAATATGATATGCTATTGTAGGAAATTAGATAAGTTTCATTTGAAAATAGATGGGAGTTGAAGGACCAAATGGAAAAAATGGAAAGTTAGACGAAATGGGATCGAGACCAAACATGGTCTTAGAAATATTTAAATTTCTTTTTTGGCTTTGAAGGTTTGGAGCATGCTGGTGGGGAGAAAGAGAGAGAAAGAAGAAGGAGAAGAGAAGAAGAAGAAAAATCCAGGTTTGGAACATTTGTTTGGAACATCTCTTTGGTTTGAATATTTCTTTTGTAATGGAAAGTATGGAACCTATGTATGGATTTGTTAGTTGGGAAACTACCTAACTTTCTTTCTTTGTCTATGTTTGGAGTTAGGAAAACCATAACTCTTCAATACATGTGTATTTTGGTTGGTTCAAGTGTGTTTTGTGGATGGTTTTTAGTTGGTTTAATTTTGGCTGGAAGATTTTCGGTGAAAATGGCAAGAGCGGCCATTTAACGGGATCAATGTGAGTATCGATGCTGAAAGTTGATAGGTACTCAATGATTTTAGCCTGAGTGGATGTTGGAGTACCGGTACTGAGGATTGGTACCGGTACTCAAATAACCTGGTCAGAGGATGTAAAGTACCGGTACTGAAAGCTAAGTACCGGTACTGAAAGTTGAGTACCGGTACTCATAGTGGTTTAAGGTCCAGAGGATACTGAGTACTAGTATTGAAAGTTAAGTACTGGTACGCAAGGTTTAAGGTCCAGTACACGTCACACCAATCTGTTTTGTTCCATTCTTACATTAATTAGAATGAAAAGGTCGATTACTTGTATAAAGTATATGGAAAATGCTATGTACCTCGCGGCCGGGGCGAAGCTCTGTCGTTGGGAAAACATTGTTTCTTGCCCTTCTTTGCTAGTGTGATTAAGAATAAAAATATGATTCAGTCCATGTAATTTCTCGCCATTCTTCTAGAATTGGCTTTTCTCCCCCTAATGGCGGGAAAACATCTTCATTAAAATGATAATCTTCAAATCAATGTTAAAAACCTCACTGTGAAGAGCTCAATAGTTAATAATAGATGAAGATTGAAAACGAAACATAAATACCTAGGCAGAGCATTGAGGACCTAGTTTAGTTCGATGGGTGGGTGCGAGGGAAAATAAACGGCCTGACCAAAAACTCGTAAATGTGAAATATTAGGTTGATAACTTAGAACAAGTTATAATGGGGATAAATCTTGATTGGCTGTAGGACGAAGGCGAATGAAATTCGCAGCATGAATAATAGCATTCCCTCATGCAGATAAAGGCATTTTGGTGTTTAAAAGTAATGGTCTAGTAATTAATTGCAAAAGTTTTAAGCAGGATTATTGACCCATTTTGAGAGTAGGCATGAGCAATTGAGTATTGAACATCTATTCCAATGGACATACAATAATTTTAAACCCCCCCAGACTATACCCTAGTAGTTTATTACATGTTTGGGGTATAATAAAAGTCAAAATTGTATTTTTCGAAAATTTAAGTACTAAGGGTAAATTAGTAATTTTCCAATTAATGACCCTAGTGAAATATGATGAAAAGATGATATGCTATTGTAGGAATTTAGATAAGTTCATTTGCAAATATAGATGGGAGTTGAAGGACCAAATGGAAAAAATGGAAAGTTGAGTGAAATGGGATAAGACAAAACGGGAGTCTTAGAAATCTTCATTTTGTTTTGGCTTTGAAGGTTAGGGCAGCATTACAGTGGGGAGAAAGAAAAAAGAATATGGAAGAAGGAAGAAGAAGAAGAAGAAAATCAAAGTTTGGAACTTTTGTTTGGAACATCTCTTTGGTTTGGAATATTTCTTTTGGTATGGAAAGTATGGAACCTATGTATGGATTTGTTCCCAGTTTAGAAACTACCTAACTCTTTCTTTGTCTATGTTTAGGTTAGGAAAACCTAACTCTTCAATACATGTGTATTTTGTTGGTTCAAGTCAATTTTGTGGATGGTTTTAGTTGTTTTAGTTTGGTTGGAAGATTTCGGTGAAATTGGCAAAGGCTGGCCGTTTATACGAGAATCCATGTGAGTATAGTGTGAAAGTTAGTCTTGGTAGTGAAGTGGTTTAGCTTGGTGGATGTTGAGTAGGTGCTATGAGTTCAATCTTGGTACTTAAAGGCGCACTGGTCGAGAGAATGTTAAGTCTGCGATGCGAAAGTTGATCTGCGGTACTCAAAGTGGTTTAAGGTCCAGAGGATCTTGAGTACTGGTATTGAAAGTTAAGTACTGGTACTCAAGGTTGTTGAGTCGAGTACACATCAGCAATCTGTTTTGTTCCATTCTTAGGTGCATCCAGGAATGAAGAGGTCGGTACATGTCTAAAAAGTAAATGAAAAATGCTCTGTACCTGCATATAGAAATGAGAACCTCTGTCGTTGGGAAAACATTGTTTCTTGCCCTTCTTTGCTAGTGTGATTATGAATAAAAATATGATTCAGTCCATGTAATTTCTCGCCATTCTTCTAGAATTGGCTTTTCTCCCCCTACTGGTGGGAAAACATCTTCATTAAAATGATAATCTGCAAATCGAACAGTAAAAACCTCACCTGTGAGAGGCTCAATATAGTTAATAATAGATGAAGATTGAAAACCAACATAAATACCAAGACGGCGTTGAGGACCTAGTTTAGTTCGATGAGTGGGTGCAAGGAACATAAACAACACAACCAAAACACATAAACGTGAAATATAAGGTTGATAATCTAGAACAAGTTGTAATGGGGATAAATCTTGATTGGCGTGAATTAAATTCGCAGCATGAATAATAGCATGCCCCCATGCCGATAAAGGCAATTTGGTGTTCAAAAGTAATGGTCTAGTAATTAGTACAAAAGCGTTTCGCAAGGATTACGCAAACCCATTCAGTATGAACATGGTCAATTGAGTGAACATCTATTCTAATGGACATACAATAGTGTAACACCCCACACTATACCCTAGTATTTTTATTACATGTTTGGGGGTATAATAAAAGTCAAGTGTATTTTTGAGGGTACAAGTACTAAGGGTAAATTGGTAATTTGCCAATCAATGAACCAAATCAAATAAGATGAAAAGATGATATGCTATTGTAGGAAATTAGATAAGTTCATTTGAAAATAGATGGGAGTTGAAGGACCAAATGGAAATAATGGAAAGTTAGGCCAAAATGGGATCGGACTGAGCATGGTCTTAGAAATAATTCATTCTTTTTTTGGCTTTGAAAGGTTTGGGCATGCGAGGTGGGGAGAAGAAAGAGAAGAAGGAAAGAAGAAAGAGAAAGAAAGAAGAAAATCCGGGTTTGGAACATTTGTTTGGAACATCTCTTGCTGGTTTTGAATATTTCTTTTGTAATGGAAAGTATGAACCTATGTATGGATTTGTTGGTTAGGAAACTACCTAACTCTTTCTTTGTCTATGTTTGGGTTAGAAAACCATAACTCTTCAATACGTATTATTTTGGTTGGTTCAAGTGTTTTGTGGATGGTTTTAGTTGGTTTAATTTTGGTACGGAAGATTTTAGGTGAAAATGGCAAAGAAGCGGCCATTTATGATCAATGTGATGTCGGTCTTGAAAGTTGAGTCTTAGGTACTCAATATATTTTAGCCTAGTGGATGTTGAATGCAGGTCTTGAGAGTTAGTCACCGTACTCAAAGTAACCCAGTCCGAGAGGATGTAAAATCTGTCTTGAAAGCTAAGTACGTCTTGCGAAGAGGATGAATCTCGGTACTCATAGTGGTTTAAGGTCGGAGGATGCGAGTACTAGTATTGAAAGTTAAGTGCTAGTGCCTTAAGGTTTTTAAGGTCAGAGTACACACGTCCTACAATCCTGTTTTATTCCATTCTTCCGTTAATTCTGAATGAAAGGGTCAGTACATGTATAAAAAGTATATGAAAAATGCTATGTACCTGCCTTAAGGCTGGCTCCCAATCGTTGGGGAAAACATTGTTTTTGCCCTTCTTTGCTAGTGTGATTAAGAATAAAAATATGATTAGATCGTGTAATTTCTCGCCATTCTTCTAGAGTGGCTTTCTCCCCTAATGGATGGAAAAAACATCTTCATTAAAACAGTAATCTTCAAATCAGCAGTAAAAACCTCACTGTGAGAGGCTCGATAGTTAATAATAGACGAAGATTGAAAGCAAACATAAATACCAAGAGAGCGACATTGAGGACTTCTAGTTTAGTTCGTGGGTTGGGTGCAAGGGAACATAAGCAGCACAACCAAAAACACGTAAATGTGAAATATTAGGTTGATAACTTAGAACAAGTTATAATGGGGATAAATCTTGATTGGCTGTAGGACGAAGGCGAATGAAATTCGCAGCATGAATAATAGCATTCCCCTATGCGGATAAAGGCATTTTGGTGTTCAAAAGTAATGGTCTAGTAATTAATTGCAAAAGTTTCATAAAGGATTCAGCCAACTCATTTTGAGTAAGAACATGAGCAATTGAGTATTGAACATCTATTCCAATGGACATACAATAATTCTGTAAACCTACGGACTATACCTAGTAGTTTATTATATGTTTGGGGTATAATAAAAGTCAAAATTGTATTTTCGAAAATTTAAGTACTAAGGGTAAATTAGTAATTTTCCAGTGTATTGAAGTGAAATATGATGAAAGATGATATGCTATTGTAGGAATTTAGATAAGTTCATTTGAAAATAGATGGGAGTTGAAGGACCCGAATGAAGCAAAAAATGGAAAGTTAGGCCAAAATGGGATAAGACTAAACGGGGTCTTAGAAATCTTCATTTTTTGTTTTGGCTTTGGTAGGGCGTGCGGGTGGGGAGAAAGAAAAAAGAATATGGAAGAAGGAAAAGAAGAAGAAGAAAATCCAAGTTTGGAACTTTGTTTGGAACATCTCTTTGGTTTGGAATATTTCTTTTGGTATGAAGAAGTATGGAACCTATGTATGGATTTGTTAGTTAGGAAACTACCTAACTCTTTCTTTGTCTATATTTGGGTTAGGAAAACCTAACTCTTCAATACATGTGTATTTTTGTTGGTTCAAGTCAATTTGTGGATGGTTTTGAGTTGTTTTAGTTTTTGGTTGGAAGATTCCAGGTGAAAATGGCAGAGCGGCCATTTATGCGAGAATCCATGTGAGAATATCGATATTGAAGAGAGTTAGTGCTGGTAGTCAAAGTGGTTTTTAGCCTGGTGGATGTTGAGTACCGGTACTAAGAGTTGAAATCTTGGTACTTAAAGTGCTTTTAGTCGAGGAGAATGTTAAGTCTGGAGTGCGAAAGTTGGTCTTAGGTACTCACCAAAATAGTTTAGGTCGAGAGGATCTTGATCTTGCAGTATTGAAAGTTAAGTACTGGTACTCAAGGTTGTTGAGGTCCGAGTACCTGTCCAACAATCCTGTTTTGTTCCATTCTTCATTCGTCGAATGAGGGTCCACGATGCAATGTATAAAAAGTAAATGAAAATGCTCTGCTGCCTCGCCAGAGAGCGAACCTCCTGTCGTTGGGGAGAAAACATTGTTTCTTGCCCTTCTTTGCTTCAAGATGTGATTATGAATAAAAATATGAGTTGATCCGCCAATAATTTCTCGCAATTCTTCTAGAATTGGCTTTTCTTCCTGCTTGGTAGGAGAAAACATCTTCATTAAAATGATAATCTGCCATCGAGCGGTAAAACCTCACAGCAGAGGCTCAATATAGTTAATAATAAGATGAAGATTGAAAACAGAAACATAAATACCAAAGGCGAGAGCGTTGAGGACCTAGTTTAGTTCGATGGGTGGGTGCAAGAGACATAAACAACACAACCCGAACACGTAAAGGTGAAATATTAGGTTGATAACTTAGAGCAAAGTTGTAAAGGGATAAATCTTGATTGGGTTGTGGGGCGAAGGTGAATTAAATTCGCGGCATGAATAATAACATGCCCCCATGCCGATAAAGGCAATTTGGTGTTCAAAGTAATGGTCTAGTAATTAATTGCAAGCGTTTCGCAAAGGATTACCAGAAGCCATTAAATTATGAACATGATCAATTGAGTATTGAACATCTATTCAAATGGACATCTGATAATTGTAACACCCACACTATACCCTAGTATTTTATTACATGTTTAGGGTATAATAAAAGTCAAAATTGTATTTTTCGAAAATTTAAGTACTAAGGGTAAATTGGTAATTTGCCAATCAATAGACAAATCAAATAAGATGAAAATATGAGTATACTATTGTAGGAAATTAGATAAGTTCATTTGAAAATAGATGGGAGTTGAAGGACCAATTGGAAAAAATGGAAAGTTAGGCCAAAATGGGATCAGACCAAACATGGTCTTAGAAATATTCATTCTTTTTTTGGCTTTGAAGGTTTGGGCATGCTGGTGGGGAGAAAGAGAGAAAAGAAGAAGGAAGAAGAGAAGAAGAAGAAAATCCAGGTTTGGAACATTTGTTAGGAACATCTCTTTGGTTTTGAATATTTCTTTTGTAATGGAAAGTATGGAACCTATGTATGGATTTGTTGGTTAGGAAACTACCCTAACTCTTTCTTTGTCTATGTTTGGGTTAGGAAAACCATAACTCTTCAATACATGTGTATTTTGGTTGGTTCAAGTCTGTTTTGTGGATGGTTTTTAGTTGGTTTAATTTTGGCTGGAAGATTTCCGGTGAAAATGGCAAGAACTGACCATTTCTATGAGGAATCAATGTGATGTCGGTCTTGAAAGTTAGTGCCGGTACTCAATATGATTTTAGCCTGGTGGATGTTAGTCACAGATGCGAGGTTGAATCTTAGATACTCAAAACTATTTTGGTCGGAGGATGTAAAGTGCAAGTGCGAAAGCTAAGTACCGGTCTTGAAGAAGGATCAATCTGGGTACTCATGGTGGTTTAAGGTCAGGAGGATGCGAGTACTAGTATTGAAAGTTAAGTGTCTTTTAGTACTGAGGTTTTTTAAGGTCAAGTACACGTCCTACAATCTGTTTTGTTCCATTCTTAGTTAATTCCGAATGAAAAAGGGTTATTTTATTTATAAAAGTATGAAAAATGCTATGTACCTAGCCGCGTAGCTCCTGTCGTTAAGGAAAACATTGTTTTAATGCCCTTCTTTGCTAGTGTGATTAAGAATAAAAATATGGTCAGTCCATGTAATTTCGCCATTCTTCTAAATTGGCTTTTCCCTAATGGGCCGGAAAACATCTTCATTAAAATGATAATCTTCAAATCCACTTGATAAAAACCTCACTGTGAGAGGCTCGATAATTAATAATAGGCGAAGATTGAGAAAGCGAGCAGATACCAAAGGGCGACATTGAGGACCTAGTTTAGTTCGATGGGTGGGTGCAAGGGGAACATAAACGCCACAACCAAAAACATACATATGTGAAATATTAGGTTGATAACTTAGAACAAGTTATAATGGGGATAAATCTTGATTAGTAGGGGCCGAAGGCGAATGAAATTCGCGGCATGAATAATAGCATTCCTATCTTAGATAAAGAGGCAATTTGGTGTTCAAAAGTAATAGTCTAGTAATTCAAATTGCAGATTTCATAAGGATTCACACCAAACCCATTAAGTATGAACATGATCAATTGAGTGAACATCTATTCCAATGGACATACAATAGTGTAACACCCCACACTATACCTAGTATTTTATTACATGGGCTGAGGTATAATAAAGGTAAAATTGTATTTTGAAAAATTATTACTAAAGATAAATTGTACATTTGCCAATCAATGAACCAATCCAAATAAGATGAAAATATGATATTCTATTGTAGGAAATTAGATAAGTTCATTTGAAAATAGATGGGAGTTGAAGGACAGAATGAGAAAAAATGGAAAGTTAGGCGAAAATGGGATCGGACAGGTATGGTCTGAAATATTAAGGCTGAAACTGAAGGTTTTAGGGCATTCTGGTGGGGAGAAAGAGAGAAAAGAAGAAAGAAGAAGAGAAGAAGAAGAAAATCCAGGTTTGGAACTTTTGTTTGGAACATCTCTTTGGTTTGGTCTTCTTTTGTTATGGAAAGTATGGAACCTATGTATGGATTTGGTAGTTGGAAACTAACCTAACTCTCTTTCTTTGTCTATGTTTGGGTTAGGAGAACCATAACTCTTCAATACATGTGTGGTTGGTTCAAGTCTGTTTTGTGGATGGTTTTTAGTTAGTTTGTTATTTGGAAGATTTCTGTGAAAATGTAAGAAGCCGACCATTTGCGAATCTAATGTGAGTGTCGATGCTGAAGTTAGTCTGCAGTACTCAATATGATTAGCCTAGTGGATGTTAGTACCGGTCTTGAGGAGTTGAGTACGGTACTCAAGTATTTTGGTCAGAGGATGTTGAAATCTTAGTGTAGCTAAGTCTGATCTTTGAAAGTTAATCCGTGCCAAGTGGTTTAAGTCAAGATCTGAGTACTAGTGTGCCCCGATCCAGGACCGACCCGATTTTGCAGGATCCGAGCCGAGTGCAGGCGCGATACTATCTATACTATATATCTTGGGGACTCTCATTGACCTGTTCTTTCGGCTGTGCTTATTGCACAGTAGTATCTGAAACATTTTACGTAATAACAAAAATCATTTATATATATATATATACGAAAAGAACACCACCGGAGTGGTGTCCATAAAAATCTATACACATATACAAGAGTCCCTTTACTTGTACTATTGCAATTTTGCGACTTGATTGCGAGGCGTGAGGCGGTGGCAAAATCTACAGGTCGGCCTTCTTTATAGAATTATGAGATATCCTTTCACTCTATCCTTGTCTTACCTTACGTACCTACACGGATTGAACTACGTGCTAAGCTTCAAGCAAGTTGGGAACATAAGCATGGACAACCACACCAATGGCGTATCACAAGCTTATATGTTATCATTATATATATCTCTAAACATATTTCTATAACCAATTTCTTATCATCTATATTCCTATTGCATGTCAAACTTTTTCTATTACATGTTCTATATCTTTGGCATATCCTTTACTTATACTTTTTACGTATTCTATTTAAGTACTTTACATATTCTATATTTATCATGTCTCTATTCTATATCTTTTCATGCTTTCAGTTCTATGTCTTTTATTGCATTCGTTGTACTATTACGTATATCCATATCATTCCTTATCTATCACAAATATACCTTATTTCTTGTCCTTGCTTATATGTGTATGATCCTATTTCTGTCTTATTTCTTGTATCATGTTCTTTTGCAAGTTCCTATGCTTCGTATCTCGTATACTTTCATATAACCTATCTTATACTATCTTTGTATGCGTTTATCTACATTCTTATACTTTTCATATACTGTTCTTTCATATGTCTTTTACTTGTCTCTAGTCTTTTTCATGTTGTAAGTCATGTCTCTATTCTATGTCTTTGGCATATGTTATATCTATACTTTTCATATGTTTTGATATATTTTCATATGATATTCATATATTATGCTTTTCCGATACTTTTCATATACTATACTTTTCATATGATTTTCATATGCTTTTCTCTTTATACCTTTGTCTTGTTCATATACTTTTCATGTCTTGTCATCTTGTATTACCTCTTGTTCTTATGCTTGTCTGTACTTTCATCGCATAGCGATTGCTGCTGCTTCACATATCATGTCATTCCTTTTTGGTTTCATGCAAATACCTTAGAAGCGGATACGGAAACTATGTGTACCGAAAGATACTTATCACTATCTGAGCGGTGATCTGCATGCATTAATGCGAAAGGTATCGTCCTTTACAATAGAGACGGGTGACCTATAATATGATCTCTGCTGCCCGGTACCCGAAGGTACTATCAACTGTGGCGGTGATCTCAAATGTGTGGTGACCCTTGCGGGGCCACTTTTTGATCAAGCGGGATCTATGTCATCGACCCAAGCGGGGCCTCGATGTCACATACATGAGATTATCTTTGCGGCAAGCATCTTCCTATAGGCATGCCTATCTATCCCTCTACCAGGTCCTAAGCAGACAATCAGCTTTATTACATTTTACGTACAAATCTCATAAGCATGAATAATATTGTTATGTAATGCTTATGCATATATACTATCATTACTTTGCTCTGTATTAGTTCTCATAGCGCTTAGTTTCACATTTCGGTTCTCATATATCTATATAATACATATATTCATATCTTTTTTCTATCATTTAGTTTTGTACATCATATATTCTTAGCGTGTTCCATCTTATTCTTTTCGGTATGTCTATCCTTACTCATATCTTTTACGTGTTCCTATCATTTGTTCTTAGCATGTTCTATCTATTCATTTAAGTATATCTATCTTATAATCCTATCATGCAGCTTATATTCATATCATTTTAATCTTATATGCATATGTGCCTATCATTCGTGTACTTTAGACTATGATATCTTATGATATGTTCTATCATATCTTATGCATATTTTATGACTTATACCTATCATATCTTATGAAATATTCCTATACCTTTCTATACTTGTACATTATGAAACCTATGTATTCTTATTCCTCTATGAATCTACTTTATTCAGAAATTGGAATCAATCCAATCGGATCATCCAAACTAAAGTTATGGCATTTTCATGCCAACTAGTCATTTACCGATTTTCTAGTGACAGTTTGTATTACTCTCATTTTCAGGGGTCTTAACTTTATATTTTGACACTATGTCCTTATAATCATTTAAATCTAAGGTTCTAAGGGTTCTATTCAACTGGAATCACCCGATTCGAGACATGGAACTCAAGGGTGCGTCCGAAACAACCCGGACTTCTCTATGTTCCAACTCTTGAAGCGAATTTGGTTTGCATGGTCTCACTTCGAGTGGATTTTGGCGACTTGATCATAATTGACGATGTATGACTCTATATGTATGGTTCTCCTTGAGTCTATTTTAATTGGTCACTTGAATCACTCAATCGGATGAAATGATAAAGTTATGGCCAAATGCAAACTGGTCGGAAATTGGAAAACGAGGGCGACAGGTGTGCGGTACACCTAAGTGCTGCAGGTACACTTTGGCCAAAAACGACCATAACACAATGTGTACCTGTACATGTTCAAAGTGTACCGGTACACATGACTTTGAGAATGCTCAGGATGTGTGTTTTCTCCTTTTTCATGCCCTTTCATCCTGGATCCTCCTATACTTCCTACACATCAAAATCATTCCATATTGCTCTTATAACCTCTTTTCTCATTTCATCTTTCAATACTATCTTATTTCCAAAAACATATCATGAAATCCTTCCAAAACAATTAATATGGGTCATATCCCATACATGATCCAAACTTATGAGAGTTGTTAGGGTTTGTTCTAAGCCTAACTATTATACACAATTTAACCATGAATTCAACCTAACAAAGGGAATTCTTACTTATCTTATTCCTTGTGGGTTTTCACCAACCTTAATTTCAAGAAATCCTAAGGTTAAGATGCAATTCAATCAAAACCTAGATTTGGAACAAGCCTTTAATCATATAAAGCCTTACAATTCCATGATCCTCTGAAATCAAAAAGTTCCATACCTTAGCTTGATCTTGGCTTCTCTTCCTCTTCCTCTTCTTCTTCTTCTTCTCTTTCTCTTCCTCTTCTTCTCCTTTTTGGCCTTCACGTTTTTCTTCCTCTCTTTGGAGACCAAATTTGGTCTTAAATCCAACTTTTTAGTTAAGGCCATGTTTGGCCAAGTAAAAATCCATTTTTGACTTTAACTTTTCATTTTTGCATCTTGGTCCCCGTTTCACTTTCCTATTTGCACCAAAACTTATTCTAAATTCTAGTTTGGCATATATCTTTTGGCTTTATTTTAGGGTCCTCAAATGGTAAATTACCACTTTACCCTTTCCTCTCATATTAATTTTCGGATTTATCGTTTTAGTAGAAAAATTCCATTTAACACAATATACCTAAACAAGTCAGCGTAGGGTATATTTGAGATATTACAACTAGTATTGAAAATTAAGTACTAATTTTCCAAGGTTTTAAGGTCCGATGCACATCCTACAATCTGTTTGTTCCATTCTTAGTTACTTCGAATGAAAATTGATTACATGTATAAAAAAGTTTATGAAAAGTGCTTTCTGTACCTACTTGTAGGAGCTGGCTCTGTCGTTGGGAAAACATTGTTTCTTGCCCTTCTTTGCTAGTGTGATTAGAATAAAAATATTATTGGAGTCCATGGGAATTTCGCCATTCTTCTAGAATTGGCTTTCTCCCTAATGGACGGGAAAACATCTTCATTAAAATGATAATCTTCAAATCAATGACAAAACCTCTTTGTAGTACAGAACAGGTATAGTAACTCTAAACGTGAATGAAAGTTGAAAATGAACATAATCACCTAGAATAACATTGGACCTAGTTTGATTGATGGATGAGATTGAGAGGTGTAGCGGCACAGCTTAAAAACAGTGATCTGTGAAATATTAAAGTTTGACAAGCGGACTCAGGATATAATGGGGATAAATCTGAGTGGCTGTAAGAGCAGAAGGCAGGAAAATGAAATTGACATGATCAATAACATTTCTTATCTGGATCAGAGGCATTGAATTCAAAGTAATGGTCTAGTAATTAATTGCAAAAAGTTCATAAAGTTCGACCAACCCATTTGGAGTAAGCACATGAGCAATTGAGTATTGAACATCTATTCCAATGAACATACAATAATTGTAAATCCCCAGGACTATACCTAGTAATTTATTACATGTTTGGGGATATAATAAAGTCAAAATTGTATTTTAGAAAATTTTAAGTACTAAGGGTAAATTTGTAATTTTCAATTAATATTGAGTGAAATATGATGAAAAGATATTATGCTATTTGTAGGAATTTAGATAAGTTCATTTGAAAATAGATGGGAGTTGAAGGACCAAATGGCAAAAATGGAAAGTTAGGCCAAAATGGGATAAGACCAAACAGGGTCTTAGAAATCTTCATTTTTGTTTTTGGCTTTGAAGGTTAGGGCATTCTGGTGGGGAGAAAGAAAAAATGAATATGGAAGAAGGAAGAAGAAGAAGAAAATCAAAGTTTGGAACTTTTGTTTGGAACATCTCTTTGGTTTGGAATATTTCTTTTGGTATGGAAAGTATGGAACCTATGTATGGATTTGTTGGTTAGGAAACTACCCTAACTCTTTCTTTGTCTATGTTTGGGTTAGGAAAACCCTAACTCTTCAATACATGTGTATTTTGGTTAGTTTCAAGTCGATTTGTGGATGGTTTTTGAGTTGTTTAGTTTTGGTTGGAAGATTTCAGGTGAAAATGGCAGAAGCGGCCATTTATACGGAATCCCATGTGATGTATCGATGCCTTTGAAGTTAGTCTTGGTACTCAAAGTGGTTTGCACAGTGGATGTTGAGTATCGGTACTAAGAGTTGAGTGCGGCATAAGTTGCTTTTGGTCGGAGAATGTTAAGTCACCGTCTTGAAAGAAGTTAATCTCGTACTCAAAGTGGTTTAAGGTCCAGAGGATGTTGAGTACTGGTATTGAAAGTTAAGTACTGGTACTCAAGGTTGTTGAGGTCCAGTACACAGTCAACAATCTGTTTGTTCCATTCTTCCCATTAATTCAGATAGAAAGTCGGTCACATGTATAAAAGTAAATGAAGATGCTCTGTACCTCATTTGCCGTTGCGAAGCTCTGTCGTTAAGGAAAACATTGTTTCTTGCCCTTCTTTGCTAGTGTGATTAAGAATAAAAGTATGATTCAGTCCATGTAATTTCTCCAGCCTTCTTCTAGAGAATTGGCTTTTCTCACACAATGGTGGGAAAACATCTTCATTAAAATGATAATGCAAATCAAAACGATAAAAACCCTCACAGCGAGAGGCTTCAAACAACAGTTAATAATAGATGAAGATTGAAAACAACATAAATACCAAGGCAGTTGAGGACCTAGTTTAGTTCGATGGGTGGGTGCAAGGGAACATAAACGCTTCACAACCAAAACACGCAAATGAAATATTAGTTTGATAACTTAGAACAAGTTGTAAGGATAAATCTTGATTGGGTTTGTGGGGCCAAGTAATTAAATTCGCGGCATGAATAATATAGCATGCCCCATGTAGATAAAGGCAATTTGGTGTTCAAAAGTAATGGTCTAGTAATTAATTGCAAACGTTTCATAAAGGATTCAGCAAACCCATTCTGAGTATGAACATGAGCAATTGAGTATTGAACATCTATTCCAATGGACATACAATAATTGTAACACCCCACATTATACCCTAGTATTTTATTACATGTTTATGGTATAATAAAAGTCAAAATTGTATTTTTTTTAAATTTAAGTACTAAGGGTAAATTGGTAATTTGCCAGTGTGGCAAATAAAATAAGATGAAAAAGATGATATTCAACATTATGAATTTAGATAAGTTCATTTGAAAATAGATGGGAGTTGAAGGACCAAATGGCAAAAATGGAAAGTTAGGCCAAAATGGGATAAGACCAAACATGGTCTTAAAAATCTTCATTCTTTTTTTAGCTTTGAAGGTTAGGGCATTCTGGTGGGGAGAAAGAGAGAAAAGAAGAAAGAAGAAGAGAAGAAGAAGAAAGAAAATCGGGTTTGGAACTTTTGTTGGAACATCTCTTTTGTTTGGAATATTTCTTTGTTATGGAAAGTATGGAACCTATGTATGGATTTGTTGGTTAGAAACTACCTAACTCTTTCTTTGTCTATATTTGGGTTAGGAAAGCCTAACTCTTGAATACATGTATTTTGGTTGGTTGAGTTAGTTTTGGATGGTTTTTAGTTAGTTTAATTTTGGTTGGAAAGATTTAGGTGAAAATGGCAAGAACAGCCAATTACAAGAATCCCATGTGGTATCGTCTTGAAGAAGTTGAGTACCAGTTACTCAATGGGTTTAGCCTAGTGGAAGTTGAGTACCGGTATTGAGAGTTGAGAATCTTGGTACTCAGAAGCTAATTACAGTCCGATGGATGTTAAGTACCGAATGAGAAAGTTGAGTAATGAGAATGCGAAAGTTGAAGTACGCTACTCAAAGTGGTTTAAGGTCAGAGGATGTACTAGTATTGGAAGTTAAGTACTGGTACTCATGGTTGTTAAGTTCGAGTACACGTCTGCAATCTGTTTTCACATTCTTCGTTAGTCGAGATGAAAGGATCGATTACATGTATAAAAGTATGAAAAATGCGGCACCTCATGCATGGAAACTGGCTCAATAGTTGGAAAAACATTGTTTCTTGCCCTTCTTTGCTAGTGTGATTTAGAATAAAAATATGATTCAGTCCATCTAATTTCCCGCCATTCTTCTAGAATTGGCTTTTCTCCCCCTAATGGCGGGAAAACATCTTCATTAAAATGATAATCTTCAAATCGAACAGTAAAAACATCACTGTGAGGAAGCTCCGATATAGTTAATAATAGATGAAGATTGAAAACAAACATAAATACCAAGACGACATTGAGGACCTAGTTTAGTTCGATGGGTGGGTGTAAGGGGAACATAAACAGCACAATCAAAAACTCGTAAATGTGAAATATTAGGTTGATAACTTAGAACAAGTTATAATGGGGATAAATCTTGATTAGATTTGTAGGATGGCGAATGAAATTCGCGGCATGAATAATACATGCCCCATCTTAGATCAAAGCAATTTGGTGTTCAAAAGTAATAGTCTAGTAATTAATTGCAAGCGTTTCATAAAGGATTCAACCTGACCATTAAAGTATGAACATGAGTAATTGAGTATTGAACATCTTTACACTCTGAAAAAATCAAAAAATTAGAGGCAGGACAATTCGGTCTCTAATAAGTCTGGGCGAATCGGACGGATTAGAGACGGAGAATTTTCGGTCTTTAAAGCAGCGGTATCTAATTGTATTAAAGTCTCGAATTAGTCTCTAATTAGGAAGCGGAAATATTCAGTCTCGATCGGAGACGGGTATTCAGATCTCTAATTAGAAAGAGCAGAAATGAATCCGTCTACGATCGAGAGACGGATTTGATTCCGTCTCTGATCATAGACGGAAAAATTCCGTCTCTAATTAGACACATAATTTTTCCGTCCCTAATCTAATTTGAGACATACGGGAGCTAATTTTCGACGTGCAGGTTTTAGCTTTTTTTTATAATTGAACCTATTATATTGAAGATTTCCAATTATATGTAATTTATAAAAGTTCTAGATTTAAAATTAAATTAATAGATGTCATTAAATAAGTTGAACCACTATATTTTTTCATTAATTATAAAATCAATAGTACACGTAGATAACAAAATAGTAATATTATTATCCAAATGTACTAAATACAATATACTAACTACTAATCAAACTACAAATTCTTAGTGTCCTCAGGAACATTCTTCCAAGTATACTCGTCCTTATGAAGTCGCTCCTTAAAAATCTTGGTGGCTTTCTATGAGCATTCTTCATGGGGTAGCAACTTGTGATGAAAATTACTTTCTTGTTAATTACATTATAAGCATAGAAATTACCATCATTAAAACTTTATTTTATTTTAATAAAAAAGTAATGAAATGCACGACACAAAACTAAGTTGTTTATCTATAATTACTCAAAATCATTTATTACTATTAAAGCAATTATAAATTTGTTGACTCATAATTATGATTAATTAGGTACTTATGGAACCTAAGTATTATTTGTGGGTGCAAGCAAATTATTTACAATTGGAGGAGAAATATTTCTGCTTGATGGTTATTTTGGGGTGAAGTCCTTCGGTCGAGACTAAAAAGCAAGAAAAGAGAGTGCTCCTATAGAATCACGCACATCGAAGATAGCTCTCCATAAACATATAAATATAGATGATTTCAAGTATACATCTATAATCACTATGTTCTTCAGAGACAAAAAAATCAAGAAAAGGCATAAAATACGAAGCATACCCAATGTCTCCTTCAAGCATGTTGAGTGAACAATACAATGGAACCACCAGATTGCTTGACTTTGGACAACTTGGAAGTGCACAACCTATAAATACCATATGTCGGTAAAATAAGACTTTATACAAATAATGCGCATAGAAACCGAGAAATGGGTGTATGGAACCACTAAGCATGAAAATGCTTAGCATGTAGTTTATCTATGCATAGAGTACCGATTGAACAAGGCGAAGCAAGATTGAGGCGTCGATCATAAAGAAAGAATTACGGAGTATGTTCCGACATATGCATTCACCCCATATCTCTTTTTTGAACATTGATATTTTGTAAAAACAATTTTAACTCTGAATATCTATTTTGTAAATCATTTAAAAATATGTATACTATAATCGTATCTTGTAGATAAAGTAAATGGGCTTACCCTTTAAACGCTTACGCATATATGAAAATGATTTTATGCCAGGCGAGAGGTGTAACACAACGACATGTTTTTGATAAATGATTTTGATAAGGTGATTGAGTGAGATTAGAGCAACCCGGACTCGGTTCGGACTCATGACAGATTCGGGCGGGAAAGAAGTGCTTTCTGACTTCCCCCACTTTGATACATTTATAATTTGATGCTCCATATTCAGCTTCTTTTTAATCTCCATCAACTTTGTTTTGGACCTTGTGATTGAGCCTCTCCCTTTCAAACTCCCTGTATTTATTTAAATACCTTGCCATAGCCTTAGCACATTCATCAATCCCAAGCCCTCGGTGCCCATTCGGACTCCCTGCTCATGAGCCATCTCTAGGACCAAATTAGTTATCTTGATTGTCTAAAAATACATCTTCTATCATTGATTTTTTATATATATGTGCCAATGCAATGTGTGCATAATCAGTATCATGGAGATAAACCAATCGGGATCAAGATAAAGGTGAGCGAATGACTTCCTTTTCTTCCATCCATTATTTGATTATGGGAATTAGGCCATTTCTTTTGAGTGTGATGATATTGTTACATCTTTGGAAAACAAAAATACTATTGTTATAAGGCATTAGAAATGGCTATGGAAATGTCACTAAGAAATCTCTTGAATCTCAAAGGCATGGATTGCAATTGGTCTCTAAAAGAAATGGATGTATCTGGCCATATATTCTGATGCGTAATTAAGTTCAAGTACTTGCATGCATCCATGTAAATACGTTATTGCATGCATACATTTGCTGCTTTAAGTGTAATATTTTCTACTTCATTATTTTTCTATTTCTTAATGAAGCTACTTCATTAATTTCAATTTAGGAGTAGCTCTTTATGAATCTTGTTACGGGAAAGCTTTGCGGATGTTTACTCGAAATTTAGCGCCAAGTTAGTCATTTATGCAGCGATAATTCTTCAATTTTTATGCCTTCCTTTTCCAAAAGTATGATGGGGTGCTATGAAACTTTGTATGCTTGTTTGTACTTTATGAACAATATTCACATTTATTGTTCTACAACCTAAAAAATTGCGAGCTACAATTCCTTGTGGCTACAGAGACTTTTTGGGCTCGTTTCATGAAGGCTATTATTTATATATGGTCTCCTTATTGGTAAACAATTTACCCTTTTCATAAATGCAAACATACCTGGGCATGGTGTTCTTTATTTGTTTACTTTTTTTCAATTTCAACTTGACTATTTTAACACAAGAAAATAGAACTAGATATCTTTGGTGTGGATGTATTTTCTCACAACTAAGGCTAAACAAGTAGAATGAGATGGAAATGGATTAATATGATTACTTATTGCCCTGAATATGAAGGTTGACATGGGATATTCTTGTGAAACTGTGGATACGAAGCATGCATACATTTTGATAAAATAGAAGGACATTGCTTACAATGTTGAACTACTAATGCTTTTAATTATCTTTTTTGAAGCTTGGTAGTAGTGAAGTTTTGTTTGTCATACTCCCAATTTACATTTATGTTGGCTTGATAAGCTTGAATGGCCCTGACGGGAAAAATGGCGTGACCCGACATGAAACACACACTTGATTAAGCAAATGATCGGTCTGAAAACTTTTCGGATAATACGTATGCATATTGCTTAAGTGTTTTTGTGTCGTGTGCTATAGGAGATAGTGAGAATGGGCGGAAAGAAAAACTAAAGAAATGGTTGCGTTCATAACAAAATCTGAGGTTGAAATCCCTAGATGATGGAGAGAGTACGGAAGAAGATGGTGAAGAACGGCCCAAAATCCAAGGTGCAACCTTTGTAGCAATCAACGATAAGAAAAATGGTACCTAAATAAAGCAGAATTCTCTTTTTCCTCCTAATCTGTGCCCCTAATAGTTTTTGTTTATTATTGTTATTATTAATCTTTTCATTTTGTTTATTTTTTCTTGGCTAGGTTCGAAAAATATATAATTTCCCCATACTTCTTATATGATCTACAGCTTGAATAAACCAGAGTGAATTTGCATAGCGAGGTAATCGAACAGCGGCTTCCAAATCTTACCAATAAGTCGATATAAGATGACCAACGGAGAATCTCCCTGTTGGGAACTTGAAGTGGAATCTCTCCATGGGCGGAAATTTGTTTGGTTAAGTGTTGTGGTGATGTAATTGTTGTTGTCGGGGAATCAAAGAAAGAGTCTCCAAATATGAACAAGGCTGCTGCTCTTGATTTGCTTGGTTTTGGGTTTTGGTTTCTTTGAGGCTTGCTCATTGGGAAGTAGAGTTGGAATCAAGATGCGGGAGGGAGGCGTCGACATGGCCATGGCTTAGACTTGTTCACCTTAGTCTTACTCGTCATCATGCCTTATTATAATTGACCCATAAATGTACTAACTTCATTTTCCTACTTTTGAAATGACCAAACTATCCCACAGAGAAACATTAGGGACCTCAGGTTAATTCTCTCTGAACTAGCCTTGTTTTATAGGAAGTCACAAACAAACATCTCAAACTGTGTTGATTGCAAATTCACGTGTGAACGAACAGTTAATATATGCCTTAAGGAATCAACAATAGTTAAGCTCCTAAACTCTGATACATGCTCTTATAGTAGCGGCCAAAAAACCCTATCCATAGTCACCCTTATAGTTGCGGTCAAGGAATGGCCCGTCATAGTCACGCTATAGTTGCTGACCCAGGAATAACCCGTTCATAGTCCACACTTATAGTTGCGGTAAAGGAATGGCACATCCATTAATCATTTCTTATAGTTGTGGCCAGGGATAGCCCCATCCTGATCCACCCTTATAGTTGTGGTCAAAGAGAATAACCCCATCCATATTCATATCTATAGTTGTGGCTAGAAACATGCTATCATAGTCAATCACTTTTAGTTGCGGTAGCAAAGACCTCATTCAAAGTCATAACTTTTAGTTGTGGCTAGAAAAGTGACCCATCATAGACCCTCATTAACTATCAGCACCTTTAGTAGAGACCGTCGAAAAATTGCAACTATAACTTATAGTCATACCCTCTTATAGTCACACCTTGTTACGACTCATTTACTTTGCATCTATATCATGTTGTTGCACTTAGTCTTTTTTTTTGTTTGGGGTCAATGGCCCCAACTAAAAGGTCACTTCCTTGTAGTATATGCAAATTAGAAAAATTTTATATTAATTTAATTGTTATATCTCGATTCCCGAAGGTGGGGAGATTCCCTTAGGGGGTATTTGGAACAGTGGAATGGAAAATGAGAATCAAGAATCATTTTCCATTCTTATTTCTAATGGAATGGAATCAATAATTGTTTATTTCTAAGTTTTTTGGATTAATTTAGGAATATTGCATGACAATGATTAGCACATTTCTATTTTTTGTATTTGCTAATATTGGGAATTGAAAAGAAAAAGAAAACCAATTAAGAAAATAATATCATATCCACATGATTTTTAAAGTTTTTTAAAGTTGGATAATGATTTACCCAAATAATTATTTTATTTAGTCAAACAATAATACATAATTAGTTCTAATTTTTAATAGTAATATCTGTTTTGAAACTTAGTATTTAGGATTTTATATATTTTTAATAAGAAAATATAATATTATTTTTGAATTTAGTTGTAAGAGGAGATTTTAAAAATAAAATTATTTTCGTGTTATCTTGTTTGATATTATAGCGTAAATCATTTTAGGAAATAACTAAAAAATGCATAGATTTTAAAATATTTTTAAATGATGGGAATGTTTTGGTAAAAATTTAGAAAAATAATCGTTATTTCGTAATTGAATTTATATACAAAATCAAGATTAAAATTGGTAAATCTTTTTGGAAGCAAATTAATATGAAGGTAAAACTCAGGTGGGACTAAGAGACAAATGTAAATATTTTACTTGACCATTCCATTAGAGGCTTGATGAAGATATTATGAGTAAAATAATGATTTTAAAATTTTAAATTTTTTAAGGAGAATGGAAAATGAGAATATAAACTATTGTTTATATTTTTTCCCTATAGAAAATCAATACTTTATGTATTTTCAATTAAAAAATACTTTATAGAGAAAATCAATACTTTAATTTATTTTTCGATTAAAAATTTTATGAAAATCTATAACACCTCAAATTATACCTAGTAGTTTATTACAGTTTAGGGTATAATATAAGTAAAATTGCATTTTCGGACATTAAGTTGTAAAGTGAAAAAAGGTTAAAATGGTAAAATGTCACATTAAGGGCCCAGGAGTCATAACTCGAGAAGATGATATGTTATTGAGTGGATAAAGTTAGTTTTGAATTAAAGAAAGATAAAAGGACTAAAATGCAAAGGGTTAGAATTTAGGCAAAATTTGAGATAAAGCCCGAACATGGCCTGTTAGAAAGGAAAATTTCCCATTTGACAGAGAGAGACTTAGGGCTATGGTTTGGGAGGAGAAGACCAAATTGGGTTGCTTTTCTCCATCTTTTGAGTTCCTATTTGATCCAAGTATAGGAAAGAATTGAAGAAGTGAAGAAAATGAAACTAGTTGAAGTGTTCAAGAGTTCAAGGTATGGAATTCTCATAAATTCCTCTTTGTTTAGGGTTGTGTTATGAAGTCAATTCTTCCCTTATATGTATTTAGGTTGGCTTAAGTTAGATTTGGAGTTGTTTTGCTTTGCTTTGGTTTGATTTACCAAATTTCTTGTGAAAAAAGGAAAGTATTTGTTTCTAGAAAATCCGATGCTCTACGCCTAGGCGTAGGAGCGCTCGCCTAAGCGTAGGTCTTCGCCTAGGCGTAGGAACCCACGCCTAGGCGAACCCGAGGCTGAGTTTCCAAACTTTCTGATCTGCCTAGGCATAGTAATGCTTAGCCTAGGCGAACATCTCCACCTAGGCGTAGCATTGCTTCGCCTAGGTGTATCGGCAAATCCTGTTTTGTTTTCTCTCTTCCGTTAATTCTAGCAATCATCCATTGGATTAATGGAGAATCCTAATAAGTGAATGAAAGGATATGTATATGTATACAAGTGATATGAAAAATTATTTAAACCTCGCCACCTCGGTGATCCTGTTGTTGGGCAAACATTGTTTATTGCCCCTTATTTGCTATGTGATTAGAACAATATAACAAGCTCATTAATACATATAATTGTATACGCCTAGACTTAATAACAAATGAATAAGGCACTCCTCTGTTTAGTGCTCCACGACACTCCTATGATGCTACGACACTTTTATTACGTGGGCGGGCACATCTACGATTTAGTGCTTCAGCACTCACACGTTCGGTCTCGACACTCTTGCTAGTGGTACAACACTTACGTTACGTAGACGGGCACGTCTGTTTATTAGCCCGTACTTTTTATTTAATCTTGTACCGTGCATGAATTTTTATTGTCTTTGTGTCTCCTCATTCATTATTTTTAGGTCTATCTGAGGCAAACATTTATATGATAGAGTATATGAACAAAGTATAAGAAAATAAAAGTAAACAACTCGATGCTAAAAGGCATATCTCGGTTATGCTTTGTAATGTACCTCTGATCACCCTACGTATAAGATTTATGTTCTACACTCCCTACGGAGATATACAAATTTTGATATATATGAAGCTGGCGAATATGTATACGTAGTGAGGACAAGCTAGCGTGGTCATATATAATATATGTTTTCCTACTAAGCTATAAGCTTAGCAAGGGTGTTTCATCCGTGTAGATTATGAAGAGGACATCCGAGGCATTCCGCATTCGCCAGGGCAAACACCGCAATAGGAGTCCACCATATGTATTTTCTACTTACATTTTGTAATGTAAATGTAATATTTTGGAATGGTACGACTTGTGTAAGTACAAGTAAATGAGACTCGGAATATATATATATGAGACATTTTAAATACCACTACGGTGGTAGTATTACAAGTTATATCTTTTGAAGAATTCATGAATTTAAGTTATGTCAATATGAGTTTGGTTATATTACGAAATTGGCCTGATGTCGGAAAACCCGGTAAAGGAGTCTCGATCACGTGTAGGCGCCCCATCGTGCGGCAGGCGGGGGGGATGGGGAAAGATTACAAATCGTGCTATTTTATTTTGGAGTAAAAAAAATACATTATTTTATTTCGTTTCTTGGTTTAGCTTAAATGATGAACAAAAAAAAAAAAATGTAAAATAATAATTTTAAGTTTTTATATGTTTGGTTCATTTTTGAAAACTATTCTTGAGAACAGGTTTTAAAAACACAACGAACACCATTTTAACATTATCTTAAAACTGTTTTTTTTCTCTAAATTTAATATTCCTTATGTTTTTCAATACAAAAAAATTGGGATGTGTTCTATGTGTTTTCCTTTTTCTTCTTGTTTTTCAAAAAAAAAAAAAAAAAAAAGGTTTCAAAAACCGTAAATAAACGAGCCCTAAATAATTTTTAAATTTTTAAAATTTTAAGTAATTTTCTTTATATTTAATTTTCTTCCAAAATTTTTCACTACACAATAAAAATAATGAGAAAAATCATTTTCTTTAAAATTTTCTTTCTTTTTCTTTTCTTTAGTACTTTCTCATTTAATTAGTTTCATTTCATTCCCTTACTTTAATTTTTAATCCAAACACAGAGAATGGATTGAAGAGATATGTTTCATTCCCATTCCAATTATCTATTCCCATGTTCCAAACACACCCATATAGTATTTTCTTTCCTTGGATTGACTAAAGGCTATGTTTGAGTTTCCCAAAAATACTAAAATGTATGAAAACAAACATCGAAGGAAAAGTGAAAGAAAAGAAAAAAAAGAAAAATATAAAAAAGACTAAGTGTCCACACCCCTAACCGCCTGAGCGAATAGAGCACGACGAGACTAGGACCCTTTAACTTGTTTTGAACATTAGTAGGCCCATTTCATATATATATATATATATATATATATATATATATATATATATATATATATATCCATAAGAAAATAAATCTTCTTGTACTACCACCGTAGTGGTGTTTAACTGTCTTGAACATATTCCTAAGTCCCATTTACTTGTATTTATACAAATTCCACTATTACAAAAACTTTACATTTACATTATAAAACAAAGTCAAAAACCTACATTAGGTGGACTCCTATTGTTGTGTTGGCCCTGGCGGATGCGGAATGCCTCGGATGTCCTCTTCAGTACCTACGGGATGAAACACCCGTGTTAAACTTATGATGAGGAAAACAGATGCGATTATGACCACTAGGGTGATTACAATTACAGGATATATATAACATAAGGCATATGCCAGAGTTTTCATATACATAATTCTTATAACGGAATTTCATATCTCCCGTAGGAGTTCATAACAGAGATCTTGTACAGAAGGTACCAGTAGGTACATTACAGAGCAGAACTGATATCTTATGCTTTCTTATTGTTCATTATTCAAATTCTTATCATATAAATGTTTGCATATGTCATATTATTTAGATAGACAACATATAAGTATTTGTCTGCATAGACCGGTAATAATGAATGATAGGGACACAGTACAATAGGTACCCGAAGGTACAATCCGGTACTGAACGAGGAGACTTGCCGCGTAGCGAGTGTCGTAGCTGCGGGGAGTGTTGAAGCACTGGCGAGTCTTTGAAGCGCTATGGAAGACGTGCCCACCAATGTAGCGAGTGTCGTAGCACTAGCGGGGAGTCTTTGAAGCATATCGAGACATGCCCACCAATGTAACAGAAGTGTCGTAGCACTAGCAGGAGTACCGAAACACTAAACAGAGGCGTATATTCATTCGCTATTCGGTCTTAAGCAAGCATACAATTATGTCTTACTAAGCTTGTTATATTGTTCTTAAACACATTAGCAAATGAGGGCAAGAAACCATGTTTGCCCGTGACGGGATCGTAGGCGAGGTACATAACATTTTCATATAATTTTATACTTATGCAGATCCTTTCATTCTCTTATTAGGATCCTCATTAATCAATAGATGATTGTTAGAATTAACGGAAGGAACCAAAAGCGGGACTAGCAGTGCAGGCGAAACCAATGCTCGCCTAAAGCGGACCAGCTATACGCCTAGAGCGAGGCAGAGATGAGAGATACAGGCTTGTTCACTAGGCGTGTGACCTTCGCTGGTGGAAAATCACGTCTAGGCGCGTGCACTTACACGCCTAGAAGTGGTAGGGGTGTTCTTGAAGCAGAGGAAATGGACCAATTTTTGCCCTTTTCACAGGAAATTTCTTTCCGAACCAAAACCAACTCAATCAAAACTCAAAATAAACCATAAAACTCTTCTTATACCAACCAACAATACTTTTAATAGGATTTTTCCTACACAACTTAGACAAAGAGAGATTTCCATACATAATCCATACACATATAGTTTCCAAACCTGGATTTTCTTATTCTTCTTTTCTTCCTTCTTCCTTCTTCTTCTTCTCTTCTTCCTTTCTCTCTTTCTCCACCGTAAAGCCTAACCAGCTAAAGAAGCCAAAAAATGAATATTCTAAGACCATATTTGGTCTTATCCTCATTTGAGTCAAATGTCCATTTTTGCTATTTGGTCCTTTATTTTCATGTTATTTGCAATTCAAATTATTCAATTTCTAACTAGCATATAATCTTCTTGTGTTATGGCGGGTCGCTTAATGTCAAATTCTCGTTCACCATAGTACTCAAATTTCGAAAATGTAATTTTTACTTATATTATACCCTAAATGTAATAAACTATTAGGGTATAATTTGAGAATCACACTAAGGACATGTTTGGTTCCTTTTTGAAAACTATTTATGAGAATATGTTTGAAAACATAAAGAACACCATTTTAACATTATCTTAAAGCGTTATTTTTATGCGAATTTAATATTTTTGTGTTTTCAATACAAAAAACTAAGAACCGACATGATACGTGTTTTCATTTTTGTCTCTTGTTTTCAAAAAAAAAAAAAAAGGGTTTCAAAAATTGTAAATAAACTAGCCCTAAATAATTAGAACTTTATAAATTTTAAGTAATTTTATTTATATCGGATTTTCTTTAAGATTTTCACTACACAACAAAAGTAATAAGAAAATCATTTTTGTTGAAGTATTCTTTTCCTTTTATTTTCTTTAGTACTTTCTCGGGAAGCAAACACAACTAAAACATTTTCAAGTAAGGGGAATATATTGAAAATGAGAAATAGGAATCCCATTATGACTGGTACCATGCACGGTCTTCCATGCTCGTTCAAATTATTCTCTAAGTCTTCATTCTCAAGTTGTGGCTCTGGTGGGGGCAGTCAGACAGTGATGTTGTTTGGATTATACTTGGTGAAAGTTCACAGAGATTTCTTCTATTTGCGTATAAATTCTACGATATTGTCTTGTTTTGTGATGAGTGGTTGATTTTTGATTTGTTGGCTAGCTCTTTATGGTAGTGATAAGATATTCCATAGTTTCTAGATGCACATAAACCTTTCACATTGACTTAGAAATTTTGGGATACTTTTTCCCCATGTTGATGATGGACAGCGTCTTCATTCTTTTAAACGACTAGCAATTCAAAACTATACAGGAAAAAATTGAAGGACCTTGATGTGTTTCTATTTTCTAATTGTATTCATATTGTGCTATTTTCTGACTTTTTTTTCTTCTGGAACCTTTTCAAATTCTGATACTTTTGTCTTTTTTTTTTCCTGAATAATAAATCATGAGGTGGAAGTGATTCACTTGTTCAGCTCCCTTGCCTCTTATTTGCCTCAACACACTCAGAATTTTGAAGGCCATGGATTGTTCGAAGCTTAGTGGTCGTGCATTCCTTTTTTCTTTTTTGTTCTTAATGAGAAAATTATTTGCTAAGATAGTGATTATTGTAAGTGATTTTTGTAGTATATGCAAATTCTCATATCATATGTTGTATTAAATAAAGCTTCACTTTTTTTTAAGCTGACTCAAAATTCCACTATAGCCTGTGTTTTCTGTTTGTTTGGTGACTGCTTCTATAACAATTTGGGGGTATGTAAATAAGACCAAATAAAATTCGTATTGAAAAGCTAGAATGTCGAAGTTCTCTTTTGCAGTGGTTTTGTCCCCTATCAGAATTAGATTGATGAAATGATTGGCATCAAACTATGAGTAAACAAGAGATATTCATTTCAATATCCAAATAGTAATATCTATAAAGGAAGCGTTCTGGGATGAGCACCTCAAGTATGGTCATGGATTTTGAGGATAAAAACCCAAGGAAGTGGTATGGGCTCTTACGATCTGGCCTTTGCTTATCCTTGTAGGGGGATTTGGTGTTCAAGGGCCTTTGCTTAATTAATTTTAGTAGTGATTGGTATTACCCAGCTTTATTTGATTTTGTATATTTGGAATGTTATTACCAATACCATCTTATTCTCATCATCATTCTACTGTATTTGTGAAATTAAAGCTCGATACTTTTGCAATTAGGTTTGTATTGTTTCAAATTACGAGGTTAAATTTTAGATTATTTATTCTTTGCTCATTAATCGACCTCCAAACAACTTCAATCCTCGACCGTGGGGATTAATTGTCTCGTCATTAGCCGTGTGCCATCAATTGGGAGAAACCGCTGCGATACTAATACGGCGTGTGGTCTGCGGAGTGTCAAGCAAAGAATAAAACACCCTCAATCAAAGAACAAAACAAATCAAAAACTTTGATTTTTAATAAATTGATAAAGAGATCAAAGTCTACGAAACACAAACCATAAAACATTTATTTATACAGCATAATAAAAAATAAAATAATATTCCAAAATAATAATATAAAAGAGAATAATACTCTCAAAACAATAATGAGAAATTAAAATAATATCCTAAAAAATGAAAATAATATCTCAAAACAACTAAAGTAAGTAAAATGGTTGATTTTTTCTAAAGCCTTGCATCAGATTGTCTTGCTATTCTGATTTATTGCTCTCTTCCACTCCATTACTTGCATTAATTGAAGATTTCATCGACAGTGTTATTTAGGCTTCGTTTGGAACCCATCTTATATTAGAAAAGAAAAAACAATTACCAAAGCTCTGTTTGGAACTCGAAAAATACTAGAGAAAGAAAAAAAAATGTTAAGAAAAATAATTTTCTTATGTTTGCTTTCATTATAGAAAATATAAAAAATATATAATAAAAAATCTTCAAAATTTTTTAGTTTTTATGTAATAAAGATAAACAAATAAATGAGTTTAATTAAACATATAAATTTAATTTATTAAGACTAAGAAACTTATTTTTTATTTTCCTCCTAATTTTCTTTTTTTCATTTTTTCAATACGTGGTAATTATTCACCAAAAGAAAAAAGAAAAAAGTAAACCTGTATGAATTCACATTTTGACATGGTTTGTAATCATTGCTTTTTATCTAGCATTGAACATGATTTTTCTATTACCGTTTTGATGTCTTAACTGAAACAGAGTTACGTCTTTTCTGACTCAATGAATCATTCATCCATAAACTTTTGCAATATCTATACCATATGTGAATATAGAAAGGAAAGGCAGGTGTACGTTATTCTCATCACTTTTACCCGACAACTTTGATTGTGACAGAGACAGGTGTGGAAAAACATACCAGTTTATTCTCATCACTGGATTGTATCAGATACATAATATCTATCACATACATATCAATTTGAGTTTGGATTCAGAAAAAAATTCTTATAATAGGTTGAAAATAAAAATAATCTTTAAGTCAATGCGTTTATCATTTAAATTTTTTAAGTTAATATAAGTAGTTAATTATGACATTAATTTAAAAATATTTTAAAACATTTCTAATGTAACACAATCAATAACTATGATATTAACTTAAAAAAAATTTAATGTTATAGTCAATAATTGTGACATTTCTATTCACTAACTAATTTAAACATTATTTTGATTTTCAATCATATAATATTTTTAAACCTATTTTATAACCAAAAACTGTAATTTATAATGCATTGAATGGTAATTCAATCATTATGACTGTCCTATTGCTTCTTTCTTTGTGTATGCAATCTATGCCATAGACGGAAGTGACATCAACCCTAAGAGCTTGTAGGATGCTTTGGTTCAGTGACATCAATGTGCTTTTTCCTTCTCTACTGTTTAACTATATTATTCTAATGGAGCAGACTAGTCCACGTACCCATTTCATCACTTATTTCTTTGTTCAGATTCCAATAATTTGGCTGCTTTTCTAATAAACAAATTAACACATAAAAAATATATATATTGAAACTATTTCTTTTCGTAAACACGGTCTTCCATGCTGCGATCCAAACTCTTCAAAATTGTCATTCCAACTTTTCCAAAAGGCAAAGAAAAAAAAAAATCAAACATAGACCTTGTCTCTCTTCTCCGAAGGTGGGGAAGAATCTCCGAGTCTTTTATTTATTCAAATTAATGACTAAAATTATCAAATGAAGGGAATATTGAGAATGATAAGTAATTAGAATCGTAGTATGACCCGTAAATCACGGTCTTCCATGCTCGTCCAAAGTCTTCAAAGTTGTAATTCCAACTTTTTCAAAAGGAAAAGAAAAAAAAAATCGAACATAAACTTTGTCTCTCTTCTCCAAAGGTGGGGAAGATTCTCCGAGTCTTTTATTTATTCGAATTAATGACTAAAATTTCAAATGAAGGGAATATTGAGGAAATGAGAAGTAGCTAAGGAATCGCGAGTTTGACCTGTAATCCACGGTCTTGGGGCCGTCCAAATTATTCTCAAAGATATTCATTCCAACTTTTTCAAAAGGCAAAGAAAAAAAAATCGAACATACACCTTGTCTCTCTTCTCCGAAGGTGGGGAAGATTCTCCGAGTCTTTTATTTATTCGAATTAATGACTAAAATTTTCAAATGAAGGGAATATTGAGAATGAGAAGTAGCTAGGAATCGCAGTATGACCCATAAATCACGGTCTTCAGGGCTCGTCCAAATTATTCTCAAAGTCTTCATTCCAACTTTTTCAAAAGGCAAAGAAAAAAAATCGAACATAAACCTTGTCTCTCTTCTCCGAAGGTGGGGAAGATTCTCGAGTCTTTTTATTTATTAGTGTGGCTCAAATTTTCACGTGAAGGGAATATTGAGAATGAGAAGTAGTTAGGAATCGCGGTATGACCCGTGATCACGGTCTTCCATGCTCGATCCAAAGTCTTCAAAGTTGTCATTCCAACTTCTTCAAAGGCAAAAGAAAAAAATCGAACATAAGCCTTGTCTCTCTTCTCCCAAGGTGGGAAGATTCTCCAGAATCTTTTATTTATTCGGATTAATGACTAAAATTTTCAAGTGAGAGGAATATTGAGAATGAGAAGTAGCTAGGAATCGCGGTATGGCCCGAAGTAAATCACGGTCTTCAGGCTTGTCTAAGTATTCTCAAAGTCTTCATTCCAAACTTTTCCAAAAGGCAAAAGAAAAAAAATGAACATAAACCTTGTCTCTCTTCTCAGAAGGTGGGAAGATTCTCAGGAGTCTTTTATTTATTCGAATTAATGACTAAAATTTTCAAGTAGAGGGAATATTGAGAATGAGTAGCTAGGAATGTGGTATGACCCGTAAATCACGGTCTTCAAGGCTTGTCCAAATTATTCTCAAAGTCTTCATTCCAACTTTTTCAAAAGGCAAATAAAAAAAAATTGAACATAAACCTTGTCTCTCTTCTCCAAAGGTGGGGAAGATTCTCCGAGTCTTTTATTTATTGGAATTAATGACTAAAATTTTCAAGTGAAGGGAATTTTGAGAATGAGAAATAGCTAGGAATCGCAGTATGACCCGCAAATCATGGTCTTCATGCTCGTCCAAAGTCTTCAAAGTTGTCATTGTAAGACTTATATGTCAACTTGATCATGTTTATAATATGGAAACATGAAATGAAATAGGATTCACATTACACTCCAGCCATTGAATTCACGAAACTACGATGTGAAACCTCGGAACTTTAAACTTTTCCCTTGCTTTACTCTCACTATTTGATGGTATTCTTAAAATGAATTGTTTTTTCGGTGAGAAATGTGAGAGGACCACTGAATATATTTATAGATTCCCATCAAGAATCACGTCTTTTATGAACCATCACCATGAAATTCAAGTTTTAGAATTTCAAAAGTTCAAACAGTTGCACCACTTCAGAA